>LR738712.1:307553645-307604927 GCA_902687465.1 Secale cereale | reverse complement strand
GAGGGAGGTGGGGTGGCGGCGCGGTGGAGGGAGGTGGGGCGGCGGCGCAGTGGAGGGAGGTGGTTTGGTGGCGCGGTGGAGGGAGGTGGGAGGAGGCTGCGTAGGAGGAAGAAGGTGGGAAGGAGGGGATTGGGCACGAATAGAACGTGGGAGGAGAGGGGCAGGTGCGTTGACCCTTTTTGTTTTTGAGTCGGGGTGGGATCGGTGGTGGGAGGTGTTAGCACAATAAGCACAGGTGTTATGAGAATAAGGTCTTAAGGGGTGTTATATATATATATATATTTCATGTCCTTTACAACGTTCACTTATTGCTAATTCTTCAATTTGACTTTTCCTCTAAGTGAATGTGATCGGACCCGTTCCCCCTCTATGGTAAACTCAACCCAGTCTATTCCCAAATTCTTCATTTGCATTCTATTTGAAACCCTGTCCTCGACAGCTAAAGAATTTGTGAACGAAACGGTAAAATTTTCTTATCTAAATTTTTTGCTTTTGCCGGCGAAACAGTTCCACATCCCACAACGGATTAAGAAGATCACCCATGATCTCCACTATCTCCACGCCTCAGAACGTGGGTGACACATGTCTCAAGGATAGCAAAGGGCACGGGTACGTTCGTCCAAATTCTTTGGACGGGCAGTTGTTCACCGTGGCTACAAATACCCCCTTCCCTTCCTCTTACTTCTTTTACTCCGCTCGACCTATCTCTCGCTCGACCTCTCAGACCTAGCGCCGCCGCTATTCTCCATCGTCGCCAGTGTGGAAGACCTTCACTGCCTCGATCTTGTCGTCGTTGTACTCGCGCCGGCCGCATAAATCTTCCCTCCGCCGCCGCCGTAGCTGTCTCCCTCTGCCAAGTTAGGGTGTGGGAGATATGGGCCGACGAGCTTCTCCAACTTCACTCCTAGTTTGTCGTGTTCTTCATCAAGGGTAATTAAAATCTAATTTTACTGCCCTTCCTTGATTCTCATGATTTCCACATTTTCTTTAAAAGGTGTTTATTCTTCAACTTCCCACTACTTAAACACCTAAGTCAGCGTGTTCTTGATTTGCTTCTCTAAGTTGTGTTTTTCTTCAAATTCATCAGTTGTGTGGATTTCTAATCTATACAACTCTGGAACCTAAGACAAGAACGCTTAGTGAAATTCTTCAAGACTCCAATGGTCAAATTCCTCAAACTTGATTCTTTTGAAAAAATTATGAGAATGCATATGACCTCCCCAAATTATTCGCACCTATACTCTTTTCATAGGTACGAATGTCTACTGCTTGATCTTTAGGTTCTCATCAACCTAACTCATTTGCAGCATTCCTCGGAGAACAGTTACACACTTCCTCATAAACTTCAATTGTTCAAAATCCTCAAGTGAGGAAAATGGCTGAAGGAAAAGATACCTCGGAAGGGAGGCAAGAGACCTGAGATCAACACTGATTTTGAAATTCCTAAAGAAATCTATGATGATTATAGTACACCTGATGAAGCAACTCACGGCAAAGAGAACAAGAATTAGCGCAAAGTGCACATCCAGAGAATTAAGAGGAGATGGGCTAAGGAATGTAGGGAATATCGCTATGTTACTCCCAAGTACACGAAGAAATTCGCGGTTAACCCTCAATGCTCAAGACCTCCTTTGGCTGCTGGACAAATAGCTGATCCCTCAAGCATGATGCGTGGTTAGTAATTTCCAAAGAATGGGCCAAGCGCCAAGCTAAACTTCAAAGGGCGGCTAGAGAAGCAGTGAAGAAAGTAAATGAAGATTCTGCTGTTGCTGCTGCTGCTGAGGCTTCTGCCAGTAAGCCTAAGAAGCCCATGCTGAAGAAATCTGCTATCAAACCAAGTTCCTCAACACCAATGCCCTCACGGCCAAGCTCTTCAAAGTCAAAGCTCTGAAGACAAATTCCTAAGGGAACTTCCTCAAGGGCAGCTCCAATTCCCTCTGTTACCGCACAATCCTCAACTGCTACTATAAAGTCCTTAACACATGTGCACCTTGCAACGTGCCAACAGACTGTAGGTTTCTCAATTACTTCAGGAGCATCTGCAAGTTCATCAGCTCCACCACAATCTTCACCTGGTCCAACTCTTCTGAAAGTCAAGACCACTTCTGGGTGAGGAAAGAGGCCGAGTCCTCAAAAGGAAGTGGCTTTCCAAGTACCGTCTGATGACGATGATGCTGATGATGAAGAACTTGCTAAAATCATCAAATATAGGAAAATGAAGGCCGCTATAGCCAAGGGTAGTTTTGTGCCTCTCATGCTGGATCTGAAGAAGATCCTTGAATATATTGATCTTTGGCACAAAGATCCTGACACCCCTCTTCCTCACATGGACCTAACTACTGGACAAAGTCACATGCTGGCCGCCTTTATTGGTGAGGAAAATGGAAGTTTGAACAAGCCCGGAAAACCAAGAAGGACCAATATAGGAAAGAATGTACGCTGAAGAAAAATGTTGTGAACATGTCACCTGAGGACCTTGTGAAGCTACAAACTGAAATCAAAGGCCCCAGTGATGAATTTGACAGATATCATGCTGATTGGCTGGGAGCCGAAGTCAGATTCGTCAAGCTCTCCAAGTCCCTCAAGCTTAGTGGTGCAACTTTCTCACAAGAAGAAATTCACCTGACTGAAGAAACTGAAAGTGCAACTGAAAATAAGGCTGCTGAAGAAACTAAAAATGCCAGGTCTGCTGAAGAAATTCTAGCTCCTCATGAAATGTCCAGGGCAACCTCCAATGTTGTGCCTGAAGAATAAACCTGGCCAGCTAAAGAATCTGATGCTGCGCCTGAAGAATCTGAGATTGCCAGGGTGACTACATCAGTTGTGCCTGAAGAAACTGAACCTACTTCATCGGCTCCTCCTGCAAAGTCATCAAAGATGAAGAATGACAAGCTTCCTTCTGCATTATAAGTTAAGAAAGCCAAAGCTGCGGAGAAGGCACATGTGAAGAAAAGGAAAATATCATCAAGTGGAGAGTCCTCGGATCCTAAGAAAGTGAGGACCTTGTCAAGCTCCTTCACCAACCCCATTGATGTTGTTCCGATCTATATAATGCCATCAAAGGAAATTGTTCCTTTTGGTGAAGAATATGTCATACCTGATGACACGAATAAAGAGAATCCTTCTGCTACTTCTTCAGAGTAGTTGGGTGATGAAATTGAAGCGGAAGAGATCCCTTCAACACCACTGGTATCATCACCCATGCCTCAGTTCACAGCTGACGAGGCAGGTGTTGAGGAATTGGAAGAAGAAGAAGATGTGGACTTTGGTTCTACAACTCCCGTGCTCAATGATGACTATTGGGAAAACACTCATCCCAATTCACCATTGACCACTCCACTGCATCAAGTTCATCGGTCCCCTGTACAAACTGAAGAAATTTAAACTGGTTCGGAAGAATGTCAAACTTCTCTTCAGTCCATTCCTGAAGAAGCTCCATCTGCAGTAGCTAAAGAAATGGAGAATCCAACCACTGCTGAAGAACCTGAAGTTTTAATTCCTCAGGCAGCAGCTACAGAGCTTTTGAACCAAGAGGCTCGAAATCATCATCTATTAATTTTGAGCCTAAGCAGAAAAATCCTCATGCTACAAGGCCGAAATTCAAGGCTGATGATTTCTTCATTGAGCATCATTTCTTCACAGATTTCAATCCCTATGAATCAGCAAGACATCGACGCAAGAGGTTTTGGATAGCAAGCCAGATGAACTTCTATTCGTCACTCCTGTTTGACAAAGACAAGGTATTTGAACATCGTCAAATTCCTCATATTGACATGGAGTTTATCCCTATCTTCCAGCCTGTCCTAAATGTTCTTCATGAATCTGGGCTTCTGAGTTTATGCGCTGACATCTGCGATTGGAATGAAGAAATCATTCTTCAATTCTATGCCACTCTACACCTCACTAGTAGTGTGGCTGATGTGAATTCAAGGGTACTTGAAGGGATGACTGATAACACGCACTACAAAGCACTGGCCTCTGAATTGCTTCTTGCCATTCCAGCTAGTCCCCCTGCTGAAGGCGCAAGACTAATTTATGATGAACCCGAACTTCCAAATCACTTGATGCAATTGCCCATGAAGCCTTTGAAGTCTGGCCAATCTCCAAGAGACATCTTCCTTGTGAAGGATTTGTTGTATGTGCCGAGGAAAATCTACCGCATTCTGACCAAAACCCTCAGTCCGATCAAGGGCCACAACTCTGAAGAAGAAGACATTGTTGGCATCATGAAGAATCTGATGTTCAATATCATGCATGGTATACCCATCAACTATCACGATTTCTTCATGAGGACTTTGGCAAATGTTGCACTATCACCATTTGAGTTGAAGCCTTATGCTCCTTGGATCATGAAATTCATCAGAATAAGGTCTTCAATCAACTACAAGACAGATTGTCAGAATCATCTCAGGTATTTGTCTCCTATTGAAGTCCTCCAGCGGACTATTTCCTCAGTTAATGGAAAAGGCAAAGCCGCTGTTATTGATGAAGGTACTCATCCATTGGATGGTCAAATTCACAAAGCTGCATCCTATTCCACCAATGATGACTCTGCAACCCAAGATTCTGCCGCAAAAGCTTCAAAGCATATTCCTCAAGCCACTGTACCACGAGTGATTACTGATCGTGAGCTTCTCCTAAGTCTTCATCAAAAGGTCGATCACAATCAAAAGTGGGTCGAGCGTCAGTTTGCTTCAATTCTTTAGAACATGACTGTCACACAAAACTCTATGAAGAAGAATCACTACTATGGGCATGAAATCTTCGACAAAGTGTAAATAAAGAGCTTAATTCCAATCACCCGTTTCTTTCGCCTAACAATCTTTCTTAGTTTCCTCACATGACACTTGTTCATGAATATCTCATTGCCCCATACGCAAAAGGGATCGAAGCGTGGATCAGTACCGCTCATATATGAACCTACAAGCAAACCTGTAAATATTAGAAGCTAAACTAAGATTGCGCAAATGATGTAAAATACAACTACCTATGTTCCTAAGTACAAGTTTTTTTTTAGATTTCAATATGAACTACATACAAATGTATATAGAATTATAGATATAGTTTAGGTTGGAATCTAGATTCACTCATTTTGCTCCTTATGTAGTCTATATTGGAATCTCTAAAAATACTTATATTTAGGAATAGATGGTGTATAAGACATGGGATGCAGCTAACCTCGATGGCAAACAACATCATCGCCCATTGTAGCCCTGTGTAAGTACATGGAAAGCCAATGTTAACTACAACATGGTTAACATCCACCAAAAAATAGCAAATGGTAATAAAACAACAGCATCTGTAGTGATATCTTCATTGCGAAAGAGTAGCACAGTAGCAAAGGGATGGATTAAAAATGGATACAACTTTTAATTGCAATAGGCTTAACAACATCCTAATTCATGTTTTGTAAGTTTGTAGCCATTGAAATACAACTCTTTAGAAATGGATACAACTTTTAATTGCAACAGGCTTAATGGACATTGAAACCGGTACAGATAAAAATGCAATTGGCAGAGTTAAACATCATAGGGAAGGTGCTGTCAGAGCAGATAATGGCCCAGTTGTCTATAAAAAGGTAGGGAAATTGCTCAAACGTGTTAGGCATGTTTAGTACAACATGCTTAATACATCGACCGTACAAAATATAGACATTAATTGCAACTGGTATTGGTAAGATTGAACTGGTGAGTACATACTTGGTAAGTCCTGAGAGGTAGTTGCTGGGGCACTTCATCTTGGCCAGAGCCTGCCCAAAGTCAGCGGCGGCGGAGGCGAGCTGTTCCTCCGGGTCGAAGCGTGGATCTGTGCCACTGACTTGTGTACCTACAGGCAACTAGTAAATGGTAGAAGTTAAACTGCAATTTTACAAATGATGTAAAATACTGTATGACATGGGATGCAACTAATCTGGACGGCAAGAAACAACATAGGCGGTTATGACCCTGCGTAAGTACATGGACATGCATGTTAAGTACAAAAGGGTTAGCATTCACTAAAATTAGCAAATGGGCAGCATCTCTAGTGCTATCCTGAGTAATGCATTGTTTGTTTGTTGCTGATATTAGTGGAATTAAGCTGGACATGGTAATATTTGAACATCACACAGTGTGCAGTACTGAAATAAACAAGGCACGAACATGCTTAATACATCAACCGTAAAAACCATAGCCGTTGCAAGTGGTATTGGTAAGATTTAGCTTGTCAGATCTTACCTGTTAAATCCTTGGGGGTGGTCACTGCGGGACTTCATCTAGGCTAGAGCCTGCACCATGTCGGCGGCGGCGGCGGAGGCGAGGTTTTCCTCCTTGTCAACACGCACAGCGGCAATCGCACCAAGGACCGCCATCAGCTCTTGGCAGTGGGGATTTGTAGGCATGAGGACGTTTTAAAGGCACCATTTAAGCAATCAGGTCGGTGCCATGATAGACATCATTGGGTTACCTAACTAGATCCGAGCATAACAAAGATGTGGTTGAAGCTGTGGATGCGGCGGCTTGAGATGCCGGTAGGGGGAGGTGCGAGGGGGGATACCGAGGGTGTTGGGGAACGTATTATTTCAAAAATTTCCTACAATCACGCAAGATCTATCTAGGAGAAGCATAGCAACGAGCGGGGAGAGTGTGCCCACGTACCCTCGTAGACCGAAAGTGGAAGCGTCTAGTGACACGGTTCATGTAGTCGAACGTCTTCGCGATCCAACCGATCCAAGTACCGAATGTACGACACCTCCATGTTCAACACACGTTCAGCTCAATGACGTCCCATGAACTCTTGATCTAGTTGAGAATCGCGGGAGAGTTTCGTCAGCATGCCGACGTTGTGACGGTGACGTTGAAGTTACCGGCGCAGGGCTTCGCCTAAGCAATCCAACAATATCACCGAGGTGTGTAACTGTGGAGGGGGGCACCTCACATGGCTTGCAAATCAACTTGTGTGTCTATGGGGTGCCCCTCCCGACATATATAAAGGAGGGAGGGAGGAGGGTGCGGCCAGGGAGAGGGCGCGCCAAGAGCCTCCTTTTCCAAGTAAGATTAGGAGAGGGGGAAGGAAGGGAGAGGAGGAGAAGGAAAGAGGGGGCCGGCCACCCTTTCCCTAAACAAATTCGACTTGGGCCTTGGGGGGGGGGGGCGTGCCCCACACTCCCCTTGCTACCCTCTATTTCCACTAAGGCCCATGTAGGCCCATTAGTCCCCCGGGGGGTTCCCCTAACCTCCCGGTACTCCGGTTTTTATCCAGTGACCCCCGGAACCCTTCCGGTGTCCGAATATAACCTTCCAATATAACAATCATTATGTCTCGACCATTTCTAGACTCCTCATCATTTCCGTGATTACATCCGGGACTCCAAACAACCTTCGGTACATCAAAACACATAAACCCATAATACCGATTGGCATCGAATGTTAAGCTTGCGGACCGTACGGGTTCGGGAACTATGTAGACATGACCGAGACTCCTCTCCGGTCAATAACCAATAGCGGAACCTGGATGCTCATATTGGTTCCTTCATATTCTACGAAGATCTTCATCGATCAAACCGCATAACAACATACGTTGTTCCCTTTGCCATCGTTATGTTACTTGCTCGAGATACGATCGTCGGTATCATCATACCTAGTTCAATGTCATCACCGGCAAGTCTCTTTACTCGTTCTGTAATACATCATCTCGTGACTAACTCATTAGTCGTTTGCTTGCAAGGCTTATTATAATGTGTATTACCGAGAGGGCCCAGAGATACCTCTCCGACACTCGGAGTGACAAATCCTATTCTCGATCTATGCCAACACCACAAACACCTTCGGAGACACCTGTAGAGCATCTTTATAAGCACCCAGTTACGTTGTTATGTTTTATAGCACACAAGGTGTTCCTCCGGTATTTGGGAGTTTCATAATCTCATAGTCATAGTAACATGTATAAGTCATGAATAAAGCAATAGTAGTAAAACTAAATGGTCATAGTGCTAAGCTAACAGATGGATCTTGTCCATCACATCATTCTCCTAATGATGTGATCCGGTTGATCAAACGACAACTCATGACTATGGTTAGGAAACATAACCATCTTTGATTAACGAGCTAGTCTAGTAGAGGCATACTAGGGACACTCTATTTCGTGCATGTATTCACACATGTATCAAGTTTCCGGTTAATACAATTCTAGCATGAATAAAAGAAATTTATCAGGATGTATAAGGAAATATAAATAACAACTTTATTATTGCATCTAGGGTGAATTTTCTTCAGTCTCCCACTTGCACTAGAGTCAATAATCTAGATTACATAGTAATGATTCTAACACCCATGGAGTCTTGGTGCTGATCATGTTTTGCTCGTGGAAGAGGCTTAGTTAACGGGTTTGCGACATTCAGATCCGTATGTATCATTCAAATTTCTATGTCTCCCTCCTTGACTTGATCGCGGATGGAATTGAAGCGTCTGTTGATGTGCTTGGTTCTCTTGTGAAACCTGGATTCCTTTGCCAAGGCTATTGCTCCAGTGTTGTCACAAATGATTTTCATTGCACCCGATGCACTAGGTATTACACCTAGATCGGATATGAACTCCTTCATCTAGACTCCTTCATTTGTTGCTTCCGAAGCATCTATGTACTCCGCTTCACACGTAGATCCCGCCGCGACGCTCTTCTTGGAACTGCACCAACTAACAGCTCCACTGTTCAATAAAAATACATATCCGGTTTGTGACTTAGAGTCATCCGGATCAGTGTCAAAGCTGGAATCGACATAACCATTTACGACGAGCTCTTTGTCACCTCCATAAATGA
Source organism: Secale cereale (assembly GCA_902687465.1). NCBI lineage: Eukaryota > Viridiplantae > Streptophyta > Magnoliopsida > Poales > Poaceae > Secale > Secale cereale. The sequence continues at coordinate 307,596,134 of LR738712.1, read as the reverse complement.
GAAACATATCATTTTTCCTTTTCAGGTACTTCAGGATGTTCTTCACCGCTGTCCAGTGATCCACTCCTGGATTACTTTGGCACCTCCCTGCTAAACCTATAGCAAGGCACACATTAGTTCTGGTACACAGCATTGCATACATGATAGATCCTATGGCTGAGGCACAGGGAATGACTTTCATTTTCTGTCTATCTTCTGTAGTGGTCAGGCATTGAGTCTTACTCAACTTCACACCTTGTAACACAGGCAAGAACCCTTTCTTTGACTGATCCATTTTGAATTTCTTCAAAACATTATCAAGGTATGCGCTTTGTGAAAGTCCAATTAAGCGTCTTGATCTATCTCTATAGATCTTGATGCCCAATATATAAGCAACTTCACCGAGGTCTTTCATTGAAAAAATCTTATTCAAGTATCCCTTTATGCCATCCAAAAATTCTATATCATTTCCAATCAACAATATGTCATCCACATATAATATCATATAATATCATAAATGCTACCGAGCTCCCACTCACTTTCTTGTAAATACAGGCTTCTCCAAAAGCCTGTATAAAACCATATGCTTTGATCACCTCATCAAAGCGTATATTCCAACTCCGAGATGCTTGCACCAGTCCATAGATGGATCACTGGAGTTTGCATCCTTTGTTAGTACCTTTAGGATCAACAAAACCTTCTGGTTGCATCGTATAAAACTCTTCTTTGAGGTATCCATTAAGGAATGCAGTTTTGACATCCATTTGCCAGATTTCATAATCATACAATGCGGCAACTCCTAACATGATTCGGACAGACTTAAGCATCGCTACGGGTGAGAAAGTCTCATCATAGTCAACTCCTTGAACTTGTCGAAAACCTTTTGCAAAAAGTCGAGCTTTGTAGACACTAACATTACCATCGGCGTTAGTGTTCCTCTCAGAGAACCATTTATTTTCAATGGCTTGCCCGTCATCGGGCAAGTAAACCAAAGTCCATACTTTGTTCTCATACATGGATCCCATCTTAGATTTCATCGCCTCAAGCCATTTTGTGGAATCTAGGCTCATCATCGCTTCCTCATAGGTCGTAGGTTCATCATGGTCTAGTAACATGACTTCAAGAACTGGGTTACCGTACTACTCTGGCGCGGAACGCACTCTGGTTGGCCTACGAGGTTCAGTAGTAACTTGATCTGAAGTTGCATGATCATCATTATTAGCTTCCTCGCTGATTGGTGTAGGAATCACTGGAACTAAATTATGTGATGTACTACTTCCCAATTCGGGATAAGGTACAATACCTCATCAAGTTCCACTTTCCTCCCACTCACTTCTTTCGAGAGAAACTCCTTCTCTAGAAAGGACCCATTCTTAGCAACGAATATCTTGCCTTCGGATCTGTAATAGAAGGTGTACCCAACAGTTTCCTTTGGTATCCTATGAAGACACATTTCTCCGACTTGGGTTCGAGCTTATCAGGTTGAAGCTTTTTCACATATGCATCGCAGCCCCAAACTTTAAGAAACGACAACTTTCGTTTCTTGCCAAACCATGTTTCATAAGGCGTCGTCTCAAAGGATTTAGATGGTGCCCTATTTAACGTGAATGCAGCTGTCTCTAAAGCATAACCCCAAAACGATAGTGGTAAATCGGTAAGAGACATCATAGATCGCACCATATCTAATAAAGTATGGTTACGACGTTCAGACACACCATTAAGCTGTGGTGTTCCAGGTGGCGTGGGTTGTGAAACTATTCCACATTGTTTCAAATGAAGAACAAACTCGTAACTCAAATATTCGCCTCCGCGATCAGATCGTAGAAACTTTATTTTTTTGTTACGATGATTCTCTACTTCACTCTGAAATTCTTTGAACTTTTCAAATGTTTCAGACTTGTGCTTCATTAAGTAGATATACCCATATCTGCTTAAATCATCAGTGAAGGGCAGAAAATAACGATACCCGCCGCGAGCCTCAACACTCATCGGTCCACATAAATCAGTATGTATGATTTCCAACAAATCTGTTGCTCGCTCCATTGTTTCAGAGAACGGAGCTTTAGTCATCTTGCCCATGAGGCATGGTTCGCAAGCACCAAGTGATTCATAATCAAGTGATTCCAAAAGTCCATCTCCATGGAGTTTCTTCGTGCGCTTTACACCAATGTGACCTAAACGGCAGTGCCACAAATAAGTTGCACTATCATTATCAACCTTGCATGTTTTGGCTTCAATATTATGAATATGTGTATCACTACGATCAAGATCCAACAAGAATATACCACTCTTCAAGGGTGCATGACCATAAAAGATATTACTCATATAAATAGAACAACCATTATTCTCTGATTTAAATGAATAACCGTCTCACAACAAACAAGATCCAGATATAATGTTCATGCTTAACGCTGGCACCAAATAACAATTATTTAGGTCTGAAACTCATCCTGAAGGTAGATGTAGAGGTAGCGTGCCGACAGTGATCACATCGACTTTGGAACCATTTCCCACGCGCATCGTCACCTCGCCCTTAGATAATCTTCATTTAATCTATAGCCCCTGTTTCGAGTTACAAATATTAGCAACCGAACCAGTATCAAATACCCAAGTGCTACTACGAGCACTATTAAGGTACACATCAATAACATGTATATCGAATATACCTTTGTTTACTTTGCCATCCTTCTTATCCGCCAAATACTTGGGGCAGTTCTGCTTCCAGCGTCCAGTCCCTTTGAAGTAGAAGCACTCAGTTTCAGGGTTGGCTCCAGACTTGGGTTTCTTCGCGGGAGTAGCAACTATCTTGCTATTCTTCTTGAAGTTCCCCTTCTTTCCCCTGCCCATTTACTTGAAACTAGTGGTCTTGTTTACCATCAACACATGATGCTCCTTTTTGATTTCTACCTCCGCAGCTTTGAGCATAGCGAAGAGCTCAAGAATTGTCTTCTGCATCCCTTGCATATTATAGTTCATCACGAAGCCTTTATAGCTTGGTGGCAGTGATTGAAGAACTCTATCAAAAACACTATCTTCGTCAATTTTGCAACCAAGTTGAGTCATATGATTGTAGTACCCAGACATTCTGAGCAAGTGTTCACTGATAGAACTGTTCTCCTCCATCTTGCAGCTATTTAACTTATTGGAGACTTCATATCTATCAATTCAGGCATTTGCTTGAAATATTAACTTCAACTCTTGGGACATCAGATATGCTCCATGACATTCAAAATGTCGTTGAAGTCCCGATTCTAAGCCGTAAAGCATGGCACACTGAATTATCGAGTAGTCATCAGAACGAACTTGCCAGACGTTCATAACGTCCGGAGTTGCTCCTGCAGTAGGCCTATCACCTAGCGGTGCTTCCAGGACATAATTTTTCTGTGCAGCAATTAGGATAATCCTCAAGTTATGGACCTAGTCTGTGTAGTTACTATCACCATCTTTCAACTTAGCTTTCTCTAGGAATGCATTAAAATTCAAGGGAATGGTAGCACGGGCCATTGATCTACAACAACATAGATATGCAAAAACTATCAGGACTAAGTTCATGATAAATTAAAGTTCAATTAATCGTATTACTAAAGAACTCCCACTTAGATAGACATCCCTCTAGTCATCTAAATGATCACGTGATCCAAATCAACTAAACCATGTCCGATCATCACGTGAGATGGAGTAGCTTTCAATGGTGAACTTCTTTTGTTGATTATATCTACTATATGATTCACGCTCAACCTTTCGCTCTCCATTGTTCTGAGGCCATGTCTGTACATGCTAGGCTCGTCAAGTTTAACCCGAGTATTCTGCATGTGCAAAACTATCTTACACCCATTGTATTTTAACGTAGAGCTTATCACACCCGATCATTATGTGGTGTCTCATCACGACGAACTTTCGCAACGATACATACTCAGGGAGAACAATTGTACCTTGAATTTTTTTAAGCGATCATCATATAATGCTACCGCCGTAGTAAGCAAAATAAGATAAACATCATATACAATCAAAATATGTGACATGATATGGCCATCATCATCTCGTGCTTTTGATCTCCATGTCCAAAGCATCGTCATGATCTCCATTGTCACCGGCTTGACACCACAATCTTCATCGTACGTCGTGGTCGTCTCGCCAACTATTGCTACTACTACTATTGCTAACTCATAGTGATAAAGTAAAGAAATTACATGGCCTTCGCAATTCATACAATAAAGAGACAACCATAAGGCTCCTGCCGGTTGCAGATAATTTAGAAAACATGATCATCTCATACAATAACGTATAACTCATCACGTCTTAACCATATCACATCACAACATGCCCTGCAAAAACAAGTTAGACATCCTCTACTTTGTTGTTCCAAGTTTAACGTGGCTGCTACGGGCATAGCAAGAACCATTCTTACCTACGCATACAAAACCACAACGATTTTTCGTCAAGTGTGTTGTTTTAACCTTAATAAGGACCGGGCGTAGCCACACTCGATTCAACTAAAGTGAGAGAGACAGACACCCTCCGGTCACCTTTAAGCAACGAGTGCTCGTAATGGTGAAACTAGTCTCGCGTAAGCATACACGTAATGTATTTTCGGGCCTCTTCATCTCACAATACCGCCAAATCAAAGTGTGACATGCTGGTAACCGGTATGACTATTATCGCCCACAACTCATTGTGTTTTACTCGTGCATATCATCTACGCATAGACCTGGCTCATGATGCCACTGTTGGGGAACGTAACATTTAAATAAATTCCTACGATCACGCAAGATCTATCTAGGAGAAGCATAGCAACGAGTGGGGAGAGTGTGTCCACATACCCTCGTAGACCGAAAGCGGAAGCGTCTAGTGACGCGATTGATGTAGTCGAACGTCTCCGCGATCCAACCGATCCAAGTACCGAAGATATGGCACCTCCGCGTTCAGCACATGTTCATCTCGATGACGTCCCACGAACACTAGATCCAGTTGAGTGTCGTGGGAGTGTTTCATCAGCACGATGGCGTGGTGACAGTGATGATGAAGTTACCGGCGCAGGGCTTCGCCTAAGCACTGCAACGATATGTCCGAGGTGTGTAACTATGGAGGGGGGCACCGCACACGTCTTGCAAATCAACTTGTGTTTCTATGGGGTGCCCCCTCCCCACGTATATAAAGGAGGGAGGGAGAAGGGTGCGGCCAGAGAGAGGGCGCGCCAAGAGGGGGAGTGCTACTCTCACTAGGAGTAGGACTCCTCATTTTCCTGGTTGGAGTAGGAGAGGGGGGAGGAAGGGAGAGGAGGAGAAGGAAAAAGGGAGCCGGCCCCCCTTGCCCTAAAACAATTCGGTTTGGGCCTTGGGGGGAGCGCCTCACATTCCCCTTGATGCCCTCTATTTCCATTGAGGCCCATGTCGGCTCATTACTCCCCCGGGGGTTCCGGTAAACTCCTGGTACTCCGGTATTTATCCGGTGACCCCCGGAACCCTTCCGGTGTCCGAATATAACCTTCCAATATATCAATATTTATGACTCGACCATTTCAAGACTCCTCGCCATGTCCGTGATCACATCTGGGACTCCGAAGAACCTTCGGTACATCAAAACACATGAACTCATAATACCGATCGTCATCAAACGTTAAGCGTGCGGACCCTACGGGTTCGAGAACTATGTAGACATGACCGAGACTCATTTCCGGTCAATAAACAATAGCGGAACCAGGATTGTCATATTGGTTCCTACATATTCTACGAAGATCTTTATCGGTCAAACCGCATAACAACATACGTTGTTCCCTTTGCCATCGGTATGTTAGTTGCCCAAGATTCGATCGTCGGTATCATCATACCTAGTTCAATCTCGTCACCGGCAAGTCTCTTTACTCGTTCCGTAATACATCATCTCATGACTAACTCATTAGTCGTTTGCTTGTAAGGCTTATTTTGATGTGTATTACCGAGAGGGCCCAGAGATACCTCTCCGACACTCGGAGTGACAAATCCTATTCTTGATCTATGCCAACTCCACAAACACCTTCGGAAACACCTATAGAGCATCTTTATAATCACCCAGTTACATTGTTATATTTGATAGCACATAAGGTGTTCCTTCGGTATTCGAGAGTTGCATAATCTCATAGTCATAGGAAAATGTATAAGTCATGAAGAAAGCAATAGCAGCAAAACTAACCGATCATAGTGCTAAGCTAACGGATGGGTCTTGTCCATCACATCATTCTCTTAATGATGTGATCGAGTTGATCAAATTACAACTCATGTCTATGGTTAGGAAACATAACCATCTTTGATTAACGAGCTAGTCTAGTAGAAGCATACTAGGGACACTCTGTTTTGTCTATGTATTCTCACATGTATCAAGTTTCCGGTTAATACAATTCTAGCATGAATAAAAGACATTTATCATGATGAATAAATAAATATAAATAACAACTTTATTATTGCCTCTAGGGCATATTTCCTTCAGAGGGTGAGGATGTGGTTGGAGGAACAAATTCTGAAATCGCATGCCTAATGAAAATTTCGCTGCGAAACTTGAAACTTGGGCGAGGGAAACACTCAACGCAGACAAAGCACCTTAAATACTCGTGTGCGAGAAAAAAGAAAGTTGGTAGATCCCGTCTCCACAAAAATGTACACGTGTACTTGATTTTTTTGGGTCAATAGTACTCCTGGTTTATTAGGAAAGATCGCATAGGTAATTAACTTGTGCAAGAGATCAACGACAAACGACAACAGAAATTTGGCTTCCCTTACCATTTTGCTCATTCATTATAGCACATGGTTCATCTCCGTCGCATCCGGAAACAGTGTGCGCTGAACCTATTGTGTGTTGCGTTATGATTGGCCGGAACCCCAGCCACGCGGATCGCGCATGTGCACCGTAGGATGCGCCACGATGGAACAGCAATCCAAGACCCACACATCACACCCGTGCACCTGTAGCTGGATTGAATTTATATGCGCTAAATGCCTAGAAAATGCACATAATCCCCTAAATATGGTAAATGAGCCTAGAAATATGCCAAATTTGAACACGGTGTTTTGTAGGGTGTATGTTTGTCGTAGCAAAAAAAACTCCAGGGCAAAGAACGAAGAAAATTTGGATTCGCCTTCAATCTTGGTGATTTTCCTCTTGAAAGCATGGAACTTATTTAGTGATGGTTCGATTTATGAAGGCCGTGCATGACGACATAAGCCAAACCTTCTCTAATTTTTACCAGTGCATGGTGAGATCATACCATGGCACACCATGCCAGGCGTCATGTTTTTCAAGTATTTATTTCATTTTTTCTATAGTTTAAACCCCAATAATCAAACGTTTGTGGTTGAGTATTGCCACACATTTCATCGAAATATTTGTCCCTTCCTTGTAAAAGGCATGAGAATTTACTAAATGGCACGAGTATGGTTTTCCAGGCCATTCTTGTGCACCCTTTCATGCACTGATTGTTTGAACTTGAATTATGTACATTAATGCCTAGGAAATGCACATAATCCCCTAAATATGACAAATGAACCCGGAAAAGTGCCAAATTTGAACACGGTGATTTGCAGGTTGTATGTTCATCGTAGAAAAAAACTTATGGAAAAAGGACAAAGGAAATTTGGATCCCGCTTCAATCTTGGTGATTTCCCCCGCGAAACCATGAAACCTCCTTGGTGATGGTTCGATTTATGAAAGGCGTGCACCACGACATTGGAAAACATTCTCCAATTTTTACCAAGGCATGGTGAGGCCATACCATGGCTCCATGCCATACGTCATGTTTTCCAACCACGTGTTTCATTTTTTGTATAGTTGTTAACCTAGTAAACAACGCGTCTATGGTTGACTATTGCCACACATTTCCTTGAATTATCTGCCCATTCCTTGTAAAAGGCATAAGAATGTACTAAATAACACGAGCATGGTTTTCTAGATCGTTCTTGTGCACCTTTTCATGCACCGACTGTTTGAATTTGAATTATGTCCATTAATGCCTAGAAAATGCACATAATCAAATTAATATGGTAAATGATCCCGGAAAAATGTCAAATTTGAACACGTTGCATTCGAGGCGGTGTGTTGATTGTTGGAAAAAACTGAATGATAAACTAGGACGGAAATTTGGATTCCCCTTTAATCTTGGTGATTTCCCTCTCGAAACCATGGAACTTCTTTGGTGATGGTTCGATTTATGAAGGTCGTGCATGACGACATAAGCCAAACCTTCCATAATTTTTACCAGTGCATGGTGAGGTCATACCATGGCACACCATGCCAGGCGTCAAGTTTTTCAAGTATTTATTTCATTTTGTCTATAGTTGAAAACCCAATAAACACTCATTTGTGGTTGTCTATTGCCACACATTTCATCAAAATATGTGTCCCCTTCCTTGTAAAAGGCATGAGAATTTACTAAATGGCACGAGCATGGTTTTCCAGGCCGTTCTTGTGCAGACTTTCATGCACTTATTGTTTGAACTTGAATTGTGTGCATTGCCTAGGAAATGCACATAATCCCCTAAATATGGCAAATGAACCCGGAAAAGTGCCAAATTTGAACACGGTGATTTGCACGTTGTATGTTCATCGTAGAAAAAAACTCATGTACAAAGGACAATGGAAATTTGGATCCCCGTTCAATCTTGGTGATTTCCCCCTCGAAACCATGAAACTTCCTCGATGATGTTTTGATCTATGAAAGGCATGCATCACGACATAGGAAAAGATTCTCCAATTTTTACCAGGGAATGGTGAGGCCATACCATGGCACCATGCCATGCATCATGTTTTCCAACCATGTGTTTCATTTTTTGTATAGTTTTTAACCTAGTAAACGACGCGTTTATGGTTGACTATTGGCACACTCTTCCTTGAAATATCTGCCCATTCCTTATAAAAGGCATGAGAATGTACTGAATAACACGAGCCTGGTTTTCCAGACTGTTCTTGTGCACCTTTTCATGCATCGATTGTTTGAATTTGAATTATGTCCATTAATGCATAGAAAATGCACATAATCACATAAATATGGTAAATGAGCCCGGAAAATGTCCAATTTGAACATGTTGTATTTGAGGCGATGTGTTGATCGTTGGAAAAAAACTGAATGGCAAACTAGGACGGAAATTTGGATTCCCCTTCAATCTTGGGGATTTCCCTATCGAAAGCATGGGACTTCCTCGGTGATGGTTCGATTTATGAAGGCCGTGCATGACGACACGAGTGTTGTGTTTAATTTTGGAAAGTTTCGGGGTTTGTTTGGCCTTTTTTATACATTATTTGGTTTTCTGGGCATTTAATGTGCATAATTCAAATTTGAACTACAAGCACATGCTCCAGTGCACCAAAGTTCGTTGAAAAATCACATGTGTGTACTTGGGTGAATTTCTAGGTCCCATGCAAGAAATGGGAATGAAATTCAAACACTAGGGCACTGTTGATTGCCGGCAAAACGTTGAGATATCTGGTTTTTAAAATTTAGTAAATCCAAAACTCGTCTAAAATTATTGAAACTTTGCATGCTATCATGGAGCGGCATGAACATGCCTGGGTAATTTTTTATCCCATTTGGGGCAGGCTTGGGTATAAGCTTCTCACAAACCAGAGCTTCTCACAACAAGCGTGATAGTTTCGGTAGGGAACGTGCCACCTTTGGGGACGGAACGATATTCATTGCCTCTTATTGCTTTCAAAAAATTTCAACTGTCAACATAGAACAACAGGAGTGTTGTGTTTAATTTTGAAATTTTTCAGGGTTTGTTTGGCCTTTTTTATACATTAATTGAGTTTCTGGTCATTTAATGTGCATATTTCAAATTGGAACTACAAGCAGATGCTCTAGTGCACCAAAATTGGTTGAAAAATCACATGTGTGACCTTGCGTGAATTTCTAGGTCCCATGCAAGAAATGGGAATGAAATTCAAACATCTGGGCGTTGTGGCTCGGCCGGAAAGATTGAGAAACTTGGTTTTTTAATTCCTGTAAATCCAAAACACGCCTGAAAATCATGAAACTTGGCATGGTGTCATGACATGGCGGCAACATGATGTGGTAATTTTTTTGTCTGATTTGCGAAGGCGCACACATTAACAATCGACAAAGTCATTTTGGAACAACTATTGTCACGTTACAAATCAGAAACACAAGTATTATTGAAACCGTGGGTGTTCTACTTACCAATTAGGTGCCTCCACGCTTCCCCTTTTTTTATTGGCTAGGAGGTGTCATGCGGGGTAGCTATTTGAGTACAGGAGGCATGCGATTAGACTCCTATGTGTTCTTATCGGGAGGAGAGCCCTTTGACCGCTACCCGCCACGCACCTCCCTTCCAACGTCTCCATTAATGGCGCCCGAGCCCCTATTCTACGGCATGGCTATATGTCTCACTGGACTGAGATTTAAGAGAGAAAAATGAAAATCTAAAAGGAAAGCTTTGCACGGATCTTGATGTAATATCCGACGGACCTATATAGCAACGACTATGACTTATAGCAAGCACAATGAATATAAGGTCGATGACAATGGATAATAATTGTCTTACATATTAAGAACATAATTAAAAAAGCAACATGCGTCAATGCCCAAAATACACAAGGGCAAAAGAAGAAGGAAGACAACGATCTGGCTCGCTGATCTCTACTTTCTTGATGCCTTGCGGCAGGCCGCAGGAACGAGACTCTGCGGCGAGCGGTGATGAGCTCTTTCTTATCCTCAAGATGCTACTTGAGAGCATCCACACATTCCTCCACCAGCCTTTTGCGCTCAGTGCGCAGCATGGCATTCTCGTCCATAAGTTTCTCGATGATGATGCCGGTCCTCTTCAACAAGGTAGTGGTCCCCTCCTACTCCTCCGCACTTCCGACGATCTTCGCTCTCAGCAGGCCTCGCTCGACTCGGAGCTTCGCATTGCTCTCATTTAGTTTCCGGATGACGCCGGTAGCCTATTCAAAAGAGGCTTTCATGTCGTCCTGCAACCTCGCCTAGCCGGAGATCTGATCCATCTAGAGATGGACGATCGCATGCATGCACCTATAAGAGCCCTCGCCTGCCCCCGAGACATTTTCCCAGGCCGCCGAAGCACGGGAGGACATCTCTGCTGCATTTTCAGCGCGGCGGGACATCTCTTCTGCTTCCGTAGTGCAGCCGGATCCTTCTGCTGCACAGATGGCGCGGCGGGACCTCCGTGCTTCTTCAGCGGCACGGCGGGACCTCTGTGCTACTACGGCAGCGCGGCGGGACATGCCTGCTGCGTTCGCGGCGAGGCGGGACATCTCACGTGCTTCCGCTTCCATGCTCGCATCTCCGTGGTGGCAATCTCTCGGCCCAGAATTCACGCTGGCCATGGCAGATGCAAGCGAACGATGATGCATGACTTGTTTGTTTTTGTGTATGAGGAGTTGAGGAGGAATGTGCAGTCATCTTGGAGTAGTAGAACTTATAACCGAGTACTAACACGCTCCTAAGTGGGAAACCATTTAGGTTTAGATCTGTGTGAATTTTTTTGCAATTTGGAATGTGACGGGACGCATGCTCAAAATTTACTGATGGTTATAAGTGCGACACTATTCCCAGAAGGCGTAACGTGGGCGTTTGCACCATAGGGTGCACCGCAATAGACAACGTCCGCACCCGTCTTGTTCCAACAACCGTGCACACTAGTTATTACCATCGTGCATGCTTCTTTTAATTAGAATGTGTGTGCCCGTCTAGCACACTGTCACATCCCTAGCTTTACTTTGCCCTAGGATAGTTTTTGCTTGTGCATCATGTTTAAAATTTTGTTAACTTGAATTGGGGATGACTAAACCCTAGCACCAAATCAAAGCAATTAGGCTTAACCTAAAAATATTTTCTATAAACCCAAAAGATGCCTTCAGCAATGTTTGATAATTTTGGCAAGGGTTTTGGTCCAAACCAAAAATATTGAACATTTTTGGGGAATTTTTGGGCTTTGATTTAAATCAATAAGTATTTTAATTGGGGCCATTTAAATGCTATATATTTTCAAATAGATCCAAATAAATTCTGAAAATTGTGGAGGGTCTCTGGAATAGTTCTTTGTTCACCCAGTATTTTTTTCAGAATTTATCAAAATGATTTAGTGGCTAAACTAAATCAAAACAAAGACAAAAGAATAGAAAACCGAAAGAAAATAAGAGAGAGAGCACCTACCTTGGCCTTACCAGTAGAAGCAGCCCAGCCCACCAGGGGCAGACTTGTCTTCAACCTCTGCCTACTAGCAGAGGCGAGGGCGAGCACGGCGCCCGCGCGCTCCGGCACGCAGCTGCCTGCCTGGCTTCCCTCGACGCGCCTAGACGACGCCACGCTCTCCCCTCGACCACTGCATCTCTCCTCTCTCTCGCAGGACTTCTCCCTCTCCTGCTTCTCTCTCTCACGTGCGCGGCCGAACACCACCATCGCCGCCGCACGTCGTTGCCACGGCCACCGCCTCCGCCTTTCCCCCCTGACTGGCTCAAAAGCTCCGCCTCGACGCCCCAGACCACTCCGCCGAGCTACGAGGCACCAGACGCCCCTGGACGCCGTCGGCGCCGCCGTTCCCCTCTTCGGCTGCCGGCGATCCTCGCCGTCGATTCACCGACTCCGATGCTTCCCCGAGCCCACCCAGCTGCTCTTCGACTCTGCCGTGAGCCCCTCTACCCAATCCCGCTCTCCCCGCAGTCGTTTACCTCCTCTAGCCCCGCCGCCCACCGGAGCCGATAGCTCCTTCCCGCCGGCCATGTCGCCGCCGTGGCCACCGTCACCTATAGCGGCAACCGAGCACACAACCACGCTCCACACAACGCCAGAAGCCCAAAACTCACATCGGTTGCTCCTGCTGTGCGCTGCAACACCGTTTCCGTCATCACCCGAGCTCTGGGGACCGCACTAGTCGTCGCCGCCGTCGTTTGGGTCCACGACGACTCGAGCCGATGGCACCGCTGGATACGCACGAGCGCCAGCGTCACGTAGGTGGTCCTCGCCGGCCATTTGGTCGACGGAGGACAGATTCCGAGCCCCTCCACCGTGCCCGCTGTTGCCGGCGGTGAGCCGCCGGCCTGTTTGGGTCTTTGACCCGAGGTTTGACCCCCCTGGGTCTATGACATGCAGGCCCCGCACGACTAATTAACCTAGTTTAGACTTAAACTTTATTAGCTTAACCTTGGTTAATGTTAACTACGTTTAATTAGATTAGCTAGCCACCGACATGTGGGCCCAGGCCCCACCAACAGTTTAGTTAAGTGTTAGAATAAAAACTAACCAACCCTGTTAGCTAGTGGGTCACTGACCAGTGGGCCCCACTGGTCAGGTTTGACTGGACCAGCCCCTGTTGACTTGCTGACGTCATGATGACGCAATGCTGACGCAGTAACTGTTTTCTGCAATTTAAAATAAATCAGAAATGATTTATTTATTTCAGAAAATAGCCAAAACTTCTAAAAATCACAGAAAATAATCTGTAACTCCAATGAAAATAATTTATATATGAAAATGATCACAAAAATTCAAGGAATCTGTTTATGGCATTTCCATGCATGTTTGAACAAGTTAAACCTGCTGTTTAGGCCAAATCATATAAATGGCATTTGAATATCCACATATGGAGTTTGAATTTGAATCTTGGATTCAAACCAACTTCATTTAACCTGTTGCTAGCTGCATTAGCTCAATGAACATCATATTGCCATGTCACGTTCATGCATCATATTGTTGCATTGCATTGATTGTGTTCTTTCCCTGTTTGTCGGTTTTGTCCCCTCTCAGTAGACGACGTTCCGACGATGAGTTCGATGACACCGATGAAGACTCATTGATATCTTCAGAAGTGCCAGGCAAGCAAAACCCCATTGAGCATTCCGATACAATCCCACTCTCTCGCTCTTGCTCTCTTTTACTGCATTAGGACAACAACGCTTCAACTGTTACCTGCTGCGATAGTTGAACCCCTTTCCACTGCATGACCTGTCATTGCCACAATAAATAGTTGAAACCCACTAGTATGAGTAGGAGTTGTTTGAGCCATGTTGTGCCTACTCATTCATGCTTTCTGGTTATGCCTGCTATTGCTTAGAGTTGTGTCAGGTCTGATTCATCGGGGATGAATTGGAATGTGGTGAACATGTCCTACTGTTGAGAGCTAAGTGTGTGAACACGATTTGGTAAAGGTAGCGATGAGAGGCCATGTAGGAGTACATGGTGGGTTGTCTCATTGAAACCGTCCTCAGGAACTGAGTTCTGTGTTGGTTGATCCATGACCAGTTACTACCATGCATTGGGGCCGAAACCAATGGACCCTCTCGACTTATTAATCAACATGATCTCTGTCCAGGAGTTGCAACTAGTTTCTGGTGTTTGTAGTTTACTGGAGGTCGTGTGCAGCGCTGACCCTCGGGGTGGGCTGTGATGCGGCAGGTACGTGGCACGGTGTACCGATTGCCCGTTTGGTGATGCAGGAACCCTGTACACATCATTTGGGGCCGTGAGCGACACCCCTGCCGGATCTCCCCACGGATGGAACCCAAATAGGCGATAAACCTGGACGAGAGACTTGTGTGGTTGGTCAGGTCGTGGCCGACACCCTCGCTGGGCCTCCGCTTGAAGGTTGCCGAGTACATGTCGTGTAAACGACGGTAAGTGGTGAAAGCGTGTGTGAAGAAGTACACCCCTGCAGGGTTTTATATATAATCTATTCGAATAGCCGTGTCCGCGGAAATGGACTTCTGGGTTACCTCTACAGTTCATAGACAAGTGAAAGTGGATACTCTAAAACACGCAAGATAAGCGTGAGTGCTATGGATGGCCTTCTCGTAGGGAGACGAGAGTGGATCCATAGTGGTGTATTGATTGGTGAATATGTGGACTCGTGTGCGCCACCTCAAAGAGTTACTTGCAGTCGTAGTTAGGATAGCCACCGAGTCAAAGCTGGCTTGCTGCAGTCAAACTCCACCACCCCCTTTGTTGATACTGATGCATATGTAGCTAGTTCTGATGTAAGTCTTGCTGAGTACCTTTGTACTCACGTTTGCTTAATTTATGTTTTGCAGAGAGACTTCAGTCTCGCTAGTGGTTCCGCGTGGACTTCGACGTTTAGCTTGTTACCTCAGCTGCGATCTTGTACCCTTGTAGGATCTTGTAGATAGTTAGGCTTCTCAGCCTTTTTCATTTGTAGTTATCTGTACTCAGACATGTTATGCTTCCGTTGCCTGTATGCTCTGTATGTTGGGTCATGTGACCTCTGATTGTAATAAATGCTATGATGGCTCTTCTGGGCCTTTATCTATATGAGTTGTTGAGTAGTGTTGTGATGCCATGTTGTACAACACATACTTGCATGTTATGCGTACGTTTAATGTGTATTGTTATGTGTGGGATCCGACACCTAGTTGTTTACCCTTGGTAGCCTATCTTATAGGGAAATGTCTCCTAGTGCTTCCACTGAGCCTTGGTAGCTTGCTACTGCTCCGGAACACTTAGGCTGGCCGGCATGTGTCCTTCTTCGTTCCTGTGTCTCTCCCTTAGGGGAAATGTCACGCGTTGTTCCTTTAAGTCCTTGTAGCTTGCTACGACTTGGGTTCATACGTTGATGACCGACACCTTCGTTGTTGGGTCATGTATGCCTGTCTCTGTAATTTAGTGCCACTTTTGGTTTATAACTAGTCATGTCGGCCCGGGTTCTCTGTCATATGGATGCTAGCGACACTATCATATACGTGTGCCAAAATGCGCAAACGGTCCCGGGCCAGGTAAGGTGGCACCCGTGGGGATACCGTGCGTGAGGCCGCAAAGTGATATGATGTGTTACAGGCTAGACCTGTGTGACTTAGGATCGGGGTCCTGACAGCTTTGGTATGAGAGCCTGACTGCCTGTAGGATTAGTAAGCCAGACTGGTCGAAGTTGTGTCTAGAAACTCTTTAGTTATATAAGGGAATTGATTGTGGAAGGGAACATAAGGCTCTTTTTTACTCCTTTACCTTATGACCTTCTGATCTGAGTCACCTTCTCCTATTCCACGGGGATTAAGAACTAGGCTTTTTCTTATGTCTATCAGGATCACGTTAATTGTGGATTCGACCCTTAGTTCAGTTTCTTCTATTTCTGTTTTTTCAATTGTTGATCTCAGAACCTTGACGTTATGATGTTAAGTGGTTATGCTACCCTTTTGCTTGGATCTTAAAAGTATTTCAAGCATTTACAGCCGTTATGCTGTCCGAGTCATCCCAGGTTTCTAAATAGTCTGATGCATTTGTAAACCATTCCTATCTGTTCTTAATGTCCTTTTAGGCCAGGTTAACCACACTAGTCGGTGTGTTGAGGCACTCTGTTACCTCGGCATATATGTTGGACTTATTACTATGACCCTAGGTGTCTTAGAAGATCACCCAGTAATGCATCAATACTTTGTATCCTCGGTGTGATGATTCTAGCCATTATTCTCGAAAGCATCCCGTGCTGCCATTTAGTTAGCAGGCATTCTACCCCTGGGTTCTTGAATCCAAGATTCATTCTACCTACTTCATGTTGATAGTATTTTCTCGTTCCTTTAGGATATTAGTAACCTTGTGATAGTCCTCGAGGTCCGTGGTTATCGTTCTTCCAATACCATGAACCATCATGGCAGAAGTTCTTCTGAACCAAAAGATCACAACTCGTGTGCTCTTGAGTAGTACTCCATTCATATTGTGACTCTGCCAAATCTACTCTCTGCATGGGTTATCCGGAAGAAATATGTTGAACTCGTTCGACATGTTAATCTATGCATCCACAACTCAGAAGTTATATGTTCCTTGAATTGTCTCCTTGTAGTTGTATTATGATCCTCGTCTATCAATTGATAGTCAGGAGTAGTTGTGCACACGTGCTCATCGATGCCTTTCACTCTTGTGGTCTGTCAAGCCATTCTATTCTGGAATGACTAGGAGAAACAAACTCCAGTACCTTATCCATATCCAGGATTGGGTCAAATAGGTTGTACTCCGCAGATGAGGAATGTTAATCCAGTTTGTAAACTGTTCTATCCTGGAGTATTACCATCTTTATGTCAAGAATGTCATGAGAATTGCACCACCTCCTATGAACTTTTGATGTAGTAATACTTCTTGCCATCATTGTTCATCCCTCGGTTTCCGTGTTATTGTAACTGGAATGCTCACAAGTGAATTGTGATGTGTGAACTCAATACTACTAGCAACTTCGTTGCTTGGTAGTTAATGGACGATAATCTCATTCTTAGCATGATGGTTACCGAATCATCATCCTAAGATTGATCGTGCTACCTAGTCCACTTTCTTGGTGCACTCCTTTGATTGATGAGTTAGGATTTTGTTAAGTCCTTGCTCATTTGATCATATCATCTCGCCCTGAAAAGCAAGGTTGTTTGCGAGCTTAGTAACATATCGGTGGTTCGTGATTTTCCGGCTATCTTCCCGGAGGTATCACCGGGTTGTCCCCTGACCAGTGCGTCAAGCTTGTAATCAAGTTTGTTTCATATAAACCACCCCTTCTCCAAGAATCTGTGTTGGATACCCTGAACTGGTTGGTTAAGCTAAACAACAACTTGGAGAGTTGGAAGATAAAAGCTTGCCTGACTTAGTTCCTTCTAAGGGATATCTTTTGTGTGTGTGTGTGTGTGTGTGTTGAGAAAAGATGATATCTTGATCGGTTGATCCTTGTGATCGATTATTGGATCTATTGTCTTGTTCCAAACTTTGATTTGAGTGTGGGCTATCCTCAAATCAAATCAGAACCAATGGTATTCGTAATGTTGTCTTACTCGTGGTTGACCCCTCGAGCATACACCGTTACATCTATTGGTCTGACCAATGTTGTCACCTTGTTCACATAGTTATGGAATTCCATCTCCATGGAAACCTGGATGAATTGTTGTTGAGCCCATCAGCAACACTTCTACCTTCTCCATGATTTTGTAGGACATTAAGCTAGTGTTGGAAACTTTGTAAGCATTGCCTTCGTGTTCCGTTCATGAGGTATATGTTGGATGAGAGAAGAAACTTTCCCTAATTCATGTGTAATTGATGTAGGTTGCCACCGTGAGTTCGAAAAAGTTGTTTGCTTCCTGTGGAATCATCCCAAGTCAGTCATGCATACGTGCGATGTATTCTGTGGTTTGGAGACTTGCAACCTTCACTCTATATGTATCCCTAGCACACCAAGCCATTGATTGATTCGTTCAAGGAGAAGAAGTTTATTCTTAAGAGCTAGACTTATGCAAGGACTTCGATATCCTTGATGATGATTCCCACCTGAACTCGGTAGTGTTTTATCATAAGACTGCTATGTGGTCATGCTTGTCTTGGACAACGTGTTCACAGGTTTGTAGCAGAACCAGCTCATGTTTTGGAGCTTGCTATCGTAGTTCACTCCCCGAGAATCTCGCAACGCCATCTCGTCGATTTGTGTTGTAAACTTTCATTTTTTTCCTTCTAGACTCGATGAGTCTGGAATATCCTGACACCAACCAGAACTGAATCTTAGGCAGATATGATGGTTGGTGCATTTCCCAAGAGCTATAATATTGGTCTCTCGATTACCGGTAAAGTGGATGTTGTGGCCAACCCACCCAGCCGGAAGACCTATTGTTGTAGTATCTTGATTGAAGAAGTTGGCCACCTCCCCATAAGGACTTCGTAGGATTTACTCCCCAGTTGTTCCTTATGGATTTTTGTGCTCCTGAAGTCCGACCTTTTACTTGACGTTCTAGGTACAAAACCATTTTAATAAATGGGTTACGCCAGCACATCAAGGAGAACATTAGAAGCGGAGTGCTAAATGTCTCTCGGTCGATCATCCAGATTTTTGCTTACTTGGCTCCGCTAAGGTAAAATCTGAGACGGTGTTATCCTCCTTTGCATCTGCATCGTCCACCACTATTCATCATGGTAGTATGTGATGTTGCCAGGATCCTTGACACGGATATTGGTAAAACCTTGATGAATATGGGAATGCTCAAGTTCTTGAGAGCACGCACAAGCACTAGGTGTTATCCTCGACACTAACCGGGATTGCTTCCAGTGTTCTTGGTTATATTATACCCTCTCAAGAGTAGATTTACTCTCTACTGTTGGGATTCACCCCAGTTACCAGAATCATTCCCAGCATTTGCATTTTGTTCCCAGCTTGCACCGCCAATGTGCCATTTCACCATGGGTCCCATCCATTCCCGATGATAACCAAATCATCCCTTGAGTTGTCTTTAACAAGGTAGTCCACCTCATCCATTCTGGCCCGAGAATGTCATTCTTTCGAACCCCGTCAGACGATCGATTGTGTTTGCCTCAGGCTGGTATAGGGAATTTCAATGATCTCTATATCAAAAGTAATTCTTTTTGCCACTTAAGGGAATAACTCTACGAGTCACCTTCTCTAAGGTGCCCCGTCTGGTGACATCGATCACCATCTTCCTTAAGTGTGGAATTGGTTGCCTGCCAAGTGAACCTTCATCATCTGTTTCACCCTATCCCTCCGGATGTGTGTTTCGTGTCTTAGCTCAAGAGATGTTTCAATGTCTCACTCCTTGAGTTGATCTTGAGTTCCTCGATCTTCGGGAAGATCGATTCCTACAGAGTTTGTCTCCGTTATCATCTGGTTGGATGAAGATCTCAAAGCAAGGATGACAAGATCAATATGATGCAATAAATCAACACCTCCGAGAAGGAAAATTGGAACGTGAAGATTGTGCTAGCTTGTGTCCCCTCTGATTTCTTATCTCACGTCTTGAATCTCGGGACGAGATTCTTGTTTAGTAGGGGTGAGTTGTCAGATCCCTAGCTTTACTTTGCCCTAGGATAGTTTTTGCCTGTGCATCATGTTTAAAATTTTGTTAACTTGAAATGGGGATGACTAAACCCTAGCACCAAATCAAAGCAATTAGGCTTAACCTAAAAATATTTTCTATAAACCCAAAAGATGCCTTCAGCAATGTTTGATAATTTTGGCAAGGGTTTTGGTCCAAACCTAAAATATTGAACATTTTTGGGGAATTTTTGGGCTTTGATTTAAATCAATAAGTATTTGAATTGGGGCCATTTAAATGCTATATATTTTCAAATAGCTCCAAATAAATTCTGAAAATTGTGGAGGGTCTCTGGAATAGTTCTTTGTTCACCCACTATTTTTTTCAGAATTTATCAAAATGATTTAGTGGCTAAACTAAATCAAAACAAAGACAAAAGAATAGAAAATAGAAAGAAAATAAGAGAGAGAGCACCTACCTGGGCCTTCCCAGTAGAAGCAGCCCAGCCCACTAGGGGCAGACTTGTCTTCAACCTCTGCCTACTGGCAGAGGCGAGGGCGAGCACGGCGCCCGCGCTCGCCGGCACGCAGCTGCCTGCCTGGCTTCCCTCGACGCGCCTAGACGACGCCACGCTCTCCCCTCGACCCCTGCATCTCTCCCCTCTCTCGCTGGACTTCTCCCTCTCCTCCTTCTCTCTCTCACGTGCGCGGCCGAACACCACCATCGCCGCCGCACGTTGTTGCCACGGCCACCGCCTCCCACTTTACCCCCTGACTGGCTCAAAAGCTCCGCCTCGACGCCCCAGACCTCTCCGCCGAGCTACGAGGCACCAGACGCCCCTGGACGCCGTCGGCGCCGCCGTTCCCCTCTTCGGCTGCCGCCGATCCTCGCCGTCGATTCACCGACTCCGATGCCTCCCCGAGCCCACCCAGCTGCTCTTCGACTCTGCCGTGAGCGCCTCTACCCAATCCCGCTCTCCCCGCAGTCGTTTACCTCCTCTAGCCCCGCTGCCCACCGGAGCCGATAGCTCCTTCCCGCCGGCCATGTCGCCGCCGTGGCCACCGTCACCTATAGCGGCAACCGAGCACACAACCGCGCTCCACACAACGCCAGAAGCCCAAAACTCACACCGGTTGCTCCTACTGTGCGCTGCAACACCGTTTCCGTCGTCGCCCGAGCTCCGGCGACCGCACTAGTCGTCGCCGCCGTCGTTTGGGTCCACAACGACTCTAGCCGATGACACCGCTGGATGCGCACGAGCGCCAGCGTCACGTAGGTGGTCCTCGCCGGCCATTTGGTCGACGGAGGACAGATTCCGAGCCCCTCCGCCGTGCCCGCTGTCGCCGGCGGTGAGCCGCCGGCCTGTTTGGGTCTTTGACCCGAGGTTTGACCCCCCTGGATCTATGACATGCGGGCCCCGCACGACTAATTAACCTAGTTTAGACTTAAACCTAATTAGCTTAACCTTGGTTAATGATAACTACGTTTAATTAGATTAGCTAGCCACCGACATGTGGGCCCAGGCCCCACCAACAGTTTAGTTAAGTGTTAGTTTAAAAACTAACCAACCCTGTTAGCTAGTGGGTCACTGACCAGTGGGCCCCACTGGTCAGGTTTGACTGGACCAGCCCCTGTTGACTTGCTGACGTCATGATGACGCAATGCTGATGCAGTAACTGTTTTCTGCAATTTAAAATAAATCAGAAATGATTTATTTATTTCAGAAAATAGCCAAAACTTCTAAAAATCACAGAAAATAATCTATAACTCCAATGAAAATAATTTATATATGAAAAAAGATCAGAAAAATTCAAGGAATCTGTTTATGGCATTTCCATGCATGTTTGAACAAGTTAAACCTGCTGTTTAGGCCAAATCATATAAATGGCATTTGAATATCCACATATGCAGTTTGAATTTGAATCTTGGATTCAAACCAACTTCATTTAACCTGTTGCTAGCTGCATTAGCTCAATGAACATCATATTGCCATGTCACGTTCATGCATCATATTGTTGCATTGCATTGATTGTGTTCTTTCTCTGTTTGTCGGTTTTGTCCCCTCTCAGTAGACGACGTTCCGACGATGAGTTCGATGACACCGATGAAGACTCGTTGATATCTTCAGAAGTGCCAGGCAAGCAAAACCCCATTGAGCATTCCGATACAATCCCACTCTCTCGCTCTTGCTCTCTTTTACTGCATTAGGACAACAACGCTTCAACTGTTACCTGCTGCGGTAGTTGAACCCCTTTCCACTGCATGACCCGTCATTGCCACAGTAAATAGTTGAAACCCACTAGTATAAGTAGGAGTTGTTTGAGCCATGTTGTGCCTACTCATTCATGCTTTCTGGTTATGCCTGCTATTGCTTACAGTTGTGTCAGGTATAATTCATCAGGGATGAATTGGAATGTGGTGAACATGTCCTACTGTTGAGAGCTAAGTCTGTGAACACGATTTGGTAAAGGTAGCGATGAGAGGCGACGTAGGAGTACATGGTGGGTTGTCTCATTGAAACCGTCCTCAGGAACTGAGTTCTATGTTGGTTGATCCATGACCAGTTACTACCATGCATTGGGCCCGAAACCAATGGACCCTCTCGACTTATTAATCAACATGATCTCTGTCCAGGAGTTGCAACTAGTTTCTGGTGTTTGTAGTTTACTGTAGGTCGTGCGCAGCGCTGACCCTCGGGGTGGGCTGTGATGCGGCAGGTACGTGGCACGGTGTACCGATTGCCCGTTTGGTGATGCAGGAACCCTGTACACATCATTTGGGGCCGTGAGCGACACCCCGGCCGGATCTCCCCACGGATGGAACCCAAATAGGCGATAAACCTGGACGAGAGACTTGTGTGGTTAGTCAGGTCGTGGCCGACACCCTCGCTGGGCCTCCGCTTGAAGGTTGCCGAGTACATGTCGTGTAAACGGCGGTAAGTGGTGAAAGCCTGTGTGAAGAAGTACACCCCTGCAGGGTTTTATATATAATCTATTCGAATAGCCGTGTCCGCGGAAATGGACTTCTGGGTTACCTCTACAGTTCATAGACAAGTTAAAGTGGATACTCTAAAACGCGCAAGATAAGCGTGAGTGCTATGGATGGCCTTCTCGTAGGGAGACGAGAGCAGATCCATAGTGGTGTATTGATTGGTGAATATGTGGACTCGTGTGCGCCACCTCAAAGAGTTACTTGCAGTCGTAGTTAGGATAGCCACCGAGTCAAAGCTGGCTTGCTGCAGTCAAACTCCACCACCCCCTTTGTTGATACTGATGCATATGTAGCTAGTTCTGATGTAAGTCTTGCTGAGTACCTTTGTACTCACGTTTGCTTAATTTATGTTTTGCAGAGAGACTTCAATCTCGCTAGTGGTTCCGCATGGACTTCGACGTTTAGCTTGTTACCTCAGCTACGATCTTGTACCCTTGTAGGATCTTGTAGATAGTCAGGCTTCTCAGCCTTTTTCATTTGTAGTTGTCTGTACTCAGACATGTTATGCTTCCGTTGCCTGTATGCTCTGTATGTTGGGTCATGTGACCTCTGATTGTAATAAATGCTATGATTGGTCTTCTGGGCCTTTATCTATATGAGTTGTTGAGTTGTGTTGTGATGCCATGTTGTACAGCACATACTTGCATGTTATGCGTAGGTGTAATGTGTATTGTTATGTGTGGGATCCGACACCTAGTTGTTTACCCTTGGTAGCCTATCTTACAGGGAAATGTCTCCTAGTGCTTCCACTGAGCCTTGGTAGCTTGCTACTGCTCCGGAACACTTAGGCTGGCCGGCATGTGTCCTTCTTCGTTCCTGTGTCTGTCCCTTAGGGGAAATGTCACGCGTTGTTCCTTTAAGTCCTTGTAGCTTGCTACGACTTGGGTTCATACGTTGATGACCGACACGTTCGTTGCTGGGTCATGTATGCCTGTCTCTGTAATTTAGTGCCACTTTTGGTTTATAACTAGTCATGTCGGCCCGGGTTCTCTGTCATATGGATGCTAGCGACACTATCATATACGTGTGCCAAAATGCGCGAACGGTCCCGGGCCAGGCAAGGTGGCACCCGTGGGGATACCGTGCGTGAGGCCGCAAACTGATATGATGTGTTATAGGCTAGACCTGTGTGACTTAGGATCGGGGTCCTGACACACACACACATTGATCTATCTAACTGTTTCAGTTTGTTGTGGCTAATCGCAAACAGTTCATCCGTGTGAAGTGTATGCCATCAATCGCACACACTTCTTTTGCTAATAATCGTAGACACTTTGATCTGGCTGACCCGTTTCTGTTTTGTTGCCTAATCGCGAACAGTTTATCCTTCTACAGCGTATGCCCTCAATCGCACACAACTTTATCTACCTATCCATTTCTATTGTTCCTCCTCATCAAAAACAGTTCATCCGAGTGAACCGTATGTTGTATATCACACACGCCTTCATCTAGTTTCCCATTTCTTTTGTTCCTCCTCATCGCAAACAGTTAATTGAACTAAACCGTATGCCCTGCATCGCACATGCAACTAAAATCTAAACCGTGTTTGATGCATCCTCCATCGGAAATGTTTTGCACCTTTTTTGATGGTTTTTTACACCCCCGTTTGTGATTATGGCCTATCACACAATTTTGTCAAAGGGTCTCTGATCATTGTGTCGCGTTAGCAGCATCCTGCATTAGTGATTCTACAATGTGCATTTGCTACTCCAGCAAATTCCTCAAACATGCACATCTTCAGGGGGAGTTCTTTTATATCTTGCATTCAAATTCCTCAATATCAGTTGTTACACTTCATATTTTTATCCCCATTGAAAACTTAACATATTTGTCATCAATCACCAAAACGGCAGAGATTGTAAGTGCATCTAGTGCCCCTTAGTGATTTTGGTGTATTGAAGACTTATAGGTTAAGGGACTAATGTATTTGTGAGTGTACACAGGCTCTAGAAGTCTATGAGGAGTTTGATATTTACGAAGAAAGTCGACCCCTAAAAATGTATATCTTCATTTGAAGACTTGGGTTTTCTTGAAGACTTTGAAAATGAGGAAATTGGTGTGACCTTGAAGACTTGGATATGAATGCGAGGATTATGAAGCGTGAAGACTTTTTTTCGTAGTTTCATTTCCTCTTTCTTGAGTCATAGGAAACACCGTACTATTAAGGGGGGTCGAGGTAAAACTAAGGAAACACTTTCCAAGTGATGCTCATCTCAAAGCCTACACTACCCATTCCTTTAGATTAAAGCCATTAGAAATCGCATACAGTTCAGCCAATTCCTTCAGTGACAGAGATGAAGATCTTCTATTATCTTAAGAATTTGTTCTGACTAAGGAGTTAGGAATTCACCAGTGCGGATTGCCTACAAGTGAGGAACATGATAACCTTGACGAATTTGAGAGCTCAAATTTCCGACCATTGTTGTGTTATGCGCCAGCTGTCCCAAAATATCATATCCACCTAACGGTCATATTATTGAAGGGCATTTATGTCTTATCAGGTCGGGCTGCTCCCTAGGCTATAAATAGCCACCCCCTCAACCACTAGTTGGTTGTATCCTCCGAGAGAAACTGACACTTGACAATTAGAGCAACCCATCCTCCAAGGACTTTGAGCAAAAATCATCAAGTGAGGAAAAACCCAAAACCCCAACACCTAAAACCCAAAGTGATTGAGCATCACTGAAGAGATTTTTCTTGTGTGGAACCAATGTTTGTTACCTTTGAAGACTGTCCATCTTCCAGACTGTTAGGCGTCAATGGTCTAGAGCACCCAAGAGGCATTGTGGATCGTCAGGTGACAGAAGTCTGTGAATGTTTGGAAGTCAGCTTGAAGACTTACCACGAGTTATTGGGCAAGGTCTGTTAGACCTTGGCTTAAGGGGAATATGGTGAGGACTGTGTGTCCTTAGGTTTGAATACCTAGCCGCCCTAACCAGACGTACAACTATCACAACAGTTGGAACTGGTTTACCAAATCATTGTCTTCACCGAGCTATTGGTTCTATTTCCTGAACCCTTTCACTTTTCATCTCATGTGTTGATGAACTTGATCTGTACTATTTGAAGAATTTGACTGAAGACTTTCTCAATTTCCTCAATCCTATTTCTCCAGTCATTTTATATTCAGCATGCTTATCATGTTTACACGCTACTTGTGCTTTCTTTATGCTTTCGATTCATCATGATGACTATGCTACTGCTTTGTTGTAAATGCATCTGAGTATCTATTTCGTTGCTAGTAGTTCGTTACTTAGGAAATTCTTCACTTAGAAAATCCTCGGTGACGAATTTGTAAAATGGACTATTCACCCCCCTCTAGTCGATAAAACGCACTTTCAATTATCTTGGGGTGCCTCGAGCATCCCCAAGCTTAGACTTTTGCTACTCCTTATTCCTTCATCCATCGGCATCTCACCCAAAACTTGAAATCTTCAATCACACAAAACTCAACTAAACCTCGTGAGATCCGTTAGTATAACAAAACCAATCTTTACGCTCAGTATTGCAACAAACAAATTCATATTTTGTAATTATATTATACCTACTCTATTTTAACTTTTCTATGGCAAAAAATCTTTAAAAGAAACCATAGAATCATCAAAACAAGCACCTAACACAACGAAAACAAAATCTGTCAAAAACAGAACGGTCTATAAAGATGTGAATTTTTACCATACTTCTGTAGTTCTGAAAATTCTGAAAAATTAGGATAACGTGGAAAATCTGTATATTGATAACACCAAAAAAATTCAAGAGTTTATCACACTCGAGTAATTGTCAGAAATTCTAACTCTAGATGCAAAGTTTCTGAATTTCCATCGCGATCAAATCAACAATCAACCCAATCATCCCAAAGGCTTTGCTTGGAACAAACATTTATTTAAACAGCAAAAACGCATCAAACCAGAGGTATTATTTGGTATTTTATTGAAAACATCAAGAAAACCAAAAAGCAAAAAAATACAAGTTGGGTTGCCTCCTAACGAGCGCTATCATTTTACGCCCTTAGCTAGGCATAAGAACAAGATCTCAAGTGTTGTCATCCTTGTTGGATGTTCCATAGGTTTCCCTCATTATAGATTCAAAAGGCAATTGTATCTTAGCTCTAGGGAAATGTTCCATTCCCATTCTCAAGGGAAATTGAAATCTAATGTTCCCTTCTTTCATATCAATCGCCGCACCAATAGTGCGTATAAAAGGTCTACCAAGTATAATAGGACAAGACGGATTGCAATCGATACAAGAACAAAAAGTCTATGGGTACATAGTACCTATTTGCAAGAATAAGAACATCATTGGTCATTCCCAAAGGCTCTTTCATAGTAGAATCCGCCAAATGCAAATTAAGAGAACAATCTTCAGTATTGGTAAGACTAAGAACATCACAAAGACATTTCAGAATTGTGGAAACACTAGCACCAAAATCACATAAAGCATTGCAATCATAAATTTTAATCTTGATTTTGATAGTAGGTTCCCATTCATCATGTAATTTTCTAGGGATTGACACTTCCAATTCAAACTTATTTTTCAAAGCTTTCATCGTAACATCAACAATATGTTTAGTAAAAGCTTTATTTTGTTCATAGGCATGAGGTGAATTTATCATGGTTTGCAACAAGGAAATACAATCAATAAATGAGAAACTATAATAATTAAAGTCCTTGTAATCCATAAGAGTGGCCACATCACTAGTTAAAGTTTTGAGCTCTCAAAACCCACCTTTATCATTTTTCTCAACAATATTTTCACCCTTCGAATTATCGGGATGCCTTCTAGCTAAAATTGACTCTTCTTAAGTCCATTTATCATCAAGTTGAACTTTACTAAACAAAGAATAAATAGAAGAAACACAAATCATTTATAGATCTTCATCATTTTTATGAAAGCAATCAGTGGACAACGTTTTTTCTAAAAATTCTCTTTTAGCTCTAAGCATAGCGGTTCTTTTCTTACTTTCATCCATAGAAACATAAAGAGCTTTAATTGATTCATCAACCTTGGGCACGTAAAATTTCAACTTGAGATTTTCTACATCGTGAGAAATTCTATCAATACTTCTAGACATATCATCAATCTTATTTAATTTTTCTTCTATAGAAGCATTTAAAACCTTTTGAGTATTGATAAATTCTTTAATATTGTTCTCTAGATCAGAGGCATTCCTATTATTATTGTAAGAAGAATTACCATAGGAATTACCATAACTATTAGAGGAACTTCCCGGGAAAGGCCTTGGATTACAATTACCTCTATAAGCAATGTTATTGAAATTATTTTGCGAGATAAAATTCACATCTATAGCATCACTATTTTGCTCAATTAAAGTAGACAAAGGCATATCATTAAGATCAGCAGGAGTATTTTTACTAGCAACCATTTTCACGAGACCATCAACTTTTTCACTCAAAGAATCAACCGAATTAACTTTCTTACTAGTAGGCGCCCTTTCTGTATGCCATTGCAAATAGTTCGCCATAGTATTATCAAGCAATTTAGTGGATTCACCCAAAGTAATTTCCATAAAAGTATCATGCACGACGGAGTCCAAAAGATTTTGAGAAACAAAATTCAACCCCGCATACAAATTTTGTTTGATCATCCAACGATTTAACCCATGAGTTGGGCAATACCTTAGCATCAATTACATCCTTTCCCTAGATTTTGCAACATGCTCATGCTCGAGTTGCTTGAAATTAAAGATCTGGGTTCTAAGGGAAATAATTTTTGTGGACAGAAAATACTTATTAATAAAAGCATCTGTGCACATATCCCAATAATCGATACTATTCCGAGGCAAAGACAAAAACCAAATTTTAGCACGATTGCGCAAAGAGAACAAAAATAATTTCAATTTCACAATATCATTGTCCACATGTTTCTTTTGCATATCGCATAACTCCACGAAGGTGTTAACATGGGGTCCGGCATCCTCATTAGGAGTACCAGAAAATTGATCTTTCATGACAAGATTCAACAAAGCAGCATTAATATCACTAGATTCCGCACTAGTGGCAAGAGGAGCAATCGAAGTGCTAATGAAATCATTGTTGTTGGTATTGAAAAAATCACACAACTTAGTGTTCTCTTGCATCATGTTGAGAAATTGTAAACAAGAACCCTAAAAGAGGGCTGATAAAAACGCCAAATTTTGTGAAGTGGGGGAGATGAAAATGAGAGGCAAATGGCAAATAATGTAAATTCCAAGGAGATGAGATTTATGATTAGGAACCTGATAGATGTTGATGATGTCTCCCCGGCAATGACGCCAGAAAGTTCCTTTGATGTTGCTTGAAATGCGTCGGTATTTCCCCAACGAGTAAGGGAGGATGCAGCACAACAACGGTAAGGTATTTACCTCAGTGATGAGACCAAGGTTATCGAACTAGTAGGAGAACCAAGAAACACTATGTAAAAGGTACCTGCACACAAAGAACAAATACTTGCAACCCGATGCGTTAAATGGGTCGTCAACCCCTTCTGGGTAACGATGCCAAAAAGTAACGTAAGGATATGATAAAATTGTAGTAGATTGAAAGATGCAAATAAAATCATATAAAATGCAGCAAGGCATTTTTGGGTTTTTGATAATATAGATGTGAAGATGAAAGTTGCAAATAAATAAAAAAGCCAAATGGCAATAGAGGTCTAAAAGTATATGATTGGAAAATAGACCCGCGGGCCGTAGATTTCACTAGTGGCTTCTCTCGAGAGAATAGCATGCGGTGGGTAGACAAATTACTGTTGGGCAATTGATAGAAAAGCAAATAATTATGATGATATCCAAGACAAGGATCATGTATATAGGCATCACGTCCAAGATTAGTAGACCAACTCCTGCCTGCATCTACTACTATTACTCCACACATCGACCGCTATCCATCATGCATCTAGTGTATTAAGTTCATGGAAAAATGGAGTAATGCAATAAGAATGATGACATGATCTAGATAAGATATATTCATGTAGGAATAGACCCCATCCTTTTATCCTTAATAGCAGCGATACATGCGTGCCTTGTTGCCCCTTCTGTCACTGGGAAAGGACACCGCGAGATCGAACCCATTACAAAGCACATCTTCCCATTGCAAGATAAATAGATCAAGTTGGCCAAACAAAACCCAAATATCAGAGAAGAAATATGAGGCTATAATAATCCATAATAAATATTAAACAAAGGAATCTGATCATAAACTCATAGTTCATCGGATCCCAACAAACACACCGCAAAATGTCATTACATCAAATAGATCTCCAAGAGAACATTGTATTGCGATACAAAGAGAGAAGAAGCCATCTAGCTACTGCCTACAGACCCGTAGGTTTGTGGTAAACTACACACGCATTATTGGAGAGGCACCAATGAGGATGCTGAACCCCTCTGTGATCGTGTTCCCCTCCGGCGGAGTGCCGGAAAAGGGCTATAGATTGGATCTGGTGGCTTTGGAACTTGCGGCGGCTGGAACAAAATTTGGTCCAATCCCCTAGGGTTTCTGGAGTATGGAAGTATTTATAGAGTGAAGAGGCAGTGTGGGACGCTACTAAGGTG
The DNA here is from genome assembly GCA_902687465.1 of Secale cereale. Taxonomy (NCBI): domain Eukaryota; kingdom Viridiplantae; phylum Streptophyta; class Magnoliopsida; order Poales; family Poaceae; genus Secale; species Secale cereale. Next base: position 307,565,878 of record LR738712.1, on the reverse strand, counting down.
GGCACAATCCCCTAGGTGCTTCTCTGGCCCATCTGGTGTCTTGTGGTCCAAAAAATCCACAACAAGTTTTGCTGCATTTGTACTCCAGTTGATATTGATTTTCTGTGATGTAAAAAACAAGGAGAAACATCAACTAGCACTTGGCACTATGTCAATAGGTTAGTCCCAAAAAAATGATATAAAATGATTGTATAACATCCAAGAATGATAATATAACAGCATGGAACAACCAAAATTTATAGACACGTTGGAGACGTATCAATCAACTTGGTGGGACGAATGTGCAAGGGCAAGGGCAAAACCTCATCTCACCGAGACCGGTTGCCTCAAATCGGTGAGACCGATTTCAGCAAGAGTAAAAAGAGAGTTGGTCAAGCAAAGTCGGTGGGACCGATTGCACATCTCGGTGGGTTTGACTTAGGATTTTGGACATATTTGGAAATGAGAAAGTGGCTGAGGGTTTTAGAGCAATATCACGAAGAACTTGAGCAAGTAGACCATTAAGCAACACATCATCCCCTTTTAATAGTACTGGCTTTCCTATGGACTCAATGTGATCTTGGCTCACTAAAATGAAAATGAAGAGTCTTGAGGTTTTGCCAATCTTTGTGCTTAGCATTTTAAAGGGGTTCGACATCCTATTATCCATGCCACTCCAATGTTGAACTCATCTGAAATACACTAGGTAAAGTTATTAGTCCAACAAGACATATGTTGACAATAATTACCAAAATCACCCAGGGAGCACTTGTTCTTTAAATCTCCCCCTTTTTGGTAATGGATGAGAAAGTACATCAAAGCTCTAGATAAAAGGATATGAAGAGTAACAAGTAAAGCTTTGGAAAGACATGTAACTAGCATGGGCTCCCCCTACATCTATGCATTCATGCAAGGATTTAATATAAGAGCATGGGAATGCATAAGCTTGACAGAGCAAGTAATGAGTTACATGTATTTTGGCTATATGCATCAGAGCAAATGATGTAGATGAAGGAATGTGTACCTTCATGCTCATGAATTCATTCAGCAAACAATATGTACATCTACAAGAGATCATCATGCACATGAGTGTGACACATATACCTACCTTGTGGTCTTGAGATGGCTTTGGAAGAGGCGAACTTGAGAAAACATTGCTAATTAACACAAGAATGCTCTAATTGAAGAAATTTCAGGGAACCACAAGAGTACCAAGACTGGGATGACATGTAATGAGTGTGTACTTAGTACTTCATTTGGATATAGAAATGTCCCCAAAGACTTGAAGATATGCAATGAATTCAAAAGATTTCGTTCCCTAGAAATAAAGTCTTTATCCTCCTGAATATGATATTGGATAATGTGAGAAGATAGGGAAAGAGAAAATCAGAGCATGAAATGAATCAGAGCATAAGCAAATGCAAGCAACCATATATAGACATGTCTCTCCCCTCTTAAAGGCATAAAACTTCTCTCCTCTTTATATTACTGGCATCTGGAAGAGCTAAGATCAGCTTTCTCTCCCATATGATAAGCTTTGATGTGCTCTGTCTCCCCCTTTGACATCAATTTTCAAGAAGGGTACTTTTGGAGCTTGAGTCAAACAGACTTGGTCCCTGAGACACACTACAAAGCAACATGTTTATAAATATGCGAGTAGATGATAAGAATCATTGAGTGGAGCTAGAGAAGAAATGAAATACGCAATGGCAAAAAGTTTTATCAACAATTCAATTGGTAACAGTCAGACCGGGTTAGTCCACGTCGGTTGTACTGATGAACTGTCCACAAGATATTCTTGTAGTTTGGTCTAGCCGATAGGCTGGGATCGGTGAGTTCGAGTTCATCACAAAGGAAAAGTTTTGTCAACTCACCTCACTTGGCAAATTAAATCTCACAAGGATTTGCAATGAATTAACTGAAATATTTGCAAGGAATTAGATACTGAAAATTCAGAAAAGGAAATATACAAACAGGAAGGAAGTCTAGATGAAATTTTTTTGTTAAGGGGAACAAGATAGCAAAACACAAAGTAAGAGCAAGAAACACTAGAGAACTTCATCTAGAAGGGGTAGGCGACAAGATCACCTATGTTAGAGTATATTTACTAGGGAGTCAAGTAAGGTCACTTGATCATAGGTCATACTCATTGTTTAAGCTCAAAATGGGGTTACAATTTTTCGTTTAAGCATTTTGATGTGTTCACATCTCGTTGAGTTGCTTTGACCGATGACTTGGAGTAAAGCTTCTCTAAGATGGAATAACATACCTTGGGCGGTGTTGATCTTGATCATGTAGTTGTACCGGTATGTGCAATGAAACAAGAGTGACATTTATAAAAAATATTCATGGTGGCCTTGCCAATACGATGTCAACTACATGATCATGCAATGGCAATATGACAATATGATGCATGTCATATGAACGGAACGGTGGAAAGTTGCATGGCAATATATCCCGGAATAGCTATGGAAATGCCGTGATAGGTAGGTATGGTGGCTGTTTTGAGGAATAATATGGTGGCTGTTTTGAGGAAGGATATATAGTGGGTTTATGGTACCGGCGAAAGTTGCGCGATACAAGAGAGGCTAGCAATGGTGGAAGGGTGAGAGTGCGTATAATCCATGGACTCAACATTAGTCATAAGAACTCATATACTTGTTGCAAAAATCTACGAGTGATCAAAACAAAGCAATCAGCGCATGCTCCTAGGGGGGGAGTTTGGTAGGACTTAACCATCACGCGCCGCCGACCTCCACACAAAGCTTGGCACTATACAAATACCTCATGCTCTAACTTCGTCACATAGCGGTTCACCATATGTGCATGCTATGGGAATCACTAACCTTAACACAAGTATTTCTCAATTTCATAATAACTCCACTAGCATGACTCTAATATCACTATCCTCATATCTCAAAACAATTATCAAGCATCCAACATCTCATTCTATTCAATGCACTTAGTGTGATTTTTTTTACTACATTGACAATGGATGTCTATCATATGAAGACTACTTTCTTTAGACTAAACACATTACCATGCTGTTTTAATAGACTCTCAAAAGGATATAAGTGAAGCATGAGAGTTCAAAAATTTCTACAAAATATTACCACCACCGTGCTCTAAAAGATGTAAGTGAAGCACTAGAGCAAAAACTATTCAACTCAAAAGATATAAGTGAAGCACATAGAGTGTTCTAACAATTTCTAGGCCATATTTAACTCTCTCAAATAGGTGTGTCCAGCAAGGATGATTGTGACAAACTAACAAGCAAACACTCAAATTATACAAGACGCTCCAAAAAAACACATATCATGTTGCGAATAAAAATATAGCTCCAAGTATAGTTACCGATGGATGAAGACGAAAGAGGGGATGCCCTCCCGGGGCATCCCCAAGCTTTAGCTTTTGATTATCTTGAATTTACTTGGGGTGCCATGGTCATCCCCAAGCTTAGTCCTTTGCTACTCCTTGTGCCATAGTCCATCGAAGCAATACTCAAAACTTGAAAACTTCACAACACAAAACTTAGACAAAAATTCTCGTGAGCTCCGTTAGTATAAGAAAGCAAACCACTACTCAAAGGTGCAGCAATGAATTCATTCTTTGTTTATATTGGTGTTAAACCTACTGTATTCCAACTTCTCTATGGTTCATATCCTCCAATACTACTCATAGATGCATTGAAATAAGCAAACAACACACGAAAAACAGAATCTGTCAAAAACAGAACAGTTTGTAATAATCTGCAGGTTTCGCCTACTTCTCGAACTTCAATAAATCCAAACTAAATTGGTAAATTTTCGTAATTTGTCTACCAATAATATTGAAAAAGAATCAACTAAAAATCACGCTCCGGTAAAATCTGAAGACCACTTTCGCGAGCGCTAATGATTATATTTTTCACAGCAAGATCACATAAACTTCACACAAGTCTTCCCAAAGGTTCTACTTGGCACAAACACTAAAAAAACATGAAACCACATATAATCAGAGGCTAGATGCAATATTTATTCCCTAACAGCAAGAAAAACAAAAAAAATATAAAGTTGGGTTGCCTCCCAACAAGCGCTATCGTTTTACGCCCCTAGCTAGGCACGATACAAGATAGATCTAGGTATTGCCATCCTTGGAAGACAATACATGAGTGGCTCTCATGATAGAATCATATGGTAATTTGATTTTCTTTCAAGGAAAGTGTTCCATGCCTTTCCTTAATGGCAATTAGAATCTAATATTTCCTTCCTTCATATCATTAATTGCACCAATCGTTCTAAGGAAAGGTCTACCAAGAATAATAGGACATGAAAGATTGCAATCTATATCAAGAACAATGAAATCCATGGGCACATAATTCCTATTGGGAACAATAAGAACATCATTAATTATTCCCATAGGTTTCTTCATAGTGGAATCCGCAAGATGCAAATTTAAAGAACAATCATCAAGCTCATGGAACCCTAGCAAATCACACAAAGTTTTTGGGATAGTGGAGACACTTGCACCCAAATCACACAAAGCATAGCATTCATGATTTTTTCTTTTTTTATTTTGATAGTAGGTTCCCACTCATCATAAAGCTTTATAGGGATAGAAACTTCCAACACAAGTTTTTCTTCATAAGATTGCATTAAAGCATCAACTATGTGTTTGGTGAAAGCTTTATTTTGACTATAAGCATGCGGAGAATTCAGTACGGATTGCAATAAGGAAATACAATCAATCAAAGATCAATTATCATAATAGAATCCCTTGAAATCCAAAGTAGTGAGTTCATCATTATGCAAAGTTTTAATCTCTTCACTCTCACTTTTAGCAATTTTAGCATCAAGATCTAAAAACTCCGAATCATTGGGACACCTTAAAGGAGAATCACCTCCAATCATATGAACAAAAGTGAAGTATGTTGGCAGATTCACCCACAAGAACACTCTAGTTCTTCTTCTTTGGGATCCACACCATCTTGATGGGAATCCTTGGAGTTGTAGATGTACTTGATGAAGTAGAACTTGAAGTAGTCTTGGGAACCCACTTGACCAAGGCCTTAGGAGCTTCTTCAAATGCATAAATATCTTCTAGACGCTTGTCCTTGCCCTTTAGCTTGTGGTCTTGTGGTGGAAGATCATCTTGGGATCGTGTCCCCTTGAAGGAAGTAGGATCATACTTCTCTTGTTGAGGAACAAACTTTGTTTGGGGGTATTGACCTTCTTCCCACTCAACTCCATTGGCATTGAACTGTCGTTCAAAACCAACACCTTGATTCCTTCGGTGCCTTCCTTGGTTGCGTCCAATTTCCTCGAATTGCTTACTCCCGGCAAGGCTCTTATAAACACCTTTCTCTATAATTCCCTTCAATAAGCTATTTTATTGCTCAAGTGTAACTTGGCTAAGAGAATCATTAGTGGAATCAAGATAACTACAAGAAGTAACAACATTTGTTTTATCATGATTATTGTTTCTACTAGAGGAAGAATCTTTGTTGTTCTTGTTGGTAGATTTCACTTGTGGCATGTAAGTAGACAAGAGTAAACGCTTGGCAATGTAAGAAGAACTTTTCTTACAAAGATCATCATTGATTGCTTTTAAGAACTCATGCCCTTGCTCTAGATTGAGCTTTTCAAAGCGTAGCTTCTCATGAGTCCTCAAAAGTTCTCAATGATCCTCTAAGGTAGTTTCATGAGCTAACTTGAGAGTGTTTAATTCTTTAGTTAGACGCTCAATCTTCTCCTTATCATTGCCATTCGTTTTATCTTGATTAGCATGATTAATAGCAATTTCATCATAGGTTTGCTACTTCTCGAGCTTGCGTTGTATTCCCTCGAAGAGGAAAGGGAGACGCATCACAGTAGCGTAAGTATTTCCCTTAGTTTTTGAGAACCAAGGTATCAATCCAGTAGGAGACCACGCGCGAGTCCCTCGCACCTGCACAAACATATAAGAACTTCTCAGACAATGCGATAAGGGGTTGTCAATCCCTTTACGATCACTTACGAAAGTGAGATCTGATAGAGATGATAGTTTATATTGTTAGTATTTTTGGTTTATAAGAACAGAAAATAAAAGCGGTAAAAGTAAAGTAGATGTAGATTGATATGTTGAGAATAGACCCGGGGGCCATAGTGTTCTCTAGTGGCTTCTCTTATGATAGCGATATTCTACGGCGGGTAAACAAATTACTGTCGAGCAATTGATAGAAAAGCGAATAATTATGAGACTATCTAGGCATGATCATTGTATATAGGCATCATGTCCGAGACAAGTAGACCGAAACGATTCTGCATCTACTACTATTACTCCACACATTGACCGCTATCCAGCATGCATCTAGTGTATTGAGTCCATAAGAACAGAGTAACGCCTTAAGCAAGATGACATGATGTAGAGGGATAAACTCAAGCAATATGATATAAACCCCATCTTTTTATCCTCGATGGCAATAATACAATACGTGCCTTGCTGCCCCTGCTGTCACTGGGAAAGGACACCGCAAGATTGAACCTAAAGCCTAGCACTTCTCCCATTGCAAGATCTATAGATCTAGTAGGCCAAACGAAACCAATAATTCGAACAGATTTGCAAGGATATTATGAGCACACATAAAAATTCAGAGAAGAAGCAAATATCTTTCATAGATAACCTTGATCATAAACTCACAATTCATCGGATCTTGACAAACACACCGCAAAAAGAGATTACATCGAATAGATCTCCTCGAAGACCGAGGAGAACTTTGTATTGAGATCCAGAGAGAGAGAAGAAGCCATCTAGATACTAGCTATGGACTCGAAGGTCTGTGGTAAACTACTCACAACTCATGGTGAGGGCGATGATGATGATGATGAAGAACTCCGTGATGGATCCCCCTCCGGTGGAGCTCCGGAACAGGCTCCAAGATGGGATCTCACGGGAACAAAAGGTACGGTGGTGGAATTAGGGTTTTATCTCTGTTCACGGAGGTTTTGGGGTACGTAGACTTATATAGGAAGAAGGAGAACACCAGGGGACGCTCGAGGGGGCCACGAGGCAGGGGGCGCGCCCCCCACCCTCGTGGGCCACCCCTTGATCCCCTCACGTGGTTCTCAAGCTCTGTGTGTGTGATTTTCTCCAAAAATATCTCTCGCGAAGGTTTCATTCCGTTTGGACTCCGTTTGATATACTCTTTCTGCAAAACCCTGAAACAGGCAAAAAACAGCAATCTGGACTGGGCCTTTGGGTTAGTAGGTTCGTCCCAAAAATGATATAAAAGTGAATGATAAATCCAATTAAACATCCAAGACTTCATAAATAATAGCATGGAACAATCAAAAATTATAGATACGTTGGAGATGTATCAAGGTTTCATCACTATTGCCACCAACATGTAAATCATCATCTCCTAGCAAATCATCTTCATCACTATTGAAATCAAGATACTCGGGGTGTGATACCTTAGGACCTTTAGCCATGAAGAATCTTCCAATTCCTTCATTTTGTGAGTCAAATATGTCATAGGAGTTGGATGACACAAGAGCAATTCCGAGAACACCTTCATCTTGAGTATCTTCAGAGTCAGAGTTGTAGCTTCTTTCAGAGTGGTCATCGGAGTCGGAACCGGATACCCATTCACCAACATGAGCTTGATGTCTTCGTCTTGTATAGCTCCTTGATGATTTGTCCTTCCTTTCCAAATCGTTGATTCTTTGAGAGGGTCTTCGTTCATAATGACCATCTCTACTCCTCTCTCTTGGTGGTGATTCTTCTCTTCTACTTCTCCTTTTAGGTGAGTCATCTCTTTTTTTGTGTGGACCCATACACTCATTTTAGTAGTGTCCGGGTCTCCCACAATTGTAGCAATTCCGATCATGACTGGAAGATCTTATGTCATTCTTGGACCTTGATTTGGAGTTTCTCTCTTTGCTTCTATTCTTTTAGAATTTGTTGAAGTTCTTCACCATTAAGTTCAATTCTTCATTGAAGACTTTTTTCTCACTTGATGATGTAGGAGCATCACATGAAGCTTTGTAAGCACCACTAGACTTGTTGTGAAGCTCTTCTTTATCCTTAAGTGACATCTCACGAGCAACAATTCTTCCAATCACTTCCGTTGGCTTGAGATCTTTGTAATTGGGCATCATTTGGATCAATGTGCGCACGGTGTCATATTTTCCATCCAAGGCTCTTAGGACTTTCTTGATGATGAATCTATCAGTCATTTCTTCGCTTCCTAAGCCGGCAATCTCATTTGTGATGAGAGCAAGCCTATAGTACATTTCAGCGACACCTTCACCATCCTTCATCTTGAACTTGTCAAGTTGACTTTGAGGCACATCCAACTTGGATTCCTTGATGGAGTCGGTACCTTCGTGCATATCAATCAAAGTATACCAAATTTCCTTTGCATTCTCAAGATGGCTGATTTTGTTGAATTCTTTGGGACACAATCCATTGAAGAGGATATCGCAACCTTGAGCATTATATTGCAACATCTTCAATTATTCAGCAGAGGCTCCGATACCACTCGTAGGATCGAAAGTATGTCTAGAGGGGGGGTGATTAGACTACTTGACCAAATAAAAACTTAGCCTATTCCCAATTTTTATGTTTTTACAGTTTTTAGCAATTTAACACAAGTCAAGCAATCTTCCTACATATGCAATTCTAGACTTGTTGCAGTGGAAGGTAAATCATTGCATATGAAGGTAAAGGGAGGGGTTTGTAGATTGCAAACGCAAGTGGAGACACGGATGATTTTGGCGTCGTTCTGATAGGTGGTGCTATCATACATCCACGTTGATGGAGACTTCAAGCCACGGGTAACGGCTGCACGAGTCCATGGAGGGCTCCACCCACAAAGGGTCCACGAAGAAGCACCTTGTCTATCCCGTCATGGCCATCGCCCACGAAGGACTTGCATCACTAGGGTATATCTTCACGAAGTAGGTGATCTCCTTGCCCTTACAAACTCCTTGGTTCAACTCCACAATCTTTTTGGAGGCTCCCAAGTGACACCTAACCAATCTAGGAGACACCACTCTCCAAGAGGTAATAGATGGTGCGTTGATGATGAACTCCTTGCTCTTGTGCTTCAAATGATAGTCTCCCCAACACTCAACTCTCTCACATAGATTTGGATATGGCAGAAAGAAGATTTGATTGGAAAGCAGCTTGGGGAAGGCTCGAGATCAAGATTCATATGGTAGGATTGGAATATCTTTGTCTCAACACATGTGTAGGTGGTTCTCTCTCCAAAAATGTATGCTGGAAGTGTAGGAACGTTTTGATGGCTCTCTCCACAGATGAAGAGTGGTTCGAGGGCTATATATAGCCTCCACACAAAATCTAACCGTTACACACAATTTACCAAACTCGATGGGACTGAATCATGAAACTCGGTCGGACCGATTTAGTTCAAAATGTGAACATTGGGCTTTTCGATGGGACCGACGTGATCAACTCGGTGGGACCGATTTCATTAGGGTTAGGGCATAACATAATCCCGGTGGGACCCATTACATCAACTCTGTGAGACCGATTTCTATAACAGGCAAACAGAGAGTTGGTCAGGCAAACTCGGTGGGACCGATTCGCTCATTTCGGTGGGACCGAAATGTTACGAAAAGGAAACAGAGAGTTTGCATTGCGAACTCGGTGGGACCGATTGCTCACTTCAGTTACACCGAAACATTACAAGGGGAAACAGAGAGTTTGTAATCTCATCTCGGTGACACCAAGATCCCTATCGGTGAGACCGAACTAATTAGGGTTTCTTGCTCTGACTATGTCAAATGAACTCGGTGGCGCCGGATAGACCAAATCGGTGGGGCCGAGTTTGACTTTTCGTTTGGGACATATGTGGATATGAGAAATTGGTTGAGGGCTTTTGGAGCATATCACTAAGCATTTTGAGCAAGCAAGCCATTAAGCAACACCTCATCCCCTTTTAATAGTATTAGCTTTTCCTATCGACTCAATGTGGTCTTGGATCACTAAAATGAAAATATAGAGTCTTGAGCTTGAGCCAATATGTGTCCTTAGCATTTTGAGGGGTCCACATTCCTAGTCCATGACATGCCAATCATTGAACTTTTTGAAATGATCATCTTGAAAGAGGATTGTTTCCCGAGGATGATCATCTTGAAATCGGATGGTCCATGCCATGCCAATCATTGAACTTTCTGAAATGATCATCTTGAAATGATCATCCTGAATGAGCCAATATTAGTTCAATGAGCTATATGTTGTTAGGAATTACCAAAACCACCCAAGGATAGTTGCACTTTCAGTCGGCCAGGAGGATGGTCCCCCTCGTGTTGTTGTTGTTGCTTGCGTTAACGGGAGCGCGGAGGAAAGGTGCTTCTCCTCAATGATGGAGGATGCACCGAGAACCGGTGTAGGTGACGAAGAGGAACTGGCGGCCGCGACGAAAGCCTTCATTTTCCCGAAGGCCATCTACGGAATGATGGGAGAAGGGTTGTAGAAAGGAGGAGGACCTTGACCAGATCTGGAGTTGCTCTCGGTAGAGGAAAGTGGATCCGAGCTAGGCGATGGGAGCGCGATGATGGCTCAGTACAGGCGCCAGTCTTTTGTCAGCCTGGGCAGTTTGCGAAGGCATCGTGAGGAAGTGGAGACGTCCACGTCCCATCAAGCGCCACGCGTCAACCTGGTCCTACACGATACTCGATGGTTGTCCAACACGACACTCGATACTCGCGTGTGACACTTTCTGTGGGCCCGCGAGGTCATCGTCCATTACTTTGATGAACAGCTGGCAGTGAGGTTTATTTGACCAGCAAGGTAGAATCTTCTTTGTTTGTGTTATGGTGGTATATAGTACGCGTCAATGAGGTGGGAGGGAACTAGCATATATACTATACGCACGCGTTCGTGAACAAGTACACCTCACTCATTGTCGGGACTTTTTGGTTACCGAGGCACATGCCACATCAAAATTCTGAATTTGGTTATTCAAACATCACACAACACCTTTTTGGGACACATGCATATCCTAGGTAGGACACTAACGTGTGATGCTTCCATCTGTGGGTCCACGAGGCCATCATCGATGCATGCATGCATGCATCACTTTGACCTATATCGGGAGAGGTTAATTAATTTCACCATCGATGAGGATTCTTTTGGGTTGTACATATATTACGGCAGGAGCATATAGTATGCGGTGAAGTGGGGGGGAAGGGGACCATCATATGTAGTACACTTGATATGAACCTCACTTTGTGTGGGTGCATCGTTTATGGTTTTTGAGGCAAGTGGCACATCAAAGTTGTGGATTTTGGGTATTCAACATATATAAGTTTGGCCCACATGCAAAGCGGTGCTGGTTGTCCTCTCGCACCCACTTAAGTGGTTATCAGCGATATCAATGCTTTCCATCTGTGGGCCTACTTGGTCCATCACTATATTTTGCCTGACAACAAGAGATGTTAATTTGACTTAGGAGGGGATTGTTATTTTTGCTATGGGATTGCATGCATGATACAATTTGAGCACACACACATGTATGTGTACGCATGACTCCCTCCTATCGAGTCGAAGTGGCTAGTACAACGACACATCGTGAACGGATCTCGCTCTGTGTGGGGAGCTAGTGTACGATTTTTTACACACGCGCCACATCAATGTTGTGTCTTCAAACATGCATGCGTGCATCACCTCCATACATATGCATGTGGGGTTGCCATAGAACGATACACTACCTCACGTGGTTATCGGCGGCAAGCCTATATATTTGTGGGCCCGCGTGGACATCCATGATCACCTTGACCAACAACATGATAGGTTACCATGGCGGATTCTTCATTTGGTTCGTGTTATCGTAATATAGGCCATGGTGAGATTCAGACCTAATTAAGTTTGGGTGCATATACTATGCACACATGCATGCATGCATGAATCCCCGTCGTTGGCTTGAAGTGTGGTGTAACATATATATGCATCGTCAACCTAACCCTCACTTGGTGTGGGGATTTATAGTTGAAAATCACGGTGCCATATCAAAGTTGTTCCATTGTTACTAAAAAACACACCTCTCCATACATATGTTTGGGCCACACGCATGGAGTGGTTGTCTTCGGGGACTCGCTACTTGCGTGATTATTGGCGAGCTAGCCCATCTCCGGGGTCGCATGGACGGCCATCACTTTGACATAGAATAAGAGAGAGTTGTACGACCAAGGTGGATTATTCTTGGTCGGTTTTACGATACATCTTGGTGAGATATATGCCTCTCCGGCCCGTCGACTGAAAGTGTGTGT
>LR738712.1:307429701-307551965 GCA_902687465.1 Secale cereale | reverse complement strand
AGGGGGCATGCATCCATAGCTTAGGATTCCCTTCGTTACGAGACGAGGGAGGAGGGGGGCTGCTAGCTACTTCGCACTTTGCTAGGTGAACCTCGGTTGGGGGGAGGGGGCATGCATTCATAGCTTAGGATTCCCTTCGTGCCGACACGAGGGGGGGTGGGGGTGGGGGCAAGCAATACCATGCGCTTTGCGAGAGAGGTGCCACATCGAAGTTGCATTTTGTATTTGAAAATCAAATCACACTTTTGATACATAAATTTGGTCCACATGCAAGTGTGTTCGTGTTCTGACCCTCTCTCGCGCCATTTTTCGCCAAATTTATGAAAATTACACAAGTGGGATGACGCAACAAACAAGGTTCACTCAAACTAACCATGTGCCACGCCGGTGCACCTGTCACGCACACATCCGCACACTACATTGGGTCCCACGAGGATCCCCCTCTCAAAAATATGTGCCCGCCTCGAGGTTTTTTCTGTTTGATAACGGTTGTTATCTCCGGACCATGTGCGATGTTTCTTGTTCCCGATCCCGCCTGCATCCCTAGCAAATGTCTACCCGCCTCAAGACTTTTTCTGTTTCATAACACACGGTTGTTATCTCTGGACCGTGTGCGATGTTTCAGTTCCCTTCTCGAGGGTTTTTCTGTTTCATAACGCACACTTGTTATCTCCGGACTGTGTGCGATGCACTATCATCAAAATTTTCAATAGCCCAGCATTTCACTCCCGCGTTTGACCCCCGCGTAGTGAAAATTTTAGTACCCGCGTCATTTCCTCAAACACCCCGCGCCTCCCTTCCACACACACACACACACACACACACCAAAACCTCTTCGGGCGTGCGTGCGCACACACACCACCTCCCTCGCTCGAAACCCTAGCAAGGTCCCCGCCGCAGCAAGGCCTCCATTGTCAACATCTGCCGGTTTGCCCGTGTAGCTTACCCACTGATCTCCATATCCAGGCCGCCCTTAGTTTCTTAGATGACGTCAGCCAAATACCCTCATTCCCACATATCCCCATCCCCATCCCCATCCCCAACTCTAGAGCATCGCATCCTAAGCCCGACTACGCTTCACGTGGAGCTCGAGGAGCGACTGTCCCAAAAGAGGTGTATAGCGGTCTCTTCGCCCGACGTTGCCGAGGAAGCTGACGACCATTATTGGTGGCAGGCACTCAAGCAGCAGGCTAGAGTATGCGGGCATGTCTCGGCAGCCGGCTACGACATCAAGGTCATCGACAGCGACGGCCTGAGGCGGGCTGTGTCATAGGTTAAGTGGCCCATCCCCAACCCCTCGGATTCAACCGCCGTCGATCTCATCCATGGCCCCGACGCTGATCTCCTCCGGCTCGCTGTCAACAATTTTCTATTCTGCATTGTAATCGAGCCTTTTTTTTCATTTCTGAAGGACACGTTCTACGGCGCTGGCTTGGAATCCACAACTTCCAAGTCAGGCCTCATCGATGACAACCACGAGGAGGGCACCCTCTCCGGCTCTTCCAAGGCGAAAGAGCCCATCTGCTCTTCCAAGGGGAAAGCGCCCATCTGTGACATCAAGAAGGGTACCCTACAGCCGTGCTCTTCCAAGGGGAAGGAGCCCATCTGCGACAACATGGAGCGCATGCAGGGTCCGTCCTCTTTCCATGAGAACGAGCCCATCTGTGACTAGTGAGGAAACCCATGATTTGTTTTGCCGTGCCTCTTCATAGGGGAAAACCCATGATTTGTTTTGTCGAGTCCCATTTGTAGTGTAGTGATAATATGTCTAGTTTTAATTGCTATATCTGGTGGTTTATAGTATGCTTTGTTTATTTCAGTTGTTCACAATGTGATGCTCTATATGTGCAATTATTTACTGTGCAGTACATTTCATCAATCAAGTTTTAAACATACCAATAGGAATGCATATATTTGCTTGATGATAAGCCTGTTATAGCTAGCATATGCCTCTTTTAAAGTTTTTTGATTGTTCGGTTGTTTGTAGTTAGCATATGTTCAGTCTCAAATGCTATGTTTGGTTGTTCGTTGTATGCCTTGTTCATTCCAGTTATTCACAACTTGATGTTCTATACGTGCAAGTATGAATTGTGCAGTTCAATTTCATTAGTACCGGTTTCAACAATACCACTATGAATGACTACATTTGGTTACTCTATCTTGTAGTAAACACGCCTTTCCATTTTTATTTAACCATAACCAGTGTACTTAGACCGGCACAATACCAGTTTGAATGACTATGTTTGCTTGTTGTTAAATGTTAGGCCTGTTGCAGTTAGCACACCTTTCCACTTGTTTTTCTTTACTAGCGTGCTTAAACCTGCACACTGAAGCTATCTTTTGGAGATGATTTTGTCAGCCATGTATAATTTTGGTTGATGTTTAGCCTGTTGTGCTTAATATGCTTCTCGATGTACCTACACAAGACAATTTTGGGAACGACTGTTGTTTTCCATCGAGGTTAGTTTCATCCCATGGCTTATATCTGCTCACTGTTCAGGATGTCGATAGCTGGTACCATATAGGCCCGCGACTTATAAGAGACTAATCGGTGAATCGGACTTTTAACTGAATATATCTGCAACCCATTTTTTGTTAGGTTAATTAGGGCCATATGTAATATATCTGAGGCTACATAGCAACATGCACTGTACTTAATGTCTAAATATGCAATCCTAGGCTACATAGCAACAAGGAAGAGTGTTACATTAATGTTCTAATGATGTCTACATATACGTAGAAGAGGTGCAGCAGCAACAGCAACAACACTGCCCTCATGTTTAGATATACTTTAGGGCTATTTGAGCCCAAACTAGCTCAAACTAATTGTAACCCATGGATACAACAGAAGTTAATCAGCCGATAATTTGTAAGAATGAACTAGACTCCTTCCGGCCCATAATATAAGATGTTAATTCATCTAATATGTGAGTATATTGGATGTTATAAGATACTCCCTCCATTCCTAAATATTTGTCTTTATAGAGATTTCAAATGGACTACCACATACAGATGTATATAGACATATTATAAAAGAGTGTTGTACTTCATCATTGTGCAATTGCTGTTTAGCTTCTAATATTAACTTGTTGCTTTTAGGTACATATGTCATTGGTAAAGATCCGCGTTTCGTCCCTTTCTGCGTATGGGGCAATGAGATATCGATGAACCAGCATCAAGTGAGGAAGCTGATAAAGATTGTTAGTAAAATGGATGCAAAGATGGAAATTAAACTATTTGTCTACACTTTATCCAAGACAACAACGAACTGCAGGACGGCAAGTAAGAACTCTACAACCTTCTTTTTACTGCCCATAATGAGTTGTGTTAGTTGACAATGTCTGAATCTTTTTCCTTTGCAGTGGTTGCCAAAGAAGTTTACTCAAGATTACCTCTCAAACTACATGATTGGTGGGCATGCAAAGGTTAAAGTATTTCTATCAGAACACGATGATTACCTAGATGTTTTCATGAAGACCATGAAGGATGGGCGGTCGGCCATCACAAGGGGTTGGACTAGAGTCATGCGTGCCTTATGCATGGAGGAGGGGTACAATATGGGCATTCCGCTTCACCTTGTTCAGCAACCAGAATATATTTGGCCTCTTCCTTTACCGTCTTTAATAGTACAAATATACAACTATGGTTCATCATTCTTTATTGGGTTCTTATGTAATTCTTGAACATATGTACCTATGAATCGAATAATGCATTGGTTGTTTGAACCTGATGGATATGAATAATGTTGTAGCATACATTCAAATTCAAACCCAAATTTGGTACAATTTGGAAAAGCAGCAATTAAATTACGGTGAATTTATGCTCTCCATGTTGTTACGGCACACACGGTTGGTAAAACACAAACGTTTGTGATATGCACCATAATCTGTGACGGTTCACAGAGAGAAAACATGCAAGCATGCACACGATTGCCGTTTGCAAAGCGTGTGCGATGTCAGACAATATCACAAACGGTGTGGGCAAACTAAACGTTTGTGTTAGTAGCCTTATCGTGCACGATTCGCAACCACGAACTGTTTTTGATGAAGTATGCATCGTAAACGTTGCACCACAGAATATCCTGTGCGATAGTTTTTGTGTACGACGATTTTAAGATGGTCCGACATTTCATAATCCTGTCCGACACTCGTATGACGATTAGCTAATCTTCTTAACGGTGAACCGTTTGTGATGGGCCGTGCACCACAGAATACCGACTGCGATGGCAATGCGATCAGAAACGAGTAGGAGTACTATAGGGGCCCTACCACCGATGGTATCTGGGTCGTGTGGGAAGGACCCCCCTATCGCCCACACTTACTTGGCGATCGTTCCAAATGCCGTCGCGGAAAGTGGTTTAAAACCGTTTGTATAACACCGACATGTACCAGTGACCATTCATGGGTTGCTTGAGAGTACATTGAAACGTACTCATTGGCTTGTCCTTGGTTATTTACTTGGCCAGGCATGGAAGAGCAGGAACTATGAGGAAGAGTACTCTGGTAACGAACATGCGAATTAGGACGCTTTTCTAGTCAGAATGCATGTACGGTTAAGACAGATGGCACAAGTTCTCCTTATCAACAAAGATTTCCGCTGCTTCTGTTTTATTTGATATTCAGCCCTTGAGGATTTATCTATGTAAGGCTCGATCATAATGCTCATAATTTATGTAAGACTGTATGTATGGATGTAAGACTCTTATTATTCAGGTTCTGTGTCTTTAGTGAGCATTGATCTCTGAGATCACTATGCACATACATTCGATGATCACGACTTATGAGTCAGGGTCCCCACGTACATTGACGGTGGCTCTTGAACGGTGCCACGGTGCTCCAGAGGGCGCGTGGCGCTCCTGGGCGGCTAGGGTGGCCGGCGGATCTTCGCACAGGCTAGCGGTGGCACTGGAGCACCGAGGGGACACTCGAGAGCTGGAGCTGCAACGACATCCATGGCGGAGAGAGCCGGTCGTGCTCGGGCTTGAGTATAAGAGCTCTTCTGAGGCGAGCAAATGCGTGCGTGCGCCTTCCTGGTGTTTTAGTAGCACGACGACATGCTTAGGCAACGAGGTGGGGTGCGGGGACCGCGGCAAGCACGGGGAATGGCGGCGTCTGAGACGCAGCGGCGGCGCGACAGAGCAGTAGCTAGATAGAGCAAGAACGCGGGTAGCCAAAGGGAGGGGATGGAGGGGGATGCTCACGGTGAGGCACACAATGGCCAACTGGAGGTTTAGGAGAAACCGAGTCACCGGAGTCGAGGGGGATTGCCGGTGGCAGCAGGAGGAAGACGGCGATGCCGGAGGCTAAAGAAGGGCTCCCAGCACCAGTTAGTGGGGGCAGAGGACGCGGTCGAGGCTAGCAGAGCTTCTGGACGCATTCTCGTGGCTCGGGGTAGCCGTAGCCCGCGAGGCTCACAGCAGCAGGTCGACGAGGGCGCTAGGGTGAGGCAGAGAAGGCGAGTGAGAATGGGGAGAGCGAGAGGGAGATGGGGTGGTGGAGGGGAGGCGTCCCCGTGCTGGCAGGAGGAGGTGCCGTTATCCCCTCCGTCCGTCGATGTAGCGAGGTTGGGGGGACCGAGGGAGAGGTGGGCTTGATCGGCCTAGCACTATGTTGCGGCTGGGCTGTGGCATAGTGCCATTTCTTTCTTTTTCTTTTTCATGTTATTTTTCCTTTTTATTTTCTTGTCTTCTTTAATTTTAATTTTAAATTGGTGTTATAAAATAGGAAACTTGCCCCAAAATTTATATTGCAATTTTAGACACTGTCGCAAAATGGTTGAAATAATTTGTAATTTTTATGATTTTGAAAAGCATTTTAAATACTATTTTGACCCTTTTTAAATGTTTTAGGGCCTTTAAGTATATTTTTTCTCCATGACAATTACTCATTGATTATTTGCAATATTGTGAACATATTTGTTCTAGTGTTTGGCCACATAATTTCTGGACTTTATCTTTTAAATTTGAATTTGATCCAATTTGAGACTGGGATTATTTAATAAATGCAACTTAACTATGATGATCATGATGACATGGCACATTAGCACGTGGTCATTATAGCATGACACTGGGGGTGCTAAAAATCTCCTCCACTACAAGAATTCTCGTCCCGAGATTAGAGAGGCAGGGCAAAGGGGAAGTTTGGTTACAAAATTCTAACGGATCTTCTTGGTCTTGGTTCCTCTTCTTAAAGAGATCGATCCATTTCGTTGATGCCTTCATTTCTCTGCTTTAGGGCATTATGATGAAGCCATCATCCTTTTTATGGGAACTCCGTTGTACTTGCAAAAGTATAGAAGTGGGAAGCTATAAGGAGAAAAATGTTTGGAAGGATTGGTTTTCGGTAATTATCTTAGGAAAGGAGATTTTAGACGCACAAGGAAACCAATGAGAGCGATATAAGGAGGTTTAGCAAGTTTCAACCATGTAGGAATCCAGTTGATGCCTAAAAAAGGTGATGAAGGGGTTCACAACAATAAATAATAATGTAGCATCTGATATCGGAATGAAACATGGTAAGGGAATTAGCTTGTGAATTTCAGACGAAGCCAAGTGCGGAGGATACTTCAGAATCAAGGTTGTACATGAGAGTCAGGTTTCGATCATGTGGATATATGGTTGGTATGGAGTACAAGTAGGAAGGGCCGTGATATCATGCACAATCATGATAGAAAGGCATGTCAGAGGAAAGTATGTGTACTATGTTGGCAACGACGTTGGTACCAAGGGCGGGGGACAAAGAGAACCATTTTCATTATTATTGAAACGAGGCGGACCACTAGGAAAAGTTGTCGTCCACTCGCGGTTACTAGAATATCATCAACAATAGTAACATGGTCTTGCTGACAGAGTTGTACAACCGAGACGTTGACATATGTGACGCCCCCGATTTGACCGTACACTAATCATGCACGCAAGTACGAACAAGATCAGGGACTCACTGGAAGATATCACAACACAACTCTAAACACAAATTAAAATAATACAAGCTTTATATTACAAGCCAGGGGCCTCGAGAGCTCGAATACATAAGCTCGAAAACACAAGAGTCAGCAGAAGCAATAATATCTGAGTAGAGACATAAGTTAAACAAATTTGCCTTAAGAAGGCTAGCACAAATGTAGCAACGACCTAAAAGGCAAGGCCTCCTTCCTGGGACCTCCTAACTACTCCTCGCAGCCGAACTCCATGTAGAAACATCCTCGGGATCTTCTAGCTCCTGGACTCCATCATCTGGTTGCGTCATCCGAGAAGAAGGAACAAGAAGGGGAAAAAGGGGAGCAAAGCAACCGTGAGTACTCATCCAAAGTACTCGCAAGCAAGGATCTACACTTCATATGCAATGGTATCTATGTAAAGAGGTAATATCCGTGGGCTAAACTGTAGAATAACAGAATAAGAGGGGGATAGCTAATCCAATCGAAGATTACGCTTCTAGCAACCTCCATCTTGCAACAGTAGAAGAGAGTAGATGGAATAGTAACAAGTATCAATGCTTCTGGCAGCCTCCGTCTTGCAGCAGTACAAGGGAGTAGATAGTAAGTTCACCAAGTAACATCGTATAGCATAATCCTTCCCGACGATCCTCCCCTCGTCGCCCTGTGGGAAAGCGATCACCCGGTTGTATCTGGAACTTCTTTGGGTGTGTTTTATTAAGTCTCCGGTGCTAGTTGTCATGAGGTCAGAGTACAACTCCGGGTTGTCCTTTTACCGAGGGACACGGCTATTCGAATAGATTAACTTCCCTGCAGGGGTGCACCACATTACCTAGCACGCTCGATCCCATTTGGCTGGACACACTTTCCTGGGTCATGCCCGGCCTCGGAAGATCAACACGTCGCAGCCCTACCTAAGCACAACAGAGAGGTCAGCACGCCGGTCTCAGCCCTAAGCGCCTAGGGGTCTGGGCCCATCGCCTAATGCACACCTGCACATTGCAAGGGCAGCCGGTGAGCAGATCGAGCAACCTTGATTAGCAAGGAAATTACGTTACACGGTCCAACCCGGCGCGCGCCGCTCAGTCGCTAACGTCAAGAAGGCTTCGGCTGATACCACGACGTCGAGAGCCCATAACTATTCCCACGTAGCTGGTTAGTGCGTATAGGCCAATGGCCAGACTCAGATCAAATACAAAGATCTCGTTAAGCGTGTTATTATTAAATAACCGCGGACAACGACCAGGGCCAGGCCACCTCTCGACTAGGTGTCTCAACCTGCCCTGTCGCTCCGCCGCCAAGATCCACTCGGGGTCGTCAGGAACCCAGGCCCATCACTATCTGGATGGAGCCACCTGTCCTTTCAGCCCCCACATCGAATCACTTGCGGGTACTCAATGAGCCGACCCGACTTTAGTCACATCATGTGTCATGTAAAGTATGTGTATAGTATATACCCGTGATCACCACCCGAGTTGATCACGGCCCGATAGTATAGCATGGCAGACGGACAAGGATGTGGGGCCACTGATGGAATACTAGCATCCTATACTAAGCATTTAGGATAGCAGGTAAAGGTATCAATAGTAGTAGCAACAATGACAGGCTATGCAACAGAATAGGAGCTATCGAATCATCAACATTAGCGAATCTAATGCAAGAATAAGAGAAAAGAGAAGGGCGATATCTGGTGATCAAGGGAGTTTGGCTTGCCTGGTTGCTCTGGCAAGAAGGAGGGGTCGTCGTCGATGTAGTCGATCACACGGGTATCAGCAACGGTCTCGAGGTCTACAGGAAAGTAGTGGAGGGGAACAAAATAAATTACAGAGCAATCAAAGTAACAGAAAGCATAACATGGCAATACGCGATGCTAGAGGTGACCTAACACAATCGTAGGCAATACCGGCGAAGGGGGGAAGCATCCGGGAAAGTATTCTCGATGTTTCGAGTTTTCGGACATATGAAACGGAGGTGGAATGTTGCGTGTTCACTATGCTAGGGACGCCTGGAGGAAGAACAGGCTGTGTATTCGGATTTGTCTCGTCGTTTTGAGGAACTTTCATGTATAAAACTTTTTCATTCGAGTTACCGTTTGTTTTATATTATTTTCTAAAGATTATAACACATTTTTAGAATTAACAGAATTAGTTTAATTATAAATTGCAATTATGATGTCATGACGAGGTTAGGGTGATGTCAGCAGTCAACGGTCAATTGACTTAGTCAACGGAGTCAACTGACGTGTGGGTCCCACTTGTCATGGTCTGATTAATTAACTAATAGTTAATTAGTGATTAGGTTAATCTAACTATGATTAATTAAATTAACTAATTCTTTAATTAATTAATTAATAATTTAATTATTATTATTATTTATTATATATATATTTAATCTCTTTTTTTAACTTATTTTTTTTAACAGGGGGACTCGGCCCCGCCTGGCAGTGGCCCAAGGCCATAGCGGGCACTCGTGTTTAACGGGTGCGGGCGTCGGGCGCCCACCGGGACGGACCCATCGCAGCGATGCCTGCCTGGGCGTGCGAGCGAGGCCGTGACCCGGCGAGGCGCCGGCGGCCAGGGTCGCGGGTGCGGGCAAGGCCGGCGGGGCGCTGGCCGGCAGCCACAGAGGGGGCGCGCGGCGGCCCTAGGCGGTGGCGGCGCCGCACCGGCAGAGGGCGGCGCATGAGGTGAGGCGACACCGGCGCGGGCCAATGGAGGGGGTTGCGACGGCCACTGCGCGACAAGTGGAGCGAGGCGAGCACGGGCACCGGCCCCGGGCGCAGCCAGCCGGGCCGCGGTGGATGCACGCGCGGGCGGCGCAGGCGGACGGCCAAGGGCGCACGTGAGCGTGGTCACACGGTGGTGAGCACGAGCGGCGGCCGGAGTGGAGGGCTGTGGCAGGCACGGTCCAGCGTGGCCGGCGGGAGCTGGCGGAGCAAGCTGGGCGGCAGCCCGAATGGGAGATCGGGGTCGCGGGAAGGGGGGTCGCCGACGGGTTCGGGCGCCGGACCCGAGCGTGGAGCGGTGTGGCGCGGCAACGACGACGCGTAGGAGCGGCGACTGTGGTCCATACTAGGCGAGGCGAGGCATGAGCCACGGCAGCAGCGTACATGCGCATGGGGGGAGCAGAGAGAGAGAGAGCACGAGGAGGTGGTCACGTTCGTCGTGAAAAGGGGGCGGCGAGGCTTGTTGGCGACCGGAGCGAGGAGGACGGGGACGTCCGGTGAGCGTTGACGGGGACGAGGCGACGGTGAGGGGACGGAGACGATGAGGCAGACCGTCGGAGAGGAGGGCGACGAGGCGGGGTCCGGCGACGGGGCAGCGAGGACGACGGGCGCAGCACCCCGATTCAGATATAGAGAGGGAGGGGATCGTGGGGAGTGGGGACGTGGGTAGTTAGAGTTATGGGGATGTGGGTATACGTAGGAGAGGAGGTGGGCCGGCCCAGTTGGGTCGAGGCCCAGTTGGGCCAGGGGGGTCCTCCCCTTTTCTTTTTATTTATTTCTTGGTTTGTTCCTTTCTTTTATTTATTCTTTGGTTTGTTTTTATTCTACTTTCTTTTCTGTCTAGTTTTTACTTAATATTTAAAATGATCCCTAAATTAGTAATAACACAAAACCCAGCCCAACCAAAAGGTTTTAGCCCAAAACCATTTAGTTTAGTATGTTATTAATTATAAAAGCATTTACATATTGGTTTTTCCCACCTGTTTTATTCACCTCAGAGTATTTAAACTTTTATGAAGGTGGGGGTTTCTTCACCACAATCACTTGTGATTTATTTGCCACAAACCGAACAATTTAGTTTTAATGTTTGAAAACTTTTGATGTTCGCCTCAAATTCAAAATTGAATTTGGATTGGTTTCGAACTAACGCAAGATTAGGAGCGGTAATTGAGGTGACGTGGCATCATTAGCAAAGATTTACTATAGCTTGATTACCCGGGCGTCACAATTCTCCTCCACTACAAGAAATCTTGGCCCGACATTTAAGCGGTGGAGCACGGGGGGAAAGTGTTGGTAGCGAAAACCTAACGAGTCTTCTTGGTCTTGACTGCCCTTTCAAAGTGGTTGATCCCTTTCATTGATGTCTTCATTTCTCTGCTTGAAGTCATCGTTATCAAGACGTCATCCTTTCTTCGGGATCTCCATCGGCCTACGAACGCGACCAGGGGGGAAAACTCCGGAAGAACGCATTTCCACAAAGCTAGGCATCTGACGGTGAACTCAACGGGAAATACACGAGGTACCCCACGAGTTGTACTTCAGTGAATTCGTTGACTGCAAAATACGATGGTACCAAAATTTCAAATGGGTAGGCAATCATTCGATGCCTAGACAGAAGCTGGAATGGGGGCTTCAACAACGAGAATAACATGGTTTTTGATCCCAGGATGAATAATGGTATAGAATATAGCTCGTGAATCACATACGAAGCCAGGTGCAAAGGACATATTAGAATCCGAGTTGTAAAGAAGAGTCAGGTTTCGATCATGCGGACCTGTGGGCTATGGGCCCACCATGTGGGTTGAAAATAGGAAGGGTGGTTACATCTTGCACGGCCGCGACAGGGAGGCATGTTAGTGGATAGCTTGTCAGCTATGTCGGCAACAAAGTCGATACCAAGGACGGGGAGCGCAGAGGACCATTTTCCCGCTCGTTGAACGAGGCGGACCAATAGGAAAAGTTCTCGTCCATCGACGGTTACCAGAATGTTATCAACAATAGTAACAGGGTCTTACTAATAGAGTAGTACACCAAGGTGTTTACATAATAAGAAAATCATTAATGCTTAGATTATATGTAGATCAAAGAAAGGTTAAACAAAAAATGGAAAGGAAAATTGTGATTACACACAATTAATAGGAGTATATCCTTCCTAGGGACAAGAAGATCATGGCATACAGGGTAAGAGAGCAAGTAACCTACCATTTAGATAAAGAGACAAGGATTAATCAAGATGTTACCCATACAACAGTGTTTGGATACTGACCAAGAAACATTTAGCATTGGGCCTCAAATGCTCTTGTTGAAAATCGGAGTACCACATACATGCTTCGAGATAGCATTGGCATGATCTTGAAGTAAAGGTCGGACTTGGATACACAACAGATTTATCAGGAACAACTTATAGAATAAGTCTTACAATTTCCTCCTAGAAGAATGGTTATCCTTGCAAAAGAGATTATAATGTTAGGTCCTCCAGCCAGGGGTGCTAGGCATGACATCATATTACCGAGTCATCAAAGGACCAATATTATAACTCCTGTAAAGTTGTCCCAACCATCATATTTGACCAAGATTCAGATCCGATTGGTGTCAGGATACCTCAGACTCGGGAGGTTCGAGAAGAAAAGGTGCAACACAAATAGACGAAATGACATGGCAAGATTCTCGGGAATATGGACTATGGGAGCGGGTTCCCGAAACAATAGTTCATCATTAAATCAAGGAGAGGATGAGGAGGTGGTTGATGGGCTCAGCGACAATTCACCGAGAATTCCAAACGGATGGATTTCCACAATAATGTGAACAAGAAGATGACACTTGTCAATTCAAATGATATAATGTTGTATGCTCAAGGAAAACATACACCATTAATCATTAGTTGAAAGGTGTGCCCGAAATATGACCTTAGGCAACGAGATCAATGTTAGAGTGATGATTCAATAACCAACAGTCTAAGAATGAACTGTGGATCGTTAACTTCAAAGCAATAGGGTTGCTAGAAGTATAGAACTCCAGCAGCATCATTAGCATATTGGTATCCCGGTTAAAAACAACACGGGGACCAAGGAAGAATGGTGATGGTGAGAAGTATCATCATACCGAGAACTTCTAAGAGGTGGAGCAATCCCCACAACATTCTCGACATAAAAGGCAGTAATACTTCATGGCGGAACACAACACTCGCTGGAGAGCAAGTTGTATTCATAACGTGGACAAGTTCGCGACCAAAGGAAGTCAAGGGTGTTGTCGATGGTAATGAAAATTCATCGGGGGCAAGGAGGGTATTTCTCATCATGAACACAGTTGACATCTCGGAAGAAGTCAAAGTGCTGAAGGTGATCCGACACAATTGCCGAGAGGTTTCAAGAGGATGCAATCAAACAACAATGACAACAAGCAAGGAAATGACGAAGTGGCAAGTTATAGGATCAATGTATAAGATGTAAGCTCAGAACCAAAGCTGCCTTTCAAGACAAGCAGCATGATGTTGAAAGCTTGATATAAGTCGTGCTCACACACTGAAGAATTTGTGCACCAGAGAAGGACGAGGTAGCACACTCAAAGATAGAAAGACCAGGATTTAGCCGATAGTCTGGGAATGACCAGATTGAGTTCACAATTTCCCAGTAAAAAAATACTAGGGTATTTGATTGGTAGTGCGAAATAATTTCACTTGCCGGTGTCCTCGGTTGACAACAACCCAGAACCCGTAGAGTGATTACGACAAGGAAAGTCATTACTTCAACAAAGTTAGTAAGATATGGTGCAATGGCAAGACATCTTCGAGATACCAGGGGGTAATACTCGAAGGTAGAACAAGATAGAAGTAGAACTAGGTCATTGACCTATGAAAGTGGATACTTCAACCTTGCTAAAAATAGACGAGGCACTGGAATGAATTTCCATCAGATATATTAGAATAGGACAACATGGTCGGAACCATAACTGTAAGGAATCAATTCAAGAATATCGAAAGAATCATACAGCTGGACAATCATTTTGCAGGAAGCTTCCGAGATGGTCTACATCATTTTCATGGGCATGAACACAGAGTTCAAGGTCGACTCCCACTTCTTTAATGCATATTATTTCATTCACCTCTCGCTTTGGTAAAATTGTAGTGTTGGAATTTTAGCTGGTAGAACACTGGAAGAGTATGACTTGTGAAAACTTTCGGGTTCTCACGGATTAGGGGAAGGCATAGGTTCAACCCATAGGGCATCTTAGTAACATATACAACAAGTTTCAAAATTAAATACTCAAGCTGGCAAGCAGAGCATGGTTGGCCAAGCAGCGGATACAATTTACCAAAGGCATTATGTATCAGGGTAAGAACTCACAAGGCCATTGAATATGAAGGACATTGTCGGATAACAATCCAACAATGGATCGGGTGATCCACAACGGAGCTAATGTGAGTATTGGTATTCACTCAGAGGAAGAAAGAATGCAGAGGCATCAGATTCAAGAATCACCTGATTAGTCTGATGATTAAATAGAAAGAAATTATGGTTTCCAAAATGAAGGATCAGAAGCAGACTCTCTGATCAAGGATGGATAAGTTGAAAACATTTAGTTAGAAAATCAATAAAGGATTGAATTGCCGGGAACCAACTCATGTCCGGAATGACGCCTGAGACGGAAAGAGAATTTTAAAAAGGATAACCTGATGACTGCGTGCATACGCACACATTGAATCAATAGGCTCAAAATGGCTAAGACAAGGGATTTTAATGAAGATTACTAGTCATACGGAATTTAACCATAATGCAAGCATGCAAGAATTTCAAGAGTAACATGCTGCAGAGTATTTTCGAAAAATCGGAAAGTATTCCGAAGAATATTGTGAGACACATGAACAATCGAGAAGAGCGGATCCTCGATAAATGTGAGGAAATAACTATAAGGGTTTTCATGCGAAATAAAACTGCAAGATAGTAAACTCAAAGGATTCTCGGGACAACAGAGAATATTTCGAGGCATTTTGTAACGACAAGAGCGACGAGGAATGATCATGAGAATGACAAGTGCATGCAGATATCCATAGGGATATATCGGTGGCGGTGAATTGCAAAGGCGATGAGCGCAAGGGTCTCGTGAAAATATCGAGGGATATCCTTAGAATCTTCCGACGAAGCTGGTGATCTTCGGAAATGAGAGCTCTCCGGGAGAAATAGTTACGAGAACCTAGAGTCAGAGTTAGCAAAATATTTTAACCCGAATAGAAGAGAGATCAGAGTCCCAAAGCATAGAAAACGAATAAAAGATCCTAACACCATCCATTGGTGATGTGGTCCCGTAAGCCACACAACAAGTTAGTAAATTTGTTTTTGAAAGACTAGACTCAACTTCAGCCAAGGAGTTGGAAAGGGCGATTCCTACATGCAGTCGACTCTGATACCAACTTGTGACACCCCCGATTTGACCGTACACTAACCATGCATGCAAATGTGTACGACCGAGATCTGGGACTCACTGGTAGATATCACAACACAACTCTAGACACAAATTAAAATAATACAAGCTTTATATTACAAGCCAGGGCCTCGAGGGCTTGAATACATAAGCTCGAAAACACAAGAGTAAGCTGAAGCAATAATATCTGAGTACAGACATAAGTTAAACAAGTTTGCTTTAAGAAGGCTAGCACAAATGTAGCAACGATCGAAAAGGCAAGGCCTCCTGCCTGGGACCTCCTAACTACTCCTCGAAGCTGAACTCCACGTAGAAACATCCTCGGGATCTTCTGGCTCCTAGACTCCATCATCTGGTTGCGTCATTCGAGAAGAAGGAACAAGAAGGGGAAAAAGGGGGAGCAAAGCAACCGTGAGTACTCATCCAAAGTACTCGCAAGCAAGGATCTACACTACATATGCAATGGTATCTGTGTAAAGAGGTAATATCTGTGGGATAAACTGTAGAATGCCAGAATATGAGGGGGATAGCTAATCCAATCGAAGACTATGCTTCTAGCAACCTCCATCTTGCAGTAGTAGAAGAGAGTAGATGGAGTAGTAACAAGTATCAATGCTTCTGGCAGCCTCTGTCTTGTAGCAGTAGAAGGGAGGAGATGGTAAGTTCACCAAGTAACATTGTATAGCATAATCCTACCCGGCGATCCTCCCCTCGTCGCCCTGTGGCAAGCGATCAAAGGTTGTATATGGAACTTGTCTGGGTGTGTTTTATTTAGTCTCTAGTGCTAGTGGTCATGAGGTCAGAGTACAACTCCGGGTCGTCCGTTTACCGAGGGACAGGGCTATTCGAAATGATTAGCTTCCCTGCAGGGGTGCACCACATTACGCAGCACGCTCGATCCCATTTGGCCGGACACACTTTCCTGGGTCATGCCCGGCCTTAGAAGATCAACACGTCGCAGCCCTACCTAAGCACAGCAGAGAGGTCAGCACGCCGGTCTAAGTCCTAAGCGCACAGGGGTCTGGGCCCATCGCCCAATGCACACCTGCACGTTGCGAGGGCGGCCGGTGAGCAGACCTAGCAACCTCCATTACTAAGGAAGTTACGTTACGCGGTCCAACCCGGCACGCGCCGCTCAGTCGCTGACATCAAGAAGGCTTCGGCTGATACCACGACGTCGAGCACCCATAACTATTCCCACATAGCTGGTTAGTGCGTATAGGCCAATGGCCAGACTCAGATCAAATACCAAGATCTCATTAAGCGTGTTATTATGAAATAACCGCAGCCAACGACCAGGGCCAGGCCACCTCTCTATTAGGTGTTTCAACCTGCCATGTCGCTCCGCCACCAAGATCCACTCGGGGGCCGTAAGAAACCCAGGCCCACCACTACCTGGATGGAGCCACCTGTCCTTTCAGCCCCCACATGGAATCACTTGCGGGTACTCAATGAGCCGACCCGAGTTTAGTCACATCATGTGTCATGTAAAGTATGTGTGTAGTATATACCCATGATCACCACCCGAGGTGATTACGGCCCGATAGTATAGCATGGCAGACAGACAAGGATGTGGGGCCACTGATGATATACTAGCATCCTATACTAAGCATTTAGGATAGCAGGTAAAGGTATCAACAGTCGTAGCAACAATGACAGGCTATGCAACAGAATAGGAGCTAACGAATCATCAAGATTAGCGAACCTAATGCAAGAATAAGAGAGAAGAGAATGGGCTTTATCTGGTGATCAATGAGGTTTGGCTTGCCTGGTTGCTCTGGCAAGAAGGAGGGGTCGTCGTCGGTGTAGTCGATCACACGGGTATCAGCAACGGTCTCGAGGTCTACCGGAAAGTAGTGGAGGCGAACACAATAAATAACAGAGCAATCAAAGTAACACAAAGCATGACATGGCAATACGCGATGCTGGAGGTGACCTAACGCAATCGTAGCCAATACCGGCGAAGGGGGGAAGCATCCAGGAAAGTATTCTCGGTGTTTCGCGTTTTCAGACAGATGAAACGGAGGTGGAATGTTGCGTGTTCACTATGCTAGGGACGTTTAGCGGACGAAAGGGCTGCGTATACGGATTCGTCCCGTCGTTCTGAGAAACTTTCATGTATAAAACTTTTTCATTCGAGTTACGGTTTATTTTATATGATTTTCTAAAGTTTATAACACAGTTTAGAATTAACATAATTAGTTTAATTATAAATTGCAATTATGATTTCATCATGAGGTCAGGGAGATGTCAGCAGTCAACGGTCAATTGACTTAGTCAACGGAGTCAACTGACGTGTGGGTCCTACTTGTCATGGTCTGATTAGTTAACTAATAGTTAAATAGTGATTAGGTTAATCTAACTATGATTAATTAAATTAATTAATTCTTTAATTAATTAATTAATAATTAAATTATTATTATTTATTTTATATATATATATATATTTTATCTCTTCATTTAACTTTTTTTAACAGGGGGACTGGGCCCCGCCTAGTAGTGGCCGAAGGCCATTGCGGGCACTGGTGTTTAACGGGTGCGGGCGTCGGGCGCCCACCGGGACGGACCCGTCGCAGCGCTTCCCGCCCGGGCGTGCGAGCGAGGCCGTGACCCGGTGAGGCGCAGGCGGCCAGGGTCGCGGGTGCGGGTGAGGCCGGTGGGTGCGGGCAAGGCCGGCGGGACGCCGGCCGGCAGCCACAGTGGGGGCGCGCGACGGCCCTAGGCGGTGGCGGCGCCGCACTGGCAGAGGTCGGCGCTGGAGGTGAGGCAACGCCGGTACGGGCCAATGGAGGGGGTTGCGGCGGCCGCCGCGCGACAAGTGGAGCGAGGCGAGCACGGGCGCCGACCACGGGCGCGGCCTGCCGGGGCCGTGGTGGATGCACGCGCGGGCGGCGCAGGCGCACGGACAGGGGCGCGCGTGAGCATGGTCACACGATGGTGAGCACGAGCGGCGGCCGGAGTGGGGGGCTATGGCGAGCACGGTCCGACGTGGCCGACGGTAGCTGGCGGAGCAAGATGGGCGGTGGCCCGAAGGGGAGATCGGGGCCGCGGGGAGGGGGGTCGCCGACCCGTGCGGGCGCCGGACCCGAGCGTGGAGTGGTGTGGCGCGGCAACGACGACGCATAGGAGCGGCGGCGGCGGCTTATACTAGGTGAGGCGACGCGTGAGCCGCGGCAGCAGCGTACGCGCGCGTGGGGGGAGCAGAGAGAGAGCACGAGGAGGTGCTCACGTTCGTCGTGAGAAGGGGGCGGCGAGGCTTGTTGGTGACCGAAGGGAGGAGGATGGGGACGTCCGGTGAGCGTTGATGGGGACGAGGTGATGGCGAGGGAACGGAGACGGTGAGGCAGAGGGTTGGAGAGGAGGACGACGATGCGGGGTCCGACGACGGGGCGGCGAGGACGACGGGTGCAGCACCCCGATTCAGATCCAGAGATGGAGGGGATCGTGGGGAGTGGGGACGTGGGTAGTTAGGATTATGGGGAAGTGGGTATACGTAGGAGAGGAGGTGGGCCGGCCAAGTTGGGTCGAGGCCCAGTTGGGCCAGGGGGGTCCTCCCCTTTTCTTTTTATTTATTTCTTGCTTTGTTCTTTTCTTTTATTCATTCTTTGGTTTGTTTTTATTCTACTTTCTTTTCTATCTTGTTTTTACTTAATATTTACAATGATCCCTAAATTATTAATAGCACAAAACCCATCCCAACCAAAAGGTTTTACCCCAAAACCATTTAGTTTAGTATGTTATTAATTATAAAAGCATTTAAATATTGGTTTTTCCCACCTGTTTTATTCACCTCAGAGTATTTAAACTTTTATGAAGGTGGGGGTTTCTTCACCACAATCACTTGTGATTTATTTGCCACCAACCGAACAATTTAGTTTTAATGTTTGAAAACTTTTGATGTTTTCCTCAAATTCAAAATTGAATTTGGATTGGTTTCAAACTAACGCAAGATTAGCAGCGGTAATTGAGGTGACGTGGCATCATTAGCAAAGATTTACTCTAGCTTGATTACCCAGGCGTCACAACATAAGCAGGGAATTATCACTCCTTAGATAAGTTAGATTACAAGAAAGGTTAAACAAAAGAATGGAAAAGGAAAATGTGAATAATATATTGATCAAACCAATGGAAAGAAAAATGTGTTTATACCCAAGTATCAAGAGTATTTATTTCTCAAGGAAAAGCAAAGCATGACATACATGACAGGACTCCAAGTATGTAAACATTTAGACATAGGGGCACGGAATTTATGATGACTCAGGGTGCCTGAGAAGAAAAGGGTGCAACACAAATTGACAAGATGACGTTGCAAGATTCTTGGGAAATGAATTATGGAAGAAAGTTCAAAAACATGAGTTGGATTGCGAGACACACATGAGCACACTGCCCAAGACAATCGTGACCACATGGAAATCTTACAACAAAAAGGCAACCAAGTTCTGATTAGGAACCGTCTTCGAGGATATCAAAGTCCATGTGTAAGTCCAGATTATCTCTTTTGAATGAACTTCTTTTCCTCAAACAATTCAATCAGCGGCTTGGTATGCTAGGAAATAAATATGGAGTGAAAGTAGCAAATCTATCAAACCATGGAATAATTCGCACATGCATGAATGAATTGAGAGATTCCAGAGGAAGAGAAACAACTTTTCACATATTCATGGCAGTAAAACTTGCATCCAATGCACACAAACATCGAGAAGATACGTCTTGCATCAAACATGTACTTCATGAGTTAGGCTCAATGATATGCTTTCAGAAATTTCCAGCATTACCTTACAAGCTCATCACGAACCACGTAGAAGATGAGGATGTGGCTGATGGGATCAGCAAAAAATCATCACGATTTCCATCAACATGGATTTCCACCATTAAGTGAACAAGGTGATAGCATTGGACATACCAAAGGATATCATTAAGTGCGTTCAAGGAGAACATCCACAATTAAACATTGATCGACAAGTGCACCTGGAAATATGGACTAGGTAGCACGAGCAATGTTAGAATTGTGATTCAATAACGCATAGACTAATAATGAAACTATCAAACATTAACTTCAAATCAATAGGGTTGGTAGAAGTTTTGAATTCACACATCATAGTTCATTTTCAGTATTCCAGGTAGAAATGAAACAGGGACCAAGAAATGAATGGAGATGGCGAGAAGTATCACTATATCAAGAATTCCTAAGAGGTGGTGTGATTCTCACAAAATTCTTGACATAAAAGATGGTAATACTCCAAGGTGGAACATAACATAAGCTGAATAGCAAGGAACTCAAGGTACAACACGGAACTTGAACAAGTTTGTGTGGGAGGGAAGGCAATAATTCTGTCGATCGTAACACAATCATCAAGGGCCAAGGGTGATATTTCTCATCATGGATTCAATTGATCTTTTGGAGGAATTAAAAATGTTAACGATGATCATGACACATTTTGTCGATATGTTTGATGAAGATGTGATCGATCAGTAAGATGATCAAAGCAGATGGTATGGTGATGCTAAAGGTCAACAGAACCAGATATATGACGCAAGCTCAGATTCCATCATGTTGTGTAAGCAAAATGATATGATGATGAAAGTTTGACACAACCTTACCTCATTATCGAAAATGTGCACCTGGAAGAAGGACCAGGTAGCACAGTTAAAACCAACATTATAGTGATCTAGCCAATCAGGCTAGGAATGACATAATGAAGTATTAAACTTCCCAGCAACAAAGTACTAGGAGTACTGAATCAAAGTGTTGTTTCGATTCACTATTCGCTGTTGTGGGTTGACGACAACCCAGAATCCGTGGATTCACTATGATAGGGAAGGATATTACTTCATCAAACATTCATAAGATGCAGTGCAATAGCGTGATATCCTCGAGATACTAGGGGGTAATAATCGAAGGTAGATCAGAATAGAGGTTGGACAGGTATATTGATCTGTAGAAGACAAGTACTTTAACTTGTTCGAGAAATGGGAATAAAAAAGAATAATATGGTCGGAACCACATTGGTAAATGATCAAACCATAGATACAAGATGAACTTATAATAATGGGATAATTATTTTTATGAGAAGCTTCCATGTTAAGATCTGCATCGTGTGCATGTGCATGAACGCAAAGTTCAAAGTCGACTTCCACTTCTCCAATACACAAGCTTCCATTAACTTGTTGTTTTCAAAGGAGTTGTGGTGTTGAAAATTATATGGCCTAAGAGTTGTAGATTATGGCCCATAGAATTTTCTGGGTTCACACAGATTAGGGAAGGCATTGGTTCAACCTATCGGGGCATCTTAGGAACATATAGCACAAACTTCAAGAGTAAATAACACAAGCTCGTTGGTAGAGCATGGTTGTCAAAAGGAGAGGATACAGTTTACCAATGGCAATATGTATCAGGGGAAGAACTCACAAGATTTTTTTTAATATTAAGAACATTGTTGGATAATAACCCAGCAATTGGTCTAGCAGTCCACAATCGAGTTGATGTGAGTATCGATACTCAATCAGAAGAAAAAAGAATGCACAGGCATTTGATTATCGAAACATCTGAATAATCGATGCTTAAATACAAATTAATTATGGTTTCCAAATAGGGGAATCAGAAGCAGATGCTCTGGTAAAAAATGTAAATTGAATAGAATTAGAACGACAATCAATCAAGGTTTGATTTGCCGACTACCATCTCATGTCCGAAATGATGTCTGAGCCGAAGGGAAGAGTTCCAGTTGCGACTGATGATTGCGAGAATTCGCAAAAATATCGAACCAAGGGCTCAAATGTTATTGACAAGGGATATCAACAAAGACTACTAGACCTATCGAATTAACCATAATGCAAGCAGGTAAGAAATTAATTGGATAGCCTTATGAAGTATTTGTGAAAGACATGAATAACAAACTCATATGCTTCATAGTGAAGAATATGCCATCAAATTCAAAAGAATGAATTTCATCAATAAGAGCAATATATATGAAGTAGAATGAGGATGTGAGAAATGAATGAATCATTTCTTCATGATTAGCTTGCGTCCTTTCAAGAATTCTCAGGTCTCCAGCAGATTCATCAGACGCTTAAGTTCGTCTAGAGGCCTGACACTGCATAAGAGATTAGTTCCTTTTCTTCACCACCCACATCTAGAGGGGTGGCAAAGAGTTGATCATTCTGTGAGCTCCATATGAAAAAGGTGGCATTGAAGCCAGTGCATTTCGTTTCACATGAGAGGAGATAGAGAATGAATATGAGTAAGTAGGGAAATTCTTCGAGGACTAATGAACATAATGATTTGAAGAAAGATGCACATATTCATAACCCTTAGACTTTCCCTGCGAAACAAAAGCATTAGCACGATGATGTTCATATGAGGAATCTGATCCACTTCAGGAATTTGGTCCATATGAGGACTTGGATCCATATGAAGAATTTAATTTGGGGTTCCTGTTCTTCACAGGTGGTGTCATGAGGACATTCACTTGAAGATTTTCAAGATACCTTTTGGGAACCCAGATTTTCTTCATAGGGGGGCCATTCCTGCAGTTAGTTCCAACATATCTAGCAAATACTTCGCTATTCTGATTTTTGAACACTTTATAGTTGGAGTCAAATGACTCATCAGATGAATGTGAAGATTCACAAGCAAAGCCAGATAAGGTAGATGGATCTATGGGAGGTTCTTTTGCAGCAACCCATGAGATTTTGGGATATTGCTCGGGTTTCCAGTAGGACCCATCAACATTGAGTTTCCTCTCAAAGGCAATACCCTCTTTCATAGGGTTTCTGTTCAAGATCTGCTTTTTGAGAACATCGCAAAGAGTCTGATGACCTATGAGGCTTTTGTACATGCCTGTCACAAACAATTCGTTCAACCCTACGCTTTCGTCAGTAGCATCGGTGGTTTCCTCGGTTGAGGAAATTGTCACTACAGAAATAGTTGAAGAATTTGTAGCAATAGAAGCATTTGAACTTTCAGGTGAGGAATTAGCAGGTTCACGTTCAATGCATTTTTCAGACATGGTGGAATGAGTTCTTCCGGAGCGGAACTGACCTATTGAGGAAGTAATGAATCGTTTTCCTTCTGAAGATCTTCATAACTCACCCTAAGCTTTTCAGGACTTCGCTTTCTTTGAAGAAATTCATAAGAAAGCTTCTCATGAACGGTTAGGAGCGTGTTATTAAGACCCTGAAGCTTATCAAACTTAGACTATAGTTGCTGAAGATTATCAGTCAATGTTTGAGTTCGGTCCATTTCTTCACCTAATAGGTTATCGCTGCTTTCTAGCAGATTTTGAACCTTTTCAAAAGCATTTTGTTGTTTTAGGGCAATATTAGCAAGTTTGGAATAGCTAGGTCCGAATTCATCATCAGATTCATCTTCACTAGACTTAGATGAGTAATAATCGGTTACCTTTGCACCTTCTACCATGAGGCAAGGTGTGGAAGATGATGGTTCAGGTTCGAGAGTCATCGTTTTGAGTGATTCCTTGAACTCAACAAACCAAGGATCCTGGGAAGTTCGATGACATTCATAGACATCAGAGATACGGTCCCAGATGAGCTTTGCATTACAAAGATGCATGATGAGCCTGAATTGATCTCGAGATAAACAGGAGCAGATGATATCCTTCGCCATGATGTCTAGACGAGTGTATCTGCGAATGTCCTCATCATTTCCGTCTTGCACAAATCGGTAAGAACAATTCAGTGATGGTCCACATCTCGTTGTCCATCGCAAAGAGGCGCTTCTTCATCATGGCCTTCCACTTAGGATAGTCATGGCCATCAAAGATGGGACATGACACTTTCTTCATGCATGCGGTCGGCATAACTAAAACTCCAGATGGTTAAACCAAAATCACAGAGAACAATGGAGTACCTTGCTCCAATACCAATTAAAAGTGTGTTATACTGACTAGAGGGGGGTTCATAGGTGATTTTTACAAATTCTTCAATGAGGAAATTCTAACTGGGGAATTTCCTAAGCAACGAACTACTAGCAGCGGAATAGATACTCAAGTGCATGCACAACAAAGTAGTAGCATACACAAAGCACAAGTAGCGTGTAAATGGGATAAGTAGACTGAAGACAGAAGACTGAAGAAATAGAGTTGAGGAAATTTAGAAAGTTTTCAAGCAAAGTCTTCAAACAATACAGATAAAGTTCATCTACACATGAAGGAGGAAATGAAAGGGTTGAGGAATTAGAACCAGTAGGCTTGGCGAAGACAATGATTTGGTAGACCAGTTTCAACTGCTGTGATAGTTGTATGTCTGGTTAGGGCGGCTAGATATTCAAACCTGAGGACACACAGTCATCACTGTATTCCCCTTGAGCTAAGGTCACACAGACTTCACCCATTCACTCATGGTAAGTCTTCAAAGGTGAACTCCAAACCTTCACAGATTTGGTCACCCGGCGATCCAAAATTCCTCTTGGATGTTCTAGACCATTTGACACCTAACCGTCTGGAAGATGCACAATCTTCAAAGGTAACAAGCGCTGATTCTAGACAGGAACACTCTCTTCAGTGATGCTTAATCACTTTGGGTTTTCACTGTTGGGGTTTTGGGTTTTTCCTCACTTGATGATTTTCTCTCAAAGTCCTGGGAGGTTGGGTTGCTCTAATGACATGTGTCAGTTTCTCTCAGAGCAGCCAACCAACTAGTGGTTGTAGGGAGCATCCCGACATGATAAGACATAAATGCCCTTCAATGATATGACCGTTAGGTGGATAGGATATTTTGTGACAACTGGCGCATAACACAACAACTATCGGGAATTTAAGCTCTCAAATTCATCTGGGCTATCATGTTCCTCACTTATAGGCAATCCGCACTGGTGAATTCCTAACTCCTCAGACAGAACAAATTCCTCACAGTCCAGAAGATCTTCGTCCCTGTCACTGAAGAAATTGACTGAACTGTATGAGATTTCCAATGGCTTCACTCGAAAGTATTGGGTATTGTAGGCTTTGAGATGAGCATCACTTGGAAATGTGTTTCCTTAGTTTTACCTCGACCCCCTTTAACAGTATCGTGTTTACTATGACTCAAGAAAGAGAATATGAAACTACGAAAACAAAATTCTTCATGCTTCATAATCCTTGCATGGATATCCAAGTCTTTAAGGTCACACCAATTTCCTCACTTTCAAAGTCTTCAACTGAAGACATGTTTTTTTAGGGGTCGACTTTCTTCGTAAATATCAAACTCCTTAGAGACTTATATAACCTGTGTATACTCACAAAAACATTGGTCCCTTAACCTATAAGTCTTCAATAAACCAAAAATCACTAAGGGGGCACTAGATGCACTTAAAGTGAAGCGCACGGCGGGGGCGTCGCCACCACAAGGGAGGACCGTGGCCAAGAAGGCACGCTGGGTCCTCCCGGCTGCGTCGCCTAGCTGGGCCATCCCGACGGCGATCGGGTAAGTGTTCTTGCAGGTTTCCATCTGTATATTCGATCTTATCTTCCTTATGCTTTATTCATGGTGCGCAAGACGCCTCTGGACCTGGCGATGTCGGCTGCAAAGGCCGCGGCGGGGTTCAGCCCCGTGCTCCGCAGGGCGCAGATCAATGCCATAGACCGGGTGCAGAGTTCGACCGAGGACCTTGGCATGGACCCGGCGGACACGGAGTTGTGCGCTTGGCGGGGTCTGGACAAGGCTGTGGAGGCGGCAGAGGAGGCCTCTGCCCAGGCCTAGGAGAAGGCCTCTGCCACGAGGAGGGGGACCACGGAGAACCAGGCTTGGCCGGACATGGCGGGCGATAGGTGCCGGCCGTGACAATCATTGACCACCAGATGGACTAGGGGCGCACCTGCGCCAAGCAGGTGATTTTGGATGAAAGCAACGGCGACAACGAGGGCGGGGCGATGGACAAGGATCCCCCGCCCCGGCATGACCCAGCCGAGTGGGCCGAGGACGTGGAGGAGCGTGCAAAGGGCGCTGCTCCAGACAAGACGCCGGAGGAGACGCCGGCCAGGGTGCCGGAGCCGACGCCGGGTGGGGCACCGGGAACGATGGCTGACGGGACGACGGAGGTGACACCGGCCGGGGTGCCGGACGTGACGCCGGCTATGGTGCCGGAGGTGACACCGCTTACTGAGGAGCCGGTCGACAGGGGAACGCCTTGGAGATCAGGCTGCCATTGAGGCATCCGGGAGCGGACTCGCCGCGGGGTCATCGCAGCCCCGAGATGGAGCGGGCCGGACTGTGTTCGGGCGCCGGACCCAGGAGGAGACGGCGATGGACGTCATCCGCCAGAACCTCCGTGGGCGCGAGGAACGGCTGCGGGCCTTCGCCCAGAGCAAGCTGGACAAGACGAGGGAGCTGGAGCGCTCCATCATGGTAAGTATCTTTTCTTTACCTTTCTTCTTTGGCTCGTTAGTGGGGCGCTATGAAGTTGTTGGGTCGAATCTTATGAGCGCTTTACGTTTTTCCGACTTCTGCTTTTTTGCAGCATGTAGACCACTTCCGGGTTGGCCTCCACAACTGGCTCGTGGAGATGCACCAGGGGGTGATGGGGCGGCTGGCAGCCAAGGAAGATGCGCTCCGGCATGCTAAAGGTAGATCTTGCTAGTTTTCAGTGGGGACGCGCTAGCGCACCCACTGGGTGTAGCCCTCGAGGTTAGGGCCAACTATGAAGTAGTTGGGTCGAATCTTATAGATGTTTCTTTCTTTTCTCTCACCATCTTGACTTGAGGTCACGCCATGCAGCCGCTATGGCCGAGATCTCAGCTCTGCGGACCCATCTTGCCGACGCTGGCCAACGATGTGACTAGGCGGTCGCCGAAGCTGGCCGGCTCCGGGTTGAAGTGGAGCGGCTGAAGGAGGAGGGGGCCAAGGTGGAGGAGGCCCAGAAGGCACTCGCCGAATCCGGCCAGCAGCGCGGCCAGCTGGCCGAGGGCAAGAGCCAGTGCCAGGCTAAGGTGGTGCAGCTGAAGGCGGAGGCCGCTAAGGCGAAGGAGGCCTAGACGGTGCTTGCCGAAGCTAGCCTGCAGCGCAACCAGCTGGCCGACACTAAGAGTCAGCTCCAGGACGAGGTCGAGCGGATGAAGGCGGAGTCCATCGACGCGGGCAAGGCCCATCAAGCCGAGCTCCTCCGCCTCCGGGAGGAGCACGATAAGGCGGCCGCAGCCAAGGCTGATGAGCTAAAGTCGGCCACCGATAAGTGCACCAAGCTGGAGAAGACGCTGGAGGCGCGTGGCCACGCTGGAGACTTGGAGCGGCACAGTATGTTGTGCGAGGCGCAGCATCTGGACGAGCTCCTCGTCAGTAAGTGTTTCTTCATTTGCTTCGCTGGGTTGCCGTTAGGCATGATTTTTTCGTGGCTAACTGCGTTGTCCCTTTATGCAATAGAGTACTTCCCAGAGATGCAGGAGGAGGAGGTGGAGGCTGTCCTTGTCCCCCGGGCAATCCAAGCGGACGTGGGCACCGAGCTCGACCCACACGTCACGTGGAGCTTCCCGGAGATCATGCACGCCGCCGAGGTTCGCCTGCGGGCCCCCGACAAGCAGATGGCCCAGCCGCCCAAGGACGAGCTGAAGATGGTGGTGGCGCTCTGGCCTTGCGCCATCGAGCCCAACAGCTTCTCCTAGTTCGCGCGGTGGCTGGAAGACAGATTGGAGTGGCTTAACGCATGGTGTGTCTCTGCTAGCCCAATTGGCGGCCCAGCGAGCCGGCGTGGAGCCTCAACTGCAGGCAAAGGCAGTTCGAATTGCTGTACGGGCCAGCTAACTCACCTAGTTCGCCTTCAACGACGAGTTTCTTGGTGGAGCAGACAGAAAGTGGAGGGCTGGTTGAGCCCAATGACTTCGGTTTGGAGCTTGGCGACCTGGAAGGCGGCTTTGACGAGACGGGTTCTCTTGCGGGCGGTGCTGCCGGGACGGAAGATGCTGGCACCTCGGGGAACCCGGAGGCCGGCATGGAGGAGCTGGTGGAAGAGTCGGCCGGCGTGGACACCGACTGAAGTTGTCCTGTCTCTTTGCATTTTCTTTGTATCTTTGTTAGTTTGACAAGTCCACCCACCCACTAGGGTGTATTTCAGTGAAATGTAATTAACCGTGGCCCCGGGCCTATATCTCCGTAAATGTAAATATTATTTGCGAGTGTTCATGCTTTTGCTCTCTGGTTTCTAAACCCTTTTCCTTGCTTGCTCGTTCTTTGGACCCCCACCCACAAGTCGAATAGTCGGGTTCCAGTCTGTGACAAGGAGTTCGGTCCTTGGAAAGAGTGCATAGTACTTAGGCTTTTCGAACGTTGAGCGTGAGCGAAACACCCACTTGGCCGGCTTGCGGCGGACAGCGAAGCCAGCCGATGCGAAGCCTGTCATGTGACAACTTTGTGCAGTGAGGACGTGTTGGCCGATCCGACAAAATCTTCCTGAGCATTTTCTGGCATGTCGGCCCTTCGGCCCCGGTTCTTGCCGACCAACGACCGAAGCCGGACTGTGGCTTAAGGCGAAGTGAGGGGAATACTAAGGGAAGTGGTGGGGTGCGGTCAAGCCGGCCAGCCCCCGAGCCCCCGGGTTCAGGCGAGCCAACACGGTGGCCGTGGTTATGAAAATTTTAAAGACATGTGAAGGACACAGTAAGTTGGTAGGAAAAGTCAGCCCCCGAGCATCGTTCGGGGGCGCCGTTGTCTTTCATAGAATAACAAATGGTAGTGATACATACGTGTAGGTGGCTAACTATAAAACGGGCGGAGGATTTATGTGTTCCATGGTCGGGTTGTCTCTTTGTCGGTGGTATCTCTATTGCGTTTGTTCGGCTTGCGTAAGTCGATGAGGTAATAGGCATTGTGGTTGCATAGTGCCTTGGTGATGATGAAGGGGCCCTCCCATGAAGAGGCCAACTTGTGCTGGCCGGCTTGTTGCTGGACAAGCCGGAAGATGAGATCTCCCTCGCGGAATGTGACGGGCTTGATTTTCTTGATGTGGTAGTGCCTCAGGATTTGCTGGTAGATGGCAGATCAGCTTAACCCCAATAGGTGTGCTTCTTCGAGAAGGCCGACACCATCTTCATTGGCTTCTTTCGCTTGGGCTTCTGTGTACATTGTGACACGGGGCGAATCGAACTCGATGTCGGTTGGGATGACGGTTTCGTCTCCATACACGAGGAAAAATGGGGTGAACCCAGTCGATCGGTTCGGTGTTGTCTGGACACTCCAGAGGACGGCCGGCAACTCTTCAAGCTAGCTGCCGGGCGAGCGGATGAGGGGCTCGATGAGTCATGGCATGATGTCGAACAAAATCAAGCCGTTGGTTCACCCGACCTGGCTGTAGGATTGAGGATGAGTGACAGAGGCCAAGTCAAGCCGGATGCCGGAGACTGAGCAGTATTGCGCCAGGGCGCCTTTGGCAATGTTGGTGCCACTATCCATGATGATGATGTGCGGGGCGCCGTAGCGAACATCAATGTCTTTGACGAAACGGACGGCCGTCGGCCCATCCAGCTTCTTGATTGGCCGCGCCTTGATCCACTTAGTGAATCTATCGATGGCCACCAATAGATGCGTCATGCCACCTCGGGTGGTCTTGAAAGGCCCCACCATGTCCAGCCCCCAAACGGCAAAAGGCCAAGTGATCGGGATGGTCTGGAGGGCTGAAACCGGCTGGTGACTGTGCTTGCTAAAGCGTTGGTAGCCTTCGCATTTGAGGATGAGCGACTCGGCATCTTTGAGGGTCGTGGGCTAGTAGAAGCCATGCCGGAAAGCCTTGGCCACCGGGGATCTTGAAGCGGCATGGTGCCCGCTATCGCCCTGGTGTATGTTGAGGAGGACCTCTATGCCCTTGTGTTGCTCGACGCAGCATTGGAAGAAGCCGGTCACATTGTGCTTTACGAGCTCATGGTAGATGATGCCGTATGCGTACGCCCGGCGTTGCACCTGTCGGGCCTCCGTCTCGTCTATGGGGAGCGCTCCGCTCTCTAGGAAGGCAAGGATTGGTTGGGCCCATGACGGAGCCGTCACCATGTTGAAGACGGTCACATGGACGGTGGTTGGGGCGGCGGTCCCTGATACGTCTCCAACGTATCTATAATTTTTGATTGTTCCATGCTATTATATTATCTATTTTGGATGTTTAATGGCCTTTATTATACACTTTTATATTATTTTTGGGACTAACCTACTAACCCAAGGCCCAGTGCAAATCGCTGTTTTTTGACTATTTTAGTGTTTTGTAGAAAAGGAATATCAAACGGAGTCCAAACGGAATGAAACCTTCGGGGGAGTAATTTTCAGAACAATTGCAACATAGAAGACATGGAGTACACGCCAGGAAGCGAACAAGGCGGCCATGAGGGCAGGGGCGCGCCCATGGGGGTAGGCGCACCCCCCACTCTCGAGAGCCCCTCGTGGCTCCCCTGACGTGCCTCCTCCTCTTATATATACCTATGTACCCTGTAACATCGGGGAGCACCACGAAACCCTAATTCCATCGCCGCAACCTTCTGTACGTGTTAGATCCCATCTTGGGGCCTGTTCCGGAGCTCCACCGGAGGGGGAATCGATCACGGAGGGCTTCTGCATCAACACCATAGCCTCTCCGATGAGTTGTGAGTAGTTTACCACAGACCTTCAGGTCCATAGTTATTAGCTAGATGGCTTCTTCTCTCTCTATGGATCTCAATACAAAGTTCTCCTCGATCTTCTTGGAGAACTATTCGATGTAATTCTTTTTGCAGCGTGTTTGTCAAGATCCGATGAATTGTGGGTTTATGATCAAGATTATCTATGAACAATAATTGATTCTTCTCTGAAATCTTTTATGCATGATTTAAATATCTTTGCAAGTTTCTTCGAATTATCAGTTTGGTTTGGCCTACTAGACTGGCAGTTCTTGCAATGGGAGAAGTGCTTGGCTTTGGGTTCAATCTTGCGGTATCCTTTCCCAGTGACAACAGGGGTAGCAAGGCACGTATTGTATTGTTGCCACCGAGGATAAAAAGATGGGGTTTATATCATACTGCTTGAGTTTATCCCTCTACATCATGTCCTCTTGCTTAAAGCGTTACTCTTTTCTTATGAACTTAATACTCTAGATGCATGCTGGATAGCTGTCGATGTGTGGAGTAATAATAGTATATGCAGAATCGTTTCGGTCTAGTTTTCATGGACGTGATGCATATATACAATGATCATGCCTAGATATTCTCATAAGTATGCACTTTTCTATCAATTGCTCGACTGCAATTTGTTCACCCATCGTAGAAATCTGCTATCATGAGAGAAGCCACTAGTGAAACCTATGGCCCCAGGTCTATCTTCATCATATTAATCTTCCATCAACTAATTATCGTTACTTTACTTTCGTTTTGCAATCTTTACTTTCAATCTACATATCAAAAATACCAAAAATATTATCTTATCATCTCTATCAGATCTCACTATTGCAAGTGGCCGTGAAGGGATTGACAACCCCTTTATCGCGTTGGTTGCAAGGTTCTTATTTGTTTGTGTAGGTACGAGGGACTCGCGCGTGGTATCCTACTTATTTGATACCTTGGTTCTCAAAAGCTGAGGGAAATACTTATGCTACTGTGCTGCCTCACCCTTTTCTCTTTGAGGGAAAACAACGCAAGCTCAAGAAGTAGCAAGAAGAATTTATGGCGCCGTTGCCAGGGAGATCTATGCAAAACTCATATACCAAGTACCTATCACAAACCCTTATCCCTCGCATTACATTATTTTCCATTTGCCTCTCGTTTTCCTCTCCCCCACTTCACATTTGCCGTTTTATTCGCCCTTCTTTTTCTGTTCACCTCTTTTCACTTGCTTCTTGTTTGCTTGTGTGTTGGATTGCTTGTTCATCACTATGGCTCAAGACAATACCAAATTGTGTGACTTCAACAATACCAACAATAATGAATTTATTAGCACCCCGATTGCTCCTATTACTGATGGTGAATCTTGTGAAATCAATGCTGCTTTGTTTAATCTTTTCATGAAATATAATTTTTCTCGCCTTCCTAGTGAAAATGCCGCTACCCATCTAAACAACTTTGTTGATTTGTGCGATATGCAAAAGAAGAGAGATATGGATAATGATATTGTCAAATTAAAGCTATTTCCATTTTCGCTTAGAGATCGTGCTAAAACTTGGTTCTTTTCTTTGCCTAGAAATAGTATTGATTCATGGAA
Organism: Secale cereale; assembly: GCA_902687465.1. Classification (NCBI taxonomy): domain Eukaryota; kingdom Viridiplantae; phylum Streptophyta; class Magnoliopsida; order Poales; family Poaceae; genus Secale; species Secale cereale. The sequence goes on along the minus strand of LR738712.1, from coordinate 307,519,754 downwards.
TAAGTGCAAAGATGCCTTTATCTCTAAGTATTTTTGTCCCGGTAAGATTATCTCTCTTAGAAATGATATCATGAATTTTAAGCAACTAGGTCATGAGCATGTTGCACAAACTTGGGAGAGAATGAAATTAATGATACGTAATTGCCCTACATATGGTTTAAACTTATGGATGATTATACAAAACTTTTATGCTGGCTTGAATTTTGCTTCTAGAAATCTTTTAGATTCGGCTGCGGGGGGGCACTTTCATGGAAATCACTTTAGGATAAGCTACTAAACTCCTAGATAATATTATGTTAATTACTCTCAACGGCACACCGTAAGATCTAATAGTAAAAAAGTACATGCTATTGAATAGATTAGTGTTTTGAGTGGAAAGATGGATGAACTTATGAAATTATTTGGTACTAAGAGTGCTTCTTCTGATCCTAATGATATGGCTTTGTCCAAGTTGATTGAGAATAATAATGAATCTTTGGATGTGAATTTTGTTGGTAGGAATAATTTTGGTAACAACACATATAGAGGAAACTTTAATTCTTTGCCTTTCCCTTGTAATTCCTCTAATAATTATGGTAATTCCTGCAACAACTCTTATGGAAATTTTAATAAGATGCGATATGATTTTGAGACTAGTGTTAAAGAATTTATGAATTCGCAAAAGAATTTCAATGCTTTGCTTGAAGAAAATTTGCTTAAGATTGATGAGTTGGCTAGGAAGGTGGATATAATTTCTCTTGATGTTGATTCTTTGAAACTTAGATCTATTCCACCTAAGCATGATATCACCGAGTCTCTCAAAGCCATGAGAATTTCCATTCATGAGTGCAAAGAAAGAACCGCTAGGATGCGTGCAAAAATAGATTGCTTTGTGAAAGCATGTTCTTCTAGCTTTCATGATAATAAAGATGAAGATCTAAAAGTGATTGATGTGTCTCCTATTAAATCCTTGTTCTCTAGTATGAATCTTGATAAAGATGGGACTGGAGATGAGTCAACTTTAGTTCAAAGGCGTCCCAATGATTCTGAGTTTTTAGATCTTGATGCTAAAACTTTTAAAAGTGGGATTGAAGATGTCAAAACTTTACATAGCAATGAACCCACTATTTTGGATTTCAAGAGATTTAATTATGATAATTGCTATTTAATAGATTGTATTTCCTTGTTGCAATCCGTGCTAAAGTCTCCTCATGCTTATAGTCACAATAAAGCTTTTACCAAACACATAGTTGATGCTCTAATGTAATCTTTTGAAGAAAAACATGAACTAGAAGTTTCTATCTCTAGATAAGTTTATGATGAGTGGGAAGCTACTATTAAAATTAAGATCTCATATCATGAATGCTATGTTTTGTGTGATTTGGGTGCAAGTGTTTCCACAATTCCAACAACTTTGTGTGATATGCTAGGTTTCCATGAACTTGATGATTGTTCTTTAAAATTGCATCTAGCGGATTCCACCATTGAGAAACCTATGAGAAGGATTAATGATGTTCTTACTATTGCAAATAGGAATTATGAGCCCGTAAATTTCATCGTTCTTGATATGGATTGCAATTCTACATGTCCTATTATTCCTGGTAGACCTTTCCTTAGAACGACTGGTGCAATTATTGATATGAAGGAAGGAAATATTAGATTCCAATTTCCGTTAAGGAAAGGCATGAAACAGTTTCCTAGAAAGAAAATCAAATTACCTTATGAATCTACTATGAGAGCCACTTATGGATTGCCTACCAAAGATGGCAATACCTTGATCTATTCTCGTATCATGCCTAGCTAGGGGCGTTAAACGATAGCGCTTGTTAGGGGGCAACCCAATTTTATTTCGTTTTATTTTTCTTATGTTTAGTAATAAATAATGCATCTAGCTTCTGCTTAGATGTGGTTTTGTGTTTTAATTAGAGTTTGTGCCAAGTAGAACCTTTGGGAAGACTTGGGTGAAGTTTATGCGATCTTGCTGTAAAAAACAGAAACTTTTGCGCTCACGAGATTAGCTACCATTTTTTACTGGAGAGTGATTTTAAGTTGATTATTTTTGCAGATTATTAATAGACAAATTCCTCACGTGCACCATTTTTTTTTTAAAGTTACAAAAGTATTCGAAAGTTACAGATTGCTACAGACTGTTCAGTTTTTGATAGATCCTATTTTTCGTGCGTTGTTTGCTTATTTTGATGAATCTATGAGTAGTATCGGGGGGTATGAATCATAGAGAAGTTGGAATAAAGTAGGTTTAACACCAATATAAATAAATAATGAGTTCATTACAGTACCTTTGAGTGGTGGTTTGTTTTCTTACACTAACGGACCTCACGAGATTTTTGCTAAGTTTTGTGTTGTGAAGCTTTCAAGGTTTTAGGTAAGGATTTGATGGACAATGGAACAAAGAGTGGCAAGAGCCTAAGCTTGGGGATGCCCAAGGCACCCCAAGGTAAAATTGAAGGACAACCAAAAGCCTAAGCTTGGGGATGCCTCGGGAAGGCATCTCCTCTTTCGTCTTCGTCTATCGGTAACCTTATTTGAGAATATATTCTTATTCACCACATGATATGTGTTTTGCTTGGAGAGTCATGTATGCTTTGAGTCATTGCTTTTTTATTTTACCACAATCATCCTTGCTGGACACACCTTTTGAGAGAAATACACATGAATCGGAATTTATTAGAAAACTCTATGTGCTTCACTTTTATCTTCTGAGCTAGATAGTTTTGCTCTAGTGCTTCATTTATATCTTTTTAAATAATGGTGGTGGTTTTATTTTATAGGAATTATTGATCTCTAATGCTTCACTTATATTATTTTGAGAGTCTTTTAGAACAACATGGTAATTTGCTTTGGTTATACAATTAGTCCTAATATGATAGGCATCCAAGATGGTTATAATAAAAACATTCATATAAAGTGCATTGAATATTATGAGAAGTTTAATACTTGATGATTGTTTTGAGATATGAGGATGGTGATATTAGAGTCATGCTAGTAGAGTAGTTGTGAATTTCAGAAATACTTGTGTTGAGGTTTGCAAGTCCTATAGCATGCACGTATGGTAACCATTGTGTGACAAATTTGAAGCATGAGGTATTTCATTGAGTGTCATCCTTTGTGTGGAGGTCGGGATCGCGTGATGGTTAACTCCTACAAACCCTTCCCCTAGGAGCATGCGTGTAGTACTTTGATTTGATGACTTGTAGATTTTTGCAATAAGTATGTGAGTTCTTTATGACTAATGTTGAGTCCATGGATTATACGCACTCTCACCCTTCCAGCATTGCTAGCCTCTCTTGTACCATGGAAATCTCGCCGGTACCATACACCCACCATATACCTTCCTCAAACAGCCAACATACCTACCTATTATGACATTTCCATAGCCATTCGGAGATATAGTGTCATGCAAATTTCCACTGTTCCGTTTACTATGACACGCTTCATCGTTGTCATATTGCCATGCATGATCATGTAATTGACATCGTATTTGTGGCAAGGCCACCATGCATAATTTTTCATGCATGTCACTCTTGATTCATTGCATATCCCGGTACACTGCCGAAGGCATTAATATAGAGTCATACTTTGCTCTAGTATCGAGTTGTAATCAATGAGTTATAAATCAATATAAGTGTGATGATCATCATTATTAGAGCATTGTCCCAAAAAAAGGGAAAGGCCAAAGAAAAAAAAAGAAAAAGCCCCAAAAAAGGAAAAAAGGGAAAGGAAAAAAAATAAAAGAAAAAGAAAAGAAAAAAGGGACAATGCTACTATCTTTTTCCACACTTGTGCTTCAAAGTGGCACCATGTTCTTCATGATAGAGAGTCTCTTATTTTGTTACTTTCATATACTAGTGGGAATTTCCATTATAGAACTTGGCTTCTATATTCCAACAACGGGATTCCTCAAATGCCCCAGGTCTTCGTGAGCAAGCAAGTTGGATGCACACCCACTTAGTTTCTTTTGTTGAGCTTTCATACATTTATAGCTCTAGTGCATTCAAAGTGCAACTATTCCCGGGTGGTTTTGGTAATTACTAACAACATATAGCTCATTGAACTAATGCTATATCAAGGTAATATTTCAGGAAAGTTCAATGTTTGGTATAGCATGGATTAGGGTTGTGGACCCCTCAAAATGCTAAGGACAAAAGGATTGGCTCAAGTTCAAAGCTCAGGACTCTACATTTTTTCCATTCTAGTGATCCAAGATCACATTGAGTCATAGGAAAGCCAATACTATTAAAAGGGCATGAGGTGTTGCTTAATGGGTTGCTTTCTCAAAATGCTTAGTGATATGCTCCAAACCCTCAACCACTTTCCCACATCCACATATGTCCCAAACGAAAATTCAAACTCGACCCCACCGAAAATATCGATCCAGTGCCACCGAGTTCATTTGACATAGCCACTGCCAGAAACCTAATAATTTTGGTCTCACTGAAAGGGATCTCGGTCTCACCGAGATGGGATTGCAAACTCTCTGTTTCCCTTCATAACATTTCGGTCTCACCGAGATGAGCGATAGGTCCCACCGAGTCTACAATGCAAACTCTCTGTTTCCCTTCGCAACATTTCGGTCTCACTGAAATGAGCGAATCGGTCCCATTGAGTTTGCCTGACCAACTCTCTATGTGCTCATTACCAAAATTGGTCTCACCGAGTTTGTGTAATCGGTCCCACTGAGATTACGTTATGCCCTAATCCTAATGAAACCGGTCCCACCGAGTTGATTATATCAGTCCCACCGAAATACCTAACGGTCACATTATGAAGTAAATCGGTCTGAGCGAGTCCTTTGAATCGGTCCCCCGGAGTTTGGTAAATTGTGCGTAACGGTTAGATTTTGTGTGGAGGCTATATATACCCCTCCACCCACTCTTCACTCATGGAGAGAGTCACCAGAACATACCTACACTTCCATCATTCATGTTCTGAGTGAGAACCACCTACTGAAGTGTTGAGATCAAGATATTCCATTCCTACCATATGAATCTTGTTCTCTAGCCTTCCGCAAGTTGCTTTCCACTCAAATCCTTCTTCCACCATATCCAAATCTGTGAGGAGTTGTTTGAGTGTTGGGGAGACTATCAGTTGAAGCATTTGTGCAAGGAGTTCATTATCAACACACCGTTTATTACCTTTTGGAGAGTGGTGTCTCCTAGATTGGTTAGGTGTCACTTGGGAGACTCCGACAAGATTGTGGAGTTGAACCAAGGAGTTTGTAAAGGAAAGGAGATTGCCTACTTCGTGAAGATCTACCGCTAGTGAGACAAGTCCTTCGTGGGCGATGTCCATGGTGGGATAGACAAGGTTGCTTCTTCGTGGACCCTTCGTGGGTGGAGCCCTCCATGGACTCGAGCAGCCGTTACCCTTCATGGGTTGAAGTCTCCATCCACTTGGATGTACGATAGCACCACCTATCAGAACCAAGACAAAAAACATCGTTGTCTTCACTTGCGTTTGCTCCCTCCAAACTCCTCCCTTCACCTTCATATGCAATTGTTTACTTTCCGCTGCTATACTCTAAGAATTGCATGTGTAGGTTGATTGCTTGACTTGTGCTAAGTTGCTAAAATCTGCCAAAAATAAAAATTGGGAAAAGGCTAGATTTTTATTGGGTCAAGTAGTCTAATCACCCCCCCCCTCTAGACATACTTTCGATCCTACAAGTGGTATAAGAGCTTTGGTCTCCATTTGCCATGATTTCCATACCATTGGTGATCACAGCCTTGGCTTCACAACCTAGGAGAGTATGGCGTCTAGCGAGGGAAGTTACCACCGTAGTGGTCCTTATTTTGATGGTACTAATTTTGCTAGTTGGAAGCATAAGATGAAAATGCATATTCTTGGACATAACTCCGGCGTTTGGGCTATTGTGTGTGTTGGTTTGCAAGGGGAATTCTTCGTTGGAAAGGAACCGAACCGTGAAGCTATTGCGGAAGAGTTGAAGATGCTGCAATACAATGCTCAAGCTTGCGATATCCTCTTCAACGGATTGTGCCCCGAAGAATTCAACAAAATTAGCCGTCTTGAGAATGCAAAGGAAATTTGTGAGACTTTGATTGATATGCACGAAGGTACCGACTCCGTCAAGGAATCCTGAAATGTACTCTAGGCTTGCTCTCATCACAAATGAGATTGCCGGCTTAGGAAGTGAAGAGATGACCGACATATTCATCATCAAGAAGATCCTAAGTGCCTTGGATGGAAAATACGATACCGTGTGTACATTGATCCAAATGATGCCAAATTACAAAGATCTCAAGCCAACGGAAGTCATTGGAAGAATTGTTGCTCATGAGATGCCACTCAAAGATAAAGAAGAGCTTCACAACAAGTCTAGTGGTGCTTACAAAGCTTCAGATGACGCTCCTACATCATCAAGTGAGAAACAAGACATCAATGAAGAATTGAGCTTAATGGTGAAGAACATCAACAAGTTCTACAAGAGTAGAAGCAAAGAAAGAAGTTCCAAGTCAAGGTCCTACAATGAAAAGAGATCTTCAAGTTGTGATCGGAATTGCTACAATTGTAGAAGACCCGGACACTACTCCAACAAGTGTACGGCTCCCCACAAGAGAAGAGAAGACTCACCTAAAAGCGGAAGTAGAAGAGAAGATTCACCACCAAGAAAGAGAAGGAGTAGAGATGATCTTTATGAACGAAGACCTTCTCGAAGAAGCAAAGATTCGGAAAGGAAGGACAAATCATCAAGGAGCTATACAAGACGAAGACATCAAGCTCATGTTGGTGAATGGGCATCTGGTTCCGACTCCGATAACCACTCCGAGAGAAGCTACTACTCCGACTCCGAACATACTCAAGATGAAGGTGTTGCCGAAATTTCTCTATTGTCAACCAACTCCTACGACATATTTGACTCACCAAATGAAGGGATTGGAAGATGCTTCATGGCTAATGGCCCTAAGGTATCACACCCCGAGTATCTTGATTTCGATCGTGATGAAGATGACTTGCTAGGAGATGATGATTTACTTGTTGGTAGTAATAGTGATGAAACTTTTGATGAAAACTATGATGAAATTGCTATTAATCATGCTAATCAAGATAAAACGAATGACAATTATAAGGAGAAGATTGAGCGTCTAACTAAATAACTAAACACTCTTAAGTTAGCTCATGAAACTACATTGGAAGATCATCGAGAACTTTTAAAGACTCATGAGAAGTTACGCTTTGAAAAGCTCAACCTTGAGCAAGAGCATCAGTTCTTAAAGGCAATCAATGATGACCTTCGCATGAAAAGTTCTTCTTACATTGCCAAGAGTTTACTCTTGTCTACCTACATGACACAAGTAAAATCTAGCAACAAGAACAAGAAAGATTCTTCCTCTAGTAGTAACAATAATCATGCTAAATCCAATGATGTTGCTTCTAGTAGTTCTCTTGATTCCACTAATGACTTTCTTAGCCAAGTTACACTTGAGCAAGAAAATAGCTTAATGAAGGGAATTATAGAGAAAGGTGTTTACAAGAGTCTTGCCGGGAGTAAGCAATTTGAGGAGATTGTACGCAAGCAAGGAAGACATTGGAAGAATAAAGGTGTTGGTGCTGAACAAAAGTTCAATGCCAATGGAGTTGAGTGGGAGGAAGATCAATACCCCAAGACGAAGTTTGTTCCTCAACAAGAGAAGTATGATCCTACTTCTTTTCAAGGGAGGCAAGCACAAGATGATCTTCCACCACAAGACCATAAGATAAATGGCAAGGATAAGCTTCAAGAAGAGATTGACGCATTTGAAGAAGCTCCTAAGGCCTTGGTCAAGTGGGTCCCCAAGACTACATCAAGTTCTACTTCATCAAGTACGACTACAACTCCAAGGATGCCCATCAAGATGGTGTGGATCACAAAGAAGAAGAACTACAAAGTTCTTGAGGGTGAATCCGCCAACACACTTCACTCATATAATTTTGGCAAAGGACAAGTGCAGACAACTTTCACATCTTGCACTAGTTCAAGGAGTTACAAACCCTCTTGTTGGTAAGACAAGGGACAAGGTAACCTAACGCTTTCATGGACATCATCATGTGTGCAATTCATTCTATGTCTATGGATATCTAATACGTCTCCAACGTATCTATAATTTTTTATTGTTCCATGCTATTATTTATAATGTTTTGGATGTTTAATGGGCTTTGTCATACACTTTTATATTATTTTTGGGACTAACCTACTAACCCAAAGTCCCATTCCAGATTGCTATTTTTTGCCTATTTTTGGGATTTACAGAAAAGGGATACCAAACGGAGTACAAACGGAAAGAAACCTTCGGGAGAGATATTTTTGGAGAAAATCACGCACGGGAGACTTGAGAACCACAGAGTAGGGGCCACGAGGTGCCCACGAGGGTGGGGAGCGAGCCCCCTGCCTCGTGGGTCCCTCGTGAAGCCCCCGGTGTCCTCCTTCCTCCTATATAAGCCTACGTACCCCGAAACCATCAGCAACAAAGAGAAACCCCTAATTCCACTGCCGTAACCTTCTATTCCCGTGAGATCCCATCTTGGAGCCTGTTCCGGAGCTCCGCCGGAGGGGGGATCCATCACGGAGTGCTTCTACATCATCATCATCGCCCTCACTATGAGTTGTGAGTAGTTTACCACAGTCCTTCGGGTCCATAGCTAGTATCTACATGGCTTCTTCTCTCTCTGTGGATCTCAATACAAAGTTCTCCTCGGTTTTCGAGGAGATCTATTCGATGTAATCTCTTTTTGCGGTGTGTTTGTCGAGATCCAATGAATTGTGTTTTTTGATCAAGATTATCTATGAGAAATATTTGGTTCTTTTCTGAACTCTTTGTGTGTGCTCATAATATCCTTGCAAGTCTCTTCGAATTATTGGTTTGGTTTGGCCTACAAAATCTATAGTTCTTGCAATGGGAGAAGTGCTTGGCTTTGGGTTCAATCTTGCGGTGTCCTTTCCCAGTGATAGTAGGGGCAGCAAGGCACGTATTGTATTGTTGCCATCGAGGATAAAAAGATGGGGTTTATATCATATTGCTTGAGTTTATCTCTCTACATCATGTCATCTTGCTTAAGGCGTTACTCTGTTCTTATGAACTCAATACACTAGATGCATGCTGGATAGCGGTCGATGTGTGGAGTAATAGTAGTAGATGCAGGTAGGAGTCGGTCTACATGTCTCGGACGTGATGCCTATATACAATGATCATGCCTAGATAGTCTCATAATTATTCACTTTTCTATCAATTGCTCGACAGTAATTTGTTTACCCACAGTAGCATATCGCTATCATGAGAGAAGCCACTAGAGAACACTATGGCCCCCGGGTCTATTATCAACATATCAATCTACATCTACTTTACTTTTTTCGCTTTTACTTTCTGTTCTTATAAACAAAAATACCAAAAATATAAACTATCATCTCTATCAGATCTCACTTTCGTAAGTGACCGTTAAGGGACTGACAACCCCTTATCGTGTTGGCTGTGAAGTTCTTATTTGTTTGTGCAGGTGCGAGGGACTCGCGCGTGGTCTCCTACTAGATTGATACCTTGGTTCTCAAAAACTGAGGGAAATACTTACGCTACTGTGCTGCATCTCCCTTTCCTCTTCGAGGGAATACAACGCAAGCTCGAGAAGTAGAAAGAAGAATTTCTGGCGCCGTTGCCGGGGAGGCTTACGCAAAAGACATATACCAAGTACCTAACACAAACCCTTATCTTTCGCATTACATTTTGTTTCTCGTTTTCCTCTCCCCCACTCCACCCTTGCCATTTTATTTGTCATTCTTCTGCCGGGTGTTTACCGTTCGCTTGCCTCTCATTTGCTTGTGTTGCTACGTGCCCTCAATTAGCTTGCATATTCGCTTGCTCAAGTATGGATCCTCATCCACTTGTTAATATCTTTAAGAGATCCAATTATGTTGAACCTATTGCTACTGAGTATAGTACACTAGATTATCTTTATGGGTTTTGCTTGAAATTTGTGAATCTTAAAATTGTGATGAAGTATTGAAAGAAAAACATAAATTGATTCACGATAGCTTCTTGAGTAAAAAGCATGATTGCAATGATGTTATTATCAATTCTATTAATGTCAATTGTGCTAATGATACGCAAAACCCTAAGCTTGGGGATGCTAGTATTGCTATGTCCACTACTTGTTGCAATGATCATGATTGGGGTGATGCTTCTTACGATCTTGAAAATTTATTTCAACCCCATGATGAATATGAGATTGATAATAATATTTGAAATAATATTGAAAGTGGGTTTGGAGAGGTCATGTCTTTACATAATTTTAATCCCACTATTTTGGAAGAATGTCAACTTTCCATGCATGTGGATCTTGTTGAGAATATGTTTTGTGATAGCTATATTGTTGAATTTTCTTATGATCCTACATGCAATTATTATGAGAGAGGAAAATATGGTTGTAGAAATCTTCATGTTGCTAAATTACCTCTCTTCATGTTGAGATTGATATTGTTTCTTCCTTCTTCCTTGCATATGTTAGATCTTGCTTGTCTTGCTAAATTTTTTTCCTATAAAATGCCTATGCATAGGAAGTATGTTAGACTTAGAGGTGTTTGTCACATGATATATGATGCTCTCTTTGTGCTTCAATCTTATCTTTCATGTGGGCATCATTGAATTATCGTGCCTAGCTAGGGGCGTAAAACGATAGCGCTTGTTGGGAGGCAACCCAATTTTATACTATTTTGTTGTTTTTGCTGCTGTTAGGGAATAAATATTGCATCTAGCTTCTGTTTAGATGTGGTTTCATGTTTTGTTTAGTGTTTGTGCCAAGTAGAACCTTTGGGAAGACTTGTGTGAAGTTTATATGAATGGTCATCAAATTTTTCTGTGCCTAGCTAGGGGCGTAAAACGATAGCGCTTGTTGTGCCAAGTAGAACCTTTGTTTAGTGTCTTGCTGTGAAAAACATAATCGTTAGCGCTCGCTAGAATGGTCATCAGATTTTTCTAGAGCATGCTATTTAGTTGATTCTTTTTGCAGATGATTAATAGACAAATTCCTCACGTTTACCAATTTAGTTTGATTTTTTTGGAGTTACAAAAGTATGCGACACCTGCAGATTACTACAGACTGTTCTGTTCTTGACAGATTCTGGTTTTCGTGTGTTGTTTGCTTATTTCAATGCATCTATGAGTAATATTGGGAGGTATGAACCATAGAGAAGTTGGAATACAGTTGGTTTAACACCAATATAAACAAAGAATGAATTCATTGCAGTACCTTTGAGTAGTGATTTGTTTTTCTTATACTAACGGAGCTCACGAGAATTTTTGTCTAAGTTTTGTGTTGTGAAGTTTTCAAGTTTTGAGTATTGCTTTGATGGACTATGAAACAAAGAGTTGCAAGGGCCTAAGCTTGGGGATGCCCATGGCACCCCAAGTAAAATTCAAGGACAATCAAAAGCCTAAGCTTGGGGATTCCCGGGAAAGGCATCCTCTCTTTTGTCTTCATCCATCGGTAACTATACTTGGAGCTATATTTTTATTCACCACATGACATGTGTTTTTCTTGGAGCGTCTTGTATAATTTGAGTCTTTGCTCATTAGTTTGCCACAATAATCCTTTCTGGACACACCTATTTGAGAGAGTTAAATATGGCCTAGGAATTGTTAGAACCCTCTATGTGCTTCACTTATATCTTCTGAGTTGAATAGTTTTTGCTTTAGTACTTCACTTATATCTTTTAGAGCACGGTGGTGATTATATTTTAAAGAAATTTTTGAACTCTCATGCTTCACTTATATCCACTTGAGAGTCTATTAAAACAGCATGGTAATGTGTTTAGGCTATAAAACTACTCTTCACATGTTAGATATCCAATATCAATGTAGTAAAAACTGTCACACTAAGTGCATTGAATATGATAAGATGTTGGATGCTTGATAATTGTTTTGAGATATGAGGATAGTGATATTAGAGTCATGCTAGTGGAGTTATTATGAAATTGAGAAATACTTGTGTTAAGGTTAGTGATTCCCGTAGCATGCACGTATGGTGAACCGCTATCTGACGAAGTTAGAGCATGAGATATTTGTAAAGTGCCAACCTTTGTGTGGAGGTCGGGGGCGCGCGATGGTTAACTCCTACCAACCTCCCCCTAGGAGCATGTGTTGATTGCTTTGTTTTGATGAATCGTAGATTTTTGCAATAAGTATATGAGTTCTTATGACTAATGCTGAGTCCATGGATTATACACACTCTCACCCTTCCACCATTTCTACCCTCTCTTGTACCGCGCAACTTTCACCGGTACCATAAACCCACTATATATCCTTCCTCAAAAGAGCCACTATATTATTCCTCAAAACAGCCACCATACCTACCCATCATGGTATTTCCATAGCCATTCCGAGATATATTGCCATGGGACTTTCCACCATTCCGTTCATATGACACGCTTCATATTGTCATATTGCCATGCATGATCATGTGGTTGACATCGTATTTGTGGCAAGGCCACCATGCAAAAAAATTCATACATGTCACTCTTGATTCATTGAACATCCCGGTACACTGCCGGAGGCATTCATATAGAGTCATACTTTGTTGTAGTATCGAGTTGTAATATCGAGTTGTAATGAAAGTGTGATGATCATAATTATTAGAGCATTGTCCCATGGGAGGAAAGGCTAAATCAATAAAGCCCCTCCACAAAACAAAATGGCCAAAGAAAAAAAAGAAAGGCCCAAAAAAAAGAAGAAAAAGAGAAAAATAAAAGAAAAGAAAAAAGGGACAATTGATACTATCTCTTTTTCCGCACTTGTGCTCCAAAGTAGCACCATGTTCTTCATTGTAGAGAGTCTCATGCTTAGTCACTTTCATATACTAGTGGGATTTTCATTATAGAACTTGGCTTGTATATTCCAACGATGGGCTTCCTCAAATGCCCTAGGTCTTCGTGAGTAAGCAAGTTGGATGGACACCCACTAGTTTCTTTTGTGGAGCTTTCATACATTTTTACCTCTAGTGCATGCGTTGCATGGCAATCCCTACTCACTCACATTGATATCTATTGATGGGCATCTCCATAGACCGTTGATACGCCTAGTTGATGAGAGACTATCTCCCTCCTTTTTGTCTTCTCCACAACCACCTCTCTATTCCACCCATAGTTCTATGTCCATGGCTCACGCTCATCTATTGCGTGAAAGTTGAAAGGTTTGAAAGAATAGAGTATGAAAACAAGTGCTTGTCTGAAATCGGGGTTGTGCATGATATGAATATTTTGTGTGATGAAGAGGGAGCATAGCCAGACTATATGATTTTGTAGGGATAAATTTCTTTAGCCATAGTATTTTGAGAAGACATGATTGCTTTGTTAGTATGCTTGAAGTATTATTATTTCTTATGCCAATATAGACTTTTATCTTGAATCTTTCAGATCTGAACATTCATGCCACAATTAAGAGAATTACATTGAAAAACTATGTTGGTTAGCATTCCACATCAAGAATTCTGTTTTTATCATTTACCTACTCAAGGACAAGCATGAATTAAGCTTGGGCATGCTTGATACGTCGCCAACGTATCTATAATTTTTGATTGTTCCATGCTACTATTTATAATGTTTGGGATGTTTAATGGGCTTTGTCATACACTTTTATATTATTTTTGGGACTAACAAAGGCCCAGTCCAGATTGATGTTTTTTGCCTGTTTTAGGGTTTTATAGGAAAAGGATATCAAACCAAGTCCAAACGGAATGAAACCTTCGGGAGAGATATTTTTGGAGAAAATAATGCACGAGACTTCAGAACCACATAGTAGGGGCCACGAGGTTTCCACGAGGGTGGGGGGCGCGCCCCCCTGCCCAGGGCGCGCGCCCCTGCCTCGTGGGTCCCTCGTGACGCCCCGGGTGTCCTCCTTCCTCCTATATAAGCCTACGTACCCCGAAACCATCAGCAACAGAGAGAAAACCCTAATTCCACCGCCGTAACCTTCTGTTCCCGTGAGATCCCATCTTGGAGCCTGTTCCAAAGCTCCGCCGGAGGGGGGGTCCATCACGGAGTGCTTCTACATCATCGTCATCGCCCTCACCATGAGTTGTGAGTAGTTTACCATAGACCTTCTGGTCCATAGCTAGTATCTATATGGCTTCTTCTCTCTCTATGGATCTCAATACAAAGTTCTCCTCGGTCTTCGAGGAGATCTATTCGATGTAATCTCTTTTTGCGGTGTGTTTGTCGAGATCCGATGAATTATGATTTTATGATCAAGATTATCTATGAGAAATATTTGGTTCTTTTCTGAACTCTTTATGTGTGCTCATAATATCCTTTCACGTCTCTACGAATTATTGGTTTGGTTTGGCCTACTAGATCTATAGTTCTTGCAATGGGAGAAGTGCTTGGCTTTGGGTTCAATCTTGCGGTGTCCTTTCCCAGTGACAGTAGGGGCAGCAAGTCACGTATTGTATTGTTGCCATCGAGGATAAAAAGATGGGGTTTATATCATATTGCTTGAGTTTATCCCTCTACATCATGTCATCTTGCTTAAGGCGTTACTCTGTTCTTATGAACTCAATACACTAGATGCATGCTTGATAGCGGTCGATGTGTGGAGTAATAGTAGTAGATGCAGGTAGGAGTCGGTTTACTTGTCTCGGACGTGATGCCTATATACAATGATCATGCCTAGATAGTCTCAAAATTATTCGCTTTTCTATCAATTGCTCGACAGTAATTTGTTTACCCGTCGTAGAATATCGCTATCATGAGAGAAGCCACTAGAGAACAATATGGCCCCCGGGTCTATTCTCAACATATTAATCTACATCTACTTTACTTTTTCCGCTTTTACTTTCTGTTCTTATAAAAAAATACCAAAAATATAAACTATCATCTCCATCAGATCTCACTTTCGTGAGTGACCGTAAAGGGATTGACAACCCCTTATCGCGTTGGCTGCGAAGTTCTTATTTGTTTGTGCAGGTGCGAGGGACTCGCGCGTGGTCTCCTATTGGATTGATACCTTGGTTCTCAAAAACTGAGGGAAATACTTATGCTACTGAGCTGCATCTCCCTTTCCTCTTCGAGGGAATACAATGCAAGCTCGAGAAGTAGCAATATCCTTGTTTGTTCCTTGTGGGACTAACCCGTGTAGGTATTGAAAGTGTATCTCACTCCAATAGATTGCTCGAAATGATCTACATCAACATTGAGCATCTACATCTGCAACACCTACATGAAGTCATCATCGACAAAACCCAAGGTTAGTTCATCCCTCTTCGGGGGGATATCACTCTAGGGGAAGCTTTACTCTAACAAATGCGCTAAAGCAACTCTAATGATGTGAACACAACAATGCTTTATGTAAAAGTGGTAACCCCACTTGCGCTTAAACGATGAGTGTGACCTATGATCAAATGTTCTCATTTGACTCCTAAGTCAATATACTCAAATATAGATGACCTAGTCATCGCCAATTGCTTGATAGATTCTAGAATGGTTTTGCATGCTTTGCCACATGTTTCATTTGCTATCTTATTGTGTGAGCATGTTGAATGCGTATTTTTTCTCATTCAAGGACATCCATTTGTTGCTTTGATTGCTTGGATCTTCTTTTCTTTTTCCAAATGGATGGACAAGAATGCCTAAGAACCTCCTCTAGCTATCTATGCTTTTGTCGTCTCAAATTTTATTCTTGCTACATCACAAAGCTTGATCAAGTCAGATTCGAACCACTCTATGTGAGGAGCACTCGGAGTCCCTGATTCGTCATAGGCTTAAACATCCAAAACCTCTTTGTGCATTTCGGTACGATCGAGCCATCCACTTCGGTCACACCGAGTTCACTAAGTTGATCTAGGTTTTGAATCTCGGTGCAACCGATTTGAACATTTCGGTCCCACTGAGTTGTTACACTCGGTCACACCGACAGTGTCAGGTTATATATATTCACGGGCCAAATTTTGGAAAACTTTCCAAACCCCTCAGCCCGCGCGTGACCTGCTCTGGCTCTTCGGGTCTCCGAATCGTCTTCTCGCCGCCAGCGACATCCCGCCGCTAGACTCCGCCGCCGTCAACGGAAATCTTCGACGCCGTTGCCTCCGTAGCAAGTCCACCGTCGAGTTAGGGTATGGACTTGATTCTTTCTGCTATTCCTTAACTCTGATTCATAGCATATTGCATTGCTATGTTCTCTTCCACGTACGAGATCTTCATATCCAGCAAAAACTCCATAGAAAGTATTTTTGATTCGAAATATTAAGGGTTAGGTCTCCACCGAACTCATCTCGGACCGACCGAGTTGTAGAAATCGGTCCCACCGATTTGGCTTAGGCCATTGCACAAGTGATTTTCGGTCTGACCGAAAGTTGCAAATCGGTGTGACCGAGTTCAACTCTTAGTGAAACCCTAGCAATATCGGTGCCACCGAACTGTGACTCAGT
This sequence comes from Secale cereale, assembly GCA_902687465.1. Classification (NCBI taxonomy): domain Eukaryota; kingdom Viridiplantae; phylum Streptophyta; class Magnoliopsida; order Poales; family Poaceae; genus Secale; species Secale cereale. The sequence goes on along the minus strand of LR738712.1, from coordinate 307,503,353 downwards.
CTGACCGAGTTTACTAGTTCAGGCTCCAGAATTGCTTGGGTGTCACCGAGTTTAACAAATTGGTAGCTCCGAAATGCTTTCTGTAGAGAACTAAAACTAAGTTTTTCTTATCATCTGTTTTGCAAAAAATTATGTGCTTTGTTATGCTCATCCACTCTACCTCATCTACATCTATTCACAGGGTCTGCTTTCAGTGCCAAGATGTCAGATCAAAGTGACAACCAGAATGTGTCTGAGGAGCAGGTACACCTGAGTGAGGGCACTAGTCCCTCTAGCAGCTTTGATGAGGTTAGCAGGAGCACACCTAGTGATCTCCCAAAGGCTGCTACCATAACAAGAAAGAAGAAAACTTCAGATACTGAGGATGAGGACTTTGCGGAAGATGAGGCCACTTCCAAGAAGAAAGTGCTCAGGAAATAGTATGGCACAACTGAGGCATCTAAGCCAGGGAAGAAAAGGAAAATCCCTACCAAGAGGATTCTCATGTCTAAGACCAGAGCCTCTACTCAAGAGACTATGGTGTTCACACTTGAATCCATGGATGATGAGCCTGTAGGTACAAAGAAGAGACCTAGTAAGACAACATCCAGAGTGATTGGCAAGCCATCCATGAGGGATGATGATGAAGCTGAAGCAGAAGAGGAAGAGGTTGCTGCACCAGCACCCAAAGCTCAAAAGCTTATGGGATATGCTATCTGGGGCTGCCCCTTCTAAGCCCAAGACTACTCCAAAAACTGCTCAAGCCACCAAGTCTTCACCCAAGAGGAGCACAAAGAACATTCCAGCTTAAGAAAAGAACAAGGCCCCAGTGCCTGAAGTTGCTGAGGAAGTTGAGGCTCAGGTGCTCAGAAAACTGAAGCCCAAGATCCCTGATAATAATGATGCTCATTTGTTTGCTGAGGATATGAAGCTGAGAAAGGATGCAGGTCTCAGGTTGTGGAGAAAGTCTGATCCATATGCCATAAGGAGAAGGACTGTTGGGTACTACAGGTTTCACACAAAGGAAACGCAAGACTTCTATGAGACAGTCCTGGTTGATAAGAAGCCCATTGTTTGTGATATGAGAAGACTGGACTGGAATTTTGTTGATGATAATGCAGATTATTTCCCCAATGTCCATGAGAGCTTCAAAGCATGTGGAGTTGACAACTTTGTGGCTCAAAAGTTGACTAAGTGGAATGATGAACTCATCATGCAATTCTACTGCACATCTCACTTAAATCCTGATGGTAGGATTCTATGGATGTCTAAAGGTACAAGGTACCAGTCAACTGTTGCTGAGTGGGCCAAGCTAATCAATGCCCCTAAAGAGGATGAGGATGATCTACATGTATATGCCAAGAAGAAGCAAGACCACAACTCCATGGCAAATATGTACAAGGTGATCCCTGGTGATGATCTGGAAACACACAAGTTTGGATATGTACATCATTTACAGGCTGGTCTAGCCATCATCATCACAATATTGAGGCATACACTGTTGCCAAAATATTGAGATGCAAAGATGATCAAAGGCCATTCTATCAACATGCTGCATATTTTTGATGTGCCACAGAAATTCAAAGTTATGAGCCTGATTGTAAAGACAATCAAGAGGACTGCTGCAGATCAGAAGAGATCATGTGGGAATGCTCCACACATCCAGATGCTTGTCAACTCTAAAATGGGCACATGCACTTACTTGTTGGACAAGGAATATCTACCCTTGGTGCCTGACTTTGAGGACTACACAGTTGTCATGGATGAGAATGAACCATCTTCAGTGCAAGCTCATGAAAGGAAGGAGAAGGCCAAGGTAGAGAAAAGCTGCCAAGATGCCGAGTGCAGAAGAAGCATCTCAAATGACTCTCATATCCAAGCAAGATCAAATGGCATATCTGATTCAAGCTACCATGAGGGTTGAGAAGGGCTTGGCCACCCTGACTCAGAATCATGAGAGCTTGGAGAGGATCACCGAGACTAAGTTCTATGATCTTGATCTCAAAGTGACAGAGATCCAATCTGCAGTTGAGAAGCTTCAAGAGGAAGCAGAGGAGAGAGGATGATAGGCTACAACAGATGCATTTCAGTGAGTGGCTCGAGGTCAGAGATCTGCTGCAGTGCCAGTTTCAAACACCAGAGCTACTACATCTGCTCCAGCAGCCACAGCCTCAGTGCCACCTCCAGTAGCCACTCCACCAGCTCCAACTACTTCATCGGAAGCCTTTGTCCTTGGAGTTCTCTATACACTGCCTCTCGAAGACCAAGCGTGAGAGACGCATAGCACTATGCATTTTCGAACTTTTTGGTAACTTGTTGCGAAAGGGGGAGAAATATGTATAGATCCTAGGCTTCGAGAGAGAGTGTTTTGCCTCTTTGGTCTCTCTTGCTTTTGGTTGAACTTTATTGTGCATTTGTTTCATACTCTTTATCCGTGTGTGAGATACTTGTGTGATCATGTGCTTGATCATATGCTACCTTAATGTTTGCTTGAGTCATACTATCTCTATATTTTCATATGATCATTCACTTTGCTTGGTGACGAGTGCATGTTTTAGTATATGTCACTTTGAGCGCTCCACCAAGATGTATGTGACATGGAAGAGTAACCCATGATCCTAATCGATTGTGCATTTGCATTCAAATGCAAATTTTAAATAATGCACAAATTTAGGGGGAGCTCTTGTCTATCACATACTTCTCAAAGCGACGATATATTTAAATCTTATTATCATTTGTTGAAGCTTTGATCTATATGTTGTCATCAATTACCAAAAAGGGGGAGATTGAAAGTGCAACTATCCCCGGGTGGTTTTGGTAATTACTAACAACATATAGCTCATTAAACTAATGCTATATCAAGATAATATTTCAGGAAAGTTCAATGTTTGGCATGGCATGGATTAGCATTGTGGACCCCTAAAAATGCTAAGGACAAAAGGATTGGCTCAAGCTCAAAGCTCACGACTCTACATTTTTCCATTCTAGTGATCCAAGATCACATTGAGTCCATAGGAAAGCCAATACTATCAAAAGGGGATGAGGTGTTGCTTAATGGGATGCTTGCTCAAAATGCTTACTGATATGCTCCAAACCCTCAACCACATTCCCACATCCACATATGTGCCAAACCAAAAGTCAAACACGGCCCCACCGAAAATATCTATCTGGCGCCACCGAGTTCATTTGACATAGCCACTGCCAAAAACCCTAATCATTTAAGTCTCACCGAAAGGGATCTTGGTCTCATCGAGATGGGATTGCAATGTCTCTGTTTCCCTTCGTAACATTTCAGTCGCACTGAGATGAGCAATCGTTCCCACCGAGTCTGCAATGCAAACTCTTTGTTTCCCTTCGTAACATTTTGGTCTCACAGAAATGAGAAAATTGATCCCATCGAGTTTGCCTGACCAACTCTCTGTGTGCTCATTACCAAATTCGGTCTCACCGAGTTTGCATAATCGGTCCCACCAAGAATACATTATGCCCAAACCCTAATGAAATCGGTCCCACCGAGTTGATTATATCGGTCCCACCGAAATACCTAACGGTGACATTAGGAACTAAATCGGTCCGACCGAGTCCTTTGAATCGGTCCCCGGAGTTTGGTAAATTGTGTGTAACGATTAGATTTTGTTTGGAGGCTATATATACCCCTCCACCCACTCTTCACTCGTGGAGAGAGCCATCAGAACATACCTACACTTCCATCATTCATGTTCTGAGAGAGAACCACCTACTCAAGTGTTGAGATCAAGATATTCCATTCCTACCATACGAATCTTGTTCTCTAGCCTTCCCCAAGTTGCTTTCCACTCAAATCCTTCTTCCACCATATCCAAATCTGTGAGGAGTTGTTTGAGTGGAGGGGAGACTATCATTTGAAGCATTTGAGCAAGGAGTTCATCATCAACACACCGTTTATTACCTTTTGGAGAGTGGTGTCTCCTAGATTGTTTAGGTGTTACTTGGGAGCCTCCGACAAGATTGTAGAGTTGAACCAAGGAGTTTGTAAGGGCAAGGAGATCGCCTACTTCGTGAAGATCTACCGCTAGTGAGGCAAGTCCTTTGTGGGCGATGGCCGTGGTGGGATAGACAAGGTTGCTTCTTCGTGGACCCTTCGTGGATGCAGCCCTCCGTGGACTCTCGCAGCCGTTACCCTTCGTGGGTTGAAGTCTCCATCAACTTGGATGTACGATAGCACCACCTATCGGAACCAAGACAAAAAACATCGTTGTCTTCACTTCTGTTTGCTCCCTCCAAACTCCTCCCTTTACCTTCATATGCAATTCTTTACTTTCCGCTGCTATACTCTTAGAACTGCATGTGTAGGTTGATTACTTGACTTCTGCTATGTTGCTAAAATCTGCCAAGAATTAAAATTGGGAAAAGGCTAGATTTTTATTGGGTCAAGTAGTCTAATCACCCCCCTCTAGACATATTTTTGATCCTCCATGCATCTGTTGCATGGCAATCCGTACTCACTCACATCGATATCTATTAATGGGCATCTCCATTGCCCATTGATACGCCTAGTTGATGTGATATCGTCTTCCTCTTTTTTGTCTTGTCCACAACCACCATTCTATTCCACCTATAGTGCTATATCCATGGCTCACGCTCATGTATTGCGTGAAAGTTGAAAAAGTTTGAAAAAAAAAATCTAAGTATGAAACACTTGCTTGGCTGAAACTGGGGTTGTGCATGATTTGAGTATTTTTGTGTGACGAAGATGGAACATAGCCAAACTATATGATTTTGTAGGGATGAACTTTCTTTGGCCATGTTATTTTGAGAAGACATGATTGCTTTGTTAGTATGCTTGAAGTATTATTATTCTTATGTCAATATTAAACTTTTGTCTTGAATATTTCAGATCTGAACATTCATGCCACAATAAAGAAAATCACATTGAGAATTATGTTAGGTAGCATTCCACATGAAAAATTCTATTTTTATCATTTACCTACTCGAGGACGGGCAGGAATTAAGTTTGGGGATGCTTGATACGTCTCCAACGTATCTATAATTTTTGATAGTTCCACGCAATTATATTATCTGTTTTGGATGTTTAATGGGCTTTTTTATACAATTTTATATTATTTTTGGGGCTAATCTACTAACCCAAGGACTAGTGCAAATTGCTATTTTCTTGCCTATTTCAGTGTTTCGCGGAAAAGGAATATCAAATGCAGTCCAAACGGAATGAAACCTTTGGGAGAGTCATTTTTTGAACAATTGCAACAGAGAAGACTTGGAGTACATGCCAGGAAGCGAACGAGGCGGCCATGAGGGCAGGGTGCGCGCCCAGGGGGTAGGTGCCCCCCCACCCTCGTGGGCCCCTCGTGAGTCCCCTGACATGCCTCCTCCTCCTATATATACCACGTACCCTGAAAATATCGGGGAGCACCACGAAACCCTAATTACACCGCTACAACCTTCTGTACCCGTGACATCCAATCTTGGGGCCTTTTCCAGAGCTCCACCGGAGAGGGAATCGATCATGGAGTGCTTGTACATCAACACCATAGCATCTCCGATGAGTTGTGAGTAGTTTACCACAGACCTTCGGGTCCATAGTTATTAGCTAGATGGCTTCTTCTCTCTCTTTGGATCTCAATACAAAGTTCTCCTCGATCTTCTTGGAGATCTATTCGATGTAATTCTTTTTGCGGTGTGTTTGTCGAGATCCGATGAATTGTGGGTTTATTATCAAGATTATCTATGAACAATATTTGATTCTTCTCTGAAATCTTTTATGCATGATTTAAATATCTTTGCAAGTCTCTTAAAATTATCAGTTCGGTTTGGCCTACAAGATTGGTAGTTCTTGCAATGGGAGAAGTGCTTGGGTTTGGGTTCAATCTTGCAGTGTCCTTTCCCAGTGACAGCAGGGGGGGGCAATGCACGTATTGTATTGTTGCCATCGAGGATAAAAAGATGGGTTTTATATCATATTGCTTGAGTTTATCCCTCTACATCATGTCATCTTGATTAAAGCGTTACTCTGTTCTTATGAACTTAATACTCTAGATGCATGCTGGATAGTGGTCGATGTGTGGAGTAATAGTAGTAGATGCATAATCGTTTCAGTCTACTTGTCACATACGTGATGCCTACATACAATGATCATGCCTAGATATTCTCATAACTATGCGCTTTTCTATCAATTGCTCGGCAGTAATTTGTTCACCTACCGTAGAAATCTGCTATCATGTGAGAAGCCACTACTGAAAGCTATGGCCCCCGGGTCTATCTTCATCATATTAATCTTCCATCAAATATTTATCTTTACTTTACTTTTTTTGCAATCTTTACTTTCAATCTACATATCAAAAATACCAAAAATATTATCTTATCATCTCTATGAGATCTCACTTTTGCAAGTGATTGTGAAGGGATTGACAACCCCTTTATTGCGTAGGTTGCAAGGTTCTTAGTTGTTTGTGTAGGTACGAGGGACTCATGCGTGGTCTCCTACTTGATTGATACCTTAGTTCTCAAAAGCTGAGGGAAATACTTACGCTACTGTGCTGCATCACCCTTTCCTCTTCGAGGGAAAACAATGCAAGCTCAAGAAGTAGCAGTCCCCAAGCTGGATCTGCTAGCCCCCGAGCCGGGATGAGCAGTGCGCGGGTCAGGATCGTCAGCCCTCGAGATGGTATGAGAAGCCATAGGGCCGCGATGAGCTGCCCCCGGTCCGGTATATTTGGGGCTAGGCACGGATGCGTGGGGTCATTGTCGGTGTCAAAACCAGCAGATCTCGGGTAGGCGGTCCCGAACTGTGCGTCTAAGGATCAAAGGGAACATGAGGCAGTGGACACTTTGTTTACCTAGGTTTGGGCCTCTTGATGGAGGTAATACTCTAGTTCCTTCTAGATTGACTTTGATGAGTATAGGGGTTACAAGAGTTCATCTACCTCGAGATCGAGATGACTAAACCCTAGATGTCTAGTATGTATGATTATGAATGCCCTATGGACTAAACCCTCCGGTTTATATAGACATTGGAGGAGGCTAGGGTTGTACAAAGTCAGTTTACAGAGGAAGGAATCTTCATATCCACTCGCCAAGCTTGCCTTCTACGTCAAGGAGAGTCTCATCTGGACACGGGAGAAAGTCTTCTATCTTGTATCTTCATGGCCCATCAGTCCGGCCCATGTCACGTAGCCTGAACACCCGAGGACCCCATAATCCAGGACGCCCTCAGTAGGCCCCGAACCAGGCTTCAATGGCGATGTGTCCAGCGTGCAGATTGTCTTCGGCATTGCAAGGCGGGTTCCTCCTCCGAATACTTCAAAGTGCCTGCACAGAAGGGCTATACCCGACCCTTACATCTTCGGTCTTGGCAAGGCGATTTCTTCGAACAGCTCGGTCTTCACATTAAATGTCATGCCCTTTGGCTTCTGTGCTTCCGTCGCCTCGGCTTACACGCGGCAAATGAATACGAAGGGTCCAAACACTTTTACAGATAACCCCTCAACCGCATACGGAAGATGTCTATTTAAGAAGATTAGATCTCAGATGTCATTCCATACCAGAAAAGATCCTTCGAGCTTGCCTCGAGAAACCACGCTACCATGGCTAGCACCCCTAGTTCTTCCTCTCACCCCACGGCCCTCAAAAAGGCGATAAGGAGAGCTACTCCGTATCTCAGGCCCAACTGACCAAGCTCTAGGTGCAGGGATACCTTCCCCCTAAGGATCTAGTCCCCGTTCGAGCGGGATTAACTTCCTTTACTGGTGAAGCCATGGCAGAGAATTTCCCGAACCCTTCAGAGGGAGAGCGGGTGTGCTTTCTTTCCTTCCTCTTAAGAGGCGTTGGATTTTCCCAATCTATCCCTTCCTCTGAGGTCTCCTGGAGTACTATGGCCTCCAACTGCACAATCTCACGCCGGGTTCCATCTTGCATATCGCGGGCTTCGTCGCTCTATGCGAGTTGTTCCTAGGCTGTGCGGCCCATTTTGAGTTACGAAAGAAACTCTTCTGCCTCGTCCCTCGCTCCCAAAATGGATACATATTCGAGGTGGGCAGTGCCGAAGTATGGCGCATAGCTGGGACAGGATACCTACCTAGTACTCCGAAGAAGGCATCCGAAGTGTGGCCCTCGGAGTGGTTCTATATTGAGGACATCGTTCTTTTGGACCTCATCCGACGAGGCCTTCCTGATTTTTCTAATGCTCTGTTAAAGAAGTGCCACAACTGGCATCCCCGAAGCCCCAAGGAGATGGATAGTGTGGAGGTTAAGATGCTAATGGACAAGATAGAAGTCCTTACCCAATCTGGACTATCAATAGTTGAGGTTATGGCGATTTCCATAACGCGGGGTGTCCAGCCACTCCAATCCAGGGGACTCCCCATGTGGAACTATAACGGGGAGGTTGATGAATTCCGCTGCGGTCGCAAGGGTCCGAACAACTTTGCTGCCCTGTCCGCCATGTTGGTCGATCTTTATAAAGGATAGAAAGAGGAATTCACTTGTCTCAAGTGCCGAGAGGTTTTTTTCCATTTAAAACACTCCTAGCTGGGTAAGCTTTTAGTCCAGAACCTTACTCAATCCTCTTCCCAAGCTGCACGTAGTTGGATTTAATCCGGCCAATTTTAATAGGAATGGAGGAAGCCACTTCGGGGATCCACAGTCCTGCTCCGCAGCCAGAGGATCATATTCAGGACCTAGATCATAGTTTTGAAGAGGATCCGGATATATTCGTGGAGCTCAAGGAGGGGGTCTTCAATCAAGCAAGCTACGATGGCACAGAGGTGGCCATTGTGGCCGATTACCCCGGACTTCTCCCCTCTTCCCATGTAAGTGCCCAAGAAGCATCTCTTCCAAAAGAGTTTCCCCATCGCGCCTCACCCATTGCACTGTCTCGTGCCTCAAAGGGGCGGCGCTCGTCTCGTCATGCCGCATCGGGATCATCCCGTAGGAAGGGGACATCAACACAAGGCGAGCCTTCGAAAAGAAAGGCGGACGGCGACACTACCCAGCCCCTACCTTTATCGAAAAGGTAAGGTTTTCAATATGCCCTAGGGCAAACATATCAAACTATGACGTTTTCTACTGTGCCATAATTCAGGAAGAGCATCCACCGGACTACATCCGCAGACCCAGCCGGACATGCGTCCGCCAATCCGACCCCGGATCCATTCTCCACGGCTAGGGCCGGTACGGGTGCAATGCCGGATTGTCTTCTCTCCGATGATTCAGATAATGTTTCCGTCGCCAACTCCAAAGTGGAGAGTGCAATGAACCATCGACGCTAGAGAGCAGTTATGCAAGAACCCTGCTTTATTGAAGAGGCATACAATGCCTTCAGCTCGGTGGATACATATATCCGAGCTACTCGGGATGGGCTTGCTGGAGCCACTCACCAGCTTTCAAAGGATAAGCGTGTAAGATCATTTTGTGTAGATTTAATAACCGTATACCAGTAGCCCCCGAGACTTGAAACAGTTGAAGCAACTAATTTTAAGGATCGATGTATAATCAGGTACTCGCGGATAAAAACAATATGCTATCCCGGGAGTTAAAATAGTGCCAAAACCAGCTGGCTGCCACTACCGCCGAACTGGAGAAATCCAAGGAGGCCCAGACTGGTAACGTCCCCTTTTGTCCGGAAAGTATAATCGACTGCCAATATTGTTTATGTGAATAAACGCTAATGTATTATACAATGGCAGGATCGTCAGATCAGCTGGAACAGAAGTTATAGGCCGCATTGGCGGATAAAGCACATGCCGAAAGGCAAGAAGCCGCTGGTCAACGTGTACTCACACGGATCAGGGTTGAGAAAAACAATCTGTAGGATGCCAATAGCCAACTTAGCGTGCAGCTGAAAGACGTGCGGGCCCAACTTGCGGACGGCTTAAAAGAAAACTGAAATCTGAGAAGCGGCATATTCAATATGCCTTTGAACTTATTATCTTATAGTATGCTAATGCAAAATCCCGACGACTTAATTTCTATAGATGTATTGACTAGGCGGCCCGAAGAAGAGGTGTCCGGATTTCAAGGCGACCCGCTACATGAGCTGTCCAAGGTGCATGAGCAAGCACGGAAGGCAATGAGGAACATTGCCAAGGCTTTATGGCCAGCCGATACTCCTCCAAGAAGTATGGATGAACTCGTTAATTTACTCAAGGGAGCTCAGCGCCATTTTGGGCTATGGAAGATATCAGCATGCCGAGAGGGTGCTCGGGAAGCCTGGGCCATGGTAAAAACACGGTACACTTGGCTTGATCCAGATCATATGGCAAGGGTCGGACCTCGAGGATCCGATGGACAAGAAATTTTAGTCACCCTGGTGTACGACCAAGTAAGGTTGGCCACCAAGTTTTCCCAACAAGATTGTAAACTGGGTGACTTATTAGAAGGTCTATGGGAAGAGGAATTTTTTGAGTCTAAGTAATAATGTACTTTTATCAAATAAACTTGTCTCTAGGAAAATTTGCAAAACGATTGTCGTGTAGAACCTTCAAAGCCTTGCCGCATTCCATGAGTTTGGTTCCAAGCGATTGTCTGAAGCATTGCGAAGACAATAGGCTCCTCAGGTGACAGCTTCATCTATAAAAAAGGGACCCTCCCATTTGGGCTTGAGCTTGTCCTTTTTATTCTCTGGTAGGCATAGAACAAGTTCCCCAAAATTGTAAGTCTTTGCCCGCACTTCTCTGCTTTGGTACCGCCGAGCCTGCTGTTGATAGAATGTGGAACGTGCTTTCGCGGCATCGCGCTCCTCCTCCAGGCCACCTAGGTCATCCTGATGATCGAGCTTGGCTTCTCTCTCTCCATACATGCGCACTCGAGGTGCGTCGTGAATAATGTCGCAAGGCAAGACTGCCTCCGCGCCGTACACCATGAAAAAATGTGTGTATCCGGTCATGCGATTGGGCATGGTCCGCAGCCCCTAGAGTATGGACTCGAGTTCCTCGACCCAGTGTTTTCCTGGTTCTTGCAGAGATCGCACTAGTCTGGGTTTGATGCCGCTCATTATCAAGCGTTAGCCCGTTTGACTTGACCATTTGTCTGAGGGTGATATACGGAGGCGTAATCAAGTTTGATGCCCAAATTGGCGCGCCAAATTTTCACCTCCTCTGCTATAAAGTTAGAGCCATTGTCAGTAATAATACTGTGTGGGAAACCGTAATGGTGTACTACGTTGGATATGAAGTCTATCACCGGTCCGGCTTCAGCTATTTTCACTGGCTTGGCTTCTATCCACTTAGGGAACTTATCGACCTAACCAATAGGTATTTCCTCTTTTGGCTTCCCCCTTTAAGGGTTCCGACCATATCGAGCCCCCAGACCGCAAAGGGCCAAGTGATGGGTATTGTTCTTATGGTGGTGGGCGGCATATGGCTTTGATTAGCGAAAAGCTGGCATCCCACGCAGCGCTGTACGAGGTCCTGTGCATCAGCCCGGGCCGTGGGCCGAAAGAAGCCCGCACGGAAGGCCTTACTTAGAAGGGCCCGAGCCACGGCATGGTGGCCATCGAGTCTACGGTGTCGGCGTTCTCGGAACACGGGTACGCAGAATTGCCTGCCTGCGGCCCAGAGTGTGGCTCGCAAGGCGGCCTAGTATGGCCCAACAGCTTCACCAACCACTCAAGACCCTCGCGAGGGGCCAAGCCTCACTTTACAGGGGACCTCGCGAGGTGCCCCTTGGGGAGGCCTAGCGAGGTGCCCCTTTACGAGGCGGACGACACAAGGCATCCCTTGGGGAGGCCTCGCCAGGCCGGCTCATGAGATCGGAGATATCGAGGCGAGGGGCACCTCGCGAGGTCCTCGTGACATGCGTAGTGACGACCAACGCCAGGCAGGCGCCAGTGGGCGCAGAGTAGCAGTTTCCTCTTTGGTGCTAAAGGAGCTGGTGCAGGCGAGGAGTCCCGAGGCGTTAGGCATAGTTTTCCATATCGATAAAACGAGACCAAGACTAGCAGGGCGGCAGGACGGAGGTCATTGCGGAGCCCACGGCGGCGTCACCACCAGAGCCTTTGGCAGGCGAAGACCACCTTTTGTCAGGATAGCTCATACTATGTGTTCCCCTTCAAATTTGGCCGTTGTGGGATTCCTTCCTGCTCAATATTTGGGAAGTGGACCCTGGCCGCTATAAATAGGACTAGCCACCACCATTGGGATCATTACATCTCGAGTTGATCAGATAGAACACCTCTCCTCAGGAGGCAGTTCATCCATGTACTAGTTCTTCCTTATCCTTCAAGGCAATCCACCACACCACACTGGATTAGGGTATTCCACCGCAACGGTGGCCCGAAACAGTATAAATCTTGTGTCTCTTGTTCATCGGATCTGACGAGCTAGGCATATGGCTGTTGAGTAGACGAGCTAGGGCGGAAGGAAAGATCTTCGTGCACACCCCAGAGTTTGAACCTTAAGGGTTTTGCCGGAACCCCACATCCGACATTTGGCGTGCTAGGTAGGGGTGCACTGAAACTTCCCTACCGTCGTTCGGTCCCCGTTGTTCCAGTAGTCCATGGCCGACGCTCGCAGAGCCTGTGGTGAGCGGCGGGCTGCCCTTGCTGCCCACGTTGCTCAGACCACTCCTGTCAGCGGACCACCCCGTTGTTCTCCATCGCCTGCTGCCAAAGCCGCCATCCTTGGAGCTGTTCAACCTCGCGACCAAGTGCGCTAGGGCCGAGGAGGGGCGCCTCTCACTCGTCGAGATCCCCGCTACTGAACCCGAAGACAAGAAGGCCAAAGGCAAGGACGTAAAGCGCAAGGGAGCGGCAGTGCTTGCAGCCGAACCAGAAATGAAGCGCGACCGCGACTACGCGGAGGCACCCAAGAACTTCGAGCATTTTGCGCCTTCCACAATGTGCACAACCACAACAACCATGAATGTCAAGAGCTCAGGGCCCTCCGCGAAGGATGCATCATTCAACGCCCCGAGCATGGCAACTGTGGCTACGGTCACGGGGGAGGTCGGACCGGAGGACACTGGGACGACCGTGGACCCCGCCAGTAGTGGCGTGATCAGCCTCGGGAGGACCGTTGGCACGGCCAGCCCCGCGAGGACGCCTGGAGGGATTAGCCCCGAGAGGACCGTCCTCAGGGCAGGGCCGGCCTACCACCTCTGCCACCGCCAAGGAGAAACGACGACCAGGATGAGGGGGCTGGGGGCTTCTAGGAGCCGCGTGCCATCGCTTGCATCTTGGGCGGAGCACATGCCCCAGCTTCTCAGCGCCTCTTCAAGCAGTTCGCCCGTGAAGTAAATGCGGCTCTTCCCAAGCTCGAGGCTACCCGCCCACTCAGGTGGTCCAGGTGTCCCATCACCTTTAGTTCAGCAGACCAGCTCAAGTGCACAGCTATTGTTGGCACCCTCCCGATGCTCTGCTCTCCCGTCATTAGCAATGTCCAAGTTACCAAGACTCTCATCGATGGTGGAGCAGGACTCAACGTCCTGTCCATCGAGACATTCGACAACCTCCAAGTACCGTACGATCAACTATTACCTACCAAGCCCTTCTCCGGAGTGACTGATGGCTCCACCACTCATGTGGGGCAAGTTCGCCTACCTGTAAACTTTGGCAAGCATGACAACTACCACACTGAGCTCATCGACTTTGATGTCGCCCACATCCATCTCCCTTACAATTCCATCCTCAGGTATCGAGCCCTGGCCAGGTTCATGGCAGCAACTCACCATGGCTAGAATGTTCTCAAGATGCCTGAAAGCGGTGGCGTCATCACCATCGCCTGAGAGGAGAAGGATGTAGTGTGCTCACTCGAGCACGCTTACCAGGCGGCGGCAGTCGAGGATCCAGACAACGATAGCATCATCTACCCACCTGAGGTCGTACCCAAGAAGAAGAAGCAGCTGCTGGCCTTGGATCCTCATGAGGGCACAGCACAGGGAGGCTGCACCACGGGGCCTCCACCCTCACTCGCATAGGAAGGCACGCCCGATGCCTCCCTCAGGCTGGGCTCGGGGGCTCTCCTCTGGAGGGCCTCTGACCTAGCCAATGTCACGTGGGAGGCGCTCAAACACCACATGGAAGAGTGCTTTGCTGCACACTTCCCTCTAGAGGCCTCAAGGTGTGAGGCACCAAGCGCTCAGGAGTTCATCAACCAGACCATTTAAGACCTACAGGAGCCGAGAGCCATGCGAGGCGAGCGCCGCCCGCCTCCTCCAAGGGCAGCTGTCGGTCCGGGCTCGACAGACAGGCTGTGCGTTTGCGTCAACGTCCCAGCACTCAACAGGATCGCGTCTCGGGAGCTCTACTGGCCTTCCCAGGTGGGTCGGTGCGAGGGGCCCCCCACAACTACGTGTGCATGCCCTTCGGCTTGCCGGACCAGGCGGCCCTGCACCAGCGCCACATGCTGGAAGTCCTGGCGGCTCGCGAGGCCAGGCACAAGGAGATCCAGGCGGAGTTGGACTCGGCCCTCTGCGAGATATGGGGAGCCCCGATGCCTCGCGAGGGGGCGGAGCCAAGCGGCACGTAAGGAGTAGCGTCTTCATCGAGCACCTTCAGCTACACCAACACTACTTCAGCAACTATGCCAGGTGACATCTTTCGATTTTTGTTCAACTGGAAGCGCCCCTCGAGTAGCATTATTCCCAGGTCACATGGGCTTGTCCCTGCGATGCGCATCCTTTTGTATCTCAGATCACCTTTTGGTGGCGCCCCTTGGGCTGCACTATCCCCAGGCCGCGCAGGTTCACCCTGGTGGCATGTATCTCCCTTGCAATTTACCAAAGCTAGTGCGACCATCCCTGTCATTTTGCATTCGGATCACTCGACTCACCATATCCCCTCCGGGTCTCCTTCGCCACCTAACAGACTTCTGATCATCTCGCAACTAGGATGCATACATCGGCACGACACTTGTGCTCGGGTCCATCCCAGCAACGCTGACAAACCTGAGGGACGGACTCTGACCCGCGGCCCGCTCTGGAAGCGTCACCTCACCAGGTAGTCGGTGCCTTCGTCTCCCCATGTAATTATCGGAAGCCCAACGCCGGTGCGGCCCTAAGTTGTTCTAGTGCAGGCTAACCCACTGGAGTCCCAGGAGCACGGCAACAGGCAGTCCCACCGATCTCCCCTCCTCACGTGGTTCGCTTGCACGTTAAAGGGGAGCTCCCTGAGCATCGCGTCTCGGGGGATCTTACTAATTCTCTAGCCCACACCCCTTGGCCTTGACCACGGCATCGCGACCTGGCGTACCAATGGCGGCTGAGCTTCGCTCGAGGATCGGGACCTGAGGATGCAGAGCATCAAGAAGCACGAGAGGAGGGAGAGTCGGTTCAGATAGCTTGGGCATGTTCGTACGTCAAGGGGGACCCTTGGGCATCGCGACCCAAGGGCCTAACTGGTCCCGTAGCCCCTCACTCCCTGATCTTGTCTAAGTTTCCGGTCAAGGCCAGTGGCGGCTGAGGTACGCGCGGGCCGGGCCCTGCCGACGCAGAACATCAAGGCATGAGTTCAGCATTCCCTTCCTTCGGGTATGTTCGTACGTCAAGGGGGACTCTTGAGCATCGCGAATCAGGAGCCTAACTGGTCCCGTAGCCCCTCACTCGCTGGTCTTGTCCTGGTTTCCGGTCAAGGCCAGCGATGACTGAGGTACACGCGGGCCGGGCCCTGCCGACGCAGAACTCTAGGGCCATCAGGAAATCTCAGCCTCATGAACGAGCCAGGCACGCTGTTACGGGGATCCACCCCGCGATCGTCAAGATAAGTCATTAATCCCTTGATGCCCCATCCACGCTCACTCAGCAGGATTCGGTAGTAACGCTTCAGCAATGCTGCCTCGCTTTCTTAGCATCAGGAAGCCGCTTGCACACCAAGGGGGGCCTCTTCAGCATCGCGCCTCAGGAGCTCTTACCGAACCTCGGGCCGCGTACCTCCTGGCCTTGACCACGGCATTGCGACCTGGCATACCAGCGATGGCTGCAGCATGCCTTGGGACTAGGGCCTATCGGCGTAGAGCACCACGCAACCAAAAGGGTAAAAAGGGGGATGATATTGCTGAAACGAGGCTCGCGAACAGAGTGCGCTGGCGAAACAACATGATAGAAGCAAAAGCATTACACACCCCATGGGGTTGGTTTTGAATCCTCGTAGGGAATGCCACTAAAGGACTTCAGGGGATCCTAACTACGGTCGCCGCCTCCGACGCCATTGTCAACAACAAGCCGCGATGGCCCGCCTCTGACCCTAGGCGGGTCACCAACAGTGGCACGCCCGTGAGCCCGACGCGTTTCGGGCGCGTCGCGAACTCGGGGGCGCGTAGCTGTCGTCGCTTGTCTCCGGGGACTCGACAAACTTAGAAGGCCTGCTAGACCTCCAGAGGACATCACTGCCGCTGGATAAGATAGTGGCGTAATCAACGCCCGGCGCATCGCCAGCAGCATCCCCCTGGTGGCCACTTCTAGGGCAACATTCCAGGCGGCGTCCTTCCACGTCGAACACCTTGAAGCACAGCATGGAGACGCCGTCGAACTCGAAGTGGATGCCGAGGGCGCCATGCGAGCCGCAAGCGCGGGCGACCTCGCCCCATCCGTGAGTCATGAAGACCTTACCTGAGGAGACGACCTCAACCTCCGCCCTCGTTGCCGGGGCCCGGCACTCGGCGTTATGCAACCACCGCCCGATCAACCCCCTCGGCGGCACCTCCGCGGCAAATAATGGCGGGAGGCGAATCCAAGATCTAGGAGGCATCGCTGCTTACACCACAAACTCAAAGGAGGAGCCTCCGGCGTGAGCTATCGGGACAGCGGCGCGTACCGCAATGGCATGATCGGTACGGCCACGGCGTGGGTGGCGCTGAGCGTCAACTCCCTCACCATGGCCCGGTGCCCTGGCATAAAGGGGCAATGGATAGCCAGGGGAGGACGCTCGTGCCAAGGCCTCGTCACTTCCGGCTTCATGGCAGCACCAAGAGGACGGAGTGGCCTCTTCTTCGGGGGGAGTACCAGTGGCTCCTCGCGAGGAGTCCTCCCCTTCTCTGCGGCGGAGAATCGTCGTATCGGTGCCATGAGCGGCACGACCAAGCACAGGGCTAGGAAGAAGAGGCGGGAGGAACGAAGGAAGAAGATGGGCGGCAGAGGATCCACTCGCCGCCTTACTTATAGCCAGGAGAAGGCTATCTGCCGGCCTCCGAAATCGTAGGTAATGGTGGTCCGCTATGCATGCAGAGACTTGTCAAGTCGCGCAGTCGCCGAGGCTGCATGGTGATGTGGAGACGCCCACGTCCCATCAAGCGACATGCATCAAGCAAGACCGCAGGCTTTGGGGGCCCGCGGCGCTCCGCACTTAGCCCTTGGCATCGCCGCGAAGCCAAGCCCGAGCACACCATGGGCCCAGGGGCTACTGTCGGCGTTCTGGGAACATGGGTACCCAGACTTGCCTGCGTGCGGCCTAGAGCGTGGCTCACAAGGAGACCTGGTATGGCTCAGCATCTTCAGCAACCACTAAAGACCCTCACGAGGGGCCAAGCCTCGCGAGGCAGACGACACAAGGCATCCCCTGGGACGGCCTCGCCAGGATGGCTCGTGAGGATCGGAGATATCGAGGCGAGGTGCAACTCGCGAGGTCCTCGTGACGTGAGCAGTGACGGCCAACGCCAGGCGGCCGCCAGTGGGTGCAGAGTACCAGTTTCCTCTTTGGTGCTAAAGGAGCAGGTGCAGGTGAGGAGTCTGGAGGCGTCAGGCAAAGGATTCCATATCGGTGCAACGAGACCAAGACCAGCAGGATGGCAGGACGGAGGTCATCGCGGAACCCACGGTGTCGTCACCACCAGAGCCTTTGGCAGGCAAAACAACCTTTTGTCAGGATAGCTCGTACTAGTTGTCCCCCTTCAAATTTGGCTGTTGTGGGATTCCTTCCCGCTCAATATTTGGGAAGAGGACCCTGGCCACTATAAATAGGACTAGCCACCACCATTGGGATCATCTCATCTTGAGTTGACCAGAAAGAAGGCCACACACCACAAGCTCACCCGAGCGCAAGAACACCTCTCCTCAGGAGGCAGTTCATCCATGTACTAGTCCTTCCTCAGCCTACGAGGCAATCCACCACACCACACTGGATTAGGGTATTACACCACAACGGTGGCCCGAACCAGTATAAATATTGTGTCTCTTGTTCATCAGATCTGATGAGCTAGGCTTAGGGATGTTGAGTAGACGAGCTAGGGCGGAAGGAGAGATCTTCGTGCGCACCCTAGAGTTCGAACCTTAAGGGTTTTGCCGGAACCCCACATCCGACACAGCGTGTATTTCAGCCAAGAGCTGCCATCCCTCCTCTTCGGAGATACATCTTTGAAGGACTCCGGTAGTACTTTTCTTGCACAGTTCTCCTTCATGAACTTTGTAGGCCTGCGAGCGTTGGACGGTGTGACGGGCCTCGGTGTTATCCTCCGGGAGTTCATTCCTAGTAAGGTACGCGAGGAAAGGCCCGGTCCTGGAAATTATTGGCATGATTTCGTGGGCCGATGATGTTATTTCGGTACCCGAGCCTTCGATATTATCAGAACTATGTTTGGAATCGGGGGGTACGATCGGCTTCGGACTAGTGTTGCCGTTCTCATCCTGCCACACCACGAATGGCTTGAACAACCTCTCCACAAAGGTGTTTGGTGGGACTGGGTGTCGTTTAGCGCCCATGCGATCGAGGATGTCTACAGCCTGATTACTCTCTCGAGCCACATGATGAAACTCGAGCCCCTTGAACCGAGCTGAAATTTTGAGTACGGCGTTGCGATAAGCCGCCATCTTTGGGTCTTTTGACTCGAATTCACCATTTATTTGGGATATTGCGAGCTTTGAATCCCTGTGCACATTGAGGCATTGTATGCCCATGGAGACGGCCATCCGGAGACCATGCAATAGGGCCTTGTATTAGCTTGCATTGTTGGAGTGTCTGTACAATATTTGCAGCACGTAACGGGCTGTGTCTCCTGTGGGGGATGTCAAGACGACACAAGCCCCAAGTCCGGCTAGCATTTTAGAGCCATTGAAGTGCATCACCCAGTTGGAGTACGTGCCATAATCTTTAGGGAGTTTGGCCTCTATCCATTCGACAACGAAGTCGGCCAAGACCTGAGATTTAATTGCTCGGTGTGGTTTGTACGTTATTTCAAATGGTATGAGCTCAATAGCCCATTTGGCAATCTGGCCGGTGGCATCCCGGTTGTTTATAATATCATTAAGTGGTACCTCTGAAGCCACCATGATCGAGCACTGTTGAAAGTAGTGCCGCATCTTGCGTGATGCCATAAAGACCGCATATGTTATCTTCTGATAATGCGGATATCGGGATTTGCATGGTGTGAGGACCATCGATATGTAGTATACCGGTTTTTTAGTTAGGAATTTATGCCCCTCCTCTTCTCGTTCAACGACGAACACCGCGCTCACCACTTGGTGAATTGCCAATATGTAGAGCAACATTGGTTCACCGACGTCTGGTGCAGCCAAGATGGGGTTGCTTGCTAGCAAATTTTTTATTTCCTCCAATCCGGCTGTTGCAGCATCCGTCCACACAAAGTGGTCGGTACGTCGTAGCAGGAGATACAATGGTAGTGCTTTTTCTCCCATTCTGGAGATAAAGCGGCTCAAAGCTGCCATGCACCCGGCTAGTTTTTGGACCTGCTTGAGGTCAGTTGGTGTTGCCAATTATGACAGGGCCTAAATTTTGGCTGGGTTCGCTTCAATTCCTCTGTTGGAAACAATAAACCCGAGTAGTTTGCCGGCGGGGACGCCGGAAACACACTTTTTCGGATTGAGCTTTATATCATATCTCCGGAGGTTGTTTAATGTAAGGCGTAAGTCCTCCACCAATGTTTCAACAAGCTTGGTTTTGATGACTACGTCGTCTACATATGCCTCCATAGTTTTGCCAATTTTCTTTTCCACGCATGTTTGAGTCATGCGTTGGTAGGTGATGCCGGCATTCTTGAGCCCAAAAGGCATAGTGTTGAAGCAGAAAGGCCCGTACGGAGTGATAAATGACGTTGTGGCTTGGTCGGTTGCCTTCATCTTGATTTGATGGTATCCGGAGTATGCATCAAGGATACACAGTGAATCGTGTCCCACAGTTGCATCACTAATCTGATCGATGCGAGGTAGTGGGAAGGGGTAGTTAGGGCATGCTTTGTTAAGGTCTTTGAAATCTGCACACGGGCGCCAGGACTTATCCTTCTTTGGTACCATGACCCGGTTTGCTAGCCAATCCAAATTTTGATCTCTCTGATGAACCCGGCTTCGAGTAGCTTGACTAGCTCCTCCCCCATAGCCTGTCGCCTGGGTTCGGAAAATCGCCGGAGCGTTTGCTTGTCCGGCTTGTATCCCTTCAGTATATTGAGACTATGTTCGGCCAGCGTGCATTGGATTCCTGGCATATCTGAGGGGTGCCATGCAAAGATATCTTAGTTCTCGCTCAAGAATGCTTGTAATGCAGCATCGACCGTTGGTTCCAACTGTGCCCCGATAGAAGATGTTTTCTTGGGATCCCTCGAGTGGACAAGAAATTTGACTTTTTCATCCGATGGTTTGAAGGAGGTGGATTTAGGCCTTTTATCAAGGATTACGTCGTCCCTATCCACTATGGAACGTAGAGCGGTGAGTTCCTCGTCCGCTAGGGCTTCGGACAGTGCCTCAAGGGCCAGGAATGCTGTTTTATTTTGGGCGTGGAGTGCAATGTCCGGATCACTAGAGATAGTGATAACACCACTAGGCCCAGGCATTTTGAGCTTCATATCCCTGTAGTGAGGCATAGCTTGAAAGCGTGTGAATGCATCTCACCCAAGCAGGGAATGATATCCACTATTGAAAGGGGCCACCTGCAAGATTATCTCTTCGGACCTATAATTTTCTAGAGTGCTGAATACCACATCCAGTTTAATCTTCCCTTGGCATCTGACTTCCCCGCTGGGGATGATCCATCTAAAGGATGTATCGCTCAGCCCAATGCGACTCATGTCCGTTTGCATTTTATTGAGCGTGTCCTCGTAGATGAGGTTCAGTCCGCTGTCATCGTCCATGCACTGTAGTGAGCCTAAAGCCGTTGACGATTGGGTTTAGGACCAATGCGGATTGTGCCTGGACTGAGCGGGACCTTGGTTCTTCATCAGCGTTGAAAGTGATTATCGTATCGTTCCAAGGGTTTATTTCTGCTATTTGACATACTTCAGCGAAGTCGCGGAGTGCCCTTTTGCGCCGATTATTTGATGAGAAGGTCTCGAAGACCATGAATACTTTGAAATCATCGTCCTCCAAAGAGTATCTTTTGGGGGTATTGTTGGTGAGGGTACCCACGCTGCTCTTGGCCACCTGCCGGAGTATCCAACATGCCCGTAGGCTGTGCATTGGTTCGGTATCCGGTGTTGACTGTATTTGACAGGGCCTATCGAGCCATTCTCTGAAGACAGTTCTTTGTCCCGTAAAGTGCTTGGTTTTCTTGTCCGTGGGATGATGATTAGGTGCCCCATGAGGGTGCATCATTTTTGCCCGCCCGGGAGATGGCTTAAAGGCCCGAGGTTCCCAGCGGACCATCTGGCTTTTCCAAGCGCTTTCCATTACGCAGTACTTCTGTACCATGTGTGCCAAATCTTCGAAGTGTATTGCGGGATGGCAATTGAGGGCGTTAAGGATCCCTTCATCCGTGCAGTTGTTACAAAATACTGAAATTGCGTCATCACATTAGTCTTTTATCCCGTTTTTAACAAGGAGGAATCTGGCCCAAAAGTGATGGACTGTCTCCTGAGGCTGCTGCCGCACGTAGGTTAGGTCACATATGTCTGGAGGGCCGGAATTGCTTGGAGAATATTGCTTGTGGTGGGTGGGCGGGATTAAATTCGCACCCTGACCCATAGTGGAATCCGGAGTTTGAGGGATTTCCCGGCTTACCAGCCCAGATTCCGGAGTGTCCGGTGGATTCTCAAGCTTGATGTCCGATTTTGTGTCCGGGAGATAGGGAGTGTCCTCCCAAGAATGGGTATCCGGCTTTCCGAGTTGTAAAATCGGAACATGACTTGTTCTCAACATAGGAGAAGAGTTATCGTCAGCTTGCTCCTCCACAACTGCTACCTGATGGGTGATTGGTGGAGTTTTAATCTCTCTCTGGTCGGGTTTAAGCCTGATCCAATCATAGTCAGTTGAGACCCACAAGGCGGCGATGCGATCTAGCAGCTCGTTCAAAAACGATAAATCTGCCGGATCCATCTTGTCGGTGTATTTAGGGCTGATGCGAAGATGGTTTTCGGCGACTCGAGGGTTTGCCTTTGGCTTAAAAGCCGAACGGGCACCCATGTTGAAGCCGTCAAGCCGGAGGGTTTGCCCTGAAACTAGGGCTCCTCCGGAAGTGATACTGTCATTGATGACAAGGCGATCCATCGAGCCTTTCAACGACGACACAGTGGAACTCTCAATGAAAGCACCAATGTCGGTGTCAAAACCGGCAGATCTCGGGTAGGGGGTCCCGAACTATGCGTCTAAGGATCGAAGGTAACAGGAGGCAGGGGACACTTTGTTTACCCAGGTTTGGGCCCTCTTGATGGAGGTTATGCCATACTTGTTGCTAGATTGACTTTGATGAGCATAGGGGTTACAAGAGTTGATCTACCTCGAGATTGAGATGACTAAACCCTAGATGTCTAGTATGTATGACTATGAATGCCCTACGGACTTAACCCTCTGGTTTATATAGACACGGGAGGAGGCTAGGGTTGTAGAAAGTCGGTTTATAGAGGAAGGAATCTTCATATCCGCTCGCTTAGCTTGCCTTCTACGTCAAGGAGAGTCCCATCCGGACATAGGAGAAAGTCTTATGTCTTGTATCTTCATGGCCCATCAGTCCGGCCCACGTCACATAGCCCGGATGCCCAAGGACCCCATAATCCAGGACGCCCTCAGTCGTCCGGGATGAAGATGGATTCGGAATCCGGATATAGCTTGACGGACGGATTCCGTAAGTGCTCGAGGGAGACGTCGGATGGGATGGCCTAATGGTATGATGCTATCTTGGCGAGTGCATCGGTGACTTCATTGTCCGTGTGGGCAACATGGAGGAACTCGCAGCCATCGAAGTTGCCGGAAAGCTGCAGGACGAGGAAACGGTAGCTGGCCATGTTGGCAACCCGGGCGTCCCATTTTCCCAAGAATTGTTGCACTACCAGGTCGGAGTCTTCGTAGCAAAGGATGCTCCGTATGCCAATCTCTTTGGCGAGCTTGAGGCCGTGCACGATGGCCTCATACTCGGAGACGTTGTTGGAGGCGGCGAAGTGGAACAGGAGTGCAAACCGGAGCGGGTCGCCTTTAGGGGAGGACAACACGATGTTGGACCCTAGTCCACCTCGCATCTTGGAGCCATCAAAGTGCATGTGCTAGTGTGTTGAGTCAAGTGGAGGACGCGGGTACTGAGTCTCCGTCCAGTCGAAGAGGAAGTCGGCCAGTGCCTATGACTTGATGGTTGTGCGTGGCTTGTAGAGGATGGTGTGCCCCCCAGCTCGACTGCTCACTTGGCAACCCGGCCGAAGGCATTCCGGCAGCCCATTATCTCTCCAATGGGGGTTGTACGAACCACAGTGATGACGTGGACTTGGAAATACTGCTTCAACTTCATGGCAGTGAGGTACACGCCATAGCACATCTTCTGGTAATGGGGGTAGTTCTTCTTGGAGGCGGAGAGGACCTCGCTCAGGTAGTACACCGGTCGCTGCACCGGCTGGCTCTTGCCATCTTTTGGGAGCTAGACCACTAGCACCTTGCTGACCGACCGCTAGGTGGCGGCTATGTAGAGCAGGAGCGGTTCCCGGTTGGCCGGCGCGGCCAGGACGGGTGCAGTGGAGAGCATGCGCTTCAAGATAGAGAAAGCTTCGTCCGCCTGGTCGTTCCAATTGAACGACGACGACTTCTTCATCAACTGATATAGGGGCAGTGCTCTCTCACCCAGCAGGCTCAAAACCGGCTAAGAGAGGCCAAGTAGCTAGTAAACATCTGGACATCGTGCAGCCGAGCCGGCATGCGCATGCGCTCGATGGCTTTGATCTTCTTCATGTTGGCCTCAATGTCGCGCTCCGAGATGAGAAAGCTGAGGAGCTGCCCGTGGGCATGCCGAACACGCAATTCTCCGGTTTGAGCTTGATCTGGTATGTGTGCAGATTGGCGAGGGTCTCCTTCAGGTCATCTAGGGCGTGAGTTGTTGCTTGGTCTTCGCCACGATGTCGTCGACGTAGACGTGGACGTTGCGGTCGAGTTGCGGCAGCAGGCACTTCTACATGCAGTGGTGGAAAGTGGCCCCGGGATTCTGCAAGACGAACGACATGGTGACGTAGCAATACGCCCCAAAAGGCATTATGAAGGATGTTTTCAGTGCGTCTGCCGGGTCCAGCTTGATTTGGTGGTAGCCGGAATAAGCATCGAGGAAGGACAGGAGGTCGGAGCCGTCCGTGGAATCGATTACCTCATAGATCTAGGGTAAGGCAATAGGATCCTTGGGGCAAGCCTTGTTAAGGCTGGTGTAGTCGATACACGTGCGCCAAATGTTTTTTTCTTTAGGACAAGGATGGGTTGGCTAGCCACTCCGGGTGGAACACCTCCATGATGAAGCCGGCTGCAAGAATCCGGGTGATCTCTTCACCGCTGGTTCTCCGCTTTTCCTCGGAAAAGCAGCGTAGTGGCTGGCGGACTGGTTTGGCATCTTTGCAGACGTGAAGCTTGTGCTCGGCATACTACCTCGGAACACCAGAAATGTCCTTTCGACACCATGCAAAGATATCTCGATTCTCACAAAGGAACTCGACGAGCTCGCCTTCCTATTTGCAGCTGAGGCGAGAGCTCAGCACCACGTACTTGCTGCGGCTTGGGTCGGACGGGTTGAGCTTGACCTTCTTGGTGTCCTTGTACGGCTGTAAGGAGGCTTCGCCTACCGATTCCCGAGCTAGGAATGGCACGGCTGGCTCCTCACCAGCTAGAGCCACAATCCGGTCGAGTTGGCGCCGCTTGTCACATCCCTAGTTAGTGCTTGCATTAGGACTAGCTAGAGTGTGCATCATGTTTACTTTTCAAAGAAACTTGAAATGGGAATGACAGAAACCCCAGCACCCCTCTTCTAACAACTAGGGTTTGATAAAATCTTTTCCAATGTACCCAAAATGCCCTTCAAAAATGTACATCATTTATGCCTTTGTCTTAAACCTCTGCCAAAAATTGTGCCCAATTTTCTAGGACATCTAAGGTCTCTGGATTAATTCATATGGTATTTGCATTTGTGCATTTAAATGCTATAAAATATTTTATGTGCCCAAATAATCATAAACTAAAATGTTCCATACTGTTCATATTATATAGAGTGGGCATGACTAGTTCTATGAGTTATAAAAATGTTCTGCATTTTATTTAATTCAACAAACTTGCAAAAGAAATGAAACAGAAAGTAAATAGAAAAAAATAGGAAGGAGCAGACTTACCTGAGCCCACCTACCTGCCTGGCCCAGACGGCCCAGCCCACCAGGGGCATCCCCGTCTTCTTCGCCGCACCAGCGCACAAAGCAGCTCAGTGGCGAGCGCCGCCGACGCGCCGGCCACCTCCTGCCTGCCTGGCTGGCCCGTCGACCCTCTGGATGGAGCCGGACGACGCCACGCAGACCCCCTGGACCGTTTCACCTCTCCCCTGAGTCTTTCCCCTCCTCTCTCCCCTCCGCCTAGCTCCACCGAGCGAGCTCGTCGCCGTCGATCGCTGCCACCGCGCCCTACGCCACTCTCTCGCCTCCCCGATGCACCATTAGCTCTGCCGCATCGACCCGAAGCTCCCCACTGACGCACACGACGCTAGAAGCCCTGCAATGCCCTCCCAGCCGTCGTCTTCAACCTTCGGCACCGGAGATCACCGCCGCCCGTACGACGCCGTCCGACCTCCCCCGAGCTCGCTTCGACGCCCTCTACGACCGCTGTGAGCTCATGCTTCGAACCCCTCTCTCCACGGGCTCGATTACGCCTTGTAGCTGCCGCCCCCTTGCTGACCGTAGCTCACCGCTGCCGGCCACCTCGCCGCCGTGGCCACCGGCACCGTGCCTCGCAGCTGAGCACGCCTTTAGGATGAGTAGATCACCAGCAAGCTAATGCCAGCTCTAACTTCTCCTACCGTGCACCACAATGCTGTCCAGGCCAACTCCATGCGAGCGCCGCCGCAGACGAGCTCGTCGCCGTCGACTTCGGCGACCTTTCGACAAACCAGTGGCACCATTGGATGTGGTGCATCACCCGGAGCACATAGACCCCATCCGCGCGGCAAATGGTCGCCGGAACAAGGATTCCGACGAGTCACCGCCGTGCGATATGGTCGCCGCCGGCCAAACTCCCCATGGCTGACGTGGCCTGTTAATTAGGAGCTAACAGTAATTAGATTAACCACTACAGTCACTGGTAGTGGGCCCCATCGCTTAGTCAAACCCAGTCAACTCTAGTTTTGACCGGAATTAGCTCCAGAGACACTCACATGAGGGACCCACCAGTCAGGTTTGACCTGGACGCCCTGTTGACTGCCTGACATCAGCATGACGTTATGCTGACGCAGTAAAGGATTTTCTGGGATTATTTGATTTAAAAACAATTCAGCAAATTCCAGAAAATGCTTTAAAATTCAAAAAATCATATAAATTTAACAGTAGCTCAGATGGAAAAGATTTATATATGAAAATTGATCAGAAAAATCCAATCTTTCCAATGGCACAGGTTTCATGCATGTTTGAGCAAGTTAACCTTGCTGGATACTCTAAAACATGATAATGCACTTAAATAAATAATAGTTTGAGTTTCAATTTGAATCTCTGATTCAAATGGGCTCAAACCCTTCTGGTTATAGTTGCATTAGCCCAAAACACATGCATCTTGCCATATCATGAGCATGCATCATATTGTTGCATTTGTTTGCTTATTGATTGTGTCGCCGATATTCTCCGTGTTAGGTCCTGCTCCCGAGGATACTTCTGCATATCCAGCTGAAGAGCGGTACCCGACAACCACTCTGTCAGGCAAGCAATCATTGATCATTCCGATACAAACCCATCTTCTCGCTCCTGCTCTCTTTTACTGCATTAAGGCAACAGCGTGTGAACTGCTACTTGCTGTTGTAGTTGAACCCTAATCCCTTGCATGACCTGTCATTGCCACAGTAAATAGTTGAAACCCACTAGCATGTGTAGGAGTTGATTGAGCCATGTGATGTGTGATCCACCATTCTATTTGTTTATGTTGCCTGCTATGCATAGAGTTGTGTCAGGTCTGATTCATCTGGGTGATGGATCAGAGTGAAATGATCATACCGGTTAAGAGAAGGAAGTGTGGAACATGTTTGGTAAAGGTATCGATGAAAGGCCATGTAGGAGTACGTGGTGGGTTGTTTCATTGGAACCGTCCATAGGACCCGAGATCTGTATGTGTGGTTCAAGTTTCAGCTACTACCACACATTGGGATCCTTAATTGAGCCTCTCGACTTATTAATTACCCTTGATCTCTCTCTAGGAGTTGCAACTAGTTTCTGGTGTTTGTAGTTTACTGGTGGTCGTGCACAGCGCTGACCCTCGGGGTGGGCTGTGAGGCGACAGGTACGTGGCACGGTGTACCGGTTGCCCGTTTGGTGACTCGGGAACCCTGTACACATCGTTTGGGGCCGTGAGCGACACCCCGGCCGGATCTCCCCACGGATGGAACCCAAATAGGCGATAAACCTGGACGAGAGACTTGTGTAGTTAGTCAGGTCCTGGCCGACATCCTCGCTGGGCTTCCGCTTGAAGGTTGCCGAGTACATGTCGAGTAAACAGCGATAAGTGGTGGAAGCGTGTGTGAAGAAGTACACCCCTGCAGGGTTATCAATCTATTCGAATAGCCGTTGTTCGCGGTACGGACTACTTGGTTACTCATACAGTTCATAGACAAGTTGATGGATATTACTAAAAGCCTCAAGACAAGTGTGAGTGCCGTGGATGGCCCTTCCGTAGGATGACGGAAGAGGATCCTCGGTGGTGTATTGTTGTGGTGAGTAGAGGACTCGTGTACGTAGTAATATCTTACAATCTGTTGAGAGTTGTAGTATAGGTTAGCCCAGACTCAAAGCTGGCTTTCCGCTATGAACTCCACTACCCCCTGTTGATAATGTTGCATGTATGATAGGTTCTGTTATATGACTTGCTGAGTACCTTTGTACTCATGTTTGCTTAATAACTGTTGCAGAGGAGAACCCTGCCCCTTCTGATGGGTTCTACATAGACGTTGACGTCGACGAGTAGCTTGCTACCCAGACGGAGATCTGGAGCTTGTGAAGGGCCTTGTAGATAGTCAGGCTACACCAAGCCTGTTTTATTTTCCAAGTTGTCTGTACTCAGATATGTTAGCTTCCGCTTGTGTTGTATGACTGTATGACTTGAGTGTTGGGTCATGTGACCCCTACCTGTATGGATATGGTATGTATGGCTCTTGGAGCCTCTTAAATAAAGTACTTTGAGTCATAGAGTTCTGTTGTGATGCAATGTTGTATTTGCACATATTGAGCATATTGTGTGTATGATTGAAATGCTTGGTATGTGTGGGATCCGACACCTAGTTTTTTTCCTTTGGTAGCCTATCTTACAGGGAAATGCCTCCTAGAGCTTCCATTGAGCCTTGGTAGCTTGCTACTGCTCGGAACACGTAGGCTGGCCGGCATGTGTCCTTCTTCGTTCATGTGTCTGTCCCTTAGGGGAAATGTCATGCGTTGTTCCTTTAAGTCCGTGTAGCTTGCTACGACTTGGGATCATACGTTGATGACCGACACGTTCGTTGCTGGGTCATGGATGCCTGTCTCTGTAATTTAGTGCCACTTTTGGTTTATAACTAGCCATGTCGGCCCGGGTTCTCTGTCATATGCATGCAAGTGACACTGTCATATACATGTGCCAAAATACGCAAACGGTCCCGGGCCAGGTAAGGTCGCACCTGTGGGAATACCGTGCGTGAGGCCGCAAAGTGATATGACGTGTTACAGCTAGATCGGTGTGACTTAGGATCGGGGTCCTGACAGCGTTGGCATCAGAGCCGGACTGCCTGTAGGTTTCTCAAGCCAAACTGGTCGATGTTGAGTCTAGAAAAATTCTTAGTTATATGTAGGGGAATTGATTGTGGAAGGGAACATAAGGCTCTTTTTACTCCTTTACCTTATGCCCTTCTGATCTGAGTCAGTCTATTCTTTCTACGGGGGTTTAGGACTAGGCCTCTTATCCTTACTAGGTTCATGTGTTACTAATCCATAGACTCTTAGGATTGTTGGTTTCAAGCCTCGGTTAAGTTTCTACCCTTTTAGTATGATGATTGGTTGGACCCGGAACCTTGATATGATAATGTTGAGTGGTTATGCTATCATTTGTATGATGTCTCAAAATCTTTTTTGAGCATTTAAAGTTGTTATGCTGCCCGATTTCTTCCAGAAACACTAATGCCTTTGCATTACTTCTGCTTCAGATGTCTGGCCGCACACCTCACCAAGTGGTTCGTTTGACTCGGTGCATTAATGTGCCCGGTCACACGGCCATGCTAGTCCGTGTGTTGACTGAGACCTTTTACCGCTGGTATCCTGAGTACACCGTGGAGGAACAGTACCGGGATTTCAATCAGAGTAAGTATTTCTGCACAGTCTGGATATACCCCTCATATCCCGGAGCTAACGACCCCATCCATTGGTCTTATGGACTCGGGGTTACCATCGAGATGGCAGTGCAGGATGCCGCTTATTCGATGATGACCATCCTCCGGGCTAGGCATGCCCTGTTGCTGAACACTGAGTTCTGTTACATGCCAGCCTCACTTCCCGGAGAGGAAGGCTATTACACTGGTTTGTATACTGATGCTGCCCATGAGGAGCCACTGCTTCAGACTACTATTCAAATGCTGGAGGATAGGGACCGTGAGGTCCATGCCCTCCGGATGGAGCTGTATCACACTCGAGCCGCCCACTGGACTACCTTGACACGGCTTGCACCTGCTGTGCACGCCGGATATCTGGATATGCGGGATTTGTACCCCGTGCGGACTCGTCTGCCTGATCGTATGGATTTGCGTGACGTTGGGGGTATTACACCTCCACGTGGGCGTCGGTTACCACCAGCATCGGGACCGAGGCCACATCCATGTCCCTATGGTCCACAGCCTTCGAGTGCTCGAGAGTTTCAAGATCCATCTGTTCCACTTCCAGGCTACGGTGGTAATCTTTACGAAGATTACTACGGGAGTGTCTGAGCTAGACCGTGGCGGTAGTAGTATTGTAGTAGTTGTATTTCCACAGTCCTGCGCGTCTTGTGGAATATGACTTAGCTAGTACTGAGTTCCGGAGGTGTAGTTAAATAATGTATAGGAGCTTGGAATGCCTCTGATGGGATGTATCATCTTTCACCGCAGTTGTACTTTAGCCTTGGCTTGTACTAAACTATGTTTGGTGTGTATGACCACTGGTGTATATATGGCAGTTTCTATATTACCATGTCGTACGGATGAACATCTCTGCATTCCGTGTCATCCATTACATTCTGCACTCCTATGTCAAGTTTTTGCCATCCTTGTCTAAACCGTTGTTTTGTTTTTTCCTAGGATGGTCAACACTCACAGCACTCCTGCTTCTCAGGAGTAGGGTGAGGCTAGTGGGGCTAGAGATGAGAATCTGCCCCAGCCACCCTCCTTGGCTGAAGTTATGCTCGAGGCAGAATGGAACAAGAGAGAGACCAACCGTCTGCTGGCACGCATAGAGCAGAACATTGGGTTCCGTCAGAGGAATGACGTGGTGTCAATCAATGACTTTATCAAGATGTGCCCACCTAATTTCCATCATTCCACCGAACCTCTGGATGCGGATGACTGGCTTCGTAGTATCACCCACAAGCTACACTCTGCCCGTGTGGCCGAAGCTGACAAGGTTACCTATGCCGCCTACCATCTTGAGGACCCCGCCAGTCTCTGGTGGCAAAACTTTGAGGCTATGCGTCCTACTGGCCAAATCACTACTTGGGTTGAGTTCAGTGAGGCATTCCGTGAACATCACATTTCGGAAGGTCTCATGGATCGCAAGCGGGAGGAATTCTGCAATTTCACCCAGGGCCGATTAACTGTGGATGGCTATAGTCGCGAGTTTGGCAACTTGGCACGCTATGCACCTGAGGAAGTATCCACCGATGCCAAGAAGCAGGCGAGGTTCCGCAAGGGACTTAGCCCTGAACTCCGCCGAGATCTACGTCTTCACGAGTGCACTTCCTTCCAGAAGCTGGTAAACAAAGCTATCAGTGCTGAGACGGGCCAGACTGATTTCGAAGCCACACGCAAGCACCCTCGTGACTTTGGTTCCTCATCCGGCTCTGGCTCTCACAAGCGCAGTGTGTGGGTTCCTAACACTGCTCTGCCACCCAAGTACACACCGAGGCCATCCTATGAGGCGCCTCGCCCAACTCAACAGTATGCACCTGCCAAGACTTATGGCGGACCACCTACCAACTTTGCTCCACGCACTGGCACTGTGACATGCTTCAAGTGTGGAGAACCGGGGCACTACATGCGTGAGTGTCCCCAGAACCAGCCAGGAAAACCCGTTGGCCGTGGTAAGGCAACCGGCAAGGTAAATTATGTCAAGCCAATCCCCACTGCACGTGGTCATGTCAACTATGTCTCTGTTGAGGAAGCTTATGAGGATCCTAACGTCGTCCTTGTTACGCTTCTCGTTAACTGCCATCCGACATCTGTTCTTTTCGATACTGGAGCATCCCATTCGTTCATATCTGAGAGCTATGCTCGAATGCACAACATGACTTTTTGTGACATGCCTACAGTCATGGTTATTAAAACTCCTGGTTCAAAGTGGCAAACCTCTAGGGTAAGCCATGGAAATGAAATTCTTGTCGATAGACTTGTTTTCCTTGAATCACTAATCGCTCTCAAGTCCTCGGACATAAACATCATCTTGGGTATGGATTGGATGACAACTCATTACGCTAAGATTGATTTCTACACTAGGACCATTCAACTTACACACCCATCCGACAAGACATTCAATGTCTTGACCCGAATGGCTGAGCGTCAACTCTACTCCCTTAATGCCAGCCCTCTACCAGAACTCGAAGATATTCCGGTAGTCCGTGATTTTCCGGATGTTTTCCCAGAAGAACTGCCAGGTGTTCCACCTGACAGAGATGTCGAGTTCGTGATAGATCTTATTCCAGGAACTGTCCCAATCTCTAGGAGACCTTATAAAATGTCACCCCTAGAATTAGTTGAGCTTAAGAAACAACTCGATGAGTCCTTGAAAAAGGGTTTCATCCGTCCTAGTTCTTCCCCTTGGGCTTGTCCCGTCCTCTTCGTCAAGAAGAAGGATGGAACGGAACGGATGGTTGTAGATTACCGACCTGTCAATCTGGTCACCATAAAGAACAAGTATCCGCTCCCCAGGATTAACGACCTGTATGATCAGCTCGCTGGATCCTCAGTCTTTTCCAAAATGGATTTGAGGTTGGGCTACCATCAAATCAAAATCAAGTACGGGGACATTCCCAAGACGGCTTTTGTTACTCGTTATGGCCAATACGAGTACACCATCATGTGCTTCGGATTAACCAATGCCCCAGCCACCTTCTCCCGGCTAATGAATTCTATATTCATGGAGTATTTGGATAAATTCGTCGTGGTATATCTCGATGATATACTCATCTACTGCAAGAACAAGAAAGATCATGCCGAGCATCTAAGGCTGGTATTGACGAAACTTCGAGAGCACCGCCTTTATGCCAAATTCTCTAAATGTGAATTCTGGTTGCCGGAAGTGACCTATCTAGGTCATGTGATCGCTGGCAAGGGTATTGCTGTCAATCCCGAGCGAGTTCAAGCCGTCCTTGATTGGACTCCCCCTGAATCGGTCAAGCAAGTTAGGAGTTTCCTTGGCTTAGCGAGTTATTGTCGACGCTTTGTCGAGAATTTCTCCAAGGTTGCTAAACCTCTAACTGAACTCCTTAAGAAAGACAAAAAGTTCGAATGGACCCCACTGTGCGAGTCCAGCTTTCAGGAACTGAAAAGACGCCTGACATCTGCACCCGTACTGGTACCACCAGACTTTTCCAAGGACTTTATTATCTACTGCGACGCCTCACAACAAGGACTAGGTTGCATACTCATGCAAGATTGTCAAGTGATTGCATACGCATCCCTACAGTTGCATCCACATGAGGATAACTATCCTACACATGATCTAGAGCTTGCAGCTGTAGTCCATGCACTCAAAACATGGCGACATTAGCTTCTTGGTAATCTCTGTGAAATCTTCACCGATCACCAAAGTATGAAATACATCTTCACCCAACCGGATCTAAATCTCAGGCAAAGACGTTGGGTTGAGTTGCTCACAGATTACGACTTAGGAATCACTTACACCCCTGGGAAGGCCAATGTCATGGTTGACGCACTAAGTCGTAAGTCCTATTGTAACAACTTGATGTTACAACAAGGGCAACCACTTCTCCACGAGGAATTTCGTAAGCTTAACCTTCACATTGTTCCTCGAGGATTCCTTTCCACCTTGGTGGCGAAACCTACCCTTTCGGATCAAATCATAGCTGCCCAGCGGTATGATAGAGGTATATCTCGGATCAAGGAGAACATTGCTAGCGGAGTTTCTAAAAGTTTCTCTATGGATGATCGAGGTGTTGTGTACTTCGAGAACCGCTTGGTGGTACCCAAGAAACAACAACTACGACAGATGATTCTTAAGGAGGCTCATGAATCTCCTCTCATGATTCATCCCGGTAGTACCAAGATGTATCAGGACCTACGCCAGAGGTTCTGGTGGACTAGGATGAAGAGAGAAATCGCTCAATTTATTGCTAACTGCGATGTTTGTCGTCGAGTTAAAGCAGAGCATCAACGGCCTGCTGGCACCCTTCAACCTTTAGCTATTCCTGAATGGAAATGGGACAAGATCGGTATGGACTTCATTATCGGGTTTCCCAGGACCAGGAAAGGGAATAATGATATCTTCGTCATTATCGACCGCCTCTCCAAAGTAGCCCACTTCCTACCTGTTCGAGAGAGTATAACCGCTAGCCAGCTAGCAGACTTGTATATCTCTCGGATAGTATCACTTCATGGTGTGCCGTTGGAGATCAACTCAGACCGTGGAAGTCTTTTCACTTCACGATTTTGGGAAAGTTTCCAGAATGCTATGGGAACTCATCTCTCTTTCAGCACCGCCTTCCATCCTCAGTCAAGTGGTCAAGTGAAACGAGTCAATCAAATTCTGGAAGACATGCTTCGAGCCTCTGTCATCTCTTTCGGTATGGATTGGGAGAAGTGTCTTCCATTTGCCGAATTCGCTTATAACAATAGTTATCAAGCCAGCCTAGGCAAGGCTCCCTTCGAAGTTATATATGGACAAAGATGTCGAACACCTCTTAACTGGTCAAAAACCGGGGAAAGACAATTCTTTGGTCCGGATATGATCCAGGAAGCAGAAGAGCAAGTTCGCATCATTCGTGAGAAATTGAAAACAGCCCAGTCTCGCAAGAAGAGCCAATATGATAGTCATCATAAGGCTATGACTTTTGAAATAGGCGATAAGGCTTACCTTCGGGTTACTCATCTTAAGGGAACCCATCGCTTCGGTATCAAAGGCAAATTGGCCCCTCATTACATCGGTCCCTTTCGCATTCTTCCCAAACGAGAAGTTGCCTACCAATTGGAACTACCTCCGCACCTTTCCAGAGTTCATGATGTCTTCCATGTATCTCAACTCAGGCTTTGCTTCTCGGATCCTATCCGTGGAGTGGACCACGAAACACTTGATCTCTAGGACAATCTCACATATCGAGAATACCCCGTTCGTATTCTTGATCAAACCGAGCGTACCACTCGACGCCACAATATCAAGTTTCTCAAGGTTCAATGGTCACATCATTCCGAGAGTGAAGCTACTTGGGAAAGGGAGGATCGTCTTCGACTTCAGTACCCCACCCTCTTTTCGGAGGAACCCGAATCTCGGGACGCGATTCTTTTGAGTGGGGGTGAGTTGTCACATCCCTAGTCAGTGCTTGCATTAGGACTAGCTAGAGTGTGCATCATGTTTACTTTTCAAAGAAACTTGAAATGGGAATGACAGAAACCCCACCACCCCTCTTCTAACAACTAGGGTTTGATAAAATCTTTTCCAATGTATCCAAAATGCCCTTAAAAATGTACATCATTTCTGCCTTGGTCTTAAACCTCTGCCAAAAATGGTGCCCAATTTTCTAGGACATCCAAGGTCTCTGGATTAATTCATATGGTATTTGCATTTGGGCATTCAAATGCTATAAAATATTTTATGTGCCCAAATAATCATAAACTAAAATGTTCCATACTGTTCATATTATATACAGTGGGCATGACTAGTTCTATGAGTTATAAAAATGTTCTGGCATTTTATTTAATTCAACAAACTTGCAAAAGAAATGAAACAGAAAGTAAATAGAAAAAAATATGAAGGAGCAGACTTACATGTGCCCACCTACCTGCCTGGCCCAGGCGGCCCAGCCCACCAGGGGCATCCCCGTCTTCTTCGCCGCGCCAGCGCACGAAGCAGCTCGGTGGCGAGCGTCGCCGACGCGCCGGCCACCTCCTGCCTGCCTGGCTGGCCCTTCGACCCTCTGCATGGAGCCGGACGACGCCACGCAGACCCCCTCGACCGTTTCCCCTCTCCCCTGAGTCTTTCCCCTCATCTCTCCCCTCCGCCGAGCTCCACCGAGCGAGCTCGTCGCCGTCGATCGCTGCCACCGCACCCTACGCCACTCCCTCGCCTCCCCGACGCACCATTAGCTCCGCCGCATCGCCTCGAAGCTCCCCACCGATGCACACAACGGCAGAAGCCCTGCAACGCCCTCCCTAATGTCATCTTCAACCTTCGCCACCGGAGATCGCCGCCGCCCGTACGCCGCCGTCCGACCTCCCCCGAGCTCGCTTCGACGCCCTCTGCGACCACTGTGAGCTCACGCTTCGAACCCCTCTCTCCATGGGCTCGATTATGCCTTATAGCCACCACCCCCTTGCTGACCGTAGCTCACCGCCGCCGGCCACCTCGCCGCCGTGGCCACAGGCACCGTGCCTCGCAGCTGAGCACGCCGTTAGGATCAGTAGATCACCAGCAAGCTAATGCCAGCTCTAACTTCTCCTACCGTGCACCACAACACCGTCCCAGCCATCTCCGTGCGAGTGCCGCCGCGGACGAGCTCGTCGCCGTCGACTCCGGCGACCTTTCGACCAACCAGTGGCACCGTTGGATGTGGTGCATCACCGGGATCACATAGAGCCCATCCGCGCGGCAAATGGTCGCCGAAACAAGGATTCCGACGAGTCACCGCCGTGCAATATGGTCGCCGCCGGCCAAACTCCGGCGGGCTGACGTGGCCTGTTAATTAGGAGCTAACAGTAATTAGATTAACCACTACAGTCACTGACAATGGGCCCCATCGCTTAGTCAAACCCAGTCAACTCTAGTTTTGACCGGAATTAGCTCCAGAGACACTGACATGAGGGACCCACCAGTCAGGTTTGACCTGGACGCCCTGTTGACTGGCTGACATCAGCATGATGTCATGCTGACGCAGTAAAGAATTTTCTGGGATTATTTGATTTAAAAACAATTCAGGAAATTCCAGAAAATGCTTTAAACTTCAAAAAATCATATAAATTCAACAGTAGCTCAGATGGAAAAGATTTATATATGAAAATTGATCAAAAAAATCCAATCTTTCCAATGGCACCGGTTTCATGCATGTTTGAGCAAGTTAACCTTGCTATATACTCTAAAACATGATAATGCACTTAAATAAATAATAGTTTGAGTTTCAATTTGAATCTTTGATTCAAATGGGCTCAAACCCTCTGGTTATAGTTGCATTAGCCCAAAACACATGCATCTTGCCATATCATGAGCATGCATCATATTGTTGCATTTGTTTGCTTATTGATTGTGTCGCCGATATTCTCCGTGTTAGGTCCTGCTCCCGTGGATACTTCTGCGTATCCAGCTGAAGAGCAGTACCCGACAACCACTCTGTCAGGCAAGCAATCATTGATCATTCCGATACAAACCCATCTTCTCGCTCCTGCTCTCTTTTACTACATTAAGGCAACAGCGTGTGAACTGCTACTTGCTGCGGTAGTTGAACCCTATTCCCTTGCATGACCTGTCATTGCCACAGTAAAGAGTTGAAACCCACTAGCATGTGTAGGAGTTGATTGAGCCATGTGATTTGTGATCCACCATGCTATTTGTTTATGTTGCCTGCTATGCTTAGAGTTGTGTCAAGTCTGATTCATCTGGGTGATGGATCAGAGTGAAATGATCATACCGGGTAAGAGAAGGAAGTGTGGAACATGTTTGGTAAAGGTATCGATGAAAGGCCATGTAGGAGTACGTGGTGGGTTGTTTCATTGGAACCGTCCATAGGACCCGAGATCTGTATGTGTGGTTCAAGTTTCAGCTACTACCACACATTGGGATCCTTAATTGACCCTCTCGACTTATTAATTACCCTTGATCTCTGTCCAGGAGTTGCAACTAGTTTCTGGTGTTTGTAGTTTACTGGTGGTCTTGCACAACGCTGACCCTCGGGGTGGTTTGTGATGCGACAGGTACGCGGCACGGTGTACCAGTTGCCCGTTTGGTGACTCGGGAACCCTGTACACATCGTTTGGGGCCGTGAGCGACACCCCGGCCGGATCTTCCCACGGATGGAACCCAAATAGGTGATAAACCTGGACGAGAGACTTGTGTAGTTAGTCAGGTCGTGGCCGACACCCTCGCTGGGCTTCCGCTTGAAGGTTGCCGAGTACATGTCGAGTAAACAGCGATAAGTGGTGGAAGCGTGTGTGAAGAAGTACACCCCTGCAGGGTTATCAATCTATTCGAATAGCCGTTGTTCGCGGTACGGACTACTTGGTTACTCTTACAGTTCATAGACAAGTTAATGGATACTACTAAAAGCCTCAAGACAAGTCTGAGTGTCGTGGATGGCCCTTCCGTAGGATGACGGAAGAGGATCCTCGTTGGTGTATTGTTGTGGTGAGTAGAGGACTCGTGTACGTAGTAATATCTTGCAATCTGTTGAGAGTTGTAGTATAGGTTAGCCAAGAGTCAAAGCTGGCTTTCTGCTATGAACTCCACTACCCCGTGTTGATAATGTTGCATGTATGATAGGTTCTGTTGTAAGACTTGCTGAGTACCTTTGTACTCATGTTTGCTTAATAACTGTTGCAGAGGAGAACCCTGCCCCTTCTGATGGGTTCTACATAGACGTTGACGTCGACGAGTAGCTTGCTACCCAGACGGAGATCTGGAGCTTGTGAAGGGCCTTGTAGATAGTCAGGCTACACCAAGCCTGTTTTATTTTCCAAGTTGTCTGTACTCAGACATGTTAGCTTCCACTTGTGCTTGTATGACTGTATGACTTGAGTGTTGGGTCATGTGACCCCTACCTGTATGGATATGTTATGTATGGCTCTTGGAGCCTCTTAAATAAATTACTTTGAGTCATAGAGTTCTGTTATGATGCAATGTTGTATTTTCACATATTGAGCATATTGTGTGTATGATTGAAATGCTTGGTATGTGTGAGATCCGGCACCTAGTTGTTTTCCTTTGGTAGCCTATCTTACAGGGAAATGCCTCCTAGTGCTTCCAATAAGCCTTGGTAGCTTGCTACTGCTCGAAACACGTAGGCTGGCCAACATGTGTCCTTCTTCGTTCCTGTGTCTGTCCCTTAGGGGAAATGTCATGCGTTGTTCCTTTAAGTCCATGTAGCTTGCTACGACTTGGGTTCATACGTTGATGACAGACACGTTCGTTGCTGGGTCATGGATGCATGTCTCTGTAATTTAGTGCCACTTTTGGTTTATAACTAGCCATGTCGGCCCGGGTTCTCTATCATATGGATGCTAGCGACACTGTCATATACGTGTGCCAAAATACGCAAACGGTCTCGGGCCAGGTAAGGTGGCACCGGTGGGAATACCGTGTGTGAGGCCGCAAAGTGATATGATGTGTTACAGCTAGATCGGTGTGACTTAGGATCGGGGTCCTGACACCGCTCCTCCGCTATGACCAGTGAATCGGCCAGCTTGGTAAGGGAGTCCTAGATAAAGGGTTCCTCGGGTGGCCGGATTACTCGTTATGGGCCGGACTGGTGGGGCATGAAGATTACCGCGGAAAAGTATCCCTCGTATCTGGATAGGACTCCTATATGTGTAGAATGGCAAGTTGAAAGTCCGGGAGTAATGTCTCCTTCCTCTGCAAGTTGATCATGTACAGCCCTAGGTCCCTCCGGTGCATATGTAAACAAGACTGTTTAGTACGTAGGGAGAGAATCATGATTACATAGGCTAGACTTATAGGGTTTAGCCATTACGATCTCAAGGTAGATCAACTCTTGTAACCCTATGTTCATCAAGATCAATCAAGTAGTAAGTAGGGTATTACCTCGATAGAGAGGGCCTGAACCTGGGTAAACAGCGTGTCCCTAGTCCCTTGTTACCATCGATCCTCACACCCACAGTTCAGGACCCCTTACCCGAGATCCGCCGGTTTCGACACCGACATTGGTGCTTTCATTGAGAGTTCCGTCGTGTTGTCGACAGAAGGATTGATGGCTCGCTTCGTCATCAGCGACGGCGCCACCCCCGGGAGATTTTCTTCCCTGATCAGCTTTTTGTATTCGGCGGCTTCGTGCTACGTGCCAACTCAGATGGCCACCTTGAGCAGGTTGACAATTACACCCCTGGTCATCAGATCAGGTTTGGAAGTCTGAATAATGTTGCCGACATCCGAGGAGACTTGATCTTCGAAGGTTTTGCAGCCGCGGCTGTCGCTCCCTGCCTACATGATGAAAACATCTCAGATCCATCATCAGATCCCATCCAAGGGTCAACACCCACGATTGCTCTGGCCCTACATCCGGAGCAGATCGCTTCATCCGAACACGGGAGGATAAACCACACCGAACACTTCCCCTCCATGGAACTTTTAGCCGGAGGCTCAACAACGATCGTGCCCCTCACAGACCCAGAATTGAATGGGACTCTCCCTGCCGCTGGGAAACCGAACTTGCTTCCACTTATGAGCACTGAACCCTTGGGATCCGCACTCTCCGGGCTCCACCAAGTGGTCATCACTGATCCTGGTTCCACAGGCCCCCAAACTCCTATCTAGTTCTCGCTCTTAAACGAGGCGCTAGACTTGCTGCAATCTCGCACCATTACGGAGGATTCAGCGATGAACTATGCCTAGTTAAAACTGGGGGCTGAGATCAGGCAATTTTGCTTACCACCCACCACCCACTTGGTAGCCACGGTCTAAGACTTAACCGACATACTAGACTACGGTTACAAAGACTTCGATGGGCTGGACCACGAAGTCGAAGCTAATCTAGGTCAAAATCCACATGTCTCCGGGCGATGGACGGCCACTTCTACCTATGATGTATACATGGTGGACACACACAAGGAGCAAGACGACGATGGCGATAAAGATCAGAGAAGGATAAGCCCATCGATGAACCTCCTAAGCGCCGGCGCCAGCGGCGCTGCTCACGATCGCGTAGAGAAAGGGAAAGTAACACCGGCACCGGATACAATGAGGATACAACGGCTCAGGGCCATAAGTACGATCTACGTCAGGACCTGAATAAAAAAGCCGGCTAGGCCAAATCGATCTACGGATCAAGAGAACATGCCCCACACAGGATGGTGGCCATCAGGCCAAGCACACTAGATACAATCAAGTTCTGAGTCAACAACGAACAT
This sequence comes from Secale cereale, assembly GCA_902687465.1. Taxonomy (NCBI): domain Eukaryota; kingdom Viridiplantae; phylum Streptophyta; class Magnoliopsida; order Poales; family Poaceae; genus Secale; species Secale cereale. The sequence continues at coordinate 307,462,588 of LR738712.1, read as the reverse complement.
AAATGTCGTCCAAACTACGTCGTGATGTTGCATGATACAGGGGCACTGCGCACCCTCAGTGCTTTACCGATGAGGTGATGGATCCCCAATTTCCGAAAGGGTTTAAACCTATAAACATCGAGGCATATGATGGACCGACGGATCCTGCTGTATAGATTGAAGACTTTATTCTTGACATCCACATGGCTCGTGGAGATGACCTCCATGCCATCCAATACTTACCTTTAAAGCTGAAAGGGCCAGCTCAGCACTAGTTGAACAACCTCCCAGATAAATCCATTGGAAGCTGGGAAGATTTAGAGGACGCTTTCCGGGCTAACCCGGGGAGTCAGCCCGCATGCTTTGGAATCAGTTCTTAACTAAAAAGAACCAAATAGTCGACTGTCCGGACACCGAAGCCTTAGCGGCATTCAAACGCATCGTCCGAGACGAATGGCTCGCAAGACACCTCGGCCAGGAGAAGCCGAAGACAATGCAACCCTTACTACACTCATGAGCCGCTTTTGCGTAGGTGAATAAAACTGGCTAGCTCGTAGAAGCAATAGTACCAGCGGCCATGGCACTTATGAAGTTAGGGACGACAATGACGCAATAAGAATAAGCGTTAGAACAATAACAGAGAAACAGATGACACGACAATATACTCCCCGATTCAGTGGCTCCAAGTCCGGTCAATGGAAGAAACCCTTTAAAGGCAACAGAGATGGTCCATCCAGCTTGGACAAGATATTAGAGAGACCATTCCAGATTCATGGCACCCCTGACAAACCTGCAAACCACACCAACAGAAATTGTTGGGATTTCAAGAAGATCGATAAGTTAAATGCCGAACACAAGGGGAAAGGACCTCAAAGCAAGGACGAAGACAAGCCTCACCAACCGAATACTAGGGGACAGAAGCAACTTCCTCTAGAGGTGAAAACAGTGAATATGATCTATGCCACCCATATCCCAAAGAGGGACAGCAAGCGCGCACTAAGGGACATTTACGCCGTAGAGCCCATCGCCCCAAAGTTCAACCCATGGTCGACTTGTCCGATCACCTTTGATCGTAGGGATCACCCAAACAATATCCATCATGGAGGTTCGGCGGCCCTAGTACTCGATCCTATAATCGATTGATATTATCTTACTCGAGTCCTTATGGATGACGGAAGTAGTCTCAACTTGATATATCAAGACACTGTCCGCAAGATGGGGATAGACCCATCAAGAATCAAGCCTAGCAGCACTACCTTTAAAGGAGTGATACCCGGCGCAGAGGCCCGCTGCACGGGCTCATTAACACTGGATGTGGTATTCGACTCTCCGGACAATTTTCGAAGTGATGAGTTAATCTTCGACATCGCTCCCTTCCGAAGTGGCTACCACACACTACTTGGAAGAACGGTCTTCACCCGCTTCAATGTAGTCCCGCACTATGCTTACCTAAAGCTTCAAATGCATGGACCACATAGTGTCATCACGGTCTATGGAAACATGGAGCGCTCCCTCCGTACGGAGGAGGATACTGCGGCCCTGCCAGCCAAAGTTCAAGGTGGCCTATTGAAGCCGAATAATGCATCGGTCGTCAAGGCCAGAGACACTGCTAAGCGTGTCCAACCGTCATTACAATGCAGCATCTAAGAAGAACCTGAGCTTGATTAGCATTTACGCCTCCGCCGACTGCCTTACAAGGTGGTAGCATACATACCTCGTGTACACAACTACGCCCTTAAAATACCGAGCAGTGTTGGGGGCACACTGTGGAGAAACAGTCCATAGTTTGGCATGACCCGATTCGGTCTTTAAAATATATTTTCATTAAGGATCATTAAAAGAACCCACCTTATCTATGGTTGTGCAGGGCATCCTGTTCCAGATTTCCACTTCCTTTCTCACAGGCGGCCATCGAACCTATCTCCTTCAAGGATGTGTCACAAAGGAGAAACGGTGCAGACGAGCAGCAGGGCCCCATCGAGATTTTTTAATCGCTAATTTTTAGGATTTGTGTAAACCTTTCCATTTATTACTCTTCTTCTTTTTGGCATGTAAAATGTCCAAGATGATGTTGGCATTGTCCGTAACCACACAGCTCACCGTATTAATCAGGGTATAAAAGAAGCAGTTTGGTTCCAATTTGTTTGGAGTTTATTTTACATTACCATCTGTGTTCTCTCCCTACCTCAGATTGCCACATGTGCCTCAATCTGGATTTATTACTAGGGGCTGTATTCGGCCGAGCACACTTCAAAGTCTGAACACCTATAGGGAACTGTTCGGCGTCCCGATTATTGCATTATATGCATCGGCTTCGAATCATGTCTTGGGTCTATAGTCGGGTTGCCCCGCTCGTGTGCTTACCACCTTACATTCCGCATTGTTCGGCTAAGGTAGTAAATGGAGAACTACTGTGATTGTATTTCTGGTTCATCTGGTCAAGTACCTCAATAGATTAAGCCCAAAACTGACTGTCATGATAAGCGAGAGCTGGTCAGCGATTCGGCGACTTAGTGTTATACTACGATCGTTAGCGATCTACTCCATGTTATATGAGGGGCTAGTCTTCGTCTAGCCGCGTAAAGTAGGCACCGTAATTTCGATAGCCACACACGCACCAGGGGCTAGTACTTAGCACCACAAGTCAAGATCCTATGGCTAAGTGAAAACAATAAAGCCGTATGGTCCGATTGCCTGGTTCGCTCTGTGGAAACCTCCTTTATGGAACAAGACGTTGGGTATAGAGTTATCACGCGCAATACCGAACACCCCTGTAGTATCTACATGCGGGTTGAAGCCGACGACTTGAAACTTTCAGATATAATAATAATAAACAGCCGGATAGGAGGAAAAGTCACTTTAAATGTAAGGCAATATTTTTTACATATCAGTTCATATGCGTAGTCTTTACGACCAGAAAAAAATTACTCAAAAGCCACGTCCTTTCAGCACTGGCCCTCTACAATGTTGTGACACCCCGAGACCGATGCGCCAGGTGTCAGCCAGTTATTCGTCGTCGTTGCCATGTCATCTGCTTGAATGTTGCATCTTGCCATGTCATCATGTGCATTGCATCATCATGCTTTCAAAACATGCATCCAGACGAGCCCCCTCGTCCTTTCCGTTGTCCGTTTTGAGCCCAGACACACTTGCACTCTCCCGCGGCACCTTCGAATATTTATTTTAGGAGTGGCGGAAAAACATTCTCGCAATGGTGTGAAACTTGGCGTGTGATCTTATTATAGCATAGGTAGACCCCTACCAAATTGCATCGCATTCGGGGTCCGTTTGATAGCCCAACGGTTAACTGCGTTAATTGTTGGAAGCCTTTTCTCTTTTGGCCAAGCACCCCCTTCACAACAGCCCGCTAGCCCATCCTAACCCCCTCCATGCTTTCGGTCGTTGGATCGTGATCGCATGGCCGAAAATCGCACCTTATTTGGACTCTCCTAGCTCACTCTACCTATATATTTGTCGTCCCCTCCTCAAATTACGGATGAAACCTAGCCTCCCTCCTCCTCGCGCAGCCGGACGCGTCCGTCCGCGCCAGACATGTCCGCCGGCCACATCCCCGCAGCCAATCACAAGCCGCCACGTCACCCCGCCGCCGCTCTCCTCCAACCATGTGCCACCACCTGTCCCGTGCTCACTTCCCCGCCGCCGCAGCCTGCGGAGCCCATCGTGGGCCCAACCCGCCGCCGCCGAGCCCTGCTCGCGCCGCCGCCCGGAGCCGTGCTCCACCACCGCCGCCTCCCACCGGCAAGCGCCGCCGCAGGCGCCGCCATCCCTGGGCGTCGCGCCGTCCGCGCCTCCGGCTGGTTCCTCCGCGCCGCCCGGCCGACCCCCATCGCCGGTTCACCGGATCCCGTCCGCCCCGCCTCCAGCTCGAGCTCCCCAGCCAGATCCGGCCTGGCCGTGCCGGATCCGTCCTCCCGTCCGGTGCCCTGCTCCCCGTTTCAACCTCGTCGTCGCTGGAGGACACAGCCCCGCCGCCTCAATGGTCGCTGCCTGGCTCGCGATCGAGCAAACGACCGTGCCCGCAGCGTGTCGCCGCCGCGTGGGCCGCAGCCAAGGCGGCCCAGCTGGCCCGATGGCCCAATGGTGAGCAGCCCGCTAAGTCTCGCCCCGTGCATCTTTTAGTATTTTTTGCACGTTCGTTTTTTTCCAGAAAAATAACTAAGTCCCTGAGATTTGTAAATATGTATGTATCTTTGTGTGGTTATAACTTGTTGTGTTATGGTCCGATTTGAGCGCATGATATGTCAAAATATTCGCTATGGTATGCTCTTCATTTTGTTCCACTGTGCCATGCTTGTTTGAGTTCATCTTGATGCCTTAATCCTCGTCGCAAGAGTGCTATATGTTTAAAACTGCTGAAAACTGTTGTTATGTTAGCATGTTCGTGATGTGATAACTTTGTGCATGTTGGTCCAAATGGAGAATATGATATGTCAAAATGTTCATTGTGAAGTGCTCTACATGTTGGTTGCTGTACCATTCATGTTAGGTGCCATATTGCCATGTTAATCTCTATTGCAAAAGTGCATGTGGCTGTTATGTGCTGAAACTTGTTATGAGATGCTGATTTGTCTTGTTCATAGCAATTGGTGTGTTTGTCTTTTATGCCACATGTCAATATGTTTTAGAAGCACAATCATGCCATATTTGCTGTGGTGCAAACCACTTTTCATGTTATGCCTTGTGGTGCTTGCTACCAGCTTGTAAAGTAGCCTACTCGCTGCTGTTGTTTCCTGGGACTTGTTGAAAAACAGCTAAGTCTGAAAACTGTTAAACCTGATGCTATGTTTGCTTGATGCCTCACTCAAATCCATGCATGTTTTAGTATGTCAAATGATTATGTCTTGTTGTCCATGTTATGCTCTATACATCCATGCCCTTGTTTCCATATATAGCCTTTTGTAGATTATTTATTTATTGCTCTCAAGTTGCTATAAATGTACCTGTCAGTCTGTTATCAGCATGATCAATTGGATGAATCTTGTTGTTATTGATCTGTGCCTCCTATGGAGTTGTTCCAATGGAGTTGTTTGATGTATGCTATGTCTATTACATGTCCATGATGCTTATATACTTAGTAGATTTGATATGCTTGTTCTTTTGTGCCTCCGAAAGCAGCATCGTGATGATGTTTTTGCCTTCCCAGATTTTGGCTAAGTCTGAGTAAACTTATTGAATCTTGGCATGCTTGTTTAATTGTGTTCCAGCAAGTTTTTGAGTGTGCTCTAAGTTCATGATTGTTAAGTATCATGTCTATTTCACATCCATGCCTCTTATTATCATGTTTGGGTGATGTAGCATATATATACCTTGCTCCAAAGTTGCTATGTTGCTGTTTTTGGACAGCTTGTTGTTATAACTTGTTTCGTGTGTATGTGTTAAACCGTTGCTCCGTTTTGAGCGTGCTCTATATGAAACTTGTGTGATTTTGCATGTAGAAGCGTAATATCATGTTGGTTACATGTTTGGAGTGTGTTTGCTTGTTGTTTGGATGCATCTTGTATATTTGACATGCTTGACTTGTTTTGCTCATATCTTCTAGGCCGTAGCTCCGAATTAAACAAACTTTATATGTAATTTGACTAGAAATTCGAGTAGATCATCATGGTGCATGTTAACTTGCTGTTTAATAACTTTAACTTAAGGTTTGTTCAGATCTGGACCAATTTTGAAATGTGCATATGAGGACTTACCGGAATTGTTATATGTTGTTTCTAGCCTCATTTAAACTTGTTGGTTTGTGTTGTTCTTGTGTGCTTCATCCCTTGCCATGAATTGCATCATATAGACTTGTCTTGCATCATTCTTGGTTGAGCATCTTGTCATGTTCTTGAGTGGTGTGTTTATCATGTTGTGTGTTTCTCCTCGCTAGTTCATTAACCGTTGCGTTCGTGAGGATTCGTTCGACTTCACTTGGTTCGTCTTCGACGCTTCTTCTTCGTCTACTTCCCGGACTCGTTCTTCTTCCTTGCGGGATCTCAGGCAATATGACCATCACCTTGGATACCTTTACTATCATTGCAATGCTAGTTGTCTCGATGCTTTTGTTATATGTCGCGCTACCCATCATTTATTGTCAGCCCCTCTCCTTGTTGCCATGAAACCTCTAACCTTTGACACCATCCCAGCAAACCGTTGTTTGCCTATGTTACCCGCTTGCTCAGCCCCTCTTATAGCATTGCTAGTTGCAGGTGAAGATGAAGATTTGTTCCATGTTGGAACTTGTTGTTGGAATATCACAATATATCTTATATATATTAACACACCTATATACGTGGCAATGGGTGGAAGGCTTGGCCTTTTGCTCGGTGTTTTGTTCCACTCATGCCACCTTAGGAGCTGATAAACCGGCGTTATGTTCCTTGATTTTGCGTTCCTAACGCGGCTGGGTATATGGGGACCCCTTGACAGTTCGTCTTTCAATAAAACCCCTCCAGCAAGACCCAACATTGGTTTTATTTGCAACAGAATAAAAACTTAATTAATTAATTGCATTGGGAGTTAGCGCTACCCGAGGATTCTTTCTACATACAGGGGGGCAGTGCTGATGGTGTTGTTCCCAAATGGGGGTGCTGCGGGGCCACCACGGGGAAACTCGAGGTCCGGCTCCTGTAGCTTGTCCCATCCGGTCGTGGCCTGAGACGAGATACGCGCGGCTACTATCAGGGTGCCGGCATGCCGAGAGGTCTTGCTGGACTTGTTTTACGAAATGTCTTGTGCACCGGGAATTCCGAGTCTGATCGGGCCTTCCCTAAGATAAGGGGTAATATTATTATTATCACTGCTGATCGTGAGAGCTTGTGATGGGCTAAGTTGGGACACCCCTGCAGGGTTATGATCTTTCGAAAGCCGTGCCCGCGGTTATGTAGTTGATTGGAATTTGTTAATGTCCGGTTGTAGAAAACTTGACAGAGGATCCGAGATAAAACACACAACCGCGTGAGTAACCGTGATGGTCTCTTTTCACTTTGAGAAGAGAACACGGTGGGGTTATGTTTGACTCGTAGGTAGTTCAGGATCTTTAGCGATCATTACTAGTTTGCGACCGTTTGCGTAGATGCTCATTTTATTCTTGTACTCGTAAGTTAGCCACCATATATTGCTTAGCCGCTGCTGCAACCTCACCACCTTACCTCTTCCTACCCAGTAAGCTTTGCTATATTTGATACCCATGGTTATGGGATTGTTGAGTCCTCGTGGCTCACAGATACTACAACAATAGTTGCAGGTGCAGGTTTCCGATGACTTGACGTGAGAGCGCTGTTTTCTTTTGTTAGAGTTCTTTCTTCTTCTTCTTCGTTAGTCTTGGGTTAAGTTCCGGGTTGGCAGCCTGGGATAGCAGATGGATGTCGTTGTGCTTTTCATGTTTGCATCCGTAGTCGGATGCCTTGTATTGATGTTGTTGTATTCATGTGACTTGTATGATTGTTGTATCCCCATGTAATTATGTAATGGTGCGATGTAATGATACCCATCTTGCTAAGCACCCGAAATGCGGTTGTGCCCCAATCACGATTGTGTCACGTGATCGAGATAGAATCGTATTTTGGGCTTGACAAATGCGGGCTCCTTCTAGGACGTCATTGAAGTACCTCTCTAGCCTTCGATGATCCTTGCCCTCAGGCAGGCAGGCGGTCACCACTGCGGTGGCCTTCATCTTCGCCCAGTGCATCTTGATGCGGGCAAAGGCCATCCAGGCACCCACTATGCAGGCCGAACGCTTCACAGCGTGAATCCGTGGCCTCGCATCGATGAGCCTCTTCACCTATCCAAATTAGCTACTCGGGATTGGCTCGGTGGGCCAGAGCCAAACTATCAAGTGCTTCATGGATGCACCTGCCATGTTATGCAGCTCGACTAGCTGCTTCAACTGGTCGTTCAGAGGTACTAGATGTTCTGGTGCAAGAAATTGCGGCCAAAACAAATTCTCTATTGCGTTCCCCTCCTGGGCTCTGAAGAATTAGGAGGCATCAGCGATTCTCTTAGGGAGATCCGCAAACATGCTTGGAGAACTCCACAATTGCGTCAGCGACATATACTTATGACCGACAAAGATACTCTATAGAAGAAAGGCCTTACCAGTCGCTATCTGACGCGCCTGTTCGATCTCCTCGCGAGCACTCCAGGACTCACACCTCGCCTCCTTGGCAACGTTGAGAGCCTTGTTGAGTTCTTATGTTTGGTCAAAAATCTTCTTCTCCAACTCCTCACATTTGCGAATGGCGTCTCGCAGCTCTTGTGTGACTTCGACCACTCGAGACTCATGTTGCCGGCGGGAGGCCTATTCGCCCTCCAGTTCGGCAGTTGCTTTGCCAGCAGCTGCCTTGTTCATCTCGACCTCTTTCTTGGTCTATGCAAGGTCACTCTTGAGGGTCTCGACCACGGCTACACCAACTGTGACATTACCACACTGCACAATGAGTTCATACTCCTAAATAAAACATATCGTCTTTTGAGATAATAATTTTCTAAGGTCCGCATACGTTGCGTTTCATTGAACCGCTTGTTCACGCGGTTGAGCTCTTCGTCAACTAATTGAAGCTTCCGATTGAGCTCGGAAACCTCTGCGGCCTGGGCAGATGCCGCTACTAGGGAAGCATATTCAAATAAATGGCACGGTATTATTTCTCCGATACTATATGGATCCTATATCCGATTCTCTTCAGAATCAAACAAAGCATCAGAGGCTACTGTCCGTATATAGGATTTTGTTTATCCTATACAAATAGAACGTAAAATTCTTTTAGAGTATTTCGTCGCTTACCTCAAAGCCTGTCAGTAGGCTATTGAAAGCTTCATTCAGTATGCTTTTGGTAGACTAAATCTTTTGGACAACCGCACCCATTAGGGTGCGGTGTTCTGCCACGATGGAAGCACCTAGCAGTGCTTCCTCCAGCATGTTCGGCGCCTCCGGATTAATGGAGGACGCCGTTGGAGCTGACGCTCCTTCCCTCATCATATGGGTTTGTCTATCCGATTCCAGAGCCGTACTAGCCTCCGGGATGGTGTTTGGCGGGGGCCTGGATTGCTTGGGCTCCCCGCCATCGGTCGCCATGGGGACTGTTCCCCCTTGGCTAATGGTGGCTGAGGTGTTGACCTCAGGAACCTTTTCATCCGCCCCGCTCACACCGCCTTGTGCAGGGGACGCCCGCGAGGAAGACACATTGGTGTCCCCTAGGACGAGCGATGGAGCCCGCTATGGCATGTCATTCTCCACCATTTTAGCTGGCAGAGAGCTCCCTGACAATAATGAAGCGCCAGGTAATGTGTGGGGAGGGCTACAAAACAAAAAATAAAGTTTCTTAAGCAATGATAGCTAACTAAACCGAACACAACAGCTAAAGTCCGAATACTCACGATTCGGCCAGGGGCTTGACCTTGGGCTATTCTCGGAAATTGGCCTCAGACGTTGAGTCCGAGCTGTTTGGAAGGTTCAGCTTCTTCCTAGGTGCCCCCTTTCTCGTGTCTTCAGGTGCCGCCCTTTTCTTCCTCCTTCCCTTGATTGGGGATTGGCTTTCCTCCTCCACCTCTTCTTCATCATGGTAGGAGTGGGTGTCGGTCTCTCCGGACACTGTATCCGAAGGAACCTTAGGGTGAGGGTCGCTCTTGACCTCCTTTCCCTTCTTCTTGGCCTTCTTTTCTGGCGTCTTGTATGGCGCCGGTACCAGCATCGCCGTCAGTTGAGGTGTCGCTTGGTTTTCGGGCAGCAGAGCCGGACAGTCGATCTGCTCCGCTTTCTTTGTCTAGGACTGTATGGAACATAAGAGTTCTAATTCATGTTATAATGGAAATATGGACATGATGCGTCTTTGGCAAAATCATGCTTACCTCTGAAGCCGAAGTCACGCTGTCGAAGCCCTTGTCTTCAGTCTCCTCTTCCACTCCTTCTGGGCCTTGAAAAGATGCTTCCATATGTCTTCGTGCATTGTACCGAAGAAGCGCTTCAAGGTCTGTAGTTCCTCCGGATTGAGCCCCCATAAGTGGGAGGCCCGGAGCTGGCAGGGAATGGTGCGGCGAAAGAGCATCACCTGAATCACGTTAGTGAGGTGAGTGCCCTTCGCTATCATGCTGAAGATGCGGTTTTGAAGCGTCGTCACCTCCTACTGAGACCCCCAATCAAGGCCCTTGGTGGTCCATGAGGTGAGCCGCTCTGGGGGTCCGGATCTGAATTTGGGCAGGGCCACCCATTTGGCATCGCAGGGTTCGGTGATGTATAACTACTCATGTAGCCATACCTTGTTGGTCTCCACAAAAGCCCCTTTGGGCCAGGTTGCGTTCGGCAGCTTGCTCGCCATAGTTCCCCCGCAGTACGCGTGCTGCCCGTCGACCACCTTCGGCTTTAGATTGAAGGTTTTGAGCCATAGGCTGATGTGTGGAGGGACGCAGAGAAAAGCTTCACACACGACTATGAAAGCCGATATGTGGAGGATAGAGTTCAGGGTCGGATAGTGAAAATCTAGCCCGTTGAAGAATAAGAGACCCCGAACAAAGGGGTGAAGCGAAAATCCCAGCTCCCGAATAAAGTGAGGGATTAACACAACCCTCTCTGTAGGCTCTGGGTTGGGGATCAACTATCCTCATCAAGAATCCGATGCGCTATGTTGTCAGCGAGGTAGCCCGCGCTCCGGAAACTCTTCACGTTCTTCTCCGTGATGGTGGAAGCCTCCCACTTGCCCTTTGAACCAGAATCAGCCATTGCTGGAGAAGGAGGCGGTGGTGGAGGGGATGGGAGTTGCGGGCGCTGGGGCAAAGAGATTGTGAAGCAAGGGCTGGAGGAGAGTGTGAGGTATAAGGGGAAAGATCTATGTGCTTTCATAGGCAGTAAACACTAAACGTCCCCCACTCAAGCCGTAAAACTCGCATGTTATCAACGTAATCGTGCGTAAGGTGAGGTTGGGTTACCCATGTCATATTGATGAGGATCACACGATAAGCGGGCACGCTTGTCGGATCGTGGGTCTGGCAAACCCTTGATGTTTGAACACTAGGGTGCGCACGAAGATCTCTCCTTCCTGCTCTAGTTCCCTCTCACACCGATTCCTAGGCCTAGCACGTCAAAACCGGAGAACAAGAGACATAAGGATTTAAACTGGTTCGGGCCACCGTTGTTGTGTAATACCCTACTCTAGTGTGGTGTGGTGGATTGCCTTGTACGCTGAGGATGAATAAGTATACGGAAGAACAGCCTCCTCAGGAGAGGTGTTCTTGGACTCGGTGAGCTGGTGGGTGTAAGGGTGGTCTGAATGATCCTCTTTTCCTATGGTGGTGGCTAGTCCTATTTATAGAGGCTCGGGTCCTTTTCCCAAATATTGAGCGGGAAGGGATCCCACAAGGGCAAAGTTTGAAGGGGGACGGCTAGTACAAGCTATCCTAACAAAAGGTGGTCTTTGCTTGCCAAAAGCTCTGGTGGTGACATCGTCGTGGCCTTTGTGGTGACCTTCGCCCTGTCGTCTAGCTGGTCTTGGTCTCGTTGCACCGATATGGAAACCTTTGCCTGACGCCTCGGGACAACTCGCATGCTCTTGCCCCTTTAGCACCAAAGAGGAAACTGGCTTCATGCGCCCGCTGACGCCCGCCTGGTCTTGGTCGTCATGGCTCACGTCACGCGAACCTCGTGAGGTGTCCCTTGCCTTGATATCTCCGCTCCTCGGGAGACAGCCTAGTAAGGCCACCCTAAGGGAGGTCTTGCGTCATTCGCCTCGCGAGGCTTGGCCACTCGCGAGGGTCTTGAGTGCTTGCTGATGAAGATGGGTCATACCAGGCCACTGGATGAGCCACGCTCTGGGCCGCAGGCAGGCAAGTTTGGGTACCCCCGTTCCCTGAACACCGACAATGATCTCTGCTTCGACTAGATGTGCCAATGGAGGCTATGCCTTGAAACACGAAACGAAAGCGAAGAAAACGGTTCGGAATATTAAAGGGTTAAACACGACGTTTCACTGGAAAAGTTGCCAATAAAGACACAATGTTTGTTTCGACAATTGCCTTCATGCCTAAGGGTTGTACTAATCATGCAGAGCCGGACATAGTTCCTTTATGCAGGAAATAAACTTCATATGTTCGGAAGGAGGAACCCGCCATGCAATGCTGAAGACAGTATGCATGCTGGACTCATCATCATCGAAGACTGGTTCAGGGGCTACTGAGGGAGTCCTGGATTAAGGTGTCCTCGGGTGGCCGGATTACTCGTTATGGGCCGGACTGGTGGGCGGAGAAGTTCACCGCGGAAGATTATCCCCCATATCTGGATAGGACTCCTATATGTGTAGAATGGAAAGTTTAAAGTACGGGTGTAATGTTTCATTCCTCTGCAAGTTGATCATGTACAACACTAGGTCCCTCCGGTGCGTATATAAACCGTATGGTTTAGTTTGTCGGGGTAGAATCACAATTACATAGGCTATACTTTTAGGGTTTAGCCATTACGATCTCGAGATAGATCAACTCTTGTAACCCTATATTCATCAAGATCAACCAAGCAGGAAGTAGGACATTAGCTAGAGAGAGAGGGCCTGAACCTGGGTAAACATCGTGTTCCTAGTCCCTTGTTACCATTGATCCTCAGACACACAGTTCAGGACCCCCTACCCGAGATCTGCCAGTTTTGAGACCGACACTTGGCACTGGCTTGAGCGCATTGCATGGATTTCTTGTCGTCGCCGGCAATGGTGGCGAGGCCCTTGGGACCTGACATCTTCATCTTCAGGTAGGCGTAGTGGGGGACCGCCATGAATTTGGCAAGTGTGGGCCTTCCCAGGATCACGTGGTAGGGGTTGTCCATGTCCACGACCTCGAACCAAAGCGGCTTACGCCGGAAGTGGTCGCTGGAACGGAAAACGATGTCAAGCCAGATCCTACCGATGGGGGAGCAAGAGAGGGCGGGAATGATGTCGTGGAACACCGTTCGGGTCATCTCCAGCTGCTTACCCTCGATGCCGAGCTTGGTCATGGTGTCGCGGTAGAGGATCTTGATGCTGCTACCGCCATCGATGAGGATGCGGGAGAACTTGTAAGTGCACTTTGCAGCGACTATGGGGGGGTCGAGGACCAGAGCGTAGCCGCCCTGCATCGCCACGAGGGCCGGGTGGTCCTCCAGGGTCCAGTTGGCTGGGCATTCCGACCAATGTATGAACTGGGTTGTGGACGGGATGACAATGTTCACCTCTTGCCTGAGCTGGCGCTCGCCTTGCTTGTTGTCACCCATGCTGGTGAAGACGACATAGCAAGCATTCGGGTTGGGGAAGGCTTCATCACGCATGGCGCCGGCTGCCAAAGGCGGAGGTGGCAGCGATGGAGGCGGCGACGCCTCGCCCAGAGCTGGAGGAGGAGGCGGGGGGACGTCGCCCCGCATCAGTCTTTTGGTGATGTTGCACTGCCAGAGCATGTGCCTGGACGACTTTGCCCTGTTGTGGTGCTTGTAGGGAGTGTTGAGCATCTGCTCAAAGCTCATGGCGGGTTGCCAAGTAGTTGTGGCGGTGTGCTGACGCTGGCTGCCACCTTGCTAAAGGAAATATGCCCTAGAGGCAATAATAAAGTTGTTATTTATATTTCCTTATGTATCATGATAAATGTATTTTATTCATGCTAGAATTGTATTAACCGGAAACTTGATATATGTGTGAATACATAGAAAAAATAGAGGGTCCCTAGTATGCCTCTACTAGACCAGCTAATTAATCAAAGACGGTTATGTTTCCTAACCATAGACATGTGTTGTCATTTCATCAACGGGATCACATCATTAGGAGAATGATGTGATGGACAAGACCCATCCGTTAGCTTAGCACTATGATCGTTTAGTTTTATTGCTATTGCTTTCCTCATGACTTATACATGTTCCTATGACTATGAGATTATGCAACTCCTGAATACCGGAGGAACACCTTGTGTGCTATCAAACATCACAACATAACTGGGTGATTATAAAGATGCTCTACAGATGTTCCCGAAGGTGTTTGTGGTGTTGGCATAGATCGAGAATAGGATTTGACACTCTGAGTGCCAAAGAGGTATCTCTGGGCCCTCTCGGTAATACTCATCATAATAAGCCTTGCAAGGAAATGACTAATGAGTTAGTCACGAGATGACGTATTATCGAATGAGTAAAGAGACTTGCAGGTAATGAGATTGAACTAGGTATGATGATACCGATGATCGAATCTCGGACAAGTAACATACCGATGACATAGGGAACAACTTATGTTGCTATGCAGTTTAACCGATAAAGATATTCGTAGAATATGTCTGAGCCAATATGTGCATCCAGGTTCCGCTATTGGTTATTTACAGGAGATCTGTCTCGGTCATGTCTACATAGTTCTCGAACCCGTAGGGTCTACACGCTTAACGTTCGATGACGATTAGTATTATGAGTTATGTGTTTTTATGACCGAAGATTGTTCGGAGTCCCGGATGAGATCACGGACATGACGATGAGTCACGAAATGGTCGAGACATAAAGATTGATATATTGGAAGGTTATGTTTGGACATCGGAAGAGTTCTGGGATGTTCGGGCATTTTTCTGGAGTACCGAGAGGTTGCCGGAACCCCCCCGGGAAGTCAATGGGCCTTAATGCACCCTAGTGGAGAGAGGAGGTAGCAGCCAGGTGGTGGCGCGCACCCCCCTAGTCCCAAATCGAATTGGTTTATGGTGTGGGGGCCGGCCCCCCTTTCCTTCTCTTCTCCTCCTCCTTCTGTCCTTCTTCTATTGTGAATAGGAAAGGGGGGGAATCCTACTTGGACCAGGAGTCCAAGTAGGACTCCCCCCTTGGTGCGCCCCCTCTAGGCCATCATTTTCCTCCCTCCCTCCTTTATATATGTGGGAGGGGGCACCCCAAAGACACACAAGACAATCTTTTAGCTGTGTGCGGTGCCCCCCTCCGCTATTACACACCTCGGTCATATCATTGCAGTGCTTAGGCGAAGCCCTGCACCGGTAACTTCATCATCACCATCACCACGCCATTATGCTGATGAAACTCTCCCTCGTCCTCAATTAGATCAAGAGCTCGAGGGACGTCATCGTGCTGAACGTGCTGAACACGGAGGTGCTGTACGTTCGGTACTTGGATCTGTTGGATCATGAAGATGTTCGACTACATCAATCGCGTTACTAAAGGCTTCCACTTTCGGTCTATGAGGGTACGTGGACACACTCTCCGGCTCGTTGCTATGCTTCTCCTAGATATATCTTGTGTGATTGAATGAATGTTTTTGAAATACTACGTTCCTCGTCAGTGGCATCATGAGCCAGGTCTATGTGTAGATGATATGCACGAGTAGAACACAAACAGTTGTGGGCGATAATAGTCATACTGCTTACCACCAACGTCATACTTTGATTCTGCGGTGTTGTTGGATAAAGCGGCCCGGGCCGACATTACATGACCGTGTTCATGAGACCGATTCTACCGACTTGATTTGCGCAGGTGACTGGCGGGTGTCAGTTTCTCCAACTTTAGTTGAATTGTGTGTGACTACGGCCGGTCCTTGTTGAAGGTTAAAACAACACACTTGACAAAAAATCTTGTGGTTTTGATGCGTAGGTAAGAACGGTTCTTACTAGAAGCCCGTAGCAGCCACGTAAAACTTGCAACAACAAAGTAGAGGATGTCTAACTTGTTTTTGCAGGGCACATTGTGATGTGATATGGTCAAGACGTGATGAAGTTATACGTTATTGTATGAGATGATCATGTTTTGTAAATTATCGGCAACCGGTAGGAGCCTTATGGTTGTCTCTTTATTGTATGAATTGAAAACGCCATGTAATTGCTTATCTTTATCACTATGAGTTAGCGAATGAAGTAGAAGCAATAGTTGGCAAGACGACCACGATGCTACGATGAAGATCATGGTGTCAAGCCGGTGACGATGGAGATCATGACGATGCTTTGGAGATGGAGATCAAAAGCACAAGATGATGATGGCCATATCATGTCACATATTTTGATTGCATTGGAGGTTTATCTTTTTATGCATCTTATTTTGCTTAGTACGGTGGTAGAATTATAAGATGATCCCTTACAAAATTTCAAGGTACATGTGTTCTCTGTGAGTATGCACCGTTGCGACAGTTCTCCGTGCCGAGACACCACGTGATGATCGGGCGTGATAAGCTCTACGTTCACAATACAATGGTTGTAAGACAGTTACATGTAGAATACTCGGGTTAAACTTGATGAGCCTAGCATGTATAGACATGGCCTTAGAACACTGGAGACCAAAAGGTCGAGCGTGAATCATATAGTAGATATGAGCAACATAAGGTGTTCGCCATTCAAAACTACTCCATCTCAGGTGATGATCGGACATGGTTTAGTTGATTTGGATCACGTGATCATTTAGTTGACTTGAGGGATGTCTATCTAAGTGGGAGTTCTTTAGTAATATGATTGATTCAACTTTAATTAATCATGAACTTAGTCTTGATAGTTTTTGCATATCTATGTTGTTGTAGATCAATGGCCCGTGCTACTGTTCCCTTGAATTTTATTGCGTTCCTAGAGAAAGCTAAGTTGAAAGATGATGGTAGCACATTGAGGGACTGGGTCCGTAACTTGAGGGCTATCCTCATTGCTGCACAGAAGAATTATGTCCTTGAAGCACCGCTAGGTGACAAGCTCCCGCCCGCTAATGTAGACGCTTTGAATGTCTGGTAGACATAGTCCGATGACTACTCGATAGTTTAGTGTGACATGCTTTACGACTTAGAATCGGGACTTCAAAGACGTTTTGAATGTCATGGAGCATATGATATGTTCCAAGATTTGAAGTTAATATTTCAAGCAAATGCCCGAGTTGAAAGATATGAAATCTCCAACAAGTTCTATAGATGCAAGATGCAGAAGAACAGTTCTGTCAGTAAAAACATACTCAGAATGTCTAGGTACCACAACCACATTTCTCAACTTGGAGTCACATTTGATGATGATAGTTTTACTGACAGATTTCTTCAATCACTACCACCAAGCTATAAAGGCTTCGTCATGAACTATAATATGCAAGGGATGCAGAAGACAATTCCCGAGCTCTTTGCAATGCTCAAAGCGGCGGAGGTAGAAATCAAAAAGGAGCATCAAGTGTTGATGGTTACCAAGACCACTAGTTTCAAGAAAAAGGGTAAAGGAAAGAAGAGGAACTTCAGGAAGAAGAGCAAGCCAGTTGCTACTCCCGGGAAGAATCCCAAGTCTGGAGCGAAGCCTGAAACTGAGTGCTTCTACTGCAATGGGACTAGTCACTGGAAGCAGAACTACCCCAAATATTTGGCGGATAAGAAGGATGGTAAAGTGAACAAAGGTATATTTGATATACATGTTATTTATGTGTACCTTACTAATGCTCGTAGTAGTGCATGGGTATTTGATACTGGTTCGTTTGCCAGTATTTGTAACTCGAAACAGGGGCTACGGATTAAACGAAGATTGGCTAAGGACGAGGTGACGATGCGCGTGGGAAATGGTTCCAAAGTCGATGCGATCGCCGTCGGCACGCTACCCCTACATCTACCTTCAGAAATAGTTTTAGACCTAAATAATTGTTATTTGGTGCCAGCGTTGAGCATGAACATTATATCTGGATCTTGTTTGTTGCGAGACGGTTATTATTTTAAATCGGAGAATAATGGTTGTTCTATTTATACGAGTAATATCTTTTATGGTCATGCACCCTTGATGAGTGGTCTATTTTTGTTGAATCTTGATCGTAGTGATACACATATTCATAATAGTGAAGCCAAAATATTCAAAGTTGATAATGATAGTGCAATTTTTTGTGGCACTGCCGTTTAGGTCATATTGGTGTAAAGCGCATGAAGAAACTCCATGCTGATGGGATTTTGGAATCACTTGATTATGAATCACTTGGTGCTTGCGAACCATGCCTCATGGGAAAGATAACTAAGACTCCGTTCTCCGGAACAATGGAGCGAGCAACTGACTTATTGGAAATCATACATACTAATGTATGCGGTCCAATGAGTGTTGAGGCTTGCGGCGGGTATTGAAGGAAATATGCCCTAGAGGCAATAATAAAGTTGTTATTTAAATTTCCTTATATCATGATAAATGTTTATTATTCATGCTAGAATTGTATTAACCGGAAACTTAGTACATGTGTGAATACATAGACAAAACAGAGTGTCCCTAGTATGCCTCTACTAGACTAGCTCATTGATCAAAGATGGTTATGTTTCCTAACCATAGACACGAGTTGTCATTTTATCAACGGGATCACATCATTAGGAGAATGATGTGATGGACAAGACCCATCCGTTAGCATAGCACTATGATCGTTTAGTTTTACTGCTAGTGCTTTCTTCATGACTTATACATGTTCCTATGACTATGAGATTATGCAACTCCCGAATACCGTAGGAACACCTTGTGTGCTATCAAACGTCACAACGTAACTGGGTGATCATAAAGATGCTCTACAGGTGTCTCCGAAAGTATTCGTGGTGTTGGCATAGATCAAGATTAGGATTTGTCACTCCGAGTGTCGGAGAGGTATCTCAGGGCCCTCTCGGTAACACACATCATAATAAGCCTTGCAAGCAAAAGACTAATGAGTTAGTCACGAGATGATGTGTTATGGAACGAGTAAAGAGACTTGCCGGTAATGAGATTGAACTAAGTATAGAGATACCGACGATCGAATCTCGGGCAAGTAACATACCGATGACAAAAGGAACAACGTATGTTGTTATGCGGTTTGACCGATAAAGATATTCGTAGAATATGTAGGAGCCAATATGAGCATCCAGGTTCCGCTATTGGTTATTGACCGGAGATGAGTCTCGGTCATGTCTACATAGTTCTCGAACCCGTAGGGTCCGCACGCTTAACGTTTGATGACGATCGGTATTATGAGTTTATGAGTTTTGATGTACCGAAGGTAGTTCGGAGTCCCGGATGAGATCACGGACATGACGAGGAGTCTCGGAATGTCTGAGACATAAAGATTGATATATTGGACGACTATATTCAGACACCGGAAGTGTTCCGGGAAAGTTTTGGAATTAACAGGATTGCCGGAGGGGGTTACCGGAACCCCCTACGAAGGGGGATGGTCCATAGTGGGCCTTAAGGGAAAGAGAGAGGCAGCCCATAGGGGCTGGCCGGCGCCCCACCTAAGGGATCCTAGTTGGACTAGGATTGGGGGGCGCCACCTCTCCCTCCTTTTTCCTTTCCCTCTCTTCCTTCTTTGGTAGTTCCTACTAGGACTAGGATTGCAATCCTATTCCTAGTAGGATTGCACCCCTAGCCGCACCATAGAAGGGCCGGCCGGCCTCCCCCCTTGCTCCTTTATATACGGGGGCAGGGGGCACCCAAAGACACACAAGTTGAATTGTTCCAGCCGTGTGCGGTGCCCCCGTCCACAGAAACACACCTCGGTCATACCGTCGCGGTGCTTAGGCGAAGCCCTGCGCCGGTGAATACATCATATCCGTCACCACGCCGTCGTGCTGACGAAAATCTCCTGTGAAGCTCAACTGGATCAAGAGCTCGTGGGACGTCATCAAGCTGAACGTGTGCTGAACGCGGAGGTGCCGTACGTTCGGTGCTTGATCGGTTGAATCGTGAAGAAGTTCGACTACATCAACCGCGTCACTTGACGCTTCCGCTCCCGGTCTACGAGGGTACGTAGACACACTCTTCCCTATCGTTGCTATGCATCTGGTAGATAGATCTTGCGTGATCATAGGAAAATTTTAAAATACTACGTTCCCCAACAGTGGTATCAGAGCTAGGTCTATGCGTAGATGATATGCACGAGTAGAACACAATGAGTTGTGGGCGATACTAGTCATACTGCTTACCAGCATGTCATACTTTGCTTCGGCGGTATTGTGAGATGAATCGGCCCGGACCGACATTACGCGTACGCTTACGCGAGACTGGTTTCACCGTTACGAGCACTCGTTGCTTAAAGGTGACTGTCGGGTGTCTGTCTCTCTCACTTTAGCTGAATCATGTATGGCTACGCCCGGTCCTTGTGAAGGTTAAAACAGCACATACTTGACGAAACATCGTTGTGGTTTTGTATGCGTAGGTAAGAACGGTTCTTGCTAATCCCGTAGCAGCCACGTAAAACATGCAACAACAAAGTAGAGGACGTCTAACTTGTTTTTGCAGGGCATGTTGTGATGTGATATGGTCAAGACATGATGAGTTATACGGTTTTTGTATGAGATGATCATGTTTTGTAAAGTTATCGGCAACTGGCAGGAGCCATATGGTTGTCGCTTTATTGTATGAAATGCAATCGTCATGTAATTGCTTTACTTTATCACTAAGCGGTAGCGATAGTCGTAGAAGCAATAGTTGGCGAGACGACAACGATACTACGATGGAGATCAAGGTGTCACGCCGGTGACGAAGCTAATCATGAAGGTGCTTTGGAGATGGAGATCAAAAGCACAAGATGATGATGGCCATATCATGTCACATATTTTGATTGCATGTGATGTTTATCTTATTATGCTTCTTATTTTGCTTAGTTCGACGGTAGCATTATAAGATGATCCCTTACTAAATTTCAAGGTATAAGTGTTCTCCCTGAGTATGCACCGTTGCGAAAGTTCCTCGTGCCGAGACACCACGTGATGATCGGGTGTGATAAGCTCTACGTTCAAATACAATGGGTGTAAGCCAGTTTTGCACACGCAGAATACTCGGGTTAAACTTGACGAGCCTAGCATATGCAGATATGGCCTCGGAACACTGGAGACCGAAAGGTCGAGCGTGAATCATATAGTAGATATGATCAACATAAGATGTTCACAATTGAAACTACTCCATCTCACGTGATGATCGGACATGGTTTAGTTGATTTGGATCACGTGATCATTTAGATGACTAGAGGGATGTCTATCTAAGTGGGAGTTCTTAAGTAATATGATTAAATTGAACTTTAATTTATCATGAACTTAGTCCTGGTAGTATTAGCATATCTATGTTGTAGATCAATAGCTCGCGATTTTGCTCCACGTTTATTTTTTATATGTTCCTAGAGAAAACCAAGTTGAAAGATGTTAGTAGCAATGATGCGGAATTGTTCCGTGATCTAAGGATTATCCTCATTGCTGCACAGAAGAATTATGTCCTTAATGCACCGCTAGGTGACAGACCTATTGCAGGAGCAGATGTAGACGTTATGAACGTTTTGACAAAAGCTCGGTATGATGACTGCTTGATAGTTTAGTGCACCATGCTTTACGGCTTAGAACCGGGACTTCAAAAACGTTTTGAACATCACGGAGCATATAAGATGTTCCAAGAGTTGAAATTAGTATTTCATACTCATACCCGTGTCGAGAGGTATAAGACCTCTGACAGTACTTTGCCTACAAGATGGAGGAGAATAGCTCAACAGTGAGCATGTGCTCAGATTGTCTGGGTACTACAATTACTTGAATCAAGTGGGAGTTAATCTTCCAGATAAGATAGTAATTGACAAAGTTCTCTAGTCACTATCACCAAGTTAGTAGAACTTCGTGATGAACTATAATATGCAAGGGATGACGAAAGTAATTCCCGAGCTCTTCGCGATGCTGAAATCGGCGAAGGTAGAAATCAAGAAAGAGCATCAAGTGTTGATGGTTAACAAGACCACTTGTTTCAAGTAAAGGGCAAAGGGATAGAAGGGGAACTTCAAGAAGAATGACAAGCAAGTTGTTACTCCCGTGAAGAAACCCAAAGGTAAATTCAAGCCTGAAACAAGTGCTTCTACTGCAAAGGAAATGGTCACTAGAAGTGGAACTGCCCTAGATATTTGGCGGATAAGAAGAATGGCAAAGTGAACAAAGGTATATTTGATATACAGATTATTGATGAGTATTTTACTAGTGTTCATAGCAACCCCTCGGTATTTGATATTGGTTCAGTTGCTAAAGAGTAGTAACTCAAAATGGGAGTTGCATAATGAATAGAAACTAGTTGAAGGATGAAGTGACGATGAGTATTGGAAGTAGTTCCAAGATTGATATGATCATCATTGCACACTCCCTATACTTTCGGGATTAGTGTTGAACCTAAATAAGTGTTATTTGGTGTTGAGCATGAATATGATTTGATCATGTTTATTGCAATACGGTTATTCATGTAAGTTAGAGAATAATTGTTGTTCTGTTTACATGGATAAAACCTTCTATGGTCATACACCCAATGAAAAATGGTTTGTTGGATCTCGATCGTGGTGATACACATATTCATAATATTGAAGCCAAAAGATGCAAGGTTAATAATGATAGTGCAACTTATTTGTGGCACTGCCGTTTAGGTCATATTGGTGTAAAGCGCATGAAGAAACTCCATAGTGATGGACTTTTGGAATCACTTGATTATGAATCACTTGGTGCTTGCGAACCATGCCTCATGGGCAAGATGACTAAAACTCCGTTCTCCGGAACTGTGGAGCGAGCAACAGATTTGTTGGAGATCATACATACAGATGTATGTGGACCAATGAGTGTTGAAGCTTACAGCGGGAATCGTTATTTTCTGACCTTCACTGATGACTTGAGCAGATATGGGTATATCTACTTAATGAAGCACAAGTCTGAAACATTTAAAAAGTTCAAAGAATTTCAGAGTGAAGTGGAGAATCATCGTAACAAGAAAATAAGAGTTTCTACGATATGATCGTAGAGGTAAAATATTTGAATTAGCGAGTTTGGCCTTCAGTAAAAACAATGTGAAATAGTTTCACTACTCACGCCACCTGGAACACCACAGTGCAATGGTGTGTCCGAACGTCATAACCGTACTTTATTAGATATGGTGCGATCGATGATGTCTCTTGCCGATCTACCACTATTGCTTTTGGGGTTATGCATTAGAGACAGCTACATTCACGTTAAATAGGGCACCATCTAAATCCGTGGAGATGACACCGTATGAACTGTGGTTTGACGAGAAACCTAAGCTGTCATTTTTTTAAGTTTGGGACTGCGATGCTTATGTGAAAAAGTTTCAACATGATAAGCTCGAACCCAAATCGGAGAAGTAAATCTTCATAGGATACCCAAAAGAAACTGTTGGGTACACCTTCTATCACAGATCCTAAGGCAAGGTCTTTGTTGCTAAGAGTGGATCCTTTCTAGAGAAGGAGTTTCTCTCGGAAGAAGTGAGTGGGAGGAAAGTAGAACTTGATGAGGTAATTGTACCTTCTCCCGAATTGGAAAGTGGAACATCACAGAAACTAGTTCCAGTGATTCCTACACCAATTAGTGAGGAAGCTAATGATGATGATCATGAAACTTCAGATCAAGTTTCTGCTGAACTTCGTAGATCAACCAGAGTTCGTTCCGCACCAGAGTGGTACGGCAACCCAGTTCTGGAAATCATGTTACTAGACCATGATGAACCTACAAACTATGAGGAAGCAATGATGAGCCTAGATTCCGCAAAATGGCATGAGGCCATGAAATCTGAGATGGGATCCATGTATGAGAACAAAGTGTGGACTTTGGTTGACTTGCCCGATGATCGGCAGGCCATCAAAAATAAATGGATCTTTAAGAGGAAGACCGACGCAGACGGTAATGTTACTGTTTACAAAGCTCGACTTGTTGTGAAAGGGTTTCGACAAGTTCAAGGAGTTGACTACGATGAGACTTTCTCACCTGTAGCGATGCTTAAGTCTATCCAAATCATGTTAGCAATTGCCGCATTTTATGAAATCTGGCAAATGGATAACAAAACTGCATTCTTTAATGGATTTATTAAAGAAGACTTGTATATGATGCAACCAGAAGGTTTTGTCAATCCTAAAGGTGCTAACAAAATGTGCAAGCTCCAGCGATCCATCTATGGAGTGGTGCAAGCATCTCAGAGTTGGAATATACGCTTTGATAAGTTGATCAAAGCATATAGATTTATACAGACTTGTTGTGAAGCCTGTATTTACAAGAAGTGAGTGGGAGCACTACAACCTTTCTGATAAGTATATGTGAATGACATATTGTCGATCGGAAATGATGTAGAATTTTCTGGATAGCATAAAGGAGTGTTTGAAAGGAGTTTTTCAAAGAAAGACCTTGGTGAAGCTGCTTACATATTGGGCATCAAGATCTATAGAGATAGATCAAGACGCTTGATAAGACTTTCGATGAGTACATACCTTGATAAGATTTTGAAGTAGTTCAAAATGGATCAGACAAAGAAGGAGTTCTTGCCTGACTTGTAAGGTGTGAAGTTGAGTAAGACTCAAAGCCAGACCACGGCAGAAAAATATAGAGAGAATGAAAGTCATTCCCTATGCCTCAGCCATAGGTACTATAAAGTATGCCATGCTGTGTACCAAACATGTTGTGTACCTTGCCATGAGTTTGTCAAGGGGGTACAATAGTGATCCAGGAGTAGATCACTGTACAGCGGTCAAAATTGTCCTTAGTAACTGGATGACTAAGGAAATGTTTCTCGATTATGGAGGTGATAAAGAGTTTGTCGTAAAGGGTTACGCCGATACAAGCTTTGACACTAAGTCCAGATGACTCTGAGTATCAATCTGGATGCGTATTGAAAGTGGGAGCAATTAGCTAGAGTAGCTCTATGCAGAGCATTGTATACATAGAAATTTGCGAAATACATACGGATCTGAATGTGACAGACCCGTTGACTAAACTTCTCTCACAAGCAAAACATGATCACACCTTATTACTCATGGGTATTAATCACATAGCAATGTGAACTAGATTATTGACTCTAGTAAACCCTTTGGGTGTTGGTCACATGGCGATGTGAACTATGGGTGTTATTCACATAACGATGTGAACTATCGGTATTAAATCACATGGCGATGTGAGCTAGATTATTGACTCAAGTGCAAGTGGGAGACTGAAGGAAATATGCCCTAGAGGCAATAATAAAGTTGTTATTTATATTTCCTTATATCATGATAAATGTTTATTATTCATGCTAGAATTGTATTAACTGGAAACTTAGTACATGTGTGAATACATAGACAAAACAGAGTGTCCCTAGTATGCCTCTACTAGACTAGCTCATTGATCAAAGATGGTTATGTTTCCTAACCATAGACATGAGTTGTCATTTGATCAACGGGATCACATCATTAGGAGAATGATGTGATGGACAAGACCCATCCATTAGCATAGCACTATGATCGTTTAGTTTTACTGCTATTGCTTTCTTCATGACTTATACATGTTCCTATGACTATGAGATTATGCAACTCCCGAATACCGTAGGAACACCTTGTGTGCTATCAAACGTCACAACGTAACTGGGTGATCATAAAGATGCTCTACAGGTGTCTCCGAAAGTATTCGTGGTGTTGGCATAGATCAAGATTAGGATTTGTCACTCCGAGTGTCGGAGAGGTATCTCAGGGCCCTCTCGGTAACACACATCATAATAAGCCTTGCAAGCAAAAGACTAATGAGTTAGTCATGAGATGATGTGTTATGGAACGAGTAAAGAGACTTGCCGGTAACGAGATTGAACTAAGTATAGAGATACCGACGATCGAATCTCGGGCAAGTAACATACAGATGACAAAAGGAACAACATATGTTGTTATGCGGTTTGACCGATAAAGATCTTCGTAGAATATGTAGGAGCCAATATGAGCATCCAGGTTCCGCTATTGGTTATTGACCGGAGATGAGTCTCGGTCATGTCTACATAGTTCTCGAACCCGTAGGGTTCGCACGCTTAACGTTTGATGACGATCGGTATTATGAGTTTATGAGTTTTGATGTACCGAAGGTAGTTCGGAGTCCCGGATGAGATCAGGACATGACGAGGAGTCTCGGAATGTCCGAGACATAAAGATTGATATATTGGACGACTATATTCGGACACCGGAAGTGTTCCGGGAAAGTTTCGGATTTAACGGGATTGCCGGAGGGGGTTACCGGAACCCCCTACGAAGGGGGATGGTCCATAGTGGGCCTTAAGGGAAAGAGAGAGGCAGCCCATAGGGGCTGGCCGGCGCCCCACCTAAGGGATCCTAGTTGGACTAGGATTGGGGGGCGCCACCTCTCCCTCCTTTTTCCTTTCCCTCTCTTCCTTCTTTGGTAGTTCCTACTAGGAATAGGATTGCAATCCTATTCCTAGTAGGATTGCACCCCTAGCCGCACCATAGAAGGGCCGGCCGGCCTCCCCCCTTGCTCCTTTATATACGGGGGCAGGGGGGCACCCAAAGACACACAAGTTGAATTGTTCCAGCCGTGTGCGGTGCCCCCCTCCACAGAAACACACCTCCGTCATACCGTCGCTGTGCTTTGGCGAAGCCCTGCGCCGGTGAATACATCATATCCGTCACCACGCCGTCGTGCTGACGAAACTCTCCTGTGAAGCTCAACTGGATCAAGAGCTCGTGGGACGTCATCAAGCTGAACGTGTGCTGAACGCGGAGGTGCCGTACGTTCGGTGCTTGATCGGTTGAATCGTGAAGAAGTTCGACTACATCAACCGCGTCTCTTGACGCTTCCGCTCCCGGTCTACGAGGGTACGTAGACACACTCTTCCCTCTCGTTGCTATGCATCTGGTAGATAGATCTTGCGTGATCGTAGGAAAATTTTAAAATACTACGTTCCCCAACAGGTATCGTTATTTTCTGACCTTCATAGATGATTTGAGTAGATATGGGTATATCTACTTGATGAAACAGAAGTCTGAAACATTTGAAAATTTCAAAGAATTTCAGAGTAAAGTAGAGAACCATCGTAACAAGAAAAAAACATTCTACGATCTGATCGCGGAGGCGAATATTGGAGTTACGACTTTGGTCTTCATTTGAAACAATGTGGAATAGTTTCACAACTCACGCCAACTAGAACACCAGTGCGTAATGGTGTGTCCGAACATCGTAACCGTACTTTATTAGATATGGAGCGATCTATGATGTCTCTTACCGATTTACCACTATCGTTTTGGGTTTATGCTTCAGAGACTGTTGCATTCACATTAAATAGGGCACCATCTAAATCTGTTGAGACAACGCCTTATGAACTGTGGTTTGGCAAGAAACCCAAGTTGTCGTTTCTTAAAATTTGGGGTTGCGATGCTTACGTGCAAAAGCTTCAACCTGATAAGCTCGAACCCAAGTCGGATAAATGTGTCTTCATAGGATACCCAAAGGAAACTGTTGGGTACACCTTCTATCATAGATGCGAAGGCAAGATATTCATTGCTAAGAATGGATCCTTTCTAGAGAAGGAGTTTCTCTCAAAAGAAGTGAGTGGGAGGAAAGTAGAACTTGATGAGGTAATTGCACCTTCTCCCGAATTGGAAAGCAGTTTATCACAGAAATTAGTTCCACTGATTCCTACACCAATTAGTGAGGAAGCTAATGATTATGATTATGAAACTTTAGATCAAGTTACTACTGAACCTCGTAGGTCAACCAGAGTATGTTCCACAGCAGAGTGGTACGGTAACCCTGTTCTGGAAGTCATGTTACTAGACCATGACGAACCTACGAACTATGAGGAAGTGATGAGGAGCCTAGATTCCGCAAAATGGCTTAAGGCCATGAAATCAGAGATGGGATCCATGTATGAGAACAATTTGTGGACTTTGGTTGACTTGCCCGATGATCGGCAAGCCCTTGAAATTAAATGGATCTTGAAGAGGAAGACTGGCGCCGATGGTAATGTTGCTGTCTACAAAGCTTGACCTGTTGTGAAAGGTTTTCGACAAGTTCAAGGAGTTGACTACAATGAGACTTTCTCACCCGTAGCGATGCTTAAGTGTGTCTGAATCGTGTTAGCAATTCCCACATATTATGATTATGAAATATGGCAAATGGATGTCAAAACTGCGTTCCTTAATGGATATCTAAAAGAAGAGTTGTATATGATGCAACCAGAATGTTTTGTCGATCCTAAAGGTGCTAACAAAGTGTGCAAACTCCAGCGATCCATCTATGGACTAGTATAAGCATCTCGGAGTTGGAATATGCGCTTTGATGAGGTGATCAAACCATATGGTTTTATACAGTTTTTGGAGAAGCGTGTATTTAAAAGAAAGTTAGTGGGAGCTCTGTAGCATTTCTGATATTATATGTGGATGACATATTGTTGGGTGGAAATGATGTAGAATTTCTGGATAGCATAAAAGGATACTTGAATAAGAATTTTTCGATGATAGACCTCGGTGAAGCTGCTTATATATTGGGCATCAAGATCTATAGGGATATATCAAGATGCTTAATTGGACTTTTACAAAGCACATACCTTGATAAAGTTTTGAAGAAGTTCAAAATGGACCAATCAAAGAAAGGGTTCATGCCTGTGTTACAAGGTGTGAAGTTGAGTCAGACTCGACGCCCGACCACTGCTTAAGATATAGAGAAAATGAAAGTGATTCCCTATGCTTCAGACATAGGTTCTATCATGTATGAAATGTTGTGTACCTGACCTGATGTGTGCCTTGCTATAAGTCTAGCAGGTAGATACCAAACTAATCCAGGAGTGGATCACTGGACGACGGTCAAGAACATCCTGAAATACTTGAAAAGGACGAAGGATATGTTCCTTGTTTATGGAGATGACAAAGAGCTTGTTGTAAACGGTTACGTCGATGCAAGCTATGACACTGATCTGGATGACTCTAAGTCACAAAACGGATACGTATTTTTGTAGAACGGTGGAGCTATCAGTTGGTGTAGTTCCAAGTAGAGCATCGTGGCGGGATATACATGTGAAGCGGAGTACATAGCTGCTTCGGAAGCAGCAAATGAGAGAGGCTGGATGAAGGAGTTCATATCCAATCTAGGTGTAATACCTAGTGCATAGGATCCAATGAAAATCTTTTGTGACAACACTGGAACAATAGCCTTGGCGAAGGAATCCAGGTTTCACAAGAGAACCAAGCACATCAAGAGACGCTTCAACCCCATCCGCGATCAAGTCAAGGAGGAAGACATAGAGAATTTCAAAATACATACGGATCTAAATGTCGCAGACCTGTTGACTAAGCCTCTTCACCGAGCAAAACATGATCAACACCAAGACTCCATGGGTGTTAGAATCATTACTATGTAATCTAGATTATTGACTCTAGTGCGAGTGGGAGACTGAAGGAAATATTCCCTAGAGGCAATAATAAAGTTGTTATTTATATTTCCTTATACATCATGATAAATGTCTTTTATTCGTGCTAGAATTGTATTAACCAGAAAATTGATACATGTGTGAATACATAGACATAACAGAATGTCCTAGTATGCCTCTACTATACTAGCTCGTTAATCAAAGATGATTGTGTTTCCTAACAATAGACATGTGCTGTCATTTGATCAATAGGATCACATCATTAGGAGAATGATGTGATGTACAAGAGCCATCCGTTAGCTTAGCACTATGTTCGTTTAGTTTTATTGCTATTGCTTTCCTCATGACTTATACATGTTCCTCTGACTATGAGATTATGCAACTCCCGAATACGGGAGGAACACCTTGTGTTCTATCAAATTTCACAACGTAATTGGGTGATTATAAAGATGCTCTACAGATGTTTCCGAAGGTGTTTGTGGTGTTGGTATAGATCGAGAATAGGATTTGTCACTCTGAGTGTCAGAGAGGTATCTCTGGGTCCTCTCCGTAATGCTCATCATAATAAGCCTTGCAAGGAAATTGCTAATGAGTTCGTAACAAGATGATATATTATGGAACAAGTAAAGAGACTTGCCGGTAATGAGATTGAACTAGGTATGATGATACCGACGATCGAATCTCGGACAAGTAACATACCGATGACAAAGGAAACAACATATGTTGTTATGCGGTTTGAACGATAAAGATCTTTGTAGAATATGTATGAGCCAATATGAGCATCCAGGTTCCGCTATTGGTTATTGACCAGTGATGTGTCTCGATCATGTCTACATAGTTCTCGAACCCTTAGGCTCCGCACGCTTAATGTTCGATGACGATTAGTATTATGAGTTATGTGTTTTTGATGATCGAGGATTGTTCAGAATCCCGGATGAGATCACGGACATGACGAGGAGTCACGAAATGGTCGAGACATAAAGATTGACATATTAGAAGGTTATATTTGGACATCGGAAGGGTTCCGGGATGTACGGGCATATTTCCTGAGTACTAAGTGGTTACCGAACCCCCCGGGGATTCAATGGGCATTAATGGGCCCTAGTGGAGAGAGGAGGCAGCCAGGTGGTGGCGCACGCCCTCCTAGGACCAAACTGAATTGGATTAGGGTTGGGGAGCCTCCCCCTTTCCTTCTCTTCTCCTCCTCCTCCCCTCTTTCTCCTAGTGGGAATAGGAAAGGGGGACGAATCCTACTTGGACAAGGAGTCCAAGTAGGAATCCCCCTTGGCGCGCCCCCTCTTGTCCGGCCTCCACCTCCCTCCCTCCTTTATATACATGGGAGGGGCACCCCAATGAGACACAAGACAATCTTTTAGCCGTGTGTGGTGCCACCCTCCATTGTTACACACCTCAGTCATTTCGTTGGAGTGCTTAGGATAAGCCCTCTGCCGGTAACTTCATCATCACCGTCACCACGCCGTCGTGCTGACAAAGAACTCCCTCATCCTCAACTGGATCAAGAGCTCGTGGGACCTGATCATGCTAAACATGTGCTGAACACGGAGGTGCCGTACGTTCGGTACTTGGATCGGTTGGATCGTGAAAACGTTCGACTACATCAACCGCATTACTAAACACTTTCGCTTTCGGTCTTCGAGGGTACGTGGACACAGTCTCTCGCTCGTTGCTATGCTTCTCCTAGATAGATCTTGCGTGATCTAAGGAATTTTCTTGAAATACTACATTCCCCGTTACTTGCTCGGCAGGCGGCGCTTGCTCGGTCGTGGCGACTTGGCGGTTATTGTAGCATGGAGCCGACTATACACCCCTACACTTGTTGTTTTGCTAGGAGTCCTGCCGATGGCTGTTGGCGGCCGCCTGCTTCGGAGACGACGCCAGTATCACCTTGCCGGCAACGTCCAACTCGATTTAGACTTTAATGGTGCAGTCGGCATTGTGTACTTGCCCACCGTCTCCATGAGGTTGGCCAGGGTGGTACGCTGCCTGCGCGGGAGCTTGTGCTTGAGAAGGATGCCATCCCGTCATCCGCTGGTGAAGTACTGGATTACCTAGACCTTGTGGAGCCCCTCTCAGTTGTTCTAGAGCTCGGTCCAGCGAGCGAGGTACTAGCGAACGGTCCCATGCGGTCCCTGACGCACAGGGCGAGCTCGCTGGGACGGCCCGGGCGCCGGTAGGTACTGGTGAAGTTGCGTACGAATACATGCTCGAAGTGGAGCCATGTGTTGATGCTGCCAGCCAGCAGGCTGTTGAGCCAAGTCCGTGCTGAGCCTTGCAGCATGGGGTGCGCGTAGAGGACGGTGAGACCCCGGTTGCCACCTGTGATGCCGATGGCGGTGACGTAGTCGGTGCGCCAGGCCTCCGGCTTGGCGGTGTCGTTATTCTTGGGACTATCGCGGGGCAGCGTGAACCCCTTGGTGAAGGACTCGTTGTGGATGTGTGGGCTGAAGCAGGCCAGACCAGCCGCATCGTCATCCTCGAGCTGGAGGGAGAGAGCCAGCTGCTCCATGTGGTGGCGAGTGTTAGTGTTGTCGATTTCGCGCGGACACAGCCAGCTTAGTGGCTACGACATCGACATGATCTTAGCCGGCTTAGCAAGCTCCTTTCCTCTCTCTCTCTCTCTCTCTATCTATCTATCTATCTCTCTCTCTCTCTTTCCCTCTCCCGCACAAAATTATAAATCTCTCAACCCACAAGCTCCTTCCTCCTCATCCATGTTTTTTGAGCTCACTTATCAACCCTTTTGTCTCTTCTACTTCCACATGTACAAAATCCCAATGCACATGAATCTCACTCTGTATGTTACATGTCTCCATCTTTCTCACGGACCTAACTTCTTCCTCTCTCTCTCTCTTTATATATATATATATATGTGTGTGTGTGTGTGTGTGTGTGTGTGTGTGTGTGTGTGTGATATGGACTAGCACATATGCCCGTGCGTTGCAATGGGAAAAAAAAATTTAGCATGCACTTAATTTTTCTAAGAAATACTATATACAAGCACAACCCTCATGCTTCGCTATGAACAAAGTGCTAGTTACCCTGTCCACCTAAACACCGAACCCAAAACACCCGACTGCATGGCACGACAACATCAGAACGTTGCCACCAAAGGAGGCGTTGCAACGAGATATTAATATCCTTGAACCCACGCATCTAAACATATAAATATCAAGCCAAATAATTGTTACAATGAACCATTAAATTCTGGCATAAAAACGGAAGACAATGACAATCTTCATTTATCAAAGAACAAAAATTTGTATGAAACTAAAACAATAAATTTAGCTCATACTATGAATAATTCATAATACAACGACAATAACTTATCAGGTCAAGGGTACAAATTATTTCTAGTGAAGTGCAGAACCCATGGGTGATCGACCTTACAAATATGATAATGTTGGCACTACTAGGAAAAGGGCTATAGATGGAATTGATACTAATGGCGCACCGGACAAGCAGTGCGCCATTAGAATATAGTAATGGCGCACCATCAACAGATACGCCATTAGAGCTCGAACTACTAATGGCGCACGATGTCCAGAGTGCGCCATTAGTATCAAGAAGTTTTTTTTTTGAACTAGCGCGCCTGTCCAAACATACTAATGGCGCACCTAGTGAACGTGCGCCATAAGAATCTACATACTTATGGCACACAGAGGTGCAGTGCGCCATTAGTATTCCCCCATCCATATCCCCCCACCGGTCGCACACTCCTTTCTCTCCCTCGCCAGATCTCCCCCCTCTCCCCCACGCCTCTCTCTCCCTCCAGCGCCGCGCCGCCGCCCTCGCGCCACCCCCCTCCCCCGATGCCCCGGACGCCCGGAGCTACGCCGCCGCC
>LR738712.1:307386669-307429529 GCA_902687465.1 Secale cereale | reverse complement strand
CCCCCGACGCCCCGGACGCCCGGAGCTACGCCGCCGCCACCCGCGCCCCCAACGCCCCGGCATCCCCCAGGTGTGTGGCCATCTCCGGCCACCTCCTCCAGATCCTCGCCGACCACGGGCCCCTCACCGTCGCCAACACCTGGAACCACGCCAAGGTACGACCCCTAGCGATTGAGCTCCATGTATCGCTGCTGCTTTGTTCGTCCATGGCCGCCCAGTATATTTGATGCAGTAGTGGTATTAAGAGCTCGATGTATTGCAGCTTGGCCTCTGCCTGTAGTTCCTTCATTGATCAGATGATGCTTAGACCAGGAAAGATTGTAGTTTTTGTAGTGCCTTGGATTCTTGCATTTGGGGAGCAAATCAAATAGATAGTTTTCCCCTTCTTGGCGCCTAGCCGTACTCTTGTATATCAATACCAGGTAGTCTGTTACAGACCAGTGTCTTAGCATGAGTATTTGGATGCTAGTATGAAATTTCTGCAATTAAGGTTAATATCGGGCATCATTTAGGCCACCGAACAACCTGAATGTGTAGGCTATGATAGACACCTGGTGAGGTAAACAATTGATTCTCGTTGATGCCACTTCTGTTTTAGATGCTCAATGCCTCAATGTTTGTTACTACATGAGTTTGTTATGTTCTCTATTCAAAGCTTACTTGGGAATGGCCTGCCCTTCTGGACATGCAGTTAGTCTGGGTCTGACTTAGCAGCTAACATGCCTCATCATTCCAACTAACTGCTTGCTCGCTTCATAAAATTTAGGTCACTTGGATCAAAATTTAGGTCACTTGGATCAAAATTTGATTAGCCATGATGAAATGAATTGTTTTACTGAACTATAATTATATTGTTATTTATATGTATGCACAAAGACCAAGCTATACATAGTGGTAATACTGCCAGGCACAAT
The DNA here is from genome assembly GCA_902687465.1 of Secale cereale. Taxonomy (NCBI): domain Eukaryota; kingdom Viridiplantae; phylum Streptophyta; class Magnoliopsida; order Poales; family Poaceae; genus Secale; species Secale cereale. The sequence continues at coordinate 307,428,615 of LR738712.1, read as the reverse complement.
ACTGTCTGCTACAATTAATATGATGGCAAAATTGCAACTGATTACTAGTTCTGCACTTTTAAGAAGTTGGTCATCACATGTTACTGTTTCAAGTTTGAAACAACTGAAATATGTCCACATATCCTTGTAAGGGATGGCTAGGCATAGATTAAACTTACTGTATTTCCAAACATTGCTTATTAGATGCCATGCCCTAATTTTTTGGTGGTGTTTTAGGATAAAGATCTTACACTTTTTGAACTCGTTTAAAATGAGTTTATAGAGAGGATAGTAATCAGATTGTGAGGTTCTGCTGAAAGTCACAAGCGCTTCAAGTTCGTATGCTGTAGCAATGTTGAAACTTAAAAAGCCTAGGATGGTATGTAGCAGAACTAGTGCAAAAGTGTTGACAATGTTAGTCCTAATGAGCCTAGGATGGTGCCACAGCTAGCTTGTCTAGGTACATATTTTTAATTTATAAAGTTTAATCTCTTTGAAACATAGGAAATGTCGTCTTCCGACGATGATAGGATCCCGGAGTGCTCCTGGTGCGGTGACGACCGGGGTCTGTGCGACAGGCCTCACCTGGTAGACGGTCGTTACTTCAGTATTAAGCTCGACGAGACCTTCGATGTCGAAACGGTACACAACGACAAGTCTTGTTTCATAATTAATTAAGCACGATTTCTAGCTACTTCAACGTGTAAGTAATTAATTTTCTTCTTCTACATGCAACTAGTTTATCCCGTGTCATGCAAGACGCTATGTCTTGGAGAGGATGGGATTTGAAGATCATGAAACTTCGGAGACAAAGCAAATTCAACTAAGGACCATGCATAATGTTGATTTAGAAGTGGATTTGTACAATTCAGATAACGTAACCACTTTTGGTTGCAAGAATTGGGAATCATTTTGCAAGATATATGGTTTTTATGAGGGTATGCTTCTCACCATGGATCTTGGTAATCCGGATTCCATCGCCGAAGATGATTTGGACATTTGGGTCCTTGTTGACGATATGATTCCAATTCTACCGAGAAGTGAGTTTATCAAACATAGTTATTTAGTAATTTATATTGTTTATTTCAAAATAGTTGACAACTTATTTCCATTGATAGGTTATTTTGATTATTCAAATAATGTGAGGATGATGCTAGACAGAACCTACTACACCCCTGGCTCAGAATGTACTTATAAGGACAAAGAGCAGATCATCTTCTTTTATTCCTTTCTTCTGGATTACATTCAATATCGCAATATTGATCCACAATATAGTCAATACGTCCCACTAGTGCACGTCTTGAACTACGTTAATATCAATGGAGATACCATGGTAAGATTTTTTTTACTATTACGACATTCGTGCATGTTTTGCATTAGTTCTTCTCGAACTGAACTACAATGCTAACTACGAAGTCTTACTATGTTTTGCAACAGATTCTCCCTAGTGACTGTGTGCCTCCTGTCATGTTTCAATCTGGTCAACTACAAGTTTTAAACATTCTGCCAGGTGAACCTACAAATCACACGTGTCCATATCGGATTTCTTCTAAAAATGAAGGAATGAGAATCAAAGAATGGCAAAAAATAACGAAAACTCGTAAGGAGGTACTTGGAAGCAATAGAGTGAGAAGGGCAAGAAATGGAGACAAGATAATCTGCGTTCTCCATAATGGCCCTTTAAATCTAATTGATTTAGAGACAAACACCATCTTGTTTTATGCCATTTTATCTTAGAAAATTGCTACGTAGTAGAAGTTGTATGGTCGATAATGATGTGTAAGACTTATTATTTAATACCAATATTGAGTTTTTATTATTATTATGATCGATGATGCATGATGCTAAGTTGTTCTATGAGCTATTATATACTCCCTCCGTTCCGATTTACTCGTCGTGGTTTTAGTTCAAATTTTGAACTAAAACCACGACGAGTAAATCGGAACGGAGGGAGTAGATTCTAATAGTTTCGATGTGCGTACCATATATGTTGGCTCCACGAGAAATTATATTTATATATATGCATAACCTGTGCAAAAAACAGAAAATAAAAAAAAAACTAATATTCATACTAATGGCGCATCACAGCAGAGTGCGCCATTAGTATGCCAAAGCACCTGGCTACACATGGCCCCTGGGAGGCATACTAATGGCGCACCACTGTGCATACTAATGGCGCATCTGTGGTGCGCCATTAGTATACCAGATACTAATGGCGCACCAGAGGTGCGCCATTAGTAAAGTATACTAATGGCATGCTAGTAATGGCGCACCCCTAATGCGCCATTAATGGCCAAACTAGGTGCGCCATTAATAGGCCTTTTCCTAGTAGTGTGGTAAAAAAAATTGCTTGCCTTTTCTATATGCGCCAAAATGTTCCTTGATAGAACACACGGACATAGTTCAAAAATGAACCGAGGATCAGAGAAGCTTGTGGATTGACCCAGTGAAAAAATTATAATAATTCATGACTGGACTGGAAATGTGATCTCCTTTGTGGATCACACCTGCAAAATAATGATACAATGTACTTGGATCTAGGAAAAAAATTATATGTAAATTTTTAGAGAAGACTAATACCAAGCTGCGCATGTCTAGCTATCCTGCTGAGCTCCATCTCACCTGCAATCTCTGGACAAACTCACTTCTTAGCGATCAACACTGAGCGAAGGCAAGTCACTATGACAACACATGAATGAGCATATGCATCGAACAAATTGATCAAACAGATGGAGCATAGTTCCCTTAATAAACATGCATATTCATTAGATATATTACTATCTAATTTCAAAGCCTCAACTTTCTGCACATACATGTCTGACAACTGATGCATCCAATAATTCAAACCGGCAGTTAAGCATCACTATGTACATTGCCGATGAAGACCCTAATACAGTGTTGCTGATTCAGAAAATAAATATGCAAATCCGATCTACTATTTTTAGGTATATACACAATACCAAATAGAGGTAGATTCATCAGTGAATATGTGAGTCCTTGATTGCACTGTCATCAAAATAAGCTGCTCATTGCCCATGTTTGTCTCCCAATTAGTTACAAATAGACTATAAAAGCAACTAACAATGCACATTTTCGTTCAGCTAAAAGCATAGCCTGCAAAATGAATCAGATGCCAAGGTTTCACTATTCTTTAGTGCAATGAAGATCAATAGAAAACACAAATCAGCAACGGCCTGCAATATTTGATTCAAGTCTGTAGCATTGTGACCAGGTCTGCAGTTATGGTATTCCATTCGGGTCCGTAGCATTGAGATTATTGTCATGTCTTGGTAAATATCATGATGTACAACCCTCGAGATGTCAGCCGACAATAGCAGCATCCATTGGAAATCTGCAAGTATGCATCAGCACCTTGTGCAGGTGCATGCCTATAAGACAGCTAACTCAAGGGCTTCTTACCTGATGTTCCTGGTTGTTCTTCCTTGGTCTCCAGTTTGGAATATTGACGGCCTAACAAATCAGAAGCATTTCAATCCATCTCATCAATCAGCTTATGTGCTAGCACAGAGTACCCAACCTTTTCAGGTCACTGATCAGTGGACGGTAGATATATAAATCAAAGGCTGGTGTAACTTACACGCACTTGGACTCGGGCCTCGCCTTCAGGTCATGGTGGACACCGTCTGGTCCAGTCTGATCCCTGACCAAGCCGTTGTTTGGATCGGCTGGTGGGCTATGTGAGCGAGTGATGTGAGGAAGCGGACGACGTGCGCGAACGCCAACGTGCCCAACTAATTAACTGACAACTGAAACTTTGATGAAACTGATGAACTGAATTTTTTGAATCTGATGAAACTAAATCTGACGAAACTGATGACACTGAAATTGTCGAATCTGATGGAAGTTCAGGAAAACATAGGTGGCGCCATAGTGGCCTCGTACGAAGGCTGCTGCAGCCTTAGAGGTAGCTGCACGGGGGCGGGCGCACCAGAGTGGGTCGTCATTCCTTGTCGTGGATCATTGGAGTTCTGGGTCGCACGTGGCGGGAGAGCATATCTGGGGGTGGGAGGAGTATCCGTGGGTCGCCGCATATAGGGCGCGTCAATCCTGTACAGGCAGCCAGCATGTGGATGAGATTGAGCGTCTTGGGGATTTGATGACGGGGGGTGACTCCGGCCACCTCCTGCAGCCACCTCGCGATGGAGGAACAGGCCGCGCGTACGGACGTCGGTGATGGGCCCTGATGTGGAGACACTTGGGGTAGGGGTAGGCGCCCCGGCGAGGTTGGCAGTGGCAGTGCGCGATGATAGTAGGCGGTTCGGCGGCATGCAGCGACGGGAGGCGGCGCGCCGGCAGGGTCGGACGGGGCAAGAGGAGGCAGCGCGTTGGAGTCACGATGGGATTGGGATTTAGGAGGCAGGGTCGTGCCTGGGGCTGCATATCCGTTGTTTTATCTCACCCATATCACGACTTCATGAGGATTGCGGGTTCAAATACTGAAAAATGCGTGTGTGACGGTGAACCTGACATACTCAGTTCGTGCTTTATTATCAGGGAAAGATATAGTGCACCTCTATGCTGGTTTTTCTATTTCTCTTAGCCTTGTGTTCTTTGATGTATATGTTGGAGTTTGTATAAGTTAGCTCTGCTTTATAGGCCATAAGCACAGTCTTAATCGTCCTAATGCTTTCCTTTTTAGCTTGTTGTAGGAAGTGAGTGTTCTCACCTTAGAGTCTATTTTTATATTTCTCCTTTTCAACTCAATTATACTAGTCATGTTTATCGGGCTTCTACTTAATGGTTCTAGGGAGCTATGACTATGGATCTAACAAAGAAGTAACTTCTTCAATTGAAGATGCAATTCAGGTGAGGAGGGAAGTATGGTCAACCTCAAGATCATGTTTTTGGCTAGTCATATGTGCCAGTTCCAAAATGATGCTGGATTACACACATGGTGTCAGTTACCTAATGATTACGGATTAGATACAAGGTGCAAATTCCCAAATGATGCTCGATTACACACAAGCTAGGTGGAGTCATCAAGTGTTCATGTCATCGTGGCTCTAGTAAAGGCTGAAAGAAAGCATGCAACAAGCCTTGAGAATGCAGTTGAGTTCCTGGAGAAGCAAAAACATCAATCAGATGCTCTCTTCACCATAGCCAAAGAAGTGATGGAAGAAGCCAGAAATAAGCTAGTAGATGCAGAGCTGGCTAAGCATCTCCTGCTATCTATAACTGTTATCAATCCAAATTTTCATTCGAAATATCTAGGTTCAAATGTTTATCCAGTCAGCAAGCCTGCTGTGATGTCCGTGAATCGGCTGAGATGTATGTAAGTTTTTGATGTCGAGATGTGGCACAAAATATATATTTTCTGGGTCATGTAATAACTTACATTACTTCATGAACAATAATAGAATGACCATTGGACGTGGTATAGCTCAAACGCAAGACCAACATTCCAAGTTCAACTTTCACATGATACTCGTGTTCACAGAAGTGGAAAGGGTGATGCAGCAAAGTAGAGTAAGTATTTCCCTGAGTTTTGAGAACCAAGGTGTCAATCTAGTAGGAGACTACACACAAATCGCCAAAAACCTGCACAAACAATCAAACAGCTTGCACCCAACGCAAAAAGGGGTTGTCAATCCCTTCATGGTTATTTGCAAAAGTGAGATCTGATAGAGATAGATAACTTGTAAAGTAAATATTTTTGTATTTTTGGTTTACAGATTGAGAAGTAAAAGATTTCTAAATAGTAGATATGAAACTTATAAGATGTAAAATAGACCCGGGGGCCATAGGTTTCACTAGAGTATTCTCTCATGATAGGAAATATTACGGTGGATGAACAAATTACTTCCAAAAGATTGGTAGAAAAGCACAAAGTTATGACGATATCTAAGGCAATGATCATGAATATAGGCATCAAGTCCGTGTCAGGTAGACCGACTCCTGCCTGCATCTACTACTATTACTCCACACATCGACCGAAATGAATCTGCATCTAGAGTATTAAGTTCATAAGAACAGAGTAACACATTAAGTAAGCTGACATGATGAAGCAGATTTAACTGAAGCAATATGATGAAAACCGCATCTTGTCATCCTCGATGGCAACAATACAATACGTGTCATGTACCCTACTGTCACTGGGATTGAGCACCGCAAGATTGAACCTAAAGCAAATCACTTCTCCTATTGAAAGAAATACCAATCTAGTTGGCCAAACCAAACCAATAATTCAAAGAAAATTACTAAGATATCAAATCATGCATATAAGAATTTAGAAGAGACTCAAATAATATTCATAGATAATCTGATCATAAATCTATAATTCATCGGATCTTGGCAAACACACCGCAAAAAAAGATTACATCGGATATATCTGCAAGATCATCGAGGAGAACATGGTATTGAGGATCGAAGAGAGAGAAGAAGCCGTCTAGTACTAGCTATGGACCCGTAGGTCTGTGTGAACTACTCACACTTCATCGGAAGGGCAATAGGGTTGATGTAGATGCCCTGCGTGGTCGAATCCCCCTCCAGCAGAGTACCGAAAAATGCCTCCAAATGAGATGTCGCGGGATCAAAAGGTTACGATGGTGGAAAAGTAGTTTTGATGGATGTTCTGATGTTTCTCGAATATTTGATACTATATAGGAGGAAGAATTAGTTCAGGGGGTTTACAAGGGGCCCACAAGGTAGGGGGCGCACCCTACCCCCCTAGTGCGTGCCCTTCATCCTTGTGGCCGCCTCGTAGATCCCCTGGCATATACTCCAAGTTCTATTGATGTCTTCTGGTCTAAGAAAAAGCCTCGTAAAGTTTCGGTCCATTTGGACTCCGCTTGATATTCCTTTTCTGCGAAACTCAAAAACAAGGAAAAAAGAAACTGGCAGTGGGCTCTGGGGTAATAGGTTAGTCCAAAAAAATAATATAAAAGAGCATATTAATGCATATAAAACATCCAAAACAGATAATACAATAGCATGGAACAATAAAAAGAAAATCAATGTAATTGGACAGACCCATCTCCGACCTGGTCAGTCGCGTCGACAAAGATTGTGTCACCCACACAACTGCCCATGGAAGTTACGACCAGTGTGCGAGAAAGCTACAACTGGCAATGATAGAAGTTGTGACCGTCCCGGGAGCATGTTGTCACCATTGTGGCCGGCGAATTTTGATCAGTGTTGAGACCACATGCGGTGGTGCTACAAAGCGGCGACTGAGGGAGTCCTAGATTATGGTGTCCTCGGGTGTCCGGGCCATGTGACATGGGCCGGACTGATGTTCCCTGAAGATACAAGATAGAAGACGTTCTCCCGTGTTCGGATGGGACTCTCCTTGACGTAGAAGGAAATCTAGGCGTGTAGATATGAAGATTCCTTTCTATTCCTTCCTCTGTAAACCGACTTTGTACAGCCCTAGCCTCCTCCGGTGTTTATATAAACCGGAGGGTTTAGTCCGTAGAGCAATCATAATCATACAGTCTAGAAATCTAGGGTTTAGTCATTACGATCTCGAGGTATATCAACTCTTGTAATCCCTATACTAATCAAAGTCAATCAAGCAGGAAGTAGGGTATTACCTCCATCAAGGGGTCCCGAACCTGGGTAAACAAAGTTTCCCATGCCTCATGTTACCTTCGATCCTTAGACGCATAGTTCGAGACCACCTACCCAAGATCTACCGGTTTTGACACCGACATTGGTGCTTTTGTTGATAATTCCACTATGCCGTCGTCCAAAGGCTCGATGGCTCACCTTGTCATCAATGACAGTATCACTTTCGTAGGAGCACTAGTTTCAGGGCAAACCCTTCGGCTTGGCGGCTTCACCATGGGTGCCCGTTCAACCGTTAAGCCAAAAGCAAACCCTCGAGTCACCGAAAACCCTCTTCGTATCAGCCCTGAATACTCCGACAAGATGGATCCGGCAGATCTATCGTCTTTGAACGAGCTGCTAGATCACATCACCGCCTTGGGCGTCTCAACTGACTATGATCGGATCAGGCTTAAACCTGACCAGAGAGATATTAAAACTCCACCGATCACCCATCACGTAGCGGTTGTGGAGGAGCAAGCTGGCAATAACTCTTCTCCTATGTAGAAAACAAATTATGTTTGGATTTCCGAACTCGGAAGCCGGATACCCGTCCTAGGGAGTACACTTCCTATCCCCCGGTCACAAAATCGGACATCAAGCCCGAGAATCCACCAGACACTCCAAAACCTGGGCTGGTAAACCGGGAAATCCCTCAAACTCTAGATTTCTCTATGGGTCAGGGCGCGAATTTAATCCCGCCCACCCACCACAAGCTATATTCTTCAAAGCAATTCCGGCCCTCCGGACATATGCGACCTAATGTATGTGCGGCAACGGCCTCAGGAGACAGACCATCACTTTTGGGCCAGATTCCTCCTTGTTAAATAAAAGATAAAAGACCGCTACGACAACGACGCAATTTTGGTATTTTGTAACAATTGTACGGATGAAGGGATCCTTAACGCCCTCAATCGTCATCACATACTGCACTTTGAAGATTTGGCACACATAGTACAGAAGTACTGTGCAATGGAAAGCACTTGGAAAAGATAGATGGCCCAGTGGGAACCAGAGGCCTTTAAGCCATCTCCCGTGCGGGCAAAGAGGACACACCCTCGCCGGGCACCTAATCATCATCCCGCGGACAAGAAAACCAAGCCCTTTACGGGAGATAGAACTATCTTCGAAGAATGCCTCAATAGGCCTTGTCAAATACACTCAACACCGGATACTGAACCAATGCACAACCTACGGGAATGTTGGATACTCCGGCAGGTGGCCAAGAGCGGCGAGGGTATCCTCACCAACAATACCCCAAAAAGATACTCTTCAGAGGACGATGATATCAAAGTATTCACGGTCTTCGAGACCTTCTCATCAAATAATCAGCGCAAAAGGGCGCTCCGCGACCTCGCCGAAGTCTGCCAAATAGCAGCAATAAACACTTGGAACGATACGGCAATCACTTTCAACGCCGATGATGGACCAAGGTCCCGCTTAGTCTGGGCACCAGCCGCATTGGTCCTAAACCCAACTGTGGACGGCTTTTCGGCTAACTAAAGTGGTAATGGATGGTGGCAGCAGACTGAACCTCATCTACGAGGACACACTCAATAAAATGCAAATGGACAATAGTCACATTGAGCAGAGCAATACATCCTTCAGAGGGATCATCCCCAGCAGGGAAGTAAGATGCTCAGGGGAAAGTAAACTGGATGTGGTATTCGGCACCCCAAAAAATTATTGGTCCGAAGAGATAATCTTCCAGGTGGCCCCTTTCAACAATGGACATCATGCCCTGTTAGGGCGAGATGCATTCACACGCTTTCAAGCTATACCACATTACATGTATATGAAGCTCAAAATGCCCGGCCCCAGTAGTGTTATCACTATCTCTAGTGATTCGGACATAGCACTCCACGCCGAATATAAAACTGCATCACTGGCTCTCGAGGCACTGTCTGAAGCCCTAGCGGCCGAGGAACTCACCGCTCTGTGTTCTACAGTGGATAGGGATGACGTAATCCTTTATAAAAGGCCTAAATCCACCTCCTTCAAACCAGCAGACAAAATAGTCAAATTTCAAGTCCACCCCACGGATTCCAAGGAAACAACTTCTATCGGGGCACAGGTGGAACCCACAGTCGACGCCGCATTACGAGAATTCTTGCGCGAGAACTGGGATATCTTCGCCTGGCACCCCTCGAATATGCCAGGAATCCCATGCGCGTTGGCCAAACATAGTCTCAATATACTGAAGGGATACAAGCCAGTCAAGCAAACGCTATGGCGATATCCAAAACCCAAGCGACATGCTATGGGGGAGGAGCTAGCCAAGCTACTCGAAGCCGGGTTCATCAGAGAGATCAAACATCCGGACTGGCTAGCAAACCTATTCATGGTACCAAAGAAGGATAAGTCCTGGCGCCTGTGTGTCGATTTCAAAGACCTTATCAAAGCCTGCCCTAAGGATCCCTTCCCACTACCTCGCATCGATCAGATTATTGATGCAACCGCGGGACACGATTCACTGTGTTTCCTCTACGCATACTCTGGATACCATCAAATTAAGAAGGAATCCGACCAAGCTGCAATGGCATTTATCATCCCGTACGGGCCATTCTGCTTCAACACTATGCCTTTTGGGCTCAAGAACGCCAATGCCACCTACCAACGCATGATTCAAACATGCTTGGAAAAGTGATTTGGCAAAACCGTGGAGGCATATGCAGACGACGTAGTCATCAAAACCAAGCATGTTGAATCATTGGTGGACGACTTACGCCTTACATTCGACAACCTCTGGAGATATGATATAAAGCTCAATCCGGAAAAGTGCGTTTTCGGCGTCCCCGCCGGCAATCTACTCGGGTTTATTGTTTCCAGTAGAGGAATTGCAGCGAACCTAGCCAAAATCCGGGCTCTGTCACAATTGGAAACACCAACTGACCTCAAGTAGGTCCAAAAACTAGCCGGGTGCGTGGCAGCTTTGCGCCGCTTTATCTCCAGACTGGGAGAAAAAGCACTACCATTGTATCACCTACTACGACGCACCGACCACTTTGTGTGGACAGATGCTGCAACAGCCGGACTGGAGGAAATGAAAACCTTGCTAGCAAGCAACCCCATCCTGGCCGCACCATCGTTGGTGAACGAATGCTGGCCTACATATCGGCAACTCACCAGGTGGTGAGCGTGGTGCTCTTCGTTGAACGAGAAGAGGAGGGGCATAAATTCCTAACTAAAAAACCGGTATACTACGTATCGACGGTCCTCACATCGTGCAAATCCCAATATCCGCATTATCAAAAGATAGCATATGCGTTCTTTATGGCATCACACAAGCTGCATCACTACTTTCAAGAGTGCTTGATCATGGTGGCTTCAGAGGTACCACTTAATGATATTATAAACAACCGGGACACCACCGGCCGGATCGCCAAATGACCTATTCAGCCCTTATCATTTGAAATAACTTACAAATCACGCCGAGCAATTAAATCTCAGGTGTTGGCCGACTTCATCGCCGAATGGACAGAGGATGAACTCCCTCAAGAGTATGGCACATATTCCAACTAGGTGATGCACTTCGATGGCTCTAAAATGCTAGCTGGACTTGGGGCTGGTGTCATCTTGACATCCCCACAGGAGACACAGTCCGCTACATGCTGCAAATACTGTATACAGACTCCAACAATGTAGCCGAACACGAGGCCCTTTTTCATGGTCTCCGGATGGCCGTCTCCGTGGGCATACAACGCCTCGAGGTGCACGGGGATTCAAACCTCGCAATATCCAAATAAATGGTGAATTTGAGGCAAAAGACCTGAAGATGGCGGCTTATCACAATGCCATACTCAAAATATCAGCTCGGTTCAAGGGGGTCGAGTTTCATCACGTGGCTCGAGAGAGTAATCAGGCCGCAGACATCCTTGCTCGCATGGGAGCTAAACGAGACCCAGTCCCACCAAACACCTTTGTAGAGAGGCTCTTCAATCCATCCATGGTGTGGCAGGAGGAGAATGGTAACACTAGTCCGGCGTCGATCATACCCCCGGTTCCAAACACATTTTCGATATTATTGGAGGCTCGGGTACCGAAATAACGCCATCGGCCCACGAAATCATGGCTTTAATTGCCTCGTGGACTGAGCCTTTCCTGGCCTACCTTACTAGGAACAAACTCTTGGAGGATCAGACCGAGGCCCGTCGCATCGTTCGACGCTCGAAGGCGTACAAAGTTCACGAAGGAGAACTGCACAAGAAAAGTACTAACGGAGTCCTTCAAAGATGTATCTCCTAAGAAGAGGGACGGCAACTCTTGGCTGAAATACACGCTGGTCTCGGCGGCCACCATGCCGCGGCTCGGGTCATTGTAAGTAAGGCCGTCCGCGCGGGCTTCTTTTGACCCATGGCCGGAGCAGATGCACATGACCTCGTACAGCATTGCGCGGGATGCCAGCTCTTCGCTAATCAAAGCCATGTTCCTCCCACCTCCCTAAGAACAATCCCAATTACTTGACCCTTTGCGCTATGGGGCTCGATATGATTGGACCCCTTAAAGGGGGAAACCATAAGAGGAAATACTTATTGGTTATGGTCGATAAGTTCACTAAGTGGATAGAAGCCAAGCCAGTCAAAACAGCTGAAGCCGCACCGGCGATAGACTTCATAACTGGCATAGTACACCATTACGGTGTCCCGTGCAGTATTATTAGTGAAAACGGCTCTAACTTTACAGCAGATGAGGTGAAAACTTGGTGCGCCAATTTGGGCATCAAACTCGATTACGCCTCCGTATATCACTCTCAGACAAATAGTCAAGTCGAACGGGCTAATGACATGATAATGAGCGGCATCAAACCCATACTAGTGCGATCTCTGCAAGAATCAGAGAAGCACTAGGTTGAGGAACTCGATTCCGTACTCTGTGGGCTGCGGACCACACCCAATTGCATGACTAGATACACACCTTTTCTTCATGGTGTACGACGCGTAGGCAGTCTTGCCTTACGACATTATTCATGATGCACCTCGAGTGCGCATGTATGAAGAGAGAGAAGCCGAGCTCGATTGGCTGGACGACCTGGAGGAGAAGCGCGATGTCGTGAAGGCCCGTTCCACATTCTATCAACAGCAGGCTCGGCGGTACCAATGCACAGAAGTACGGGCAAAGACTTACAATGTCGGGGAACTCGTTCTACGCCTACCAGAGAAGAAAAAGGACAAGCTCAAGCCCAAATGGGAGGGTCCCTTTATTATAGATGAAGTTCTCACTGGAGGAGCCTATCATCTTCATAATGCTTCGGACAATCACTTGGAGCCAAATCCATGGAACGCGGCAAGGCTTCGAAGGTTCTACGCCTAAAGTTCGTGCATATACCTTTTTTCTCCTCGCTCCTTCTTTTTCTCCTTTTCGCTATTTTCTATTTTCTTGTTTCTATACGACCTTTTTCAGCATGTGTTCAGATAAACCACACACTTGAGGGGTATTCATCCTTAAATGTACACACCGCACAATACCTGGGGGCTTCTTTTGACAAGAAGCTTATTATAATTATTTTTGAGCATCAAGCTCACCTTATATATGTGTTGTCTACCCACATATGTCTTTTTTCCCACCATTATATGCACCTTTATGACTTCAGTTTTTGCCATGCTGGGTTGCTTGGCTCCTGTGCTTCTGTCCTACGCTCCTGTTTGTTCGGCTAGGGCACAAAGGGACCACCTCTATGATTGTTACAGCCAGGTTATCTGGACGTGTACCTTAGACGGGTGAAGCTGAAAGCTAGCTTTCTTAAGGGAATGATCGGTCGGAGAGCTAAAGATGAACTTCCATTGTTGCAATACAAAACCACAGTTTACAATTTGTACTATGATTTTTTAGCATCACTACTTAGGTATGCACAAAAATCCGCAAACTGGCCCAGGGAAAGGAACCCTTAACGGAACTATTCTCTCTAGAAGATGTTTCTTACAATCAAATGTAATATAACACAACTGCCTGAATACAACTTGTCTGTTCAAGCAACTATGACCGGACTACCTGGTTTCCGAACATACCTGGGTGTTTACCCAGCGTATAGTATTCGGAAACACTCCGAACCTAGGGTTTTCTGAGGTCGAAGAAGAAAGTCTGCCATGAAAATCGTTTAACAAATTCGGCTGGAGACAAGTTTATTTGATAGAAGTTGATTATTACTTAGACTCAAAAACTTCCTCTTCCTCTAGACCTTCTAATAAGTTGTCTAGTTTACAATCTGGTTGGGTAAACTTGGCGGCCATCCTTACTTGGTCGTACACCAAGCTGACTGGACTTTCTTGTCCATTAGATCCTCGAGGTCTGACCCTCGACATATGATTTGGATCAAGCCCGGTGTACTGTGTTTTTACCATGGCCCAGGCTTCCCGAGCACCCTCTCGGTATGCCGATATCTTCCATAGCCCAAAACGGCACCGAGGTCCCTTGAACAAATTAACAAGTTCATCCATTCTTCCTGGAGGAGAATTGCCTGGCCATAAAGCCTTAGCAATGTTCCTCATTGCCTTCCGTGCTCTCACATGCACCTTGGACAGCTCCTGTGGTAGGTCGCCTCGAAATCCGGACACCTCTTCTTCAGTCCGCCCTGTCAACACGTCTGCAGAAATAAACTCGTCAGGATTTCGCATTAGCAAACTATACGATAATAAGTTCAAAGGCATACTGAATATGCCGCCTCTCAGATTTATGTTTTCTTTTAAGGCGTCCGCAAGTTTGGCCTACACATCTTTTAGCTCCTCGTTGAGCTAGGTGTTGGAATCCTGCAGATTGTTTTTCTCAACCCTGATCCGTGTGAGTACACGTTGACCAGCAGCTTCTTGCCTTTCGGCATGCGCTTTATCCGCCAGTGCGGCCTTTAATTTCTGTTCCATCTGATCCGAGAATCATCCCATTATATAATACATCAGCATTTATTCACATAAACAATATTGGTAGTCGATTATACTGTCCGGAGGAAAGGGGACATTACCAGTCGGGGCCTCCTTGGATTTCTCAAGTTCAGCGGTAGCGGCAGCTAGCTGGTTTTGGCACTGTTTTAGCTCGCGGGATAGCATATCGTTTTTATCTACGAGTACCTGATTATACATCGATCCTTAAAATCAGTTGCTTCAACTATTTTCAAGTCTCGGGGGCTACTAGTGTATGGTTATCAAATCTACATAAAATGATCTTACCCGCATATCCTTTGAAAGCTGGTAAGTGGCTCCAGCAACCCCATCCCGAGCAGCTCGGATATATGCATCCGCCGAGCTGAAGGCATTGAATGCCTCTTCAGTGAAGCAGGGATCGCGCATAACTGCTCTCCAGCGTCGATGGTTCATTGTAGTCTCCACTTCGGAGTTGGTGATGGATACATTATCCGAATCGTTGGAGAGAGGACAATTCGGCATTGCACCCGTACCAGCTCTAGCCATGGAGGCTGCGTCCAGGGTCGGCTTTGCTGACGCATGTCCGGCTGGGTCTCTGGATGTAGTCCGGTGGATGCTCTTCCGGAATTATGGCACGGCAGAAAACGTCATAGTTTGATATGTTTGCCGTAGGGCATATTGAAAACCTTACCTTTTCGATGTAGGTAGGGGTTGGGAAGTGTCACCATCCGCCTTTCTTTCTGAAGGCCCGCCTTGTGTTGACGTCCCCTTTCTAAGGGGCTATCCCGATGCGGCATGATGAGATGAGCGCCGCCCCTTTGAGGCATAAGACAGTGCAATGGGTGTGACGCGATGGGGAAACTCTTTTTTAGGAGATGCTCCTAGGGCACTTACATGGGAATAGGGGAGAAGGCCGGGGTAATCGGCCACAATGGCCACCTCTGTGCCATTGTAGCTCGTCTGATAGAAGACCCCCTCCTTGAGCTCCACGAATATATTTGGATCCTCTTCAAAACCAGGATCTAGGCCACGAATATGGTCCTCCGGCTGCGGACCAGAACTGTGGATCCCCGCAGTGGCCTTCCTCCATTCCTATTAAAAATGGCCGGGTTAAATCCACCTGGTTGCAGCCCCGGAAGAGGATTAAGTAAGGTTCTGGACTAAAAGCTTACACTGCCAGAAGAGTTGTACATGAAAAACTCCCTTGGCACTAATAGCAAGTAAGGTTCCGGAAGACCCGGGGGGCATATATTTCACTAGAGGCTTCTCTCATGATAGCAAATATTACGGTGGGTGAACAAATTACTACAAAGCAATTGATAGAAAAGCAAATAATTATGAAGACATCGGAGGCAATGATCATGAATATAGGCATCACGTCTGAGACAAGTTGACCGACTCCTACCTGCATCTACTACTATTACTCCACACATTGATTGCTATCCAACATGCATCTAGAGTATAAAGTTCATAAGAACAGAGTAATGCCTTAAGCAAGATGACATGATGTAGAGGAATTAACGCAAGCAATATGTTGAAACCCCCAACTTTTTATCCTCGATGGCAACAATACAATACGTGTCATGTCCCTTACTGTCACTGGGATTGAGCACCGCGAGATTGTACCCAAAGCAAAGCACTTTTCCCATTGCAAGAAATATCAATCTAGTTGGCCAAACAAAACCGATAATTCTAAGAGAATTACTAAGATATTAGATCATGCATATAAGAACTCAGAAAAGACTCAAATAATATTCATAGATAATCTGATCATAAACCCAGTATTCATTGGATCTTGGAAAACACACCGCAGAAGAAGATTACATCGAATTGATCTCCAAGAACAACGAGGAGAACATGGTATTGAGGATCCAAGAGAGAGAAGAAGCCATCTAGCTACTAGCTATGGACCCGTAGGTTTGTGGTAAACTACTCACATTTCATTGGAAGGGCAATAGGGTTGTTGTAGATGCCCTCCGTGGTTGATTCCCCCTCCGGCAGAGTACCGAAAAAGGCCTCCAGATGGGAACTCGCGAGAACAGAAGATTACGGCGGTGGAAAAGTGGTTTCGATGGATGTTCTGATGTTCTTAGAATATATGGGTATTAATAGGCGGAAGAAATAGGTCAGCGGAGGCACGACCGGCCCAGAAGGTAGGGGGCGCGCCCTCCACCCTTGTGGTCGCCTCGCAGATCCCCTGGCATGTACTCCAAGTCCATCTGATGTCTTCTGGTGCAAGAAAAATCTCCAAAAAGTTTCGTTCCATTTGGACTCCGTTTGATATTCCTATTCCGCGATAATCAAAAACAAGGAAAAAACAGAAATGGGCACCGAGCTCCGGGTTAATAGGTTAGTTCCAAAAATTATATAAAATAGCATATAAATGCATATAAAACATCCAAGATAGATAATATAAAATCATGGAAGAATAAACAATTATAGATACATTGCAGACGTATCAAGGAGTTCCACTAGGCGCCGGTGAAGAGAGTTTCTTGTTTGGTGCTAAGGGGGCAAGGCCATCTGCCAGTTCCTGAGGCAATCCCAAAAGGTTTCTATTTTGGTGCATGAAGAGTGGGATGGTGGGTGTCGTGGGTGTAAGTCTGACAGTAAGAATAGGGGTACGTAGGAGGAGGCAAGGACCTAGATACGGCAAGGTTGTACATGCGAGTTTACGAGTTCAGACCTCTCTCGGAGGAGGTAACAGCCCTACGTCTCTATGCCCGGAGGCTTGTCGACTAGAATACGCATGTGAGTTACAAGAGGTCCGAACACTTGTGCCAGAGGAGGAGGTGGCTTATATAGAGTACGCCAGGTCCCTTCTTCCCTCAGTTACACATGGTTCAATGTAAATTAATACAGAGGCGTTACATGTAAAGCCCGCCATAAATGACTATCAATGACCTTTAAGACTACGGAGTGAAAGGCTAACTGTTGCCATCCTAGGCTGGCTTCAGACCTTCAGTACTCTGAGTGATTCTTCGTATGGTCGAGTGGAATTGGATATCCAAGTGGAATAGATGGTCGAGTAGATTGCGCTCCAGCGTGACTTTAGTCGGTATCTTCTTTTGTACTTCAAATGTATTTGACTCTAGGGAAGTGTCCTTAGGTAGGACATATAGGTCAGGCCTATGACCCTACCCTACGTACATGTCATTGTCATTAGCCCCCGAATGGATCGAGGTCCGAATGAAGTAAGGTTGAAGCCGTTTATGACTCGATTCTATGCTTCGGAGGCATTCCATCGGAGTCTGGAAATCATACTGGAGTTTTAATCTTGCTTCAGTCACCTTGATTGATTATATTGTCATCGAGTGAATTATGTCGTAAATCTTCAAGCGAATTATAGTGTGAAATCCTTGGCGCGATTGATTGCTCTGCGGTCCCCGGATCTCACGGAACACTAATATTTGGAGAAGCACACTTTATGGGGCATGACGCAGTAAACGGAGCGATTAGAGAGGGGCGCCTTGATATCCGCACCTCCTTTTTCTCCATGTATCGGGCAAGCGTCTATTGAGGGATGTGATAAGATTGCTCGGGCCCATAGGTCAACCACTAGGAAGCAGGCCCATAAAAGGTGTCGAGGCCGAGGTAATGTACAATGCGCCTCATTCGATCTTCTTCCTCTCTGCTCTCGACACTTCTGTCTGCCCTGCTCGTACTCTCTCGCCATGGCAAAGGAGAAGACCGCGGCCATGGAGCGCGCAAAGAAGGCGGCGACGAAGGGCAAGAAGACGACTTGCGGATCATCGTCGTGGTCCGGTCTGCCTCCTGGCTGGAACCAGGGGGACTGGATCCACTCCACCATCGAGCGAGAAGTTCTAGAGAAGCTTGCAGTTGACGCCATGATTGTTGATGGATCTTGGAGGCTGTCAGAGGGGGAATCCAAGCCCCAGCCATGCGAGGGTGAGCGTGTCCTTGTCACCACCCACGTCGATCGAGGTTTTTCCCTTCCCCTGCATCCATTCTTTCGGGGTTTGCTGAACTTTTTCGGTGCTCGGATTCACAATTTCTCCCCAAACACAATCACATTTCTTGTTGCATTCATCTCATTGTGCGAAAACTTCCCGGGCTGTCAACCACATTGGGGCCTATTCGAACACATCTTCACATGTCGTTCCCAATCGGTGAAGAAAGCAAATCCGACTGACAAAAAGACGCATGTGATTCAAATGTGCGGTGGTTTAGGGATTGAATGTAGGGGTAGAAGCACTTTTCCTCCCATGACCCTTCCCGAGTCAGTCAGAGGATGGCACTCAACCTGGTTCTACTGCCAAGACATTTTGACTCCTGGTCAGTCGACCGGTCCCCCCCCCCCTTTCACTATGGAGCGACTCCGCCAGCCTTCTTCACTGATTCTGACTCCAGAGGAGAAAGGCGAGGTGTCCCTTTTTGTCAAACGGGTCATTAACTTAGTTTGGGAAGGCATGACTGGCATGGATTTGCTGGAGGTGTTCCTCATTCAACGCATCCATCCTCTCCAGGCCCGCGAGCATCCGATGTGGATGTACTCGGGCTCTGAAGACACCGCTCGGGTCCACCTAGAGGAGGTTGTCGAGGAGACGGTGGCTTAGTGGCTATGGAGCATCACTGGGAATAAGGATAATCCAGGCGGTCCGGGAGGGTTCTGCCATTCGATGCCGACCACGAGCCAGAAGAGGTCAGGCTCAAAATACGGAGTGTTTTCTTCTTCTGATCTGCAACTTCTCTTGAATCAGACTGATATTTGTTCACTCGCGTCTTGCAGGTTTATACCAAGATTTACACGATGCCGAACGGGGAGCAACTTCAGATGGAAGCGGAGAGCAAAGGTGGAAGTGCCGACTGGTAGCAGTGGGGAGGCCGACTCACCTCCCCGCTCTGAGAGGCGCTCCAAGAAGTTGCAGGATCCTTCGGGTGGGCCTAGCAAAGCAACTATGCCGAGTACGCAAGTTCCGAAGTGCACTCGGACGTCTACTCCCGAGCCGTTTGAGAAGGCCCCAAAGCAAGCCAAAGTCACTGCGTCCAAACCTTGGAAGGCCCTGCCTAGGAACAAGGTGGATGTACCTATCACCTCAACGTGAGTGCTTCTTCTCTTTGTTTTAGTTTTGATCAGGAACTCCTTTTCCTGTTTGACCGGGTGAAGTTGGGGACTTTTATTGCTGCTGCTTCTGGGACACCCATGGATATTGGCCAGGAGATGGACGACATGGAAACTACAGATGCAGCCACTTCTCGGGCAGGTACAGTTCCACAGCTATGCTCTTACTTTGTCAACTTTACTGATGGTCGTCTCTCTTACGGTTGAGTTTTTTGCAGTGCCAACGAATGTTATTCAACTTCCAGACGATGATAATGATGAAGAAGTGCCACTAAGGAATACCGGGAGGAGGGGAAGGACTCTGAGCAAGAAGGTGCCTACCAGCAAAGTGTATCATTTGACATCAGCACCAGAACCAGACGTTCAGCAACTTCATGATCCAGTCCGGACTTCTGTTTCTTATGCTAATCCTTTGTCGACTGACCTGCCCTCAGCGACGACTACTCAGGCCCCTGCTTTGACTATGCAACTTCAAGCTTCAGCTCATCCGACTACCTCGTTTACTCCAACAAGCCCTCTTTTTGTTGTCCATCATGTCCCGGAGGATCAAGTAGGCGCTGCCAAGGAAGCCATGATCCAGGCAGGCTTAATGAGGGACCGAATGAGGGTGGTGTATGATACTAGCAAGGCCGCCTATGATGCCAGCTCTACCCTTCAAACCAGCGTCCGAGTAAGTGGGATTGTAAGTTGATTTCCGATCGATTTTCAGCTTGATCTTTGCTCTGTTAGGATATGCTATTTGAAAATTGCTGCTTTATCATGTGTATGACGTCCGTGGATGATCGTTTTGAAACTTTATGCGCATCTATCATGAGTTTGCACCTTGCATCTGTTCACCCACTGGGTGTTTGTCTTTTGCTTTGAAGCTCTTTCACTTGAGTCGACCAGGTCGTGTCGAGTGAACCATTGAACCAGTGGAAGCATGCCAAGTGCACCCACTGGGTGTAGTCCACGAGACCGCCGTCGACTGCGGGCAGTCAGCGGTGGTCTGAGAACAGGTTTTTAGTTTTTGGTTTTTTTACTCCTTCCACTCGAGTTGGGCAGACTATGCCGAGTGGGAAATCGAACCGGTGGGGGCACGCCAATACCACCCACTGGGTGTAGTCCCCGAGAATGCCGTTGAATGTGTGATTTGGCCGTAGTCTTAGAACTCCTTTTTTTATAATAATCTGGCCTTGCAACTTATCACTCGGAAGTGACTGATCTTGGTTTCTGTCGACTGATGTGTCTCGTTGATTGATTGCAGAAATCTTGTGAGCTTGGATCCAAGTTTGCTGATTTGGATAAAAAACACATTCAGATCAATCTCGATCTGGAGTTGGCTAAGGAGAACTTGAAGAGAGCCCAAAATGAAGCAGCTGTCCTAGGAGGTAACAATTTATCGACCACTCGCCTTGCCATATTTTCATTTCAACCTTTAAACCGTGTGATTCCACTCGAACAGATGTGCGTAGTCAAAACCGTAAACTCCAAGCTCATCTGAAGAATGCTATTTCTTTAGACAAAATGAAGTAGGCTATGGAGCAGAAGGATCTTGACCTTGAAGTGGCACAAAAGACGGCGCGGGAGAAGATGAACTTGCCAATCAGAAGCTGGCTTCAGTTGGAAAGTTTGAAGAAGAGAACGCCAAGTTGAAAACCGATGTTGATGGAGCGAAGAAGGAAAACGTGCAGCTGAAAGAGGAGAAGGTGGCCTTAGCAGACAAAGTTTATTGTCTCACTCAGAAGAGAAATGAAATGCAAACTTATCTGCGAGATCTTGCGAAGAAGATGTTCCTTATGGTTGAAGGTCCTTTTCTTATCCGACTGTCCGCAGAGAACTTTTTCATTATGTTAATGTTGCTTCAACACCTTTTTTGCATGCAGAATTCTGTCAGAACATCGAGGAAGAAACTAGGTGGATTGAGAAAGTTCTGGACCCTATCAACTCTCCCGTCAAGGATGAAGCTACCATGAATGTGATCCGACTGGAATCTCGCCTTGCCAGTGTCTTGGATTACATCGCTCGACTGAAGGTTGTGCTGTCCCGGATCGACAAGGAGTTATGGCCACACGATGTGCTTCTGAATGACCTCGAGTCATTCATGACTTGAATCAACAGCATCCCGGACTGAGTGCACGCATGGAAGAAGTCAGTTGCCCGATGCGGTGCTGACATGGTGTTGTCACTCGTCTGCATTCACTGCAAGGAAGTCAAAGAAAATAAGTTGGCGGCCCTTAAGGTTGCCAATACCAAGAAGCTTCAATTCTATTCCTTCATGGAGACCTTCATCGATGCAGCTACTCGCATTGCCGACGACATCGACCTAGACAATTTTGTCGAGCCAGCAAGTTCTCCTCCTCTCGAGTGAAAAACTTAATAGCTTGACTTTATTTGCCTCGGAATGTCGAGTGTTCTGTAATCGTTAAACTCTCTTGGGACTGATGTCTGAGTACTTCTGATGGTAGTTCTGAACCTTCATGGATTTATCTGAACTTGGTTGTTTTATTTGGATCCACTTGCTTTGTCCGTATTGCCTTCAGAACTTTCATTTTTGACTTAGGCGAATCTAAGATCACAGCCGAGTCTCCGAGTGAGAGGATTGTTTTTCACTTGGAGCAGACATTGTACTTTGGGCGCAGCTCAGAGTGCAACCATACTTTGTGCTTGTGGCGTAGCTGAGAGTCTAACCATACGTTGTACTTGTGACGCAACTCAGAGTACAACCATACTTTGTACTTGTGGCTTAGCTCAGAGTGCAACCATACGTTGTTGTTGTGGTGCAGCTTAGAGTACAACCATATGTTGTACTTGTGGTGCAGCTCAGAGTACAACCAAGCATTGTACTTGTGGCATAGCTCAGAGTATGTGTCCAAACTTTCGAGTGAGAGGGTTGCTCTTCACTCGGAGTGTTTCTGAAACTTAAGCGAGTACGGGATCGCAGCTAAGCTTCCGAGTGAGAGGGTTGCTTTTCACTCGGAGTGTTTTTGAAACTTAGGCGAGTACGGAATCACAGCTAAGCCCCCGAGTGAGATGGTCGCTCTTCACTCGGAGTGTTTTTGTAACTTAGGCGAATCGGGTTCGCGGCTAAGCCCCCGAGTGCGAGGTTGCTCTTCACTCGGAGTGTTTTTGTAACTTAGGAGAATTGGATTCGCTGCTAAGCCACCCACTTGGGGATTTGAACACCCATGCTTATATGAAAACGACCATTAATAATACTGCAAAAATCATGTCTATGATAAGCAATCTAAATGATTCTTACTACAACTCGTCGATCTGAGTGTTTAGGTATCAAAATAGCGGAGCAGATCCGCATTCCACGAGTGTGGCTTGTCTTCTTTCTTGGCCACATTGTAAAGGTGGTACGCTCCATTGTGGAGCACCTTGATGATGATTAAAGGTCCTTCCCAAGCCGGAGTGGTCTTGTGAGGCCATTTCTAGTGTACTCGGAGCACAAGGTCTCCTTCCTGAAATGCTCAACCTCTGATATTTCGGGCATGGAATCGACGCAGGTCTTGTTGATAGATGGTAGACTGGATCAGAGCCATTTCTCATTCCTCTTCTAGGAAATCAATGGCGTCCTGGCGTGCATGTTCTGTTTCAGCTTCTGAGAACAGTTCCACTCGAGGGGCAATATGCAGCAAATCGCTCGGAAGCACAGCTTCAACTCCATATACCATGAAGAAAGGGGTTCAACCATGCACTACTAGAAAAAGGGCTATAGATGGAATTGACACTAATGGCGCACCAGACATGCGGTGCGCCATTAGTATATACTAATGGCGCACCATGTGTTGGTGCGCCATTAGTATCCAAATACTAATGGCGCACCGTTGACTTGGTGCGCCATTAGTAACAATTTTTTTTTCATTTTTTTTAAAACTACTAATGGCGCACCAGTGGATAGTGCGCCATTAGTAGTTAAACTACTAATGGCGCACCACATCCACGGTGCGCCATTAGTAATTTTTTTCAAATTGTTTTTTTTGAAAAAATACTAATGGCGCACCGTGGGAGTGGTGCGCCATTAGTAGTTAAACTTACTAATGGCGCACCACACCCACGGTGCGCCATTAGTAAAATTTTTTCAAATTTTGTTTTTTTTTTATTTTCAAAAAATACTAATGGCGCACCGTGGGAGTGGTGCGCCATTAGTAGTTCAACTTACTAATGGGGCACCACTCCCACGGTGCGCCATTAGTATTTTTTTTTCATATTTTGTTTTTTTTAAACTAGTAATGGCGCACCGTGGGAGTGGTGCGCCATTAATAGTTGATCTGCTAATGGCGCACCACTCCCATGGTGCGCCATTAGTAATTTTTTTTCAAATTTTGTTTTTATTTTTTTTAATTTTATTTTCAAAAAATACTAATGGCGCACCGTGGGAGTGGTGCGCCATTAATAGTTCAACTTACTAATGGCGCACCGTGGGAGTGGTGCGCCATTAGTAGTTCAACTTACTAATGGCGCACCACTCCCACAGTGCGCCATTAGTATTTTTTCATATTTTTTTTTATTTTTTTTCAAAACTAGTAATGGCACACCGTGGGAGTGGTGCGCCATTACTAACTTGGCCATTACTGCACCCCCCCTCCTGTGGACCGCCTTTTCCAGTTCAAAAATAAATAAAAGAAATGATGTATATGTCAAAAAAATAAAAGAAAATAAGTTTCTCATGTGATATGTGGTCTACTTGTTGGGAAAATTTACAAATATGAATTTTGACTTTATTTGCAAAATATCTCTGGAATTTAGTAAAACGGGCATAACTTTTGCATACGAACTCGGATTAAAAAGTTTTTTATATGAAAAATCATCTACTCGAAAAATGACATCCGAATTTAAGCGGGGGAACCACGTTAAACATTTTCAAAATCCCAAAAAACCTAACAGAAAAAAAGTTATGGGGCTTTTAAGATCTACAGGCAAAAAAATTCAAAAAATTTCAAACTTACTAGTGGCGCACCGTTTGCTAGGTGCGCCACTAGTAACAGAAAGAAAATTTATAAAATTTTGAAAAAAAAAAATTATAATTTTTTTTCCAAAATATGATACGTAATATGACCGGGAAGTTTGAAATATATTTTCAAAATTTCATCATACTCATGAACATTAACAAACTCCTAGACATCAAGAAAGGTTAATATGATTTATATGATAGATATATCAACAAGTGCCTGTGAAGTGAGCTGGTGCTGGGGTTGGATAAAACTACGAAGTTAAGCGTGCTCGGGCTGGAGTAGTGTGAGGATGGGTGACCTTATGGAAAGTTTGACCACAGAGTGCGATTTGTCTTGAGATTAAGCAAATTGACCCCATATTAAGCCATAATGACCTTAGATTAAGAAAAATAAAATAAAAATTTGAAAAAATAAAATTTGAATTTTTTTTACCTATGGCGCACTTCTATGTAGTGCGCCATTAGTATGCCAAAGCACCTGGGTATAGATGGCCCCCTGGGAGGCATACTAATGGCGCACAGTGCCCTATACTAATGGCGCACCAGTGGTGCGCCATTAGTATACCAGATACTAATGGCGCACCAGAGGTGCGCCATTAGTAAAAAATAATAATGGCGTGCTACTAATGGCGCACCAGTAGTGCGCCGTTAATGGGCAAAACCGGTGCGCCATTAGTAGGCCTTTTTCTAGTAGTGATGTAATGCCCCAGATGTAACACTTTCCCTATATGGCAATATATAAACTTTGGCTTCATCAATTCCATTCCGAGTTCTTCTTCTTTCGGGTTTCGTCGTTTTTGTGTGTGTGTGTGTGTGCATTTCATCCATGTCATGTTGTCATGTGCATTGCATTGCATTTGTGTTGTCACTTGCATCCGGTCCCACTCGTCTCTTCCCGTTGTCCGTTTCGAGTTCCGACGCTCTCTCACGTGCCTGTGGCATCCCCGAGTCCTTCTTTCGTGTGTGGCCGTGTAACGTTTCCGGAATGGCGTGAGACTTGTCGTGCGATGTTGTTTTGATACGTATAGGCCGCCTGTCAAGTTTCGTCGCGTTTGGAGTTCGTTTGGTACTCCAACGGTTAACCTAGTGGGCTAAAAGAACCTCTTTTTTGAGGCCCAAGACCCCCTCCACAACAGCCCACCAACCCAGCAAAACCCTTCCCATCATCTCGGTCATCGAATTGTGATCCCGTGGTCGAAAACCGCTCCCCATTTGGACTCTCCTAGCTCCTTGTGCCTATAAAAACGTCCCCCCATGCCATTTTCGTTCGAAAAACCCTAGCTCCACTCCGTCCCCGTCGCCGGACATGTCCGGACCGAGCCGGACGCGTCCGCCGCCGCCCCTCGGCCAATCCGAGCCTGGCACGTGTCCCGCCCGGGCTCTTCCAGCCCGCGCCGCCAGGGCCCGCCGCGCCTCCCGCGCCGTCTCCCCTCCGCCTCCGGTGGCCGCTGCCGCCGCGCCACCCGTGGAGCTCGCCACCCAGCTCACCGGAGCTACCTCGCCGCCGGCACCGTCCTGCCCCGCCGCCGCCGAGCCTCAGCCACCGCACCGCCGCGGCTCAAGATCTACGCGGCCCCTCGCCGTGCTCCTCTAGCCGAGCTCGTCGGCCGGCCCCGCCGCCTCTCCGCTCGGCCGCCTCGCCGGAGGGCCGAGGTCGCCGGCCTCCCGATCAAAGCTTCGGCGCCGGATCCCAATCGGATCGAGCTTGATCCAGCCGCCGGGTTCAAAACCCTAACGGGCCCGCGACCCGACACCCGCAACCCGCTTCGCCCGATCCACCGTTGACCCGGCCCGTCCGCCCGTTGACCAAATCTGAGGTTAACCCTTGTTTTTTTTACTAAGTCCTTTTTGCATTTTCTTGTCTGATGCATTCTTGTGGAGCTAATAACTTTTTGTGTGTATGTCCGATTTGTGCATATGATATGTCAAAATGATCGTCGTGACATGTACTATGTTTTGTTCCATTGTGTCATGCTTATTTGAGTCCTTCTAGATGTCTTAATCTTCGTGACAAGAGTGCTACTTGTTATATACTGCTGCTACTTGTTATTTTCATGCCATGTTTGAGATGTGATAACTTGGTGCATGTTTATCCAAATGAAGCAAATGATATGTCAAAATGTTCATCATGAGATGCTCTACATGTTGGTTGCTGTAGCATGTATGTTAGAGGTCATATTGCCATGTTTAACTCGGTTGCAAAAGTGCATGTGGCTGTTAGGTTTTGTAACTTGTTACGAGATGCCTAGTAGAGGAGCTCGTTGCTATTTTTGTGTTTGTCCCCATGTCGCATGCTCATATGTTTTAAAGTCTCCATCATGTGATCTTTGTTGTGGTGCAAACCTTTTGCCATGTTATGCTTTAAGATGACTTAAACATGCTCGCAAACATGCCATGCTAATGTTACTGTTTTAACACTTAGTGAAATTTCACTAAGTCTGGAATCTGTAATATCATGTTGCTATGTTTGCTTGATGCTCTAGGCAAATCCATGTTAGTTTTGGGGTGGCCATTGATCATTCTTTGTTGTATATGTTGTTGTCTATCCATCCATGCCCTCACATGCTCATTTGGGTTGCTGTAGCATATTTAATTCTTGCTCCCAAGTTGCTATAAAATATTGCTATCAGGTTTTTAGTGTCATGATCAAAATGTTGCCGCTTGTTTCTATTGATCCATGCCTCCTATGGAGTTGCTCCAATGGAGTTGTTTGCTGTAGGATATGTCTACTTCATGACCATGCTTCTTGTCACCATGTTTGAGTGCTGTAGAGTATATATTTCTTGCTTCCAAGTTGCTATGTAGCTGTTAATTTCAGCTTTGCATTGTTTCTTGTTTCGGGTGTATCTTCTAGACCGTAGCTCCGTTTTAAACCAAATTTATATGAAACTTGACTAGAATTTCGTGCAGATCATCATGGTGCATGTTAAATTGTTGTTTAACAACTTTAACTTAAGGTTTGTTCAGATCTGGACTAATTTCAAACTATGCATATGAGGACTTACCGGATTTGTCTTAAGTAGTTTCCGGCCTCATTTAAACTTGTTGTTCTTATGTTGTTTCTCTATGCTTCCTACCTTGCCATGTTTTGCATCCTATATGGATCTGTCTTGCATCCTACTTGCTTGAGCATATTGTCTTGTTCTTGTGTTGTTCTGGTGTGCTTCCTATGTTGTCACCTAGTGCATCTACAGTGCATCCTAAGTGCATCATACATGCATCCTGTAGTTTGCGCATTGCAGCTTGTTTGATTTCGTGCCTCGTGTGTTCTTGTATTGAGTAGAGCCGGAAGCCGAGACCGAGTACGAGAACGAGGTTACTACCGAGGTTGAGAAAGAGGAGCCGTCTTGCGATCCCATCGACGACTCGACAGGCAAGATGACCTGACCCAGATATCATTACAATCTTTGCCTATTGCTAGAAGTCTCGCTCTTTAGCTCATTGCCTCGATGCCCATGTTTGTTTGTCAGCCTCCTATTGTAACCATGAATCTGTTTAACCACCCAACCTAGCAAAACCTTTGTTTGGCTAAGTAAGCTTCGCTCAGCCCCTCTTATAGCATTGCTAGTTGCAGGAGAAGATTTGAAGATTCTTGCTTCATGTTGAAGTTATGTTGGGATATCACACTATATAAACTCTTAAACTAAATCATCTATATATTGGTAATTGGTGGAAGGCTAAGCCTCTTTCTTGGTGATTTGTTCCACTCATGCCGCCCTAGGAACCGTATAAACCGGTGTTATGTTCCTTGATTATGCATTCCTCACATGGTTGGGGTTATGGGACCCCCTCGATAACCCGCTTAGCGCTAAACCTTTTCCAGCAAGGCGCAACATTGGTACTCCATTTGCCTAATAACTAAAACTTGCATAGGGACTAGCTATCCCCTTTTATTAATCAACCCCCGGGCCAGTGCTCCACATGAGTGTTGGTCCAACCTAGAGCAGCTTGCGGCACCGCCCCTTGGCAACTCGGGGTATCTGAATGCTGTAACCATAGCTCATCCGGTCGTGGCCTGAGACTAGATACGCGCGGCTATTATCAGGGTGTCGGCACGCCGGGAGGTCTTGCTGGATTAGTTTTACCTATGTCGGTATATCTTGATCACGGGATTCCGAGAATACTCGGGCCTTCCCACCTTGGAGTTCGACTCTGCGGATCGTGGGCTTGTAATGGGCCAAGTTGGAACACCCCTGCAGGGTTTTGAACTTTCGAAAGGCGTGCCCGCGGTTATGTGGCAGATGGGAATTTGTTAATATCCGGTTGTAGAAAACTTGACACCATGTTCAGAACACACTACCAGCGTGAGTAACCGTGACGGTCATTTTCTGAAAGGGGTTCGGGAAGTGAATACGGTGGGGTTATGTTTGACGTGCTTAGATAGGATCACTTCGTGATCACTTTGACGCTTGTGGCACTTCTCTTCTCGCTCTAAACACGTAAGCTAGTGCTAGTGCAGCTGCAACCTTATATCTTTCTTCAGCCTTGTTCCACACCCAAGGCTTAGATAGTTTTGCTACCCGGGAACGGGATTGCTGAGTCCTCCGTGGCTCACAGATTCTACACCACACCAGATGCAGGTACCATGGTGAACTACTCAGGTGACGGCACAGAGCTGTACTGGGAGTACGATGAAGAACGTAGTCGATACTATGTGGACGATCAGTAGTGGTTTCTACTAGGGGCGATTCGAACGTGTGGCTTTATGTATTTGGTATCTTTCTTTTGGATCTTCACCCGTAGTCGGGTTGTAATGTTATTTGGATGTTGATTTGCTATGTAATGTATTGTGTGACGTGGCGAGTGTAAGCCAACTATCCTTTTGCAATTTCATCCCTATTTTTACATGAGTCGTGCAAAGATACCGAACTTGAGATCATTCCAGAATGGGCTTATACCTTTAAGTCGTGCCTCGACACGTAGGAGGTATAGTCTCATCCTAGGCATTACAAATCAGTCGACCGATTGGGAGTTCTTCTCAATCCCCATGGAATAGATGGCAACTCAGTCACCCAAGCTCCATCTACGTGCTTGAGGTCGCGCATCAATTGGGGTTTCAGCCCCTTGTAGGATCAAGCCATTCACTCTTTCTGCCTGTCCATTCGACTGCGGGTGCGCAACAGATGCGTAATGGACCCGAGTGCCCTGGGAAGCGCAGAATGCTCTGAACTCGTCAGAATCGAAATTGGAGCTGTTACCTATTATAATGTTGTGAGGGACTCCATATCAGAATATCAGCACCCTGATGAAACTAATGGCAGTGCTTGGGTCAAGATTCTTGATATGCTTGGCCTCGATCCATTTGGTGAACTTGTCAACTGCAACGAGTAAATGAGAGAAGCTCCTTCTGCTGGTCTTGAATGGTCCAACCATGTCTAACCCCCAAACTACTAATTGCCAGACGAGTGGAATAGTCTTCAAGGCGGATGTAGGCCTGTGAGACATGTTAGAATAAAACTGGTAGCCTTCGCACTTGTCGAGTATATGTTTAGCCATTTCATTCGCATGCGGCGAGTAAAATCCCGGTCCGTATGATTTGGCCACGATGGTCCGAGAGGATGCGTGGTGACCACAGGTCCCCGGTTGAATCTCACTTAAGATCAGTCGACCTTCTTCTGGAGAGACGCAACGCTAATTTACTCCGGTAACACTTTCTCTGTAAAGTTGTCCTCTTATCATAGTGAAGGCTTTGGATCTATGGATGATCTGGCGGGCCTCATCTTCATCCTCTGGGAGCTCCTGCTTGAGCAGATATGCAATATATGGCACCATCAAGTCGAGAGTGATCGCTAAAACCACCATGATCAAGTCGACTACTGACGGAACTTCAATCTCAGTCGGATTGGTTGAACTTATCGGTTGCGGGGGCTCCTTTGTAATGGGTTCTTCTTGGACTAATGGGGTATGGAGATGTTCCAAGAACACATTACTAGGAATAGACTTCCAAGTGGAGCCTATCTTTGCCAGATCATCAGCTGCTTGATTCTTGAGTCGGGGTATGTGGTGGAGCTCCATCCATTCAAACGTCTTCTCCAACTTTCTCACTATATTGCGGTAACCAGTCATGGCAGGGCTCCTGATGTCCCACTACTTCATTACCTGATTGACCACCAAATCTGAGTCGCCGTAGACCATCAGGCGACGGATGCCGAGTGAGATGGCCATACACAACCCATAAAGAAGTGCCTCATACTCAGCCTCAATGTTTGAGGAGTCGAAGTGAATCTGGAGGACATAATTGAGCTTGTCGCTTCTTGGGGATATAAGGACCACTCCAGCACCAGAACCGTTCAACATCTTGGACCCATAAAAGAAAATAGTCTAATGTTCCGGGTGAACCTGTGTCGGTTGCTGCTGTTCAATCCACTAAGTGAGGAAATCTGCTATTGTGTGAGACTTGATTGCTTTCTTTACTTCAAACTTGATATCTAAAGGACTCTACCAGTGGCATCTTGATTGTTCAGAATTTCAGATAATGGAGCGTTGCTGATGACTGAAACCGAGTGGTCTGCGAACTAATGTGCAACTTTCTTCATGGTCAAATAAATCCCGTAGACAAGCTTCTGGTAATGTGGATACCTTTGCTTGGATGGAGTCAAGACTTCAGAAATATAGTACACTGGGCGTTGAACTTTATAGGCTTTGCCTTCTTTTTCTCGCTCGATTGTAAGCACTATGCTGACAACTTGTCCAGTGGCTGTGATGTATAACAATAGAAGCTCTTTGCTGACTGGGGCAACCAGCACTGGCTGGGTGGAAAGCAGGGCTTTGATCTCTGCAAACGCTGTTTCGGCTTCGGGTGTCCACTCGAACTTGTCAGATTTCTTCATCAGTCAGTAAAGAGGCAATGCCTTTTCATCGAGACGAGAGATGAATTGACTCAGTGCAACCAAGCAACCAGTTAGCTTCTGAACGTCATGCACATGCACATGGCATTTCATTTGGAGAATTTCTCCAATCTTTTTGAGGTTTGCGTCGATCCCCCATTTGGAAATGAGAAAACCGAGTAATTCTCCACTCGGGACTCCGAATGTGCATTTTGATGGATTGAGCTTGATATCATATCTTCTTAAGTTGGCAAATGTTTTAGCAACATCAGTCAGTAGGTCGGAACCTTTACGTGACTTCACCACGCTATCATCCATGTATGCCTGCATGTTTGGACTGATTAGAGTGAGCAAGCACTTCTGAATCATGGGCCTGAACGTGGCACCGGCATTCTTGAGGCCGAAGGGCATGGTAACATAACAAAAGCACCCGAATGGAGTGATGAAGACCGTTTTTTCTCATCGGGTCCAGACAGTCAGATCTGATGGTACCCGAAATACGCTTCCAAAAAGGACAGACACTCACATCCCGCAGTTGAGTCAACAATCTGGTCGATGCGGGGGAGAGGGAAGTGATCTTCCGGGCATGCTCAATTGATGTGCTTGAAATCAATACACATACGGAGTGAATCAACCTTTTTGGGGACCATGGCAACATTGGCGTGCCACTTGGTGTGGTATATCTCGCAGATGAACTCAGCTGCCAAAAGCCGAGCTACCTCTTCACCAATGGCCTTCCTCTTCTCCACAGCGGACCGACGGCAATGTTCCTTGACAGGTTTTACTTTTGGGTCGACATGCAAACCGTGCTCAGCCAGTCCCCTGGGTAGACCCAACATGTCAGATTGTTTCCATGCGAAGATGTCCCAGTTCTCACGGAGGAACTCGATGAGCGCTTCTTCCTATTTGATGTCGAGTGTTGTTGAGATGTGAGTTGGAGCAGCATTGGGATCAGTCGGGTGAATATGTACATGCTTTGTCTCTCCGGCCGACTGAAACACAAACTCTGAAGCAAGCTTCTTAGCTCGAGACAAATCACTCGGATCTGCATTCTTCTGATGTACTTCCCTTTCCACTGTTGCCATCTATTCGTCGGCAATGTTTGAACCCTTCTGGAGGCACTCTTCCGCTCTTTGCTGATTTCCTATGACTGTGATCACGCCTCTAGGGCTAGGCATCTTGTACTTGAGGTATACGTAACATGGTCGAGCCATGAAACGAGCATATGCGGGCCTGCCCAGAATAGCATGGTAGGCATTGTGAAAATCCACCACCTCAAACATCAAATTTTCTTTGCGGTAATTCTTTGAATCACTAAAAACCACATCAAGAGTGATCTGACCGAGTGAATCTTCTTTCTTTCCTGGGATGACTCCATGGAATCGCATGTTGCTCTCACTGAGCTTAGACATCAGAATGCCCATCCCTCGGTGGGTCTTAGCATACAGAATGTTCAAGCCACTGCCATCATCCATGAGAACCTTGGTTAGTCGCGTGCCCCCAACGACTGGGTGAACCACCAAGGCTTGCTGCTCAGGGGTAGCAACGTGCGCTGGGTGATTGTACTGGTCGAATGTAATGGGAGTTTTGACCATTTCAAATACGTCGTAGTTGCTGGAGCAACCATGTTCACTTCTCTGTTAATAACTTCTAGTCGATTTTTGCTCTCTAAGTCAACAAAAATCACCAAAGTAGCATTCACATTAGGGTAACCATCATCCTCTATTTGCTCTTCTTCCTTATCAGAGTCTTTCTCTCGGGGTTGAGCCTCTCAGAACTGCTGAATCATGAGCTGACACTGTTGAGTGTTATGCTTGGGAAGAATAAAATTACCATCATCATCTTCTTCGTGTGTATGTGACACGGCAAATCCAGAACATCATGGTCGGACTGATCTTTCACCTTTTTGGGCACCCACGGCCCCTTAGGTTTTCCTTTGAACTTTTCTTGATTTAGAACCTCGTCCTTTGCGCGACCCACAACTTCAGCTTTACGTTTCTGTTTCCGACCAGAATTTCCACCTCTAGTGTCCTGACCTTTTCTGACTGGTTTTCCCTTGCCACTACAGAGTCAATCTTCTTTTCATCCATTGGCATATCGAGTGGCAATATCCATCATTCGGCCTAGGAACATATCTCCTGAATGACCAAACTTCAGATTAAGCTCTCTGTATCGTACGCCTTCTTTGAAAGCGCAAACTGCTTGGTGCTCCGACACATTCTCTACTGTATGATGAAGAGTAGTCCATCTCTTGATGAAATCTCTTAGAGTTTCATTCGGTTTCTGGATGGAAAGCGCAGCTCAGCTAGCCTGGCTGGTGGCTTGCAAGTGCCCTTAAATGTCTTAATGAACACCCGGGCCAGCTCATCCCAACAAAAAATACTTCCAGGACCAATTGATTCAACCAGGCCCTAGCCAAGCCCTGAAGCATCAGGGGTAGGTGCATCATGGCTACATCATCGTTTCCTCCACCAATCTGCACGGCCACTCAATAATCCTCCAACCACGTGTCGGGTTTTGACTCACCGGTGAATTTACTCACCCCCATTGCCAACCTGAAGTTGGGAGGGATTTCAGTGGTTCGGAGGCCTAGAAACAAATGCCCTACTGCTGACTGGACATTCTCTATCTTGTCCCTCTCTGTGTGCTCTGCCTCTGTCAACCAAACCCTGGACCAAAACTGGCATTGCATCAAATCCAGGTTCTCTGGGGTCAATCGTATCTCTAAGTTCATCGCCATACGGGCACCTATCATCATACCACCAGGGTGAGTACGATCTGCCCGTCGGAGAGGGCGTAGGCACTCGACAATGATCATCATAGGGAAAATGATGATTATACTGCCTGTGACCTCGACCCAGATACTGATACTGATGGTGACCATGATCTTCACGTCGTGGAGGTGATCTTGGGCTATGCGCCGACTAAATCGTGTCCACAACCACAGATCTGCTATGGATCCTATTGCGCGATTGAGAAATAGCCAAGTTTTGTTCGCCTACTACTCGGAGCAGTGCTCTGATCTGCAACAAACCTCTGCCAGCATCTGAACGGGACGGCTAAATTGACTCTGCTATTCGCACTGCTGCTGCAAGATTTTGAACCAAAGTGGGATATACATGAGTTTCAGGCGAAAACAACTATCGTGGTTGTCGACTGGACTCAGGGATCTTCCGACAGGTGCATTGGTCGAGTGAGTATTGGAGATTCTCCAGTCGCGAGCACTCAGCCAAGGTGGCTAGGCGGTTAGCTTCCAAGGCCCGAGCCTCGGAAGTCTCCCCAATGATGGGGGTATGGAGCGCCTCCTCATTGCGATGATGCAGCTCTTCCCTCTGCTCCGTAGTGAGGGCTTGGGGATGATATTCATCATGACCACGTGATAGGCCGCCGCCGCCATCGCGACAGAACCCAGGCGGGCTACATGGCGAGTTGACCATGAGAACATCTGCTACACGGTCGTTGCTACCGCACTTGTAAAGAATGTCCGCGGAACCAGTAGACAGGTAGAATGGCCCGTAGAGATACTCGTCGGGCTCGATAGCCACAACTTGATGGGTGGCCGACTGGTGGGCCACCGCATGGTTCACCCACCGCTGGCGCCGCGACCAGCCAGATCGCTTACGGTGGCGTACAGCGGGGAGAGCGGACAACACGGGAATCGACTCATATTGGGTTGATGGCTGTCGCAGGAGAACCCCGCAGGCACTCGCACGGAAAATGGGGCGCCCAGCGGACGGGTAGGGCCTCGACGTCGAGGGGAGCTTCTTGGAGCCAAGCAGAGTCGTCGACGATGAAGACGAGCGCGCCGGGATGGATCACGTGGCCCAAAGCCAAACCGCCGCCGGAAACCATGTTGATGCAGATCGGAAAAATCGCAACCTCGCCAGAAGTGGCTAAGACGCCTGCCCCACGATGGGCACCAACTATCGTGGGAGTAAGTCTCATAGTAAGAATAGGGGGTACGTAGGAGGAGACAAGGCCCTAGCTACAACAAGGTTGTACACGCGAGTTTATGAGTTCAGGCCCCTCTCGGAGGAGGTAACAGTCCTCCTCTCGGTGCCTAGAGGCTTGTCGAATGGAATATGCGTGTGAGTTACAGGAGGTCCGAACCCATGTGCTGGAGGAGGAGGGTGGCTTATATAGAGTACGTCACGTCCCTTCTACCCTCTGTTACACAGGGTTCAATGTAAATTAAGACAAGAGCGTTACTGGTAACGCTCGCCATAAATGACTATCAATGACCTTTAAGACTACAGAGTGAATGGTTGACTATTGCCATCCTAGGCTGGCTTCAGACCTTCTGTACTCCAGTGATTCTCCGTATAGTCGAGTGGAATTGGGATATACGAGTGGAATAGATGGTCGAGTGGATTGTGTTCCAGGGTGACTTCAGTGGTATCTTCTGTTGTACTTCAAATGTCTTTGACTCTAGGGCAGTATCCTTGGGTAGTACGTCTAGGTCAGGCCTATGAGCTTTACCTAGGTACATGTCATCGTTAGTGGGCGCGTCAGGACGGAGGTGAGCACCAAGCCCACCTACGTGTCATGGACGGTGGCTTTGCAGGAAAATACTACTTTTGTCAGGTTAGACTAAGCCCATGTCCCCCTTCAAACTGGTCGTTGTGGCAAACCTTCCCGCCGAGTGTTTTTGGGGAGGAGGACCGAGGCTAGTATAAGTGAGGGCAGAGAACCACCGTAGATATGGATCAACTCTCCTTGTACTCACAAGTTCATCCTCCCTCACGAGGCAATAAAACCACCAACCAAGAGTAGGGATTTACACCGCAAGGTGGCCCGAACCTGGGTAATGTGTTGTGTCGTGTTCTTCTTCCTTAGATCGTGCTTGCCCTGCATCGCTGTGGGATAGGAGGAGTAGAGTAGAGTAGCGAGAGAACAAGCGCACCCCAGTGTTAGAACCTCTTGGATCCCCGGAGCCCCGATTCCGACATTTGGCACGCCAGGTAGGGGTGCGGCCGTTCTTCTTCTTCGCTCTGGTTTCTGCTCTACCGTCTC
Organism: Secale cereale; assembly: GCA_902687465.1. Classification (NCBI taxonomy): domain Eukaryota; kingdom Viridiplantae; phylum Streptophyta; class Magnoliopsida; order Poales; family Poaceae; genus Secale; species Secale cereale. The sequence continues at coordinate 307,392,357 of LR738712.1, read as the reverse complement.
CATGGCTAAAGCTCATCTTGTTCGTGCTGATCGCCGTGCGGCTTGCCTTGCCCAAACGGAGCTCGCTGGCCATGGCAATCATTCCCGTGCGATTGGAGCTGGAGCTTCTACCGCCACCGACCTGGCCAGCCATGAGCAGCAGGCCTCCTCCCTGCACCCCTCTGTGTGGGCCGACACTCATTTCGCTATGTCCTCCTCCTCCCACGCCCGTCACGGGCCGCCGAGCACACAGGTTGCGCTCCTCATGGCGTGTGAGCTTCTACGCTACCGCCCCGCAGATGCAGGCAACAGCGCCTGGCTCAGCCGTGATGACCCACAAGTATAGGGGATGACAATAGTTTTCGAGGGTGGTGGTGGTGGTGGCTCCGTATCGTAAAACACGATAGGAGGTGGCAGTGGCTCCGTATCGTAAAACGCGATGAATCCCTCTCTCTGAGTTTTTGTCCCCGGATATGAATATATAGAGTTGGAGTTAGGGTCGGTGGAGCCTTAGGGGGCCCACAAGCCTGGGAGGCGCGCCCCCAGGGCTTGTTGCCTCTGGGTGGCCCCCTCTTGATAATTCTCACGCCAGTATTTTTTATATATTCCATAAAAATTCTCCGTAAATTTTTAGGTCATTCCAAGAATTTTGATTTCTGCACAAAAATAACACCATGGCAATTGTGCTGAAAACAACATCAATCCGAGTTAGTTCCATTCAAATCATACAAATTAGAGTCCAAAACAAGGGCAAAAGAGTTCGGAAAAGTAGATACGACAGAGACATATCAACTCCCCCAAGCATAACCCATTGCTTGTCCTCAAGCAATTTAGTTGATAAACTGAAATTGACAAAGAAAAACTTTTACAAATTCTGTTTGCTCTTGTTGTTGCAAATTCGTCTAGCCATGGTTCAATTTTTCATCAAAGATTATAAACTATCCATGTTCAGAATAACATTTAGGTCACACATTTATTCATATCAATGACATAACCAACCAACGAGCAATAATAAGATATCTCAGATGAAAACACTTTTCAAAATAATGATGACACAATATGATATAATGGTATCTCGCTAGCCCTTTCTGAGACCGCAAAACATAAATGAAGAGCACGTGAGAAGGTCAAGGACTAATTGTAATTCATGGTAAAAGAGATCTAGTCACACTCATACTCAACATCAATTAAAAACAAAGCATATAAATGACAACAGTGATCTCCAGCTAGTGCTTTTTATAATAGGATGATGACTCAACAATAAAAGTAATTAGATAGGCCCTTCGAAGATGGAAGTTGGGATTTGTAGAGGTGCCAAAGCTCAAAGCTTGTGAAATAGAGATGGATATAATTTTAAGTGGTATTCTTTCATTGTCAATGCAACAACAAAGAGTTGTCAATATCTGCCATGGTAAGCACATAATAGGCGGTTCCCAAACAGAATGGTAAAGTTTTACTCCCCCTCCACCAACAATCATAGTTCACAATCATCTGAATCCATGGGGTACCATCCATACCGACAATAGTCTAGGGGGAGTTTTGTTTAATTATATTTTGTTTTGAAATTGAGCATTCGATTGGGCATCCCGATTACCAGCCATTTTTTCGTGAATGACAAGCGGAGTCCACTCATCATGAGAATAATCCACCTAGCATGGAAGATATTGACAGCCCCCAGTCGCCACATGAGCGATTCGGGCATACAAAACATATTATTATTTCAAGGTTTAGAGTTTGGCACATGCAAATTTACTTGGAATGGCAGGTAAATACGGCATATAGGCATGTATAGTGGACTCATATGGAACAAGTTTGGGTTTATGCAAGATGATGCACAAGCACTATTCCCGCTTGGTACAATGTGAAGGCTACCAAAAAGATTGAGGAGCGACCAACTAGAGAGCAACAATGGTCATGAGCATGTTTTGAGGTTAATCAACATTTAATGCAAGCATGAGGAGGATATACATCACCATGAATATAAATATCATGGAGGTTATGTTGAATTTCAATTCAACTACGTGCGTGAACATGTGCTAGGTCAAGCCACTTGAATAATTCAAAGGTGGATACCATCCTATCACACCACATCATAATCATTATAAATCCATGTTGGCACACAAGACAAATCATTATCCACTCCTAGCTAGGTAAGCATGGCATGAATAAATATACTATCTAATCATCATTATAAGCATGTTTCATTCATAATAGGCTGAATCAAGACCAATGAGCTAATCATATTTACAAAAAAATATGTCGAGTTCATACCAGCTTTTCTTCATCTAAATCATTTCATCAAATTTCTTCATTATTGCCTTTCACTTGCACGGCCGAATGATGTGAATAATAATAAGAGTGCAAGTGCATTTGACTAAGCTGGAATCTGCAAACATTTATTCAAAGGAGAAGACAAGGTAATGTGGGCACTTTGTTAGATCATAAATAATGCATATGAGAGCCACTCAAAATGTTCATCGTGGTCTTCTCCTTTTGACCCAAAAGAAAAGCAAAAGAATTTCAGAGAAACACATTAAAATATTTTTGGAGTTTTTGTTTTTCTGAAGAAGGCAATAACGAGAAAAAATATTTACACAGGAAAGCCCCCAACTAGCAAATGTAGAACGAGAAATCCTATTGGATTTTCTTTTTGATACTACAAACTACTAGAAGAACAAGCAAGAAAGAGAAGACAAAAAGAAACAAGAAATATTTTTGGGTTTCAAAGTTTTTCGGACACACAACAAGAAAGCAAGGAATAATTAAACTAACATGGAAAATACAATGAAAAAGTGTGAACACCGAGAACTGAAATAAGTGTGTGAACATGAATGTAATGTCGGTGAGAAACACGTACTACCCAAACTTAGGCCTTTTGGTCTAAGTTAGTCTATGCCCACGGATCAAAGTAGCCCTCTATTGGGTACTAAGGAGGGTCCTGAGGGTTCCACTAGTTAGAGAGCTCATGCGACTCCCACTAATAGACAAACTCCTAATATGAATCTGGTGATGGTGCTGGCTCCTGAACTGGCGATCGAGTCCGCTCCCAATATGCTAAAATGGCGTCGGGCATAATAGTGTATCAGCTTGAATGAATATAGAACAAAGAAGGTGCATGCAAGGTAATTATCTGGCAAGTGCCCTGACTAAATACTAGGTTGTAGAGGAGCCGCTTCTCCCTGCCATTAGCAACAAAATCATGTGCCACCATATAGCATAGTCTAAATATTTAATTGGTAGCAACATCTCTTCTTTCTCATCATCTTTAGTCTTAGAACCTTTAGGGGGAATGGGCATGGGTTTCTGAACCCATGGTTCTCTCTCCATCATGTTTCCTAGCAATGAAGTCTCTTTTCTCATAACTTTTGTTCATAGGTTGTGCGTCATCAAGATCAACAGCATGTTCTATCTCCACTTCTTTATCATGAACATCATCATTATGATCGTTACTAGGTTCATGTTCATTACGAAATTATGTTTCAGAATCAAAACTATAAATGATTTTCAGGTGTGTCTAAAGTAGGTTCACTAGAAGCATGCAAAGTTGTATCGTTTTTCTCCTTGATGAAATAGGTGCATCAACACTAATCCTCTGAGAGTCTTGTTCAACTCTTTTAGGATGACCTTTAGGATACAAGGGTTCCTGAGTTATTTTACCAGTTCTAGTCATAACTCTAACAGCATGATCATTTTTCTTATTCTTCATCTCATTAATCAAATCATTTTGTGCTTTGAGGACTTGTTCTACATGGATTTTTATCAAGGAAGCATATTTACCAATAAGCTTAGGATCATCTTTAACTCTAGACATGTAGTCACTCAACTGTTCAACCATATAAGCATTTCGTTTCAATTGTCTACTAACACAAGTATTGAAGTTTTCTTGTTTCACAATAAAGTTATCAAATTCATCAATGCATTGACTAGCAGATTTATTATGAGGAATATCACCTTCATCAAATCCATAAGGAGATATTACCTTTATTACCTATGTCAGGTTATCGAGACCATGTATTTCTTCAATAGGTGGTAAATTCTTAACATCTTCAGCTTTAATACCTTTTTCCTTCATTGATTTATTTACCTCTTGCATATCTTTAAACTTAGAACTAGAATTTCTCTCTTAGACGGAGTTGGCTTCGGGGGTGGTTCATGAACAGTCCACTCATTATCATTTATCAATATATTATTCAATAGTTCTTCGGCTTGTTCAATAGCTCGTTCCCTAAAAACACAACCAGAACAACTATCTAGGTGGTCCCTAGAAGCATCGGTTAGTCCATTATTAAAGATATCAAGTATTTCAATTTTCTTGAGAGGATGATCCTACAAAGCATTAAGTAACTGGCGAAGCCTACCCAAATCTTGTGGGAGACTCTCTTCTTCAGTTTGCACAAAGTTAAATATTTCATGTAAGATAACTTGTTTCTTATGAGGAGGAAAATATTTTTCAGAGAAATAGTAAATCATATCCCGTGGACTACGCACATAACCACGAGCAAGAGAATTAAACCATATCTCAGCATCACCCTTTAGCAAGAAAGGAAACAACTTAACCATATAGTTATACCAAATTTTTTCCTCATGAGTAAATAGGATGGCTATATCATTCAGTTTAGTAAGATGTTCCACAACAGTTTCGGTTCCATACCCATGGAAAGGATCAGATTCGACCAAAGTAATTATCTTAGGATCAACAGAGAATTCGTAATCCTTATCAGCAACACGAATATGTGAAGTAGCAAACTCAGGATTATATTTCATACCAGCATTCAAAGATTTTACTTTCGACTTGCATAATAATTTCTTCACATCATCTCTATCCTTACAAGCAAGAAAGTTCCTAGCTACCTCTCCCTCCATAACATAACCTTGTATATCAGGCAATTCATATCTAGGTGTGCTAGATCTAAAACGTGCATAAAATGTCTAGATTCAAAGACTTCATCAGTTTCGGCAGTTTCAGCATTCTCAATATTTCTAACTCTAGCAAGTTGTTAATCAAGAAATTCACCCAGTGGCTGTAACATCCCAATTTTCAATTTGGATGTTATCATAGATCATTCATATGCATTCATAATTTGAGCATTTTTGAGCATGTGTTTATTTGAAAATTGATCCAAAACTTTAAGCAACTCAAGGACCCAAGTGAGAGAGTTGGAAGTTTTCCAAAGAGGAGCCCACTATTTTATTTATTTTCGAAGTGGGGTAGGATCAATAATATTTTTACCAAATTTCATTTTTTCAATATTTAAAATAAATGAGAGAAGATAATATGACTTCTGCAAAAATATAATAAAATGTTGGAATTTGATTTTTAGTAAAAATAATTTTTATTGGATTTTTATTTGCAGTTTATTATTTTAAAAATTGCATTAAAAAGTTATTTTCTTTTTAGGCATTTTAATATCAGAAAAATGTTCACTTTGTTCTAAATATTAGGTTTAGACGACGAAAATTATTTCTGGTATTTTTAGTATTTTTTTATATTTTATTTGTAATTTTTTTTCTGTTCGGGCGTATTTAAAAAAAGTTTGCGCCCGACTGGGCCAAAGGCCCAGCCGAGCCGGCCCGCGCCCGAGCCACCGCCTCCCCGCCATGTCCGACCAGGACTCCGGCCGGAGTCCGGGAGCCGCCGCCCCTTCCTCCAAGGCACCCCGACCCCAGCACCCCTTTATAAGCCAAGGTCTGGCTCCCCCCCCCCTCGCC
>LR738712.1:307327314-307386557 GCA_902687465.1 Secale cereale | reverse complement strand
GCCCCCCCCCCCCTCGCCGCCGCCCGCGCAGCACTGCCGCCGCGCCTCCTCGCCCCGCCACCCGCCAATCGCCCCACCACCGACGCCGTCATCTACCGCTGCCGACCCTCCGCCGACCGTTAGCCCTTCCCGAACCGCGGACCCGATCCGATCCGCGAGGTAAACCGCTCGTTTTTTTATTTTTAGTTCTGTTTTTTTTAACCCTAGATCGGTTTTTTTAAACCCTAGTTCATTTTTTTCTGGTTTTATTATTTAACGAACGTCCATTGTTTAGTTAGAGAAAATGAACATTCGCAAATTAGTCTTTTATTTTTCTGTTATTTTTTGTCGAGGACCTATCCGCGAGGCCCGGCATCAGTAGATCCTGGCGGAGGTGACGATGGTTCTTCGCGAAGTCTCAGAACCTCAGGAGCCTCGCAAGGTCCCGGAATCATGTGGCTCATGAGGAGCGACATCTGCAACGAGCGTCTTCAGCTACATCAACATCTCCAACATCTGTGCGAGGTGACTGTGTTTCGGATTGATCAATTGGGGGCGACCCTCGGGCTGCGACATCCCCAAGTCGCATGTGCTTGTCCCCGCAATATGTATCCTTTTGTATCTTTAGCTTACTCTATTGGGGGGTGCCCCTCGGGCTACATCATCCACAGGCCGCATGGGTCCGTCCCTGTGGCATGTGTCCCATCCGAATTACTTGAATTAGCTTGTTTCCTCCTATGAATTACCTTATGATGATCACCTGCTCACTCACCACCTTTTGCAGCCTCTCGCGCTGCTGAATGGACTCCTGCTCATCCCGTAACGGGGGCTACACACGTTGGCACGACGCTTGTGCTCGAGTCCGTCCCTGCAGCATTGATAAATCTGAGAGATCGAGCTCTGACTCGCGGCCCACCACGCGCACATCACCTCACCAGATCCTCAGTGCCTTCGTCTTCCTGTGGAAAGATCAGTGACATGGCGGTAGACGCGATTGTGAATTATGATGTTTCATGAAACTAACCCGCATGAGTCCCCGGAGCCTAGCAACAGGTGGCCCTGCCGGCTATTCTCTTCTCACGTGATTCGCTTCCGCGTTAAAGGGGGGCTCCTGAGCATCATGTCTCAGGAACTCCTACTGACTCTCTAGCCCTCACCCCCTTGCCATGACCACGGTAACGCGATGTGGCATACCAGCGGCGACTGAGGTCCGCTCGAGGGTCGGGACCCGAGGACGCAGAGCATCTAGAAGAGCGAGAAAGGGGGAGGCCGGTGCGGAATGCTAAGGCCTAGTTTCGCGTTTCCTTCCCGAGGGATGTTCATACGTCAAGGGGGACTCCTGAGCATTGTGACTCGGGAGCCTAACTGGTCACGTAGCCCCTCACCCCTCGCCTCGTCCTGGCGATCTGGACGAGCCAGCGGCGGTTGAGGTACGCGCGGGGCTGGGCTCTGTCGACGCAGAACACTAAAGCTAGTAGGAAAGAAATCACAAAATTCTAGCCACACTGCCGCCGAAGAATAGACCAGGTGCACCGTGCATAGAATCACCTCAGGCTCCTCAAGATAAGGCATGAATTCAAATTAGGACGATCCCACGATCCAACAAATTTTCGATCTCCACAGTCTTGCTCCAGCAATGCCGCCTTCCTTTTTAGCCTCCGGGAAGATGCTTGCATGCCAAGGGGGACCTCTTGAGCATCGCGCCTGAGGAGCTCTTACCGGACCTCGGGCCGCTCACCTCTTGGCCATGACCACGACATCGCGACCTGGCATACCAGCGACGGCTGAAGCTTGCCTTGGGACTAGGAACCGTCGGCGTAGAGCGCAAAGCTACTATAAGGACAAAAAGGGGGACAATCCCGAAGCAAGACTTGCAACCACGGTTTCCTGGCGAGAATAATAAACATCAAAGCAAAAGCATTACAGGTTCTTTACACACCCACACGTGGTTCGTCTTGATTCCTCGCAGGGAACAAAAGAAGGAGATCTCAAGGGGCCCTAACCGTGGCTACCACCGCCGGCACCATCATCAACAGAGGGCCACGAGAGGCCGACGCCAACCAGGTCATCGATGATGACGGGCTGAAGCCGCTATCGCGCTCCGGGCGCAGCGTGAGCTCAGTGGCGCATAGCTGTCGTCGCTCGTCTCCGGAGACTCGTCCGGCTCGGGAGAGCTGCTAGATTCCCGGGGGCCATTTCCGCTACTGGGGGAGCTGTCGGTAGGGCCGAGGGCAGGCATTGCATTTGCTACCGTGCCACCCTGGCAGCTCCCTCCAGGGCAGCACTCCATTCGGCGGCCTTCCTTGTCAAAGACCTTGAAGAACAATGTGGAGGCGTCATCGAACTCGAAGTGGATGACGGAGGGTCCATCAGGATAGCACACGCGGGCGATTTCGCCCATCCTCGAGTCATGAAGACATCGGCTGGCGGGACTACCTTGGATCAGCTGGACCCCTCGCCGGCATCAGCTTCATGAAGAACCTCGGGAACCGGATCAAAGAAGGCGGTGCCATTGTTGTCCACACCACGAACGAGCGTGAGGAGCCCTAGGTGTGGGTTCGGGGGCCGGCGGCTATTGCGAACACAGCTTGGCCACCTCGGCCACGATGCGAGTGGCGTGGTGCGCAACCCCATCTTCCGGGGCCTTGCGCTTGGGCATGCAAGGGCAACGGGTAGCTGGGAGGAGGCTGCTCGCACCAAGTCCTCTTCATAGCTAGCCTCACGCTGGCTTCGCCGGGGTGGCCGAGCCTCTTCTTCGGCAGGAGTAGCTCCCGCTCCTCGAAGGAGTTTTTCCCTTCTCAGCAGTGGAGAATCTCTTTATCGGTGCCATGGGCATCATGGCAAGCCGACGCAGCAAGGAGGAGGAAGAAAGGGCAGGTGGCGAGAAGAAGGAGATGAGCAACAGGGGCTTCACCCTCTCTTCATTTAAAGCTAGGAGGAGGCCAACCGCCGGACTCCATGATCGCACGTAATGATGGTTTTCTATGCATGCAACAAGGTCTCGTCAAGTCGGGAAGTTGCAAAGGCAGTATGGGGAAGTGGAGACGCCCACGTCCAATCAGTGACCACACGTCGACCAAGGCCGCACGCGATTGGGGCCCACGGCGCTCCGCACTTGCCCCTTGGCTTCGCCTCGAAGCCAAGTTCGTGCATGCCTTGGGCCCGGGGGCTACTGTCGGCGTCCTGGGAATGGGGGTACCCAGACTTGCCTGCCTGTGGCCTGTGACATGGCTCCATCAACGGCCTCGTCTAGCCCAGCTTCAGCAACCACAGCTCAAGACCCTCGCAACTCGCGAGGCGGACGATGGCAAGACCTCCCTAGGGGTAGCCTCTTTAGGCTGGCTACCGAGGAGCGAAGATATCTATGCAAGGTGCACCTCGCGATGTTCACGTGACGTGAACCATGACGACCAAGGCCATGCGGACGCCAGTTGGAGCAGTGTACCAGTTTCCCCTTTGGTGCTAAGGGGGAAAGCGCAGGCGCGGAGTCCCGAGGAATCAAGCAAAGGTTTCCATATCAGTGCAACGAGACCAAGGATCGTCAGGACAACAGAATGGAGGTCATCATGGAGCCCGGCGTGGCGTCGCCACCAGAGTCTTTGGCAGGCGAAGACCACTTTTGTCAAGATAGCTTGTACTGACTGTTCCCCCTTCAAATTTGGCCGTTGTGGGATTCCTTCCCGCCGATATTTGGGAAGAGGACCAATGCCACTATAAATAGGACCTAGCAACCACCATTGAGGGCGATCTCATCTTGAGCTGATCCAACCTTAGAAGGGATCGGATCCATTCCACCCTCACCACACCACATGCTCATCCGAGCCCAAGAACACCTCTCCTCCGGAGGCCGTTCATCCATTGTACTAGTTCATCCTCAGCCCTACGAGGCAATCCACCACGCACACTAGAGTAGGGTATTACACCGCAAGGTGGCCCGAACCAATATAATCCTCTGTGTCACTTGTTTTTTGAGTTCGTCAAGCTTGTCTGGGTGAGCGCGCTGGGGAGAGAGTGTACCTCGTGCGCACCCCATAGTTCGAACCTCTCAAGGGTGTGCAGAACACAAAATCCAACGGTGACCGCACAATCAGCTGTCAAGTTCTTCAAGGGATTTGTGTGCCGTTTTGGAGTACCCAGCAGGGTGATTACCAACAATGGCGCCTAGTTCACAAGCCGCACCCTTATGTGGTACATCCAAATACATGGAAGCAAGGTATCTTTTGCCCCTCTCGCTCATCCAAGGAGCAATGGACAAGCTGAGAGGTTGAATGTTGAAGTGTTGCGTGGGATTAAGACAAGGAATTTTGATAAGTCTTAAAGATGCGGCAAGCGCTGGGTTCATGAACTCCCGGTGGTTCTTTGGTCACTTAGAATGACACCAAATCGAGCTATAGGGCAGACTCCCTTCTCCTTAGTTTATGAGGCACAAGTAGTCCTCTTCACGGGACTCACATATGGGTCACCTCGAGTACTTGCCTACGATGAAGTAGAGCAATAGCAGTTGCAGCATGATGATGCCACACTTCTCAAGGAAGATCATCTTCGGGACACTGTGCATGTTGCACCCTACCAGCAAGAAATGCACCGCTATCGTAGCTGCAAGGTTCATGCCCGGAGCCTTGAGGAAGGTGACCTTGTCCTTAGGTGTATTCAGTCCGCCAAGGATACCAACAAGTTGACGGCAAAGTGGGAAGGCCCTTACTGGGTAGCACGAGTCACCAGACCCAGCACAGTCCGTCTGGAGACTGAAGATGGCATTCAAGTGCAAAACTCATGGAACATTGAGCATCTTTGTAAGTTCTACCCGTAAGGCACGGCTGCCGGGCATAGTCCCAGGCAGCCACCTTTCATGCAAGCCTTGCTAGCGAAGCATGTAGCCCTATGTACAAAGCCAAACGTAGAACATGTGCACAGATAATAAAACAGCGAGTTGTCATAAAACTTGCATGCATATTTTTTGAACCTGGCTTTATTGTGATTACAATAAGCCCTAGATAAAGTGACTACTTCATTGTAAAAGGCCATGTGCAGTTATTTCCCTCCCATCCTTCACCTTGGTGGTAACAGAAGGGTTCCTCAGCGGGTGAGCTCCCTGGGAAGAAGGACAAGAACGAGCCCGCGCATCGGTCCTCGACAACCCGTCCTTACTGGAGACCATAATGAGGGCAAAAAACAAAGATAAGTTTTTCCCAACACTTCACGTGAACTCACGTATGAAGAACTTTTGTGTAGACAAACCTTGTTGTTCCTACCTTTCGTATCCCATTATTGGTTTTGAGTCCACTCTACAAGGATGGTTGTAGCCAAGATTGGGGAGATTGACAAGAGGGCTTTCATATACGCTCCTAGCCTATTTCGTCTTGAGTTCATCAAACAAGGTCAAGTAGTACCTTAATGAAAGCCGTCAAGGTTCCCTGCCGGAAATATTTGGTTTACTTGGCATTATTGAAGGTTCTCTCTTCAACGCGTTTCTGTGCGCGCACGAAAGCCTGGCAAGCATCTTTTATTCATTAATACGTAGATAAAAAAGTACAAATCACACAGAGTACAAATGTGGATGAAGGATTACATTGTATTAACTAAAATTTGGCAAGTGCTTACATCTTTTGATTTGAAAAAAGATAAGTGCCCCCTAATGCCTTTCTTTGCCCTCTCCTCCTAGAGTTGAATCAAGAAGGAAAGGGGCAAAAGGAGCTCCTAGACAGAATACCAGCCCGACCCCGTGAGGGCCCGCGGGATGAAGCCTGACAAGATCGGGAGGGCGCCTCCCCGACAAGGAAGAAGAAGCCGAGGGAGGGGAGAGCACTAAGGCGATGCCCTGGTCACCACCGCCAGAGCCGGCCATGAGCAGCAGGCCTCCTCCCTGCACCCCTCTGTGCGGGCCGACAGTCATTCTGCTATGTCCTCCTCCTCCCACGCCCATCGCGAGCCGCCGAGCACATAGGCTGTGCTCCTCATGGCGCGTGAGCTCCTCCGCTACCGCCCCGCAGACGCAGGCGACGACGCCTGGCTCAGACGTGATGACCCACAAGTATAGGGGATCACAATAGTTTTCGAGGGTAGAGTATTCGGCCCAAATTTATTGATTCAACACAAGGGGAGCCAAAGAATATTCACGAGTATTAGCAGTTGAGTTGTCAATTCAACCACACCCGAAAGACCTAATATCTATAGCAAAGTATTTTATAGCAAAATAATATGGAAGTAGGGGTAACGGTGGAAAATGTAACAACAGTAGTTTTGTAATGATTGTAAGAACAGCAGTAACGAAAGTAACTTAGCGAGGATCAATATGAGACGGGCTTGTAGGAAATGGATCGGTGATCATGTGTGTTGGATGATATTCATCATGTAGAAGCTATAACTAGATAAACGACAAACTGGCTCCAATTCATCAATATAATGTAGGCGTGTATTTCGTATATAGTCACACGTACTTAAGGAAAAGAACTTGCATGACATCTTTTTTCCTACCCTCCCTTGGCAGCGGGGTCCTAATGGAAACTAATGGATATTAAGGCCTCCTGTTAATAGAGAACCAGAACAAAGCATTAGGACATAGTGAATACATGAACTCCTCAAACTACGACATTCACCGAAAAGAATCCCAATTATTGTCACCTTGGGGTATGCGGATCATAACTCACAGTAGGTGTCTACAACTTGCAAGATCGGATCAAGAACACATGTATATTCATGAAAAGATAATAGGTTCAGATCTAAAATCATGGCACTCGGGCCCTAGTGACAAGCATTAAGCATAGGAAAGTCATAGCAACATCAATCTTAGAACATAGTGGATACTAGGCATGAAACCCTAACAAAACTAACCCAATTACTTGATAAATCTCATCCAACCAATCATCGTCAAGCAAGCCTAGATGGAATTACTCACGCACGGCTGTGAGCATCATGAAATTGGTGATGGAGGAAGGTTCCTGATGACGACGACGATGGATTCCACTCTCTGGAGCCCCGAACGAACTCCAGATCATCCCTCCCAATGAAGAATAGGAGGTGGCGGTGGCTCCGTATCGTAAAATGTGATGAATCCCTCTCTCTGATTTTTTTGTCCTCGGACATGAATATATAGAGTTGGAGTTAGGGTCGGTGGAGCCTTAGGGGGCACACAAGCATGGAAGGCGCGCCCCCAGGGCTTGTGGCCTCTGGGTGGCCTCCTCTTGATAATTCTCGCGCTAGTATTTTTTATATATTCCATAAAATTCTCTTTAATTTTTAGGTCATTACGAGAACTTTGATTTCTGCACAAAATTAACACCATGGCAATTGTGCTAAGAACAACGTCAATCCGGGTTAGTTCCATTCAAATCATGCAAATTAGACTCCAAAACAAGGGCAAAAGAGTTTGGAAAACTAGATACGATAAAGAAGTATCAACTCCCCCAAGCTTAACCCATTGTTTGTCCTCAAGCAATTGAGTTGATAAACTGAAAGTGACAAAGAAAAACTTTTACAAATTATGTTTGATCTTGTTGTTGCAATTTCGATTTGCCATGGTTCAATTTTTCAGCAAAGATTATAAACTAGCCATGTTCACAATAACATTTAGGTCTCACATTAATTTATATCAATGACATAACCAACCAGCAAGCAATAATAAGATATCTCGGATGAAAACACTTTCCAAAATAATCATGACACAATATGATATAATGGTATCTCACTAGCCCTTTCTAAGACCGGAAAACATAAATGCAGAGCACCTGAGAAGGTCAAGGACTGATTGTAATTCATGGTAAAAGAGATCCAGTCACACTCATACTCAACATCAATTAAAAACAAAGCATATAAATGATAGCCGTGCTCTCCAGCTAGTGCTTTTTATAAGAGGATGATGACTCAACAATAAAAGTAAATAGATAGGCCCTTCGCAGATGGAAGAAGGGATGTGCAGAGGTGCAAAAGCTCAAAGCTTGTGAAACAGAGATGAATATAATTTTGAGTGGTATGTTTCATTGTAAATGCAACAACTTAGAGTTCTCAATATTTTCCATGTTACGCACATTATAGGCGGTTCCCAAACAGAATGGTAAAGTTTTACAACCCTCCACCAACAATCATAGTCACAACCATCTGAATCCATGGGGCACCGTCCATACCAACAACAGTTCAGGGGGACTTTTGTTTAATTATATTTTGTTTTGAAATTGAGCATTGGACTGGGCATCTCGATTACCAAGCATTTTCTCATGAATGACAAGCGGAGTCCACTCATCATGAGAATAATCCACCTAGCATGGAAGATATTGACAGCCTCCAGTCGCCACATGAGCGATTCGGGCATACAAACCATATTATTATTTCAAGGTTTAGAGTTTGGCACATGCAAATTTACTTGGAACGGCAGGTAAATACGGCATATAGGTAGGTATGGTGGACTCATATGGAACAAGTTTGGGTTTATGCAAGATGATGCACAAGCACTATTCCCGCTTAGTACAATGTGAAGGCTAGCAAAAAGATTGAGGAGCGACCAACTCGAGAGCAACAATGGTCATGAGCATGCTTTGAGGTTAATCAACATTTAATGCAAGCATGAGTAGGATATACATCACCATGAACATAAATATCATGGAGGCTATGTTGGATTTCAATTCAACTACGTGTGTGAACATGTGCCAGGTCAAGCCACTTGAATCATTCAAAGGAGGATACCATCCTATCACACCACATTGTAATCATTATAAGTCCATGTTGGCACACAAGACAAATAATTATCCACTCCTAGCTAGGTAAGCATGTCATGAATAACTATACTACCTAATTGTCATTATAAGCATGTTTCATTCATAATAGGCTGAATCAAGACCAATGAGCTAGTAATATTTACAAAAACAAAATAGGTCACGTTCATACTAGCTTTTCTTCATCTAAATCATTTCATCAAATTTCTTTATTATTGCCTTTCACTTGCACGGCCGAACGATGTGAATAATAATAAGAGTGCACGTGCATTTGACTAAGATGTAGGATCGAAAGTATGTCTAGAGGGGGGGGTGATTAAACTACTTGTAAATATAAAAATTCTGCCTTTTGATCATGAACAGTTTTTGGCAGTTTCACAATTATGATCAAGACAAGTATCACCCTACACATGCAATTCTAGAGTATAAGCAGCGGAAAGTAAATTGCACATGTAGTAAAGAGAGGTGGAGAAGAGCAAACGCAATTTTGGAGACGCGGTGATTTTTCCCGTGGTTCCGATAGGTGGTGCTATCGTACATCCACGTTGATGGAGACTTCAACCCACGGAGGGTAACGGCTGCGCGAGTCCACGGAGGGCTCCACCCACGAAGGGTCCACGAAGAAGCAACCTTGTCTATTCCATCATGGCCTACGCCCACGGAGGGCTAGCCTTACTCGGGGTAGATCTTCACGAAGTAGGCGATCTCCTTGCCCTTACAAACTTCTTGGTTCAACTCCACATCTCGATGACGGAGGCTCCCAAGCGACACTTAACCAATCTAGGAGGCACCACCCACCAAAAGGTAATAGATGTTGTAGATGATGATGAACTCCTTGCTCTTGTGCTTCAAATGATAATCTCCCCAACACTCAACTCTCCTCACTGATATGGCTGTGGTGGAAGAAAGGATTGAGTGGAAAGCAACTTGGGAAGGTTAGAAATCAAGTTTCATATGATAGGAATGGAGCAACTTGATCTCAACACAAGGGTAGGTGGTTCTCTTCTCAGAAAGTGTAAGGTAGGAGTGGTAGTTCTTTCTGATGGCTCTCTCCACGAATGAAGAGGGGGTAGAGGGGTATATATAGCCTCCACACAAAATCCAACCGTTACACACATAATTGAGCAATCTCGGTGAGACCGAAGTGGAAACTCGGTCAGACCGAAAGTTCAAATATTGTGAACGTTGGGGTTTTCGGTGGGACCGAAAATACCATCTCGGTTTGTCCGATATGAGTCAAAGATAGGAACTTGCCAGTTTCGGTGGGACCGAAATCAACAACTCGGATATTCCGAAATGATGACAAACGGTTACAGAAGGTTGGCAGCCCGTGTTTCGGTGAGACCGAACTCAAACTCGGATTGACCGATTTTTTAGGGTTTGGCTTATGGCTGAGGTGGTTCATCTCGGTGGGACTGAGTTGGAAGAATCGGTTTGTCCGAGATTACTTATGAGTGTGTATTGTAGTGAAAGTTGCTGATAGTTAAAGGAGATATATCACTAAGCACTTGAGCAACCAGATCATCAACACAACCTCATCCCCTTTTAATAGTATTGGCTTTTCCTATGGACTCAATGTGACCTTTGATCACTAAACCAAAAATGGAGTCTTGAGCTTTTGCCAATGCTTGCCTTAGCATTTTGAGGGGTCCACTTCTTCAGACATTTCCATACCCATATCATTGAACTTCTCTGAAATGATTCTCAAGTAACTATTAGTTCAATGATATATATGTTGTTATTAATTACCAAAACCACCCGGGGATTAGTTGCACTTTCAATCTCCCCCTTTTTGGTAATTGATGACAACATATAGATCAAAGCTTTGACAAAAGATATAATCAATGAATAATATCGTCGCTTTGAGAAGTATGTGATAAACAAGAGCTCCCCCTAAATTTGTGCATTATTTAAAATTTGCGTTTGAATGAAAATGCACAATCGATTAGGATTATGGGTCACTCTTCCATGTCACATACATCCTGGTGGAGCGCACAAAATGATAAGAATGAATAACATGCACCCAATCACCAAGACATGAGTAAATAGCCATACAAGATAGGAATAGCATATGATAAGCATTAAGCACACATTAAAGCATAGTATGACTAAGCACTCATTAAGGTAGCATCAAACGTAGTATCCAGCACACTGAAAGTTTCAATAACCAAAAGAACCAAATGTATCTCAAAGAAAACCGGCAAAAGAACGAAAGAGCACTCTCTCTCTCGAAGCCCTATGATCTATACAATTTCTCCCCCTTTGGCAACAAGTTACCAAAAAGTTCGAAAAAGCATAGAGCTAAACGTCACTGTGGGCTCTGCTGGCGGCTCCCGTCTGGGTAGATGTCGGAGTAGATATGACGGCATCGGCGAAGACTTCAGCTGAAGTCTGTGCTGGAGGAGTGGATGCTGGAGCTGTGGCTGGAGCTGTAGGAGGTGCTGAAGTGGTAGCCCTGGAGTCAGTCACTGGGATAGCAGCTGAAAGGGATCCTCTGGGAACCTGAGCAGTCTGGCGATGAGAGTCCTGGACTAGGTCATCCTGCACGAGCTCTGCTCTGTCCTGCCTAGCTTCCTCCATGTCTGCCTCAAGCTTGTTGACGGTCACCTGAAGTTCAGTTAGCTTCACGTCCAGATAGTGGATCTTGTCGTCAACAATCCTCTCTAGGCTCTCCTGAGATTGTTCAATGCTGGCCAGGCGTTGTTCAATCCTCTGGGTAGCTTCAAGAATCTGCTCTCCGAAGCTCTTTGGTTTAGCTGCTGCTGCTGCCTCTTTACCAGCTTTGGCTTTCTTAGCAGCTTCAATCTTGGCTTGACCTTCAACCGAAGTTGGATCCTCTTCGTCCATCACAACAACATTATCTTCATGCTCTGGCTGCAGTGGTAAGTGCTTCCTATCCAACAGGAATTTGCCCGTGCCAAACTTGGCATTGATAAGCATCTGAATCTGTGGGGCAAATCCACATGACCTCTTTTGGTCAGCTGCAGTCCTCTTAATGGTCTCTACCATCAAGTCCATCACCTTGAACGGTGCCTTCTCATCGAGTATGTGCAGCATGTTGATAGAATAGCCTCGGATCATGCGATGGTCTCCAGACTTGGGCATCAAGGTATGCCTCAGAATAGTGTTTGTGGTAGGTAGACCTACCTGGAGATAGTACACTGAGCCAAGCTTCCATCCTTCCAAATCTGCTGCGGGGATCTCCTTGTACATGTTCTTCATGGAATAATGGTTCTTCTTAGGAATCCCATAGACATCAATGTCGTCCTCTCTCTGCACTGGAGCATTCAGAAGTTCTGCCCATTCTTCAACAGACGAAGAAAACCTTTGACCTTCAGTTATCCAGGTGATCTTCCCATCAGGATAGAAGTGGGCTGTGGCGTAGAACTGCATAATCATCTCATCGTTCCAATCTGTCAGCTTCTGACCCACAAACTCATCAACTCCACATGCAGTGAAGCTCTCATGCACATGGGGAAAGAAGTCTCGGTGCTCTTCACTGTCAATGTACTCCCAGTCAACGTACCTGGTGTCTGCAACAATAGGCTTCTTATCCATCAGCACGGTCTCATAGAATTCCTGCTGCTCTCTGGTGTGGAATCTGGGGTCCACAGCAGTCCTTCTCCTCACGGCATATGGATCAGACTGTCTCCATAGCCTGAGACCTCTATCCTTCCTTGCCTTCATATCCTCGGCTTGAGGATGAGCATCGTTGTGGAGTGGCAATTTTGGACGGAGCTTCAGCAACACATGTTCTTCTTCAGACTCAGACGGTGGCACATCACCTTTGTTCTTCTCAGAGGCTGGGATGTTCCTGGTTGTCCTCTTGGGCTTGGCAGAAGGCTTTGCTGGAGCTGCCTTAGCTTGAGCAGGCTTCTTGGGCTTAGAAGTGGCTTGAGCCCTAATTGCATCACCCATGAGTTTAGCCTTCTGAGGAGGAGGCTGGGGTGCTTCTTCTTCTTCTTCTTCGACTGCTGCATCAACATGAGGTTCAGCATATACTACCCTCTTCCTCTTGGAAGTTTTCTTCACTTTACTTGTGGCTGGCTCTTCCAGGTTCAGCTTCTTGGCAACAGCTGACTGCTTGACCTTGCTGGTGCCTTTCTTGAACTGCTGCCCTTGGTGCTCTTTGGCAACAACATTTCTCTTGGGCTTGGAGGTTACTTCCTCAGCAATGAAGTCAGAGTCCTCATCATCAGAATTTCTCTGCTTTCTGGTTCTGGTGGCTGCAGGAGGCAAACCACTAGGGGTACTCCTCTCACCATCATCACTAGGACTACTAGCCTCAGGGCTAGTATCTGCCTCAGGAATCTCTGCAAAAGGTGATTCACACCTGTTCTGGCTGTCACTGGCATCTGACATGGCTGACAACCTGTGAATAGATAAGGTATAGGCAGAGTAGAAGAGTTATCACAAACTGCAGAGGTTTTTGCAAAAAAAATGAGTTCAAATCTTAGTTTTGAGTTTTCACAGAATGCATTTTGGTCAAACCGATTTTCAGTTTCGGTGAATCCGAAGTGTATACAGAGGCTTACCACACCACTTTCGGTCAGACCGAAGTGGGTTTCGGTCCTGCCGAGACACTAGGGTTTCACTAAGACTCTACATCGGTCACACCGATTTGCACGACTCGGTTAGACCGAAAGTTGCAGTGCAATGGCCAGAGGCCAAATCGGTCATTCCGAGTTTTCAAAATCGGTTTCACCGAGATGTATTCCGTGGAAACCTAACCCTAAGAATTTTACTCGAAACTAGAGCCGATCTGATGTTAAGGAAGATTTCAAACGTGGCTAGATACAGGGCAAACCAATCGTGCAAAGAATCAGATGGGGAGCACGAGAGGGATCGAGACTCACCCTAACTTGGTGGAGTCCCTCTACGGCTGCAACGGCGCGGAGAAGAAAACCGTTGATGGCGGCGGAGACCTGCGGCGAGGGCGCACAGGCGACGACGGCGACGATCCGAAGATCAGGGCGACGACAGCAGGGGACTTGGGGGCGAAACGGTTTGAAGGAAAAATCGCGCGCTGCCCTCAGTATTTATATCCCCTTGCTGTCGGTGGGACCGAGTTGAAAAACTCGGTGACACCGAAATGGATAACTGTTGTGCAGTTACGCATATCGGTCATGCCGAGATTTAGAACTCGGTTTCACCGAGATGAAACCTAGATCAGTCTAAGCGTTTCGGTTGGACCGAGTGGGAGAAGTTGGTCTGACCGAAATTGACTTAGAAGGTTTTGGAAGTCAGCCTTAGACGGATCGGTGGCTCCGAGTGCTCCTCACTCGGAGGGTCCGAAAATGACTTGTTCAAAGTTTGTGATTTGAGCATGAATAGAATTTGAGACAAGAAAGCATAGATAGCTAGGGAAGGTGCTTAGGCATTCTTGTCCATCCATTTGGCCAGAAAAATCAAAACAACCAAAACAACAAATGGATGTCCTCGAATGGATAAAATCATGCATTCAACATGCTCACACAATAAGATAGCAAATGAAATATGTGTCAAACATGCACAACCAAAACTCTAGCTACTAGCACACAATTTGTCAATGACTAGGTCATCTTTATATGAGTATCTTGACTTAGGAGCCAAATGAGAACATTTGATCATAGGTCATACTCATCGTTTAAGCACAAGTGGGGTTACCACTTTTACATAAAGCATTGATGTGATCACATCATTTGGAGATGCTTTAGCTCAATTTTTAGAGCAAAGCTCCCCCTAGATGTGAGAACCCCTTTTAAAGGGTCAAACTAACCTTGGGTTGTCGTAGAAGACTTCATGTAGATGTTGAAGATGTGGATGCTCAATGTTGATGTAGATCATCAAGAGTTGGGAGCTATCCTTTGGATTAGGGCACTTTCAATACCTACATGGGTTAGTCCCACAAGGAACAAACAAGGATATCCATAGACATAGATTGAAGTTCACAAAAGATGATGTCCTATGAAAGCAATGATTACCTTGTCCCTTGACTTACCAACAAGAGGGTTTGTGACTCCATGAACTAGTGCATGATGTGGAAGTTGATTTCACAAGTTCTTGCCAAAATGACTATGAGTGAAGTATGTTGGCGGAGTCACCCTCAAGAACCTTCTGGTTCTTCTTCTTTGGGATCCACATCATCTTGATGGGAATCCTTGGGGTTGTAGTTGAGCTTGACGAATTAGAACTTGACGTGTCCTTGGGAACCCACTTGACCATGGCTTGAGGTGCTTCAATGAATGCATCAATCTCCTCTTGAAGCTTGTCCTTGGCCTTTAGCTTGTGGTCTTGTGGTGGAAGGTCATTTTGAGTTTGTTCCACATTGGAAGAAGTAGGACCATACTTCTCCTTTTGAGAAACAAACTGTGGAGTAGGTTATTGACCTTCTTCCCACTCAACACCTTCGGCGTTGAACTTTCGCTCAAAACCAATCCCTTGATTCTTCCGGTGCCTTCCTTGTTTGCGAACAATTTCCTCAAAGTTCTTGCTTCCGGCAAGACTCTTGTAGACACCTTTCTCCATGATTTCCTTCAATAAGCTATTTTCTTGCTCAAGTGTAACTTGGCTTGAAACATTGTTAGTGGAATCAAGAGAACTACTAGAAGTAACAACATTAGATTTAACATGGTTATTGTTACTACTAGAGGAAGAATTTTTCTTATGCTTGTCATGCTTAGTCTTAATAGGTGGCAAGAAATTAGACAAGATAAGTCGTTTGGCAAGATATGAAGAACTCTTCTTTCGAAGATCGTCATTGATCGCTTTTAGAAACTCATGTTCTTGCTCTAGAGTGAGCTTCTCGAAGCGTAGCTTCTCAAGAGATCTTAGGAGCTCTCTATGATCTTCTTGAGTTGTTTCATGAGCTAACTTAAGAGTGTTTAGTTCTTTAGTTAGACGCTCAATCTCCTTCATAGCATTGTCATTCGACTCTTCTCGACTATAAAGACTACTAGCGTTTTCATCGTTACTAAGCTCACTAGATTTATCATGCAAGAGCTCATCTTCACCAAGCAAGTCATCCTCATCACTATCAAAGTCAATGAATTCAGGGTGTGTTACCTTGGGGCCTTTAGCCATGAAGCATCTTCCAATTCCCACATTGGGTGAATCAAATAAGTCGTAGGAGTTGGAGTTGGAGGATACGAGAGCAAGACCGGCAACACCTTCATCTTGACTGTAGTCGGAGTCGGAGTGATAGCTTCCATCGGATTGATTGTCGGAGTCGGAACCGGAGACCCATTCACCTACATGAGCTTGATGTCTTCTTCTTGTGTAGCTCCTTGATGACTTGTCTTTCCTTTCCGAATCCTTGCTTCTCCGAGAGGGTCTTCGTTCATAACGATCATCTCTACTCCTTCTCTCTCTCCGAGGTGACTCATCTCTTGATCTTCTTCTTGGAGATTCTTCTCTTCTCTTGTGGGGAGCCGTACACTCATTTGAGAAGTGTCCGGGTCTTCCACAATTGTAGCAGTTTCGATCATGACTAGAAGATCTCTTTTCATCATATGATCTAGACTTTGAGCTTCTTTCTTTGCCTCTATTCTTGTAGAACTTGTTGAAGTTCTTAACCATTAGGCTTATCTCTTCATTGGAAATTAACTTGTCACTTGAGGTTGTGGGAGCATCACTTGTAGCTTTGTAAGCACCACTTGACTTGTTGTGAAGCTCTTCCTTATCCTTAAGTGTCATCTCATGAGCAACAATTCTTCCAATGACTTCAGTTGGCTTGAGAGTCTTGTAGTTTGGCATCATTTGGATCAAAGTGCACACGGTGTCGTACTTTCCATCCAAAGCTCTGAGAATCTTCTTAATGATGAATCGGTCGGTCATTTCTTCGCTTCCTAAGCCGGCAATCTCATTTGTGATGAGAGCAAGCCTAGAGTACATTTCAGCGACTCCTTCACCATCCTTCATCTTGAACTTGTCAAGTTGACCTTGAAGAATATCCAGCTTTGATTCCTTCACAGATTCAGTACCTTCGTGCATTTCAACCAAAGTGTCCCAAATCTCTTTAGCATTCTCAAGACGGCTGATTTTGTTGAACTCCTCGGGACACAAAGCATTGAAGAGAATGTCACAAGCTTGAGCATTGTTTTGCAACATCCGCAACTCTTCCGGTGTAGCTTCGCGATCCGGAACTTTTCCTTCCTCGAAGAATTCACCTTGCATACCAACACAAATAATGCCCCATGCGGCTGGGTTATGACCAAGAATATGCATTTTCATTTTATGCTTCCAACTAGCAAAATTTGTACCATCAAAGTAAGGACCTCTACGATAATTACCCTCACTAGACGCCATACTCTCCTAGGTTGTGAAACCAAGCTTATGGAGTCCAATGCAATGGAAACCAAAACAATGGAGACCAAAGCTCTGATACCACTTGTAGGATCGAAAGTATGTCTAGAGGGGGGGTGATTAGACTACTTGTAAATATAAAAATTCTGCCTTTTGATCATGAACAGTTTTTGGCAGTTTCACAATTATGATCAAGACAAGTATCACCCTACACATGCAATTCTAGAGTATAAGCAGCGGAAAGTAAATTGCACATGTAGTAAAGAGAGGTGGAGAAGAGCAAACGCAATTTTGGAGACGCGGTGATTTTTCCCGTGGTTCCGATAGGTGGTGCTATCGTACATCCACGTTGATGGAGACTTCAACCCACGGAGGGTAACGGCTGCGCGAGTCCACGGAGGGCTCCACCCACGAAGGGTCCACGAAGAAGCAACCTTGTCTATTCCATGATGGCCTACGCCCACGGAGGGCTAGCCTTACTCGGGGTAGATCTTCACGAAGTAGGCGATCTCCTTGCCCTTACAAACATCTTGGTTCAACTCCACATCTCGATGACGGAGGCTCCCAAGCAACACCTAACCAATCTAGGAGGCACCACCCTCCAAAAGGTAATAGATGTTGTAGATGATGATGAACTCCTTGCTCTTGTGCTTCAAATGATAATCTCCCCAACACTCAACTCTCCTCACTGATATGGCTGTGGTGGAAGAAAGGATTGAGTGGAAAGCAACTTGGGAAGGTTAGAAATCAAGTTTCATATGATAGGAATGGAGCAACTTGATCTCAACACAAGGGTAGGTGGTTCTCTTCTCAGAAAGTGTAAGGTAGGAGTGGTAGTTCTTTCTGATGGCTCTCTCCACGAATGAAGAGGGGGTGGAGGGGTATATATAGCCTCCACACAAAATCCAACCGTTACATACATAATTGAGCAATCTCGGTGAGACCGAAGTGGAAACTCGGTCAGACCGAAAGTTCAAATATAGTGAACGTTGGGGTTTTCGCTGGGACAGAAAATACCATCTCGGTTTGTCCGATATGAGTCAAAGATAGGAACTTGCCAGTTTCGGTGGGACCGAAATCAACAACTCGGATATTCCGAAATGATGACAAACGGTTACAGAAGGTTGGCAGCCCGTGTTTCGGTGAGACCGAACTCAAACTCGGATTGACCGATTTTTTAGGGTTTGGCTTATGGCTGAGGTGGTTCATCTCGGTGGGACTGAGTTGGAAGAATCGGTTTGTCCGAGATTACTTATGAGTGTGTATTGTAGTGAAAGTTGCTGATAGTTAAAGGAGATATATCACTAAGCACTTGAGCAACCAGATCATCAACACAACCTCATCCCCTTTTAATAGTATTGGCTTTTCCTATGGACTCAATGTGATCTTTGATCACTAAACCAAAAATGGAGTCTTGAGCTTTTGCCAATGCTTGCCTTAGCATTTTGAGGGGTCCACTTCTTCAGACATTTCCATACCCATATCACTGAACTTCTCTGAAATGATTCTCAAGTAACTATTAGTTCAATGATATATATGTTGTTATTAATTACCAAAACCACCCGGGGATTAGTTGCACTTTCAGAATTACCTTATGATCATCACATGCTCACTCACCACCTTTTGCAGCCTCTCGCGCTGCTGAATGGACTCCTGCTCATCCCGTAACGGGGGCTACACACGTTGGCACGACGCTTGTGCTCGAGTCCGTCCCTGCAGCATTGACAAATCTGAGAGATCGAGCTCTGACTCGCGGCCCACCACGCGCACATCACCTCACCAGATCCTCAGTGCCTTCGTCTTCCTGTGGAAAGATCAGTGACATGGCGGTAGACGCGATTGTGAATTATGATGTTTCATGAAACTAACCCGCATGAGTCCCCGGAGCCTAGCAACAGGTGGCCCTGCCGGCTATTCTCTTCTCACGTGATTCGCTTGCGCGTTAAAGGGGGGCTCCTGAGCATCATGTCTCAGGAACTCTTACTGACTCTCTAGCCCTCACCCCCTTGCCATGACCACGGTAACGCGATGTGGCATACCAGCGGCGACTGAGGTCCGCTCGAGGGTCGGGACCCGAGGACGCAGAGCATCTAGAAGAGCGAGAAAGGGGGAGGCCGGTGCGGAATGTTAAGGCCTAGTTTCGCGTTTCCTTCCCGAGGGATGTTCATACGTCAAGGGGGACTCCTGAGCATTGTGACTCGGGAGCCTAACTGGTCACGTAGCCCCCCACCCCTGGCCTCGTCCTGGCGATCTGGACGAGCCAGCGGCGGTTGAGGTACGCGTGGGGCTGGGCTCTGTCAACGTGAAACACTAAAGCTAGTAGGAAAGAAATCACAAAATTCTAGCCACACTGCCGCCGAAGAATAGACCAGGTGCACCGTGCAGAGAATCACCTCAGGCTCCTCAAGATAAGGCACGAATTCAAATTAGGACGATCCCACGATCCGACAAATTTTTGATCTCCACAGTCTTGCTCCAGTAATGCCACCTTCCTTTTTAGCCTCCGGGAAGATGCTTGCATGCCAAGGGGGACCTCTTGAGCATCGCGCCCGAGGAGCTCTTACCGGACCTCGGGCCGCTCACCTCTTGGCCATGACCACGACATCGCGACCTGGCATACCAGCGACGGCTGAAGCTTGCCTTGGGACTAGGAACCACCGGCGTAGAGCGCAAAGCTACTATAAGGACAAAAAGGGGGAACAATCCCGAAGCAAGACTTGCAACCACGGTTTCCTGGCGAGAATAATAAACATCAGAGCAAAAGCATTACAGGTTCTTTACACACCCACACGTGGTTCGTCTTGATTCCTCGCAGGGAACAAAAGAAGGAGATCTCAAGGGGCCCTAACCGTGGCTACCACCGCCGGCACCATCATCTACAGAGGGCCACGAGAGGCCGACGCCAACCAGGTCATCGATGATGACGGGCTGATCCCGCTATCGCGCTCCGGGCGCAGCGTGAGCTCAGTGGCGCATAGCTGTCGTCGCTCGTCTCCGGAGACTCGTCCGGCTCGGGAGAGCTGCTAGATTCCCCGGGGCCATTTCCGCTACTGGGGGAGCTGTCGGTAGGGCCGAGGGCAGGCATTGCATTTGCTACCGTGCCACCCTGGCAGCTCCCTCCAGGGCAGCACTCCATTCGGCGGCCTTCCTTGTCAAAGACCTTGAAGAACAATGTGGAGGCGTCGTCGAACTCGAAGTGGATGATGGAGGCTCCATCAGGATAGCACACGCGGGCGATTTCACCCATCCTCGAGTCATGAAGACATCGGCTGGCGGGACTACCTTGGATCAGCTGGACCCCTCGCCGGCATCAGCTTCATGAAGAACCTCGGGAACCGGATCAAAGAAGGCGGTGCCATTGCTGTCCACACCACGAACGAGCGTGAGGAGCCCTAGGTGTGGGTTCGGGGGCCGGCGGCTATTGCGAACACAGCTTGGCCACCTCGGCCACGATGCGAGTGGCGCGGGGTGCAACCCCCTCTTCCGGAGCCTTGCGCTTGGGCATGCAAGGGCAACGGGTAGCTGGGAGGAGGCTGCTCGCACCAAGTCCTCTTCACAGCTAGCCTCACGCTGGCTTCACGGGGGTGGCCGAGCCTCTTCTTCGGCAGGAGTAGCTCCCGCTCCTCGAAGGAGTTTTTCCCTTCTCAGCAGCGGAGAATCTCTTTATCGGTGCCATGGGCAACACGGCAAGCCGACGCGGCAAGGAGGAGGAAGAAAGGGCAGGTGGCGAGAAGAAGGAGATGAGCAACAGGGGCTTCATCCTCTCTTCATTTAAAGCTAGGAGGAGGCCAACCGCCGGACTCCATGATCGCACGTAATGATGGTTTTCTATGCATGCAACAAGGTCTCGTCAAGTCGGGCAGTTGCCGAGGCAGTATGGGGAAGTGGAGACGCCCACGTCCAATCAGTGACCACACGTCGACCAAGGCCGCACGCGATTGGGGCCCGCGGCGCTCCGCACTAGCCCCTTGGCTTCGCCTCGAAGCCATGTTCGAGCATGCCTTGGGCCCGGGGGCTACTGTCGGCGTCCTGGGAATGGGGGTACCCAGACTTGCCTGCCTGTGGCCCGTGACATGGCTCCATCAACGGCCTCGTCTAGCCCAGCTTCAGCAACCACAGCTCAAGACCCTCGCAACTCGCGAGGCGGACGATGGCAAGACCTCCCTAGGGGCAGCCTCTTTAGGCTGGCTACCGAGGAGCGAAGATATCTATGCAAGGTGCACCTCGCGATGTTCACGTGACGTGAACCATGACGACCAAGGCCATGCGGACGCCAGTTGGAGCAGTGTACCAGTTTCCCCTTTGGTGCTAAGGGGGAAAGCGCAGGCGCGGAGTCCCGAGGAATCAAGCAAAGGTTTCCATATCAGTGCAACGAGACCAAGGATCGTCAGGACAACAGAATGGAGGTCATCATGGAGCCCGGCGTGGCGTCGCCACCAGAGCCTTTGGCAGGCGAAGACCACTTTTGTCAAGATAGCTTGTACTGACTGTTCCCCCTTCAAATTTGGCCGTTGTGGGATTCCTTCCCACCGATATTTGGGAAGAGGACCAAGGCCACTATAAATAGGACCTAGCAACCACCATTGAGGGCGATCTCATCTTGAGCTGATCCAACCTTAGAAGGGATCGGATCCATTCCACCCTCACCACACCACATGCTCATCCGAGCCCAAGAACACCTCTCCTCCGGAGGCCGTTCATCCATTGTACTAGTTCATCCTCAGCCCTACGAGGCAATCCACCACACACACTAGAGTAGGGTATTACACCGCAAGGTGGCCCGAACCAATATAATCCTCTGTGTCACTTGTTTTTTGAGTTCGTCGAGCTTGTCCGGGTGAGCGCGCTGGGGAGAGAGTGTACCTCGTGCGCACCCCATAGTTCGAACCTCTCAAGGGTGTGCAGAACACAAAATCCAACGGTGACCGCACAATCAGCTGTCAAGTTCTTCAAGGGATTTGTGTGCCGTTTTGGAGTACCCAGCAGGGTGATTACCAACAATGGTGCCTAGTTCACAAGCCGCACCCTTATGTGGTACATCCAAATACATGGAAGCAAGGTATCTTTTGCCCCTCTCGCTCATCCAAGGTGCAATGGACAAGCTGAGAGGTTGAATGTTGAAGTGTTGCGTGGGCTTAAGACAAGGAATTTTGATAAGTCTTAAAGATGCGGCAAGCACTGGGTTCATGAACTCCCGGTGGTTCTTTGGTCACTTAGAATGACACCAAATCGAGCTATAGGGCAGACTCCCTTCTCCTTAGTTTATGAGGCACAAGTAGTCCTCTTCACGGGACTCACATATGGGTCACCTCGAGTACTTGCCTACGATGAAGTAGAGCAATAGCAGTTGCAGCATGATGATGGCACACTTCTCAAGGAAGATCATCTTCGGGACACTGTGCATGTTGCATGCTACCAGCAAGAAATGCACCGCTATCGTAGCTGCAAGGTTCACGCCCGGAGGCTTGAGGAAGGTGACCTTGTCCTTAGGTGTATTCAGTCCGCCAAGGATACCAACAAGTTGACGCCAAAGTGGGAAGGCCCTTACTGGGTAGCACGAGTCACCAGACCCAGCACAGTCCG
The DNA here is from genome assembly GCA_902687465.1 of Secale cereale. Classification (NCBI taxonomy): domain Eukaryota; kingdom Viridiplantae; phylum Streptophyta; class Magnoliopsida; order Poales; family Poaceae; genus Secale; species Secale cereale. Next base: position 307,364,007 of record LR738712.1, on the reverse strand, counting down.
TCTGGAGACTGAAGATGGCATTCAAGTGCAAAACTCATGGAACATTGAGCATCTTTGTAAGTTCTACCCGTAAGGCACGGCTGCCGGGCATAGTCCCAGGCAGCCACCTTTCATGCAAGCCTTGCTAGCGAAGCATGTAGCCCTATGTACAAACCCAGACGTAGAACATGTGCACAGATAATAAAACAACGAGTTGTCATAAAACTTGCATGCATATTTTTTGAACCTGGCTTTATTGTGATTACAATAAGCCCTAGATAAAGTGACTACTTCATTGTAAAAGGCCATGTGCAGTTATTTCCCTCCCATCCTTCACCTTGGTGGTAACAGAAGGGTTCCTCAGCGGGTGAGCTCCCTGGGAAGAAGGACAAGAACGAGCCCGCGCATCGGTCCTCGACAAAACAACCCGTCCTTACTGGAGACCATAATGAGGGCAGAAAACAAAGATAAGTTTTCCCCAACACTACACGTGAACTCACGTATGAAGAACTTTTGTGTAGACAAACCTTGTTGTTCCTACCTTTCATATCCCATTATTGGTTTTGTGTCCACTCTACAATGATGGTTGTAGCCAAGATTGGGGAGATTGACAAGAGGGCTTTCATATACGCTCCTAGCCTATTTCGTCTTGAGTTCATCAAACAAGGTCAAGTAGTACCTTAATGAAAGCCGTCAAGGTTCCCTGCCGGAAATATTTTGTTTACTTGGCAGTATTGAAGGTTCTCACTTCAACGCGTTTCTGTGCGCGCACGAAAGCCTGGCAAGCATCTTTTATTCATTAATACGTAGATAAAAAAGTACAAATCACACAGAGTACAAATGTGGATGAAGGATTACATTGTATTAACTAAAATTTGGCAAGTGCTTACATCTTTTGATTTGAAAAAAGATAAGTGCCCCCTAATGCCTTTCTTTGCCCTCTCCTCCTAGGGTTATATCAAGAAGGAAAGGGGCAAAAGGAGCTCCTAGACAGAATACCAGCCCGACCCCGTGAGGGGCCACGGGATGAGGCCTGACAAGATCGCGAGGGCGCCTCCTCGACAAGGAAGAAGAAGCCGAGGGAGGGGAGAGCACTAAGGCGATGCCCTGGTCACCACCGCCAGAGCCGGCCATGAGCAGCAGGCCTCCTCCATGCACCCCTCTATGCGGGCCGACAGTCATTCTGCTATGTCCTCCTCCTCCCACGCCCATCGCGAGCCGCCGAGCACATAGGCTGTGCTCCTCATGGCGCGTGAGCTCCTCTGCTACCGCCCCGCAGACGCAGGCGACGACGCCTGGCTCAGCCGTGATGACCCACAAGTATAGGGGATCACAATAGTTTTCGAGGGTAGAGTATTCGGCCCAAATTTATTGATTCAACACAAGGGGAGCCAAAGAATATTCACGAGTATTAGCAGTTGAGTTGTCAATTCAACCACACCCGAAAGACCTAATATCTATAGCAAAGTATTTTATAGCAAAATAATATGGAAGGAGGGGTAACGGTGGAAAAAGTAACAACAGTAGTTTTGTAATGATTGTAAGAACAGAAGTAACGAAAGTAACTTAGCGAGGATCAATATGAGACGGGCTTGTAGGAAATGGATCGGTGATCATGTGTGTTGGATGATATTCATCATGTAGAAGCTATAACTAGATAAACGACAAACTAGCTCCAATTCATCAATATAATGTAGGCGTGTATTTCGTATATAGTCACACGTACTTAAGGAAAAGAACTTGCATGACATCTTTTGTCCTACCCTCCCTTGGCAGCGGGGTCCTAATGGAAACTAAGGGATATTAAGGCCTCCTGTTAATAGAGAACCAGAACAAAGCATTAGGACATAGTGAATACATGAACTCCTCAAACTACGACATTCACCGAAAAGAATCCCAATTATTGTCACCTTGGGGTATGCGGATCATAACTCACAGTAGGTGTCTACAACTTGCAAGATCGGATCAAGAACACATGTATATTCATGAAAAGATAATAGGTTCAGATCTAAAATCATGGCACTCGGGCCCTAGTGACAAGCATTAAGCATAGGAAAGTCATAGCAACATCAATCTTAGAACATAGTGGATACTAGGCATGAAACCCTAACAAAACTAACCCAATTATTTGATAAATCTCATCCAACCAATCATCGTCAAGCAAGCCTAGATGGAATTACTCACGCACGGCTGTGAGCATCATGAAATTGGTGATGGAGGAAGGTTCCTGATGACGACGACGATGGATTCCACTCTCTGGAGCCCCGAACGAACTCCAGATCATCCCTCCCAATGAAGAATAGGAGGTGGCGGTGGCTCCGTATCGTAAAACGTGATGAATCCCTCTCTCTTATTTTTTTGTCCTCGGACATGAATATATAGAGTTGGAGTTAGGGTCGGTGGAGCCTTAGGGGGCACACAAGCATGGAAGGCGCGCCCCCAGGGCTTGTGGCCTCTGGGTGGCCTCCTCTTGATAATTCTCGCGCTAGTATTTTTTATATATTCCATAAAATTCTCCGTAATTTTTAGGTCATTCCGAGAACTTTGATTTCTGCACAAAAATAACACCATGGCAATTGTGCTAAGAACAACGTCAATCCGGGTTAGTTCCATTCAAATCATGCAAATTAGAGTCCAAAACTAGGGCAAAAGAGTTTGGAAAACTAGATACGATAAAGAAGTATCAACTCCACCAAGCTTAACCCATTGTTTGTCCTCAAGCAATTGAGTTGATAAACTGAAAGTGACAAAGAAAAACTTTTACAAATTATGTTTGATCTTGTTGTTGCAATTTCGATTTGCCATGGTTCAATTTTTCAGCAAAGATTATAAACTAGCCATGTTCACAATAACATTTAGGTCTCACATTAATTTATATCAATGACATAACCAACCAGCGAGCAATAATAAGATATCTCGGATGAAAACACTTTCCAAAATAATCATGACACAATATGATATAATGGTATCTCGCTAGCTCTTTCTAAGACCGGAAAACATAAATGCAGAGCACCTGAGAAGGTCAAGGACTGATTGTAATTCATGGTAAAAGAGATCCAGTCACACTCATACTCAACATCAATTAAAAACAAAGCATATAAATGATTGTCGTGCTCTCCAGCTAGTGCTTTTTATAAGAGGATGATGACTCAACAATAAAAGTAAATAGATAGGCCCTTCGCAGATGGAAGAAGGGATGTGCAGAGGTGCAAAAGCTCAAAGCTTGTGAAACAGAGATGAATATAATTTTGAGTGGTATGTTTCATTGTCAATGCAACAACTTAGAGTTCTCAATATTTTCCATGTTACGCACATTATAGGCGGTTCCCAAACAGAATGGTAAAGTTTTACAACCCTCCACCAACAATCATAGTCACAACCATCTGAATCCATGGGGCACCGTCCATACCAACAATAGTTCAGGGGGACTTTTGTTTAATTATATTTTGTTTTGAAATTGAGCATTGGACTGGGCATCTCGATTACCAAGCATTTTCTCATGAATGACAAGTGGAGTCCACTCATCATGAGAATAATCCACCTAGCATGGAAGATATTGACAGCCCCCAGTCGCCACATGAGCGATTCGGGCATACAAACCATATTATTATTTCAAGGTTTAGAGTTTGGCACATGCAAATTTACTTGGAAGGGCAGGTAAATACGGCATATAGGTAGGTATGGTGGACTCATATGGAACAAGTTTGGGTTTATGCAAGATGATGCACAAGCACTATTCCCGCTTAGTACAATGTGAAGGCTAGCAAAAAGATTGAGGAGCGACCAACTAGAGAGCAACAATGGTCATGAGCATGCTTTGAGGTTAATCAACATTTAATGCAAGCATGAGTAGGATATACATCACCATGAACATAAATATCATGGAGGCTATGTTGGATTTCAATTCAACTACGTGTGTGAACATGTGCCAGGTCAAGCCACTTGAATCATTCAAACTATGTTGGATTGAGCCAGCTTTTCTTCATCTAAATCATTTCATCAAATTTCTTTATTATTTCCTTTCACTTGCACGGCCGAACGATGTGAATAATAATAAGAGTGCACGTGCATTTGACTAAGATGGAATCTGCAAACATTTATTCAAAGGAGAAGACAAGGTAATGTGGGCTCTTTGTTAGATCATAAATAATGCATATGAGAGCCTCTCAAAATTTTCATCGTGGTCTTCTCCTTTTGGCCCAAAAGAAAAGCAAAAGAATTTCTGAGGAACACACTAAAATATTTTTGGAGTTTTTGTTTTTTTGAAGAAGGCAAAAACGAGAAAAAATATTTACAAAGGAAAGCCCCCAACTAGCAAAAGAAGGAGAAATCTTTTTGGATTTTATTTTTAATACTACAAACTACTAGAAGAACAAGCAAGAAAGAGAAGACAAAAAGAAACAAGAAATATCTTTGGGTTTTCAAATTTTCTCTGACACACAAAAAGAACGCAAGAAATAATTAAACTAACATGGATAATACAATGAAAAAGTGTGAACATCGACAACTGAAATAAGTGTGTGAACATGAATATAATGTCGGTGAGAAACACTTACTCCCACAAGCTTTGGCCTTTTGGCCTAAGTTGGTCTATGCCCACGGATTAAAGTAGCCCTCTACTGGGTACTGAGGAGGGTCCTGAGGGTTCCACTGGTCAGAGAGCTCCTGCAACTCCCACTGATAGACAAACTCCTGATATGAATCTGGTGATGGTGCTGGCTCCTGAACTGGGGATCGAGTCCGCTCCCAGTATGCTTAAATGGCGTCGGGCATAATAGTGTACCTGTTTGAATGAATATAGAACAAATAAGGTGCATGTAAGGTAATTATCTGACAAGTGCCCTGACCAAATACTAGGTTATAGAGGAGCTGCTTCTCCTTGCCGTTAGCAACAAAATCATGTGCCACCATACTAGCGTAGTCTAAATATTTAATGGGTAGCAAAATCTCTTCTTTCTCATCATCTTTAGTCTTAAAACCTTTAGGGGAAAGGGCATGGTTTCTGAACCCATGGTTCTCTCTCCATATCATCTTTCCTAGCAATGAAGTCTCTTTTCTCATAACTTTTGTTCATAGGTTGTGCGTCATCAAGATCAACAGCAGGTTCTATATCCACATATTTATCATTACTAGGATAAGAATAATCATGAAAATCATCATTATCATCGTTACTAGGTTCATGTTCATTACCACATTGAGTTTCAGAATCAAATATATAAATATCATTAGGATTTTCAGGTGTGTCTAAAGTAGGTTCACAAGAAGCATGCAAAGTTGTATCGTTTTTCTCCTTGATGAAATAGGTGCATCAACACTAATCCTTTGAGAGTCATGTTCAACTCTTTTAGGATGACCTTCAGGATACATGGGTTCCTGAGTCATTTTACCAGTTCTAGTCATAACTCTAACATCATGTTCATTTTTCTTATTGTTCATCTCTTTAATCAAATCATTTTGTGCTTTGAGGACTTCTTCTACCTGGATTTTCATCAAGGAAGCATATTTACCAACAAGCTTAAGATCATCTTTAACTCTAGACATGTAGTCACTCAAGTGTTCAACCATATAAACATTTCGTTTCAACTGTCTACTAACACAAGTATTGAAGTTTTCTTGTTTCACAATAAAGTAATCAATTCATCCATGCATTGACTGGCAGATTTATTTTGAGGAATATCACCTTCATCAAATCTATAAAGAGAATTTACCTTTACTACATGTGTCGGGTTATCGAGACCACGTATTTCTTCAATAAGTGGTAAATTCGTAACATCTTCAGCTTTAATACCTTTTTCCTTCATAGATTTATTTGCCTCTTGCATATCTTTAAACTTAGAACTAGAATTTCCCTCTTATTCGGAGTTGACTTTGGGGGTGGTTCATGAAGAGTCCACTCATTATCATTTATCAATATATTATTCAATAGTTCTTTGGCTTGTTCAATAGCTTGTTCCCTGAAAACACAACTAGCACAACTATCTAGGTGGTCCCTAGAATCATCGGTTAGTCCATTATAAAAGATATTAAGTATTTCATTTTTCTTGAGAGGATCATCGGGCGAAGGATCAAGTAACTGGCAAAGCCTACCCAAAGCTTCTGGGAGACTCTCTTCTTCAGTTTGCACAAAGTTAAATATTCCATGTAAGACAACTTGTTTCTTATGAGCAGGAAAATATTTTTCAGAGAAATAGTAAATCATATCCTGGGGACTACGCACATATCCAGGAGCAAGAGAATTAAGCCATATCTCAGCATCACCCTTTAGCGAGAAAGGAAACAACTTAACAATATAGTTATATCGATTTTTTTTTCATGAGTAAATAGGGTGGCTATATCATTCAGTTTCGTAAGATGTTCCACAACAGTTTCGGTTCCATAACCATGGAATGGATCATATTCGACCAAATTAATTATCTCAGGATCAATAGAGAATTCATAATCCTTATCAATAACACGAATAGGTGAAGTAGCAAACTCAGGATTATATTTCATACCAGTATTCAAAGATTTTTCTTTCGACTTGCATAACAATTTCTTCACATCATCTCTATCCTTACGAGCAAGAAAGTGTCTAGCTACCTCTCCCTCCATAACATAAGCTTGTATATCAGGCAATTCATATCTAGGTGTGCTAGATCTAAAAGGTGTATCATAATTTCTAGATTCAAAGACTTCATCAGTTTCGGCAGTTTCCGCATTCTCAATATTTCTAACTCTAGCAAGTTGTTCATCAAGAAATTCACCTAGTGGCTGTAACCTCCCAATTTTCAATTTGGATGTTACCATAGATCATTCGTATACATTCATAATTTGAGCATTTTTTAGCATGAGTTTATTTGAAAATTGATCCAAAACTTTAAGCAACTCAAGGACCCAAGTGAGAGAGTTGAAAGTTTTCCAAAGAGGAGCCCACTATTTTATTGATTTTCCAAATGGGGTTGGATCAATAATATTTTTACCAAATTTATTTTCCAATATTTAAAATAAATGAGAGAAGATAATATGACTTCTTCAAAAATATAATAAAAATATTGGAATTTGATTTTGAGTAAAAATATTTTTATTGGATTTTTATTTGCAGTTCATTATTTTTAAAACTTGCATTAAAAATTTATTATCTTTTTAGGAATTTTAATATCAGAAAAATGTTCACTTTGTTCTACATTTTAGGCTTAGATGTTGTAAATTATTTCTGGTATTTTTAGATATTTTTTATACATTTTATTTGTAATTTTTTTTCTGTTCGGGCGTATTTAAAAGAAGTTTTCGCACGACTAGGCCAAAGGCCCGGCCGAGCCGGCCCGCGCCCGAGCGACCGCCTCCCCGCCGTGTCCGACCAGGACACCGGCCGGTGTCCGGCCACCGCACGGGAGCCGCCACCCCTTCCTCCAAGGCACCCCGGCCCCCTTTATAAGCCGAGGACCGGCTCCCCCCCCCTCGCCACCACCCGCGCTGCACCGCCGCCAAGCCGCCCCCGCCGCCTTGCCCCGCCACCCGCCAGCCGCGCCGACGCCGCCAGCCGCCCTGCCACAAACGCCGTCGTCCGCCGCCGCCGACCCACCGCAGCCCGTTACCCCGACCCGACCCGCGGACCCGACCCGATCCATGAGGTAAACCACCCGTTTTTTTATTTTTAGTTTCGTTTTTTAAACCCTAGATCGTTTTTTAAACCCTAGTTTGTTTTTTCTGGTTTTATTATTTAACGAACGTCCGCTGTTTTGTTATAGAAAACGAACGTTCGCAAATTAGTCTTTTCTTTTTCTGTTATTTTTCGTCAAGGACCTATCCGCAATGATTTTTTTACAGATCGGTCCCTGATCTTCAAACCCTAAAATTTCTTCATTTCGAAACCAATGCCAATTTCTTCGTTTCGATATGATCTTTCCACTAGCGCAGCTCAAAGTTGATTTTGAAAGTTTTAATATTTGAATTCAAACAGTTTTGTGTTAGAACTTCGTTTGATTGTAATTTGAGTTTCGTAGCTCCATTTGAGTTGATTTCTTTTTGCACATTGAAGCGCTCGAACTAAACTTTCTGATAATGCCAAATTCACTTAATTTTGGCACTGTTAGAAATTTTTTATGTTGCAAGAGTGATTCGTTTGTTTTCGAAGTATTTCGATATCTGTTCTTCAATTCTGCTGCATGATTGCTTATGTATGCTATTGTTTGATTGCAATAGAATTACCGGAGTGCGAAGCGTGCTACTACGAGTCTTTTGGTTTCAGCGATCATTAGCAAGGCAAGTTCATACTTTGATCATACTTTCCAATACCCAATTTTTATTGCATTAGTTATATCCTCAAACACTTGCATGAGTAGGATTGGTTACATGTGATGATGCTTTGTAGTTGATAAGGTAGGAACCCAATGACTTGAGATCAACCCAAGGGATGATACATTTTGTTACTTATTACTTAGCACATGTCTCAGCAGGAGCCATGAGCTTGAAGAAGCGTGAGTTTCGCATATTGCGCCAAGGAAACCGTATTGTGGGGCAGTACGTGGATGACTTTAGGTAGTAAGCTCGATTCCCGCCAGATGTTGTGTCCACTGATGCCGCGAAGCAGGAGAAGTTTCTAGAAGGACTCAATGATGAGATGAGTATGCAGCTGATTCTAGCAACCTACAACAACTATCAAGAGCTAGTGGACAAAGCTATTATGCTAGAAGGAAACCAGCAACAGATTGACAACCGCAAGAGGAAGTATGGAGCTAGGAAGTTTAACTCTGGAGCCCTGTAGAAGCCTCGCTAAACCCCATACTGAGGACACCACCATCCCACCCATAACCTTGGAGGCCATTCCAATAATGGATGGAATGCACACAATCACAGTGGTACTAGAAATGGCAATGGGAATGGAGGAAACAACAGTCAGAATCGTTCCACTCCCTCAACGCCTTCCAAGAAGGATCTGAGCCATGTTACTTGTTTCAAGTGTGGGAATATCGGACATTACGCTAATGAATGTCCCAAGTCAAAGAATGGGAATGACAATGGAAGCTCTGGAAAGAAGCCCAACCCATTCACTAGAGGACAAGTGAACCACGTCAATGTGGAGGAGATTGACGAGCAGCCCGACGTAGTAGTCGGTAAGTTTTTGATTAATGCATTTATGGCCCTTGTTCTTTTTGACACTGGTGCATCTCATTCATACATATCAAGGGGTTTTGTGGAAAACTATAAACTGCCCACCGTATCCCTTAGGAAGCCTATGTTAGTGAGTTCCCCTGGAGCAGAGTATATGGCTAGGTACGGATGCTATCAAGTACATGGCTAGGTACGGATGCTATCAAGTACCAATGACCATTGGAAGACCTGTATTTCTCACAGACCTCATTTTTTGGAATCCCAGGGTTTGGATGTAATCAAAGGAATGGATTGGCTATCCAAATTTGGAAGCCGTCGATTGCGCCAGTAGATCAATTCTTCTCACCACCCCGGAAGGAAAGATGATCAAGTATGTGTCGAGGAACACACCCAGGAAAGCGCATGTGAATACACTAACAAGAGTTGTTCAGGAAGAAGTGCCAGTTGTGAAGGATTACCCCGATGTATTCCCGGAGGAGTTACCCGGCATGCCACCGGATAGAGACATAGAGTTTTTAATTGTACTATTACCTGGCACCAAACCGATATCTAAGACACCATACCGGATGCCCGCTAATGATATAGAGGAGATCAAGAGCAAATCAAGGAGTTAATGGATAAGGGTTACATACGACCAAGTTCATCACCGTGGGGGGCCCCAGTGCTCCTAGTCGAGAAGAAGGATGAATCATTGAGAATGGTTGTTGACTATCGTGCACTGAACGAGGTGACAATCAAGAATAAGTACCCACTGCCAATGATCAACGATCTGTTTGACCAGCTGCAAGGAGCCAAGGTATTCTCTAAGATTGATATGTGATTAGGATATCATCAGTTGAAGATCTGAGAACAAGATATACCTAAGACAACTTTTACCACAAGGTACGGGCTTTATGAGTATACAATTATGTCATTTGGTTTGACTAACGCTCCTGCCTATTTTGTGAGTATGATGAACAAGGTATTCATGGAGTTATTCGATAAGTTTGTGGTGGTTTTCATTGATAACATATTGATATATTCCACGAACGAAGAGGACCTCAAGGAACATTTGCGTTTAGTTCTCGATAAGCTCTGAGAACATCAGTTATACACCAAGTTTAGCAAGTGTGAGTTTTGGTTGAAGGAAGTTGGATTCCTTGGACATGTCATATTAGGAGACTGTATATCCGTAGACCCCACCAAGGTTGAGGCAGTCATAGAATAGAAGGCACCCACCTCAGTTGGTGAAATTCGCAGTTTTCTTGGACTCGCAGGATATTACCGTAGATTTATTGAGAATTTATCAAAGATTATGAAGCCCGTGACGGAGTTATTGAAGAAGGAGACTAAGTACAAGTGGACCGAAGAGTGTGAGGCCAGTTTTCAGGAGTTGAAGAAACGTTTGGTTACAGCCCTAGTGATGATTCTTCCGAATATACGCAAGGATTTCCATGTGTATTGTGACGCTTCTCGTCAAGGACTCGGAGGTGTTCTCATGCAAGACGGAAGAGTTGTGTCATATGCTTCACGCCAGCTTCGACCACATGAGTTGAATTATGCCACGCATGATTTGGTGTTAGCAGCCGTGGTGCATGCACTCAAAACCTGGAGACATTTCCTTATTGGAAACCGTTGCGATGTATACACAGATCATAAGAGTTTGAAGTACATCTTCATGCAGAAGAAGTTGAATCTCAGACAAAGGAGATGGCTTGAGCTCATAAAGGACTATGACATGAGGTTGCATTACAATCCAGGAAAAGCCAATGTCGTGGCAGATGCTCTAAGTTGCAAGAGTTATGTTAACACAATCATTTTTTGGAGGTTTACCCCAGGAGTTAGTCGATGATCTTACGAATTTGCAGATGGAAATAGTCCCTAGAGGTTATGTTGCCACATTGGAAATTCAGTCCATATTGTTGGGAAGGATACGAGAATCCCAGAAGGTGTACGAAGAGATTGCAAAAATAAAGGAAAGAATGACTGAAGGAAAGGCAGAAGGATTTCGTGTGGATGAATACGAAACACTTTGGTTTGAAAATCGTATTTATGTGCCCAATGACCCCGAGATTAGGAAGATTCTCCAGGAGGCTCATGATTCGCCGTATTCGATTAACCTAGGCAACACCAAGATGTACCTGGATTTTAAGCAGAATTTCTAGTGGACCGGAATGAAGAAGGACATTGCCGAGTATATAGCAGTGTGTGACGTTTGTTAGAGGGTCAAGGCTGAATCAGAAACCAGCTGGGTTATTGCAGCTGTTGCCCATACTCGAATGGAAGTGGGATAAACTTGGAATGGATTTTATCACACGACTACCTAGGACACCCTCAGGGTAGGATTCTATTTGGGTGATGGTTGATCGTTTGACTAAAGTAGCTCACTTTATCCCCGTGAAGACCACATATACGTGTGCTAAGTTGGCCAAGATATACATGACCAGGATCGTATGTCTGCACGGAGTTCCAAGAACCATTGTATCAGATAGAGGAACACAGTTTACCTCAAAGTTTTGGAAGCAGTTGCACAAGACTTTAGGTACGAGGCTAGAATTTAGTACAGCCTTCCATCCACAGACACATGGACAGACTGAGAGAGTCAATCAGATCCTGGAGGACATGCTGAGAGCTTGTGCGCTCGATTTTGGATCTAGTTGGGATGATAACTTGTTGTATGCAGAGTTTTCTTACAACAACAGTTATCAAACCAGTTTGCCAGTGGCACCTTTCGAGGCTTTATATGGAAGGAGGTGCAGAACACCTTTGATGTGGGATGAAATTGGAGACCGTCATTATTGATCAAAGAGTCAGAAGAAAAGGTCAAGATGATCTGCGATAGACTTAAGGTAGCCCAGTCAAGGCAGAAGAGTTATACATATACGAAGCGCAAGGAAGTGACCTACGAAGTTGGGGATAGAGCATATCTTCGTGTTTCTCCGCTTCGAGGAGTTAAGCGTTTCAGAGTTAAGGGTAAATTGGAACCAAGAATTCTGGGACCGTACAAGGTTTTGGAGCACAGAGGAGAAGTAGCTTATTAGCTAGAGTTCCCCGAGACTTTGTCCGGGGTTCACAATGTGTTTCACGTACCTCAGTTGAAGAAGTGTCACGCAGAGATGGCCGACATTCCGTTACGTGATACAGTGCCCCTGGAAGCAATTCAGTTAGAGAGCGACCTGACTTACGAGGAGAAGCCCGTTAAGATTCTCGAGTTTGCCGACACAATTACCCGCAGTAAAGTCATCAAGTTCTGCAAAATATAGTGGAATCACCATACTGAGGACGAAGCCACCTGAGAACGAGAGGATGATCTACGCCAGGACCACCCACACCTATTTTGTAGCCAACGTGAATCTCCAGGGCGAGATTAATCTTAAGGGGGGTAGGTTTGTAACATCCCAATTTTAAATTTGGATGTTTTCATAGATCATTCATATGCATTCATAATTTGAGCATTTTTTAGCATGAGTTTATTTGAAAATTGATCCAAAATTGTAAGCAAATCAAGGACCCAAGTGAGAGAGTTGGAAGTTTTCCAAAGAGGAGCCCACTATTTTATTTATTTTCCATGGGGTTGGATCAATAATATTTTTACCAAATTTCATTTTTCCAGTATTTAAAATAAATGAGAGAAGATAATATGACTTCTTCAAAAATATAATAAAAATGTTGGAATTTGATTTTCAGTAAAAATAAATTTTATTGGATTTTTATTTGCAGTTTATAATTTTAAAAAATTGCATTAAAAAGTTATTTTCTTTTTCGACATTTTAATATCAGAAAAATGATCACTTTGTTCTAAATATTAGGTTTAGACAGTGAAAATTATTTCTGGTATTTTTAGATTTATTTTATATTTTATTTGTAGTTTTTTTTCTGTTCGGGCGTATTTAAAAAAAATATCGCCCTACTAGGCCAAAGGCCCAGCCAAGCCGGCCCGCGCCCGAGCCACCGCCTCCCCGCCGTGTCCGACCAGGACTCCGGTTGGAGTCCGGCCGCCGCACGGGAGCCGCCGCCCCTTCCTCCAAGACACCCCGGCCCCCTTTATAAGCCGAGGCCCGGCTCCCCCCCTCGCCGCCACCCGTGCTGCACCACCAACGCGCCACCCCCGCCACCCGCCAGCCGCCCCGCCACCGACGCCGTCGTCCGCCGCCGCCGACACGCCGCTGCGAGTTAGTCCTACCCGACCCGCGGACCCGATCCGATACGGGAGGTAAACCGCCCGTTTTTTTTTATTTTAAGTTTTGGATTTTTTAAACCCTAGATCGATTCTTTTTTTTTTTTGAAAACTCTAGTTCAATTTTTTCTAGTTTTATGATTTGACGAACGTTCGTTGTTTAGTTATAGAAAATGAACGTTTGCAAATTACTCTTTTCTTTTTCCGTTATTTTTCGTTCTGGACCTATCCGCGATGATATTTTTTATAGATCGGTCACTGATCTTCAAACCCTCTTAACGTTTTACTCGTTTGTCGAAATTAGACGAAACCAACGCCAATTTCTTCTTTTCGATGTTATCTTTCCAGTAGCGCAGCTCAATGTTGATTTTAAAAGTTTTAAAATTGGAATTCAAACAGTTTTGTGTTTGAACTTTGTTTGATCGTAATTTGAGTTTCGTATCTCCATTTGAGTTGATTTCTTTTTGCAAATTAAAGCTCTTGACCTAAACTTTCTGATAAGGACAAATTCACTTAATTTTGGTACTGTTAGAAATTGTTTCTATTGCAGGATTCATTCGTTTGTTTTCGAAGTCTTTCGAGATCTTTTCTTCAATTCTGTTGCATGATTGATTCTATATGCTATTGTTTGATTGCGTGCTACTACGAGTCTTTAGGTTTCAGCGATCGTCAGCAAGGAAAGTTCATACTTCGATCATACTTTCCAATACCCAGTTTTTATTGCATTAGTTATATCCTCAGACACTTGCATGAGTAGGATTGGTTACATGTGATGATGCTTTGTAGTTGATAAGGTAGGAACCCAATGACTTGAGATCAACCCAAGGGATGATAGTTTTGTTACTTATTACATAGCGATGCTCGTAGAAGTGGATTGGTATGAGTGATTTCATGGAAGTTGTGAGTGTAATAACAAATAAGGGTTTCTTTAAGGTGGAAATATAATACACATCTGGTTGGATTGGTTGTGGCACCCTGGGATGGACAAGTCGTTGTCAGGGCACCTGGGGATATACCAATGCTGCCCAAGGAACCCCACCCAGGCTCAAAGGGATCATATATTATTCATGCCTAGAAACTTCCGTGTGCAGCCACAATGCCATTATGGGTTCTGCCATAGTTGAGTATGTTGTGTGACCTCTTTCCGTGGTAGACTAGCAGATGTAGGGGATGTAGGTGGTACGGTCTACCCAGGGTTAAGATTTAATGCTTCTGAAAGACTGTGTCTTGGTCATTCGTTTCTCAAACACCATGCAGTGCGAGAAATTAAACGGAGGCGATCGAGTCTTGTGGGAAAAAGTGCACAAACCTCTACAGAGTGTACAAACTGATTATGATTACCCGTGTCCCCGGTTATGGACTTTCTTGAGTATCCTGGTATTTGAATTATGGAGTGATCTCATTACTTTATTTAATTTGTTGGGTTAATAATGACTTCGGTTTGGAATTGAGATGGAGGAACCATTATCAATTGTTCATGCTTAAATTTAACTAAGTACTCCCTCCGTTCCAAAATATTTGTCTTTCTAGAGATTTCAACAAGTGACAATATACGAAGCAAAATGAGTGAATCTACACTCTAAAATATGTCTACATACATCCGTATCTTCTAGCCCATTTGAATGGTCTAGAAAGACAAATATTTGGGAACGGAGGGAGTAGTTAAATAAATACATTCCTTTGTTGTTAGGGAAAAACTAGCTTTATGCAAAAATAAACCTTACAGCCTCCACCAGCCAAATATGCATATAGTTGTACACATTGCTCATTATAAATAAAGTGTGTTCTTGCCAGCATATTCAATGTGTTGACCTACATGGCTGCAAGGTATCATATTGCAGAGTTTTCAGATGGAGTTTATGGTGCGATAAGTCGTTGTCATGCACTCAATGTTTGTCGTGGAGTTGGATGGACACAACTACTCTTCCTAGCTTCCACATTTTATTTTATTTAGATGGCCTTCAGCCATTCTCGTATAATTAATATTGCCTATTCGAGGACTTTCGATGTAATAAAGTGTGATTGAATCTCTGTTATAAATCCTCGAGTACTGTGTGTTTCAGCATATCGATCCAGGGATGACACTGAGCACAAAGACTTCAGTTCCTTGGAATCATGGTCGCGACAGTGGCACATCATCAAGCAAATTACTAGCATCATCATAAGTATCATTCATAGCAGAAGTAGCATCATCTATTACTTGTGACATATCAGGATTAAGGCGAATCAAGTGCAAAGCTAGATGGTAGTCTCTCCTCGTCCTAGAGGAAATGATCTCGGTTCTAACATCCTTCCGATTCCTCGTAGTGATCAACAAATATGAATCCCAAGTGACTCAGCATATATAGCTATGCTCCTCGGCAGCGGCGCCAGAAAATAGTCTTGATGGCCCACAAGTATAGGTGGTCATAACAGTTTTCGAGGGTCGAGTATTCAACCCAAATTTATTGATTCAACACAAGGGGAGCCAAAGAATATTCACAAGTATTAGCAGTTGAGTTTTCAGTTCAACCACACCTGAAAGACTTAATATCTGCAGCAAAGTATTTAGTAGCAAAGTAATATGGAAGTAGTTGTAACGCTGGCAAAAGTAACAACAACATTTATGTAATGATTGTAACAGCAGCAGTTACGAAAGTAACTTAGCGAGGATCAATATGAGCTGGACTCGTAGACAATGGATTGGCGATGATATGTGTCGGATGATATTCATCATGTAGAGGCTATAACTTAGGGTAACGACAAACTAGCTCCAATTCATCAATATAATGTAGGCATGTATTTCGTATATAGTCACGTGTGCTTAAGGAAAAGAACTTGTAAGACATCTTTTGTCCTACCCTCCCGTGGCAGCGGGGTCCTAATGGAAACTAACGGATATTAAGGCCTCCTTTTAATAGAGAACCGGAACAAAGCATTAGCATTTAGTGAATACATGAACTCCACAAACTACGTCATTCACCGGAAAGAATCCCAATTATTGTCAACATGGGGTATGCGAATCATAACACATTGTGGGTGTTTACAGCTTGCAAGATCGGATAAAGAACACATGTATATTCATGAAAGCAAAATAGTTTTAGATCTGAAATCATGGCACTCGGGCCCTAGTGACAAGCATCAAGCATAACAAAGTCATATCAATATAAGTCTCAGAAAAAAATGGATACTAGGCCTCAAACCCTAACAAAACTAACTCGATTACATGATAAATCTCATCCAACCCATCACTGTCCAGCAAGCCTACGATGGAATTACTCATGCACTGTGGTGAGCATCATGAAATTGGTGATGGAGGAATGTTGATGATGATGACGGCGACTGATTCCACTCTTCGGAGTCCCGAAAAGACTCCATATCAGCCCTCCCGATGAAGAACAGGAGGTGGCGGTGGCTCCATATCATAAAACACTATGAATCCTTCTCTCTAATTTTTTCCCTGAACATGAATATATAGTGTTGGAGTTAGGGTCGGAGGAGCCTTAGGGGGCCCACAATCGTGGGAGGCTGCCCTAGGGGGGCGCACCCCTAGGGCTTGTTGCCTCTGGGTGGACCCCTATGGATAATCTCGAGCAGGTACGCCAGCGCCAGGACCGAGCTGTTCTAGAAGTCACGTTGACTGGGTGCTGAAACTGCGTTGCTGTCGCGCGCAGCGTCCCTTCAAGCAGCGTAGGTTGCCAGGCCTTCACTCGCGAGCTGCGCCGGGTGGTTTGGCCTATCAAGTTCAAGCCGGAGCTGCCCCCGCGCTATGACGACATTTCTTATCTAACCGAGTTCTTCAGCTCTATGCCCTGAGCATCGAGGTGGCGAATGGCGACGACAAGGTCATGGCGAACTGGTTCCCGATGGCCTTGAAATATGGTGCACATTCCTAGCTCATGAACCTGCCTGAGGAGTCGATCTCTTTGTGGAGCGAGCTCGGCGACTAGTTCGTCGCCAACTTCAAGGGCATGCCTGATCAGGTGCTTACCGTAAACGACATGCGACGCACTCGGGAGACACTCTGCAAGTACATTCAGCACTCTAGCCAGGTGCACCACAAGATCCCCCGCGCTTCGGATGAGGCCATCATCTTGGAGTTCTCAAACGCCATCATGGACGTCAGGATGTGCAATAAGCTTGCCATCAACAATGACCTAAGCACGACGTTGGAGCTATTCACCCTTGCTGACAAGTGAGCCAAGGCCGAGGAAGGCTGCCTCTTCATCCACAGCGACCCCAATGCCACTCTCGACGACGGCAAGGCTAAGGCCAATGAGGCCAAGAACATGGGTCCTCCCCATGCACGTGGCATAGCTAGAGCAGAAGTGCGGTAGCGACCGTGATAAATAAGAAAAGGAGTGCCCTAAAGCGAAGATGGCACCGGTTGGAGGCGACAGCCAGGGCCCCGCTGTTGCTGATGGAGCTTGCCTTCCACCTACGTAGGAAGGCGCCCCCGGTGCCTCCCTTCGGCCGGGCTCCGGGCTTCCACCTGGAAGGCGTCTGACCTGATCGGTGTTTCAAGGGAGGTGCTCGGGCACCACTTGGAAGTGTTCTTCGATGCGCGCCGCCTTAAGAAAGGAGCATGGCATCGGGCGCCAGAGGCGCAAGAGTTCATCACCGAGGATATTCACAAGCTTTGGGAGGCCAGGACCATGCGCGGCGAGCATCCCTCCACTCGCCCTATCAATTCGGCTACCTCCCAAGGAAGAGCAGCGAGGAGCGCATGTGTGTTGACTTCGTGAGTCTTAACAGAGCCAACTCACATGACCTCTTTTGGTCGTCGCGTGTCAACCAGAATAGAGGCCTTGCCACCAACTATGCCCGCATGACTTTCGGTCTGGTGAACGCTGGAGCTACCTTCCATGGCCCCAGAAGCCAGCCGACCCCTGAGAGGCGAACCTCTGCGGCATGCTTCGTCGAGCAGCTCGACACCCCCACAACTGCATCATTAACAGGTGAAAATTTTGTTTGTTCAAGTTGACGACGCCCTATGGGCTGCACCATCCTCAAGCTGGTCAGGGTCTATCCCTGCAGCCGACTCACTTTTGTTCATGTTGCAAACTCAGTTATCCTTCAGTGAATTACTATGTTTGCTTAATCCTATGTTCGGTGCCATGCCATCGTGATGGGCTACAACACGGCGTATATGATCGGGGTATGTCCCTACATCATCGAAAATCTCAAGTGATCGAGCTTTGGCTTGCAGGCCTGACCCAGCACGCGCCACCTCACCAGGGTCCTTGTGCCTCGTTTCCTAGTGGAACACTCATGAGAAAAACAAACAATGTGTGCCGCACCCATATCCCGTGAATTGTTCCCATATAGTCGCCTCAGGGGCCAAGCGCTGGGAAACACATAGATTGCGCCTCACACCACATATAGACCTTTAGGGGCCCGAGCGCTCGTCGTTCGCCTCGTGGGTCACAGCCCGACCAGTGCTACCCTACGCAAAAGCTAAGTATAACCACCTCAGAAGATGTGTCCGTCATAGTTGGAGTTCCCTTTCTCACCACCTTGCCGGAGTCTATCACCTCTTTTCATGCTAGCCGCTTGCACGTTAATAGAGGGGCTCCTAGAGCATCGTGTCTCCAGAGCTGTCACTGGCCTTTAGTGCCTCTCATCCCCTAGCCTTATTCCAGTCATCACGACCTGACATACGAGCGGCGGCTGAGGCCCACTCGAGGGTCGGGTCCCAAGAATGTCCAGCACCTTTGATGAGCAAGGAAAAGAGGGGAAAGCCTCGTGATGGAGCATCAAAAGGAGATGCATAATTTAAATTGCAAAGGCAGTTAATTCACAAAGTGTATCAATTCTTCATGAACCCCTCGTGGGGCCTACATTTATCCATCGAGATAGAAGGTGGGATAGAGAAGAATGACTTTAGGGAAACACACCCTAGCACCGCATGAATCCCTCGCAAAATACATCTGCCGCGCGTCCTACCCCGAAAAGCTAAGTTAACTCCTCCACGCGGGTCCATGGGCTTTGATAAGCGTTCCTCTCTGTCATGACCTCGTCCTGGGTGGAAGCCTCTTCTCTCACGCGAACCGCTTGTGCATCAAGGGGGACCTCCTGAGCAACACGCCTCAGGAATCCTTACCGGACCTCGAGCCCCTCACCTCCTGGCATTGTCCCAGGTATCGCGACCTGATATACCAGCGACGGTTGTGGCCCAAACCTGGGTAAACTGATGTGTCATGTTCTTCTTCCTTAGCTCGTGCTCGCTATGCATCACCGTGGAACAGGAGGATTAGATTAGCTGGAGAACAAGCACACCCCAGTGTTTGAACCTCTTGGGTCCGCAGAGCCTCGGTTCTCACATTATTCACTTACTAAATGCAATTCAGGCACTGCAGTCAACCAGTGGACCGACGTGGTTACCACCGTCTATGGTGACGAACTGCGTCTTCTTGTTGTAAAAAAGCAGTATGTTATGTTGTATTATGTAGTTGTATGTCATTAAATCCCCTAGCTTGAAGCAAATGTCCCATTAATTATTATTAGAACTTGCTAAATGCAGGTGGCAGTGCCATTAATTAGTACAGTTTCATCACATGCATGTGTTTCTGTATATATCCTCTAGAGACAAAACTCGTAAGGTATGTTCATCTTATTTTTGAAAGGACAAGTTTTATTTGCCAAGTGATATAAATTGTACATTAAAAACTTTATGCTAGCATCGGACACTCCCACAAAGAAAAGATACAAATTGTTTCGTGAGAATCATGCAGTACAGCTGGTGCGCACCATGTTTGGTAAAACCGGATGGTGCAACCTCTCTTTTACATCCCACCTATCTGAGGATGCCTAGATTTATAAATATAGGTACGAGCATGGGTTGTTATTGGCGTGTTGAGTCAAAGCAAGAAGATGGTAAGCTGGAGTTGGTTGCATTGTGGTGTGCGTTTGTGAAGTTCCATGGACTCAAGCCTGAAGTTCCATGGACAGCTCCAGTGCCCACTCAACGATCCTGCCTGTTGCTTCTGGATTGTGCAATATCCTCTTCAACGGAAAGCGAGTGACCACCGTTATCTCATGTGCTTGGAAGTAATGGCGCAGCTTTCTCGAGGCCATGAGGAGGCCGAAAAGCAATTTTTGCACACCAGAGTATCTTGATCTAGCCCCCTGGAGAAGGGAACTTACAAAATACACTGGGCGCTGCACCATCCTCTTCCGCACTTCTTCCTGTTCCTGCGCAGAGTTGTCCTTGTCGGGGCCAGAGCTTGTCGGAGCGGCCCCCTGCTTGTCGCTGGATTCGCTTGCCAGTGGTGTGGACTCCTCGTCGGCCTCCCTCTCCGCTACTAACGCAGCACTAACCACCTGGTTGGTTGCCACTAGTTATAGCAACAACTTTTCCTGTGGTCTAGGTGCGACAAGTATTGGAGTGGAGGACAGGTACCGTTTCAAGTCTTGCAGCGCTGCCTTCGCTTCCGGAGTCCACTTCATGGGACCTGCCTTCTTCAAGATTTTGAAGAAAGGCAGGGCGCGTTCTGCAGATTTCGAAATGAACCTACTGAGGGCAGCCACACAACCTGCAAGCCTTCTGACATCCTTGACGCGCTTTGGGGCCTCGATCTGCTCAATGGCCTTAATCTTGTCGGGGTTAGCTTCAATCCCCCTCTGTGATACAAAGAACCCGAGAAGCTTGCCGGAGGGGACTCCAAAGACGCACTTCTCGGGGTTCAACTTGAGTTGTATCCTGCGCAGGTTCTGAAATGTTTCTTCCAAATCTTGGATCAGGGTTTCTTTGCTCTTACTCTTCACCACAATGTCATCCATGTAAGCCTCTACGTTTCTGTGGATCTGTGGCTCGAAAGCAGTGTACACTACCCTTGCAAATGTTGATCCTGCATTCTTCAGTCCAAATGGCATGCGTATGAAGCAATAAGTGCCACATGGGGTGATAAATGCGGTCTTTTCTTCATCCTCTTTGGCCATAAAGATCTAGTGATAGCCTGAATATGCATCAAGAAAACAGAGTAGCTCACATCCGGCAGTGGAGTCAATGATCTGGTCAATGCGCGGCAAAGGGAATGGATCCTTGGGACATGCTTTATTCACATCGGTGAAGTCTATACACAGTCTCCACTTCCCGTTGGCCTTGCGCACGACGACTGGGTTTGCTAACCACGTCGGATGGATCACACCTCTAACTAGGCCTGCTGCCTCTAGCTTCTTGATTTCTTCGTTGATAAATTCTTGGCGCTCCACGGCTTGCTTCCTCACTTTTTGCTTGATGGGCCGCGCATGAGGACAGACAGCAAGCTTGTGCTCAATTACCTTCCTGGGAACACCGGGGATGTCGGATGGTTGCCAGGCAAACACATCGACATTCGCCAGCAGGAAGGCAACAAGCGCGCTTTCCTATTTACTGTCAAGTGCGGCACTGATGGTGAAGGTACCACCAGTGCCGTCCTCCTTGGCGGACACCTTCTTGGTTGCCGGAGGAGCGGCCATCCCTTTCTTACACTTGCCGGTGGAGCTCGATGGGACGTCCTCGACGGCAGCGCAGCACTCCGAAGAGGTGCGGTTGCCGGAGTGGGCCCCAGAGCACTTGCCGGACTTGGTCTTCGTCTTCTTCCCCCCGGGAGCTTCAGCGGCAAGTGTATCCTTCTCTGCCGCAGCTGCCGCATCCCGGTAGATCTTGTCGGCGCAGACAAGCGCATCCTTCTTGTCGCCGTGGACAGTGATGACGCTTATCGGCCCCGGCATCTTGAGTACGTTGTAAGCATAATGGGAAGCTGCCATGAACTTGGCGAGGGCGGGACGGCCGAATATTCCATTGTATGGCAATGGAATATCGGCGACGTCGAAAGTGATGCGCTCAGTTCTGAAGTTGAGCTCCCCGCCAAAGGTCACCGGCAGAGTGATCTTCCCCTTGGGCTTGCTCCTTCCCGGGTTAATTCCTTGGAAAGAACCGGTCTCTTCGAGCTCGCCATCTGGAATTTGGAGTTTCTTGATCACAGCAGAGGAAATCAAGTTCAGCCCGGCCCCGCCGTCAACCAACATTTTGGTGACCTTGAGGTTGCGGATGGTGGGTGAGACCAGCATCGGCAAGCACCCGACCGCAGTGGTGCGGTCAGGGTGATCCTCAAGATCAAAAATGATGGGCGTGCTGGACCATTTGAGGAGCCTGCGCGACTCCACGGGCGGCTCTGCTGCATTCACCTCACGCACCCACTGCTTTAGCTGGCGGTGGGAGGTGTGCAGAGAGGCGCCACCGTCGACGCACAGGACCTACGTGGCCTTCTGGAACTCCTATTCGTTGTTATCTTCATCCTCCATGTCTTCGTCGTCGTCCTCTTCATCCTTGTCGCGGCCCCGGGGAGGTCGATCACCTTGCCGCTGCTTGGCCTTGCCGCGGCGTCCTCCCCGGCCATTGAATGGCCGCTTCTTGCTTGGCTCTCCGCCGCCACCTTGGGCCTTCTCCTTGTCGCGCCTCTCGTACTCAGCCTTCTGCTGCTCGACGAGGTACTCGACGCGCTTGCAGTTGGAGAGGTCGTGGCCCTTGGTGCGGTGGATTTTACAGTATTGCTTGTCGGAGCCGTCCTGCTTGTCGGCCGCCGCTACAGGGGCGGGCTCCTTGCCGGAGCCGCCAGCCTGTGTTTGCTTGGCGGGAGCCTCCTTGCCGGACTTCTCGACGGCAAGCACTTCCTTCTTGTTTTTCCTTCTGTTGTTCCGCCGCCGGCCCTTCTTTGCCGGGGCGGCGTCGTCGCTGTCGCTTCCTCCTGCGCCAGCATCCTCCCCGGGGAGTCTCCTCCCCTCTTCTGCGCGTGCGCACTTATCAGCCAAAGCATAGAGCTCGCTGACATCCCGAATCTTGGTCATCGCCATTTCTTCACGCATGCGGCGGTTACGCACGTTCTGGTGGAACGCGCTGATAACCGCGGCAGGGTGGACATCAGGGATGTTGTGCTGCACACGGCTGAAGCGTTGGATGTACTTGCGCAGGGACTCTCCTTCCTTCTGGGCCAAAATGTGGAGATCGCTCTCCTGGCCGTGGGGTTTGTGGCCGCCGGTGAAGGCGCCAACAAACTGGTGGCAAAGGTCGGCCCAAGAAGAAATGGAACCTTCCGGCAAGTGCATAAGCCAGGAACGAACGTTCGGCTTTAGCACGAGCGGGAAGTAGTTTGCCAAGATCTTCTCATCGCGCCCCCCGGCAGCCTGCACCGCGATGGTGTAGACGCTGAGAAATTCCGAGGGGTGCGTTTTGCCGTCGTACTTCTCCGGCACGTCGGGCTTGAAATTCTTCATGCTGGGCCACTGGACGCGCCGCAGCTCGCGGGTGAACGCAGGGCAGCCTGCCGCGTACGGCAAGTCGCCTGCTTCACCGGGCGCGCGCGCGTCGACAGCGTCCCCAGCCCTCTGGTCTGATTGTCGCCGAGCTTCTCGGCGGCGCTCGATTGTTGTCCGAGCGTCTTCTTGTCGCCGGTCGTCGAGGACCTGGCGCTGGTCCCGACGGGCCTGCGGATCCGACGATGCCGTGGAGCCGTCGTCGGCGTTGTTCCGGCGGGGCGGCGTCTTCTGCTTCCGCAGCGGGGAGTGCATGGTTGTCGCACCCCCGGGGGTCTTGTCGCCGTCGGCCTTCGCCTTCTCAGCTTGCCGCGGCCGCGAGGTCGCCGGCTGCTGTGGAGAATCGTTATTGGCGAAGGCGATCAGGCTCTGGATGGTAGCCCTCCAGTCTTCGGCCTTGTCTGCCGCTGGAGGGAAGTCGAGGAGCAGTTGCGCCCTTGCGAGCGCTTCTGCTGGAGTGGAGGGGAACGGGGGCGAGCGGTGCGAGGAGCGGGATATGCTCGGACTCCTAACAGCGTTAGAAGGAGCAGGGTCCCGCCCCGGCGCCTTTGCTTTGCTTGTGCCCGGACGGTGGTCCGGGGCGTCCCGCGAGCCTCCGGTTTGTCCTTGCCCCAACAAGCGGATACCACCTCCTGTAGTATGGCGTTGCTGGGTTGTTGTGTGCTGAGATGGACGCGGCGCGTCCACGGAGACCGAGGCTCGGTCGTCCGTCCTGTCCTTGGATTTGGTGGCGCCGCGAGTGTCCTCGCCGGCGACCACCCTTCCGACGGCGCCTCCCCCGCCCACCGTTGGCTCTGGTGGCGGCGGGTGAGACGCAGACGGGCCTCCGACCTCCGAAGCCTTCTTCTTCGGGGCCATGGCGCTGTTGCTGATGAAGTCGCTAATGAAACTGGAGAGGTTGATGAAGAATGCGCCCGCGCGGACGCCGGATCAGATTCGCACAACCTCGACGTTCCCCTACCTGGCGCGCCAAAGATGTCGGGGGAAACTGTCCGCCACGAACACCTATGGGACCGGAGCCCCTTGTCTGTGCGGTAAGAGGGCGGAGGGAGCACGAAGAGCAGATCGTAGCGAGCACGCGGGCAGTTTTACCCAGGTTCGGGCCGCGATGGTCGCGTAAAACCCTACTCCTGCTTGGTTGTGTATTGAGTTGGAGAGCTCGGGAGCTTGAAGAACCAGCTACACCGAGCGTATGAGCGATCTAGGTTCCGAACCCCCTCCACGTTGTGCATGGGCCTCCTTTTATAGTGCAAGGGGTCACCGACAGGTGTCAACGTAGGACAAAGGGGTAAAAATGTAAAAGAGGTGGTAGTTGTAACAGTGCGGGAATAGTGGAGCTACAGTGCGTGAACAGTGGTCGCTACCTACTTTGATAGTGGGGGACAAGGGCATTTAATGCCCGTCGCCGTCGACCCCAAAAGCTCCCGCCATGGCGTCTCCGTTCGCCACGGCGATGGCTTCACCACCGTGGAGTGCCACCGTGTCCCCCAGGCTGCACAGCCATCCGCCACGCGTCCCTGGAATGGCCCCAGGGCGACGCGTGTGCCGATGAGCTGGAGCGCGGGCACACAGCGCAACTCTCCCGGCAAGCACCTTGCCGGGGTCTTGACTTTGCCGGGCCCGGGAGCTTGCCGGGCTCTGAAGCTTGTCGCTCCCCGGGCCCTCGCCGGGACGCATATAGCGCCAAGGCGTGTCTTCTATGATGTAATCTTCTAGTCTTCCTGGCAAGCTCCTCTTGCCAGGGCCTTGCGTGAGTGAGGTAACTTTGAGCCTGGAACGGCCTTCCCGGCAAGCTCCGCTTGCCGGGGTCTCGATCTTCTGTCTTGTATACTTTGTTTTTGAATGGTCTGACATGGAGCAGGAAGGTCTCCGGCGAGCACGTGGTAAACCCTGCCGCGGGAAGCTGCAACTGCCCGTGCACAAGTTGGGGTACTGAGGTACCCCTACCTTAGTACACCGACATATTTCTAGGAAAAGAGGAAAACCAAGTTTTGGCACGATCTCTAAGTGAAAACAGAAACAACTTCAATTTAACAATATCATTATTCTTATCCCTCTTCTTTTGCATATCACACAAATCAACAGAGTTGTTTAGATGGGTAGCGGCATCTTCACTAGGAAGGCCGGAAAATAGATCTTTCATGACAAGATTCAACAGAGCAGCATTGATCTCACAAGATTCAGCATCGGTAATAGGAGCAATCGGAGTGCTAATAAAATCATTATTGTTGGTATTGGAGAAGTCACACAATTTGGTATTGTTCTGAATGATAGTGAAAAGCAAGCAATCCAACACACAGGCTAACAAGAAGCAAGCGAACGATAAACACACAGCAAAAAGAAGGGCAAATAAAACGGCAAGGGTGAAGTGGGGGAGTGGAAAACGAGAGGCAAATAATGTAGTGCGAAGGATAAGGGTTTGTGATATGTACTTGGTATATGACTTTTGCGTAAGCCTCCCCGGCAACGGCGCCATAAATTCTTCTTGCTACTTCTCGAGCTTGCGTTGTATTCCCTCAAAGAGGAAAGGGCGATGAACCACAGTAGTGTAAGTATTTTCCTCAGTTTTTGAGAACCAAGGTATCAATCCAGTAGGAGACCATGCGAGAGTCCCTCGCACCTGCACAAACAAATAAGAACTTCGCAGCCAATGCGATAAGGGGTTGTCAATCCCTTTACGGTCACATATGAAAGTGAGATCTGATAGATAGGATAGTTAGATATTTTTGGTATTTTTGGATATAAGAACAGAAAGTAAAAACAACAAAGTAAAGTAGATTGTAGACCCGGGGGCCATAGGTTTCACTAGTGGCTTCTCTCATGATAGCAGAATTCTACGGTGGGTGAATGAATTACTATCGAGCAATTGATAGAAAAGCTAATAATTATGAGAATATCTAGGCATGATCATTATATAAAGGCATCACGTCCGTGACAAGTAGACCGAAACGATTCCCGATCTACTACTATTACTCCACACATCGACCGCTATCCAGCATGCATCTAGAGTATTAAGTTCATAAGAATAGAGTAATGCTTTAAGCAAGATGACATGATGTAGAGGGATAAACTCAATCAATATGATATAAACCCCATCTTTTTATCCTCGATGGCAACAATACAATACATGCCTTGCTACCCCTGCTGTCACTGGGAAAGGACACCGCAAGATTGATCCGACAGCCAAGTACTTCTCCCATTGCAAGAACTATAGATCTAGTAGGCCAAACCAAACCGATAATTCGAAGGGACTTGCAAGGATATTATAATCATACATAAAAGAATTCAGAAAATAACCAAATATTTCTCATAGATAATCTTGATCATAAACCCACAATTCATCGGATCTCGACAAACACACCGCAAAAATATTACGTCGACTAGATCTCCTCGATAACCGAGGAGAACTTGGTATTGAGATCCAAAAAGAGAGAAGAAGCCATCTAGGTACTAACTATGGACCTGAAGGTTTGTAGTAAACTACTCGCAACTCATGGTGAGGCGATGGTGTTGATGTAGAAGCATTCCGTGGAAGATTCCCCCTCCGGTGGAGCTCCGGAACAGGCCCCAAGATGGGATCTCACAGGAACAGAAGGTTGCGGCGGTGGAATTAGGGTTTTCTCTGTTGCTTTGATGTTTTCAGGGTACATCGGTATATATAGGAGGAAGGAGTACGTCGGTGGAGCATCATGGGGCCCATGAGGGTGGGGCCGCCCAGGGGGAGGGGGCGCGCCCTGGACCCTCATGGGCACCACGGGTCTCCTATGACTTGGTGCTCAAGTCTCTCGTGAAGATATTGTTCCAAAAATAACTCTCCCGAAGGTTTCATTATGTTTGGACTCCGTTTGATATTCCTTTTCTGCAAAACCCTGAAATAGGCAAAAAACAGCAATGTGGACTGGGCCTTTGAGTTAATAGGTTAGTCCCAAAAATAATATAAAAGTGTATAATAAAGGCCATTAAACATCCAAAACATCATATATAATAGCATGGAACAATAAAAAATTATAGATACGTTGGAGACGTATCACGCTCATCTGCGCCGACCAGCTCTACCGAGAGGCAGTTGCAGTTGACGCCGCCAAGGGACTTGCTCCTACCACTAAGGCCTCGAGGGAGAAGAAAACTGACAAGACCTTTGCCCCTACCGACAAGGTCCCTCCCAGCAAGGCTTCTAACCACGGCAAGAGCTCCAGCACCCCCTCCAGCAAACATGCCTCTTTGGAGCATCGTGTTCCAGTTGGAGACGTGCTAGAGAGCTCTGCCAGTGGAAGCAAGAGGTCCAAGGCGGCCCCACTAGACACCAAGAAGGTCCCCGTGAGGCAGGATGGCACGGGTGGGGTTTTTACCATAAGATCCACCCTTGACAACAAATAGGAAGGAGCGCTTGTCACGTTCCTGCGGGAGAATGTCGACATGTTTGCATGGACAACATCCGACATCCCCGGCTTTCCCAGGGAAGTGATTGTGCACCACCTTGCTGTCTGTCCCCATGCGCGGCCCATCAAGCAGAAGGTCAGAAAGCAAGATTTGGAGTGTCAAGAGTTCATCATCGAGGATATCAGGAAGCTGGAGGCAACATGCTTGGTCAGAGGAGTTCTCCACCCCACGTGGTTGGCCAATCCAGTGGTAGTGCGTAAGGCAAATGGGAAATGGAGGCTGTGTATCAACTATACAGATATCAACAAAGCATGTTTGAAGGATTCTTTCCCTTTCCCACGCATTGACCAGATAGTGGACTCCACTTCTGGGTGCGACCTGCTGTCGTTCCTCGACGCCTACTCAGGATACCACCAGATCTTCATGATGAAGGAAGATGAAGAGAAAACCACATTCATCACCCCATGTGGTACGTACTGCTTTGTACGGTTGCCTTTCGGGTTGAAAAGTGCTGGTTCGACATTTGCTCGAGCAGTCCAAATCGGTTTTGAGCCCCAGCAGCATAGAAATATAGAAGCCTATGTGGATCATATAGTGGTCAAAACCAAGGACAAGGCTACGCTCGTGCAGGATTTGGAAGAAACATTCACAAACTTGCGCAAGATAAACCGCAAGCTCAACCCTTAGAAGTGCATGTTTAGTGTCCCATCCGGCAAACTCCTTGGTTTCTTTGTGTCTCAACGTGGAATTGAAGCAAATCCCGACAAGATCAAAGCGATTGAGCAGATTGAAGCGCCAAGACGAGTCAAAGACGTCCGTAAGCTCGCCGGCTGTGTTGCTGCTCTAAGTAGGTTCATCTCTAAATCTGCTGAGCGCGCCCTCCCCTTTTTATTTTTTTTAAAAAGGCGGGTCCAGTGAAATGGACTCCGGAGGCAGAGGCAACGCTGCAAGATTTGAAGAGATACATCTCCACGCCTACACTAGTCGCGCCTAAACCGCAAGAGTCGTTGCTGCTGTACCTAGCGACAACGAGTCAAGTGGTCAGTGTTGCGCTAGTAGCACAAAGGAAGTTTGAGGAAGAAGTAGTGGTAGCAACTGAGTCATCGGATGATGGGCTAGAGTTCTCTCCGGCAGGGCCTGATGCCGGCAAGGGAGAACCCCCGGTGAAGCCTGGTCCCGGCAAGACAGAGTCTGCGCAAGGAGGAGGAGTCAAATAGAAGAAGAAGGTGGTGCAGCACCCAATCTATTTTGTCAGTTCCCTCTTGCAGGGGGCTAGATCAAGGTATTATGGTATGCAGAAGTTACTTTTCGGCCTCCTGATAGCCTCGAGAAAGCTACGTCACTATTTCCAAGCACACGAGATCACCGTCGTCACTCGCCTCCGTTTGGAACGGATCTTGCACAACCCAGATGCAATTGAGAGGATTGTGGAGTGGGCGTTGGAAATATGAAGCTTTGGCCTCATGTTTGAAAGTACTCCAACAATCAAGAGCCGAGCGTTGGCAGAGTTCATAGCAGAATGGACCTCGACGTCCAACGAAGAGATTCAGGTGATCACCCTTCCCGGCAAGGAGATGAGCCGTGATTGGATTATGTACTTTTATGGAGCTTTCTCGCTGCAAGGTGTTGGTGTCGGCGTACTACTCATTGTACCCACCAGAGAGCGCCTCAAGTACGTAATCGGAATGCACTTTCCCCGGGAACAATCAACGAATAACACTGCAGAGTACGTGAGACTGCTTGTTGGTCTCAGGATCGCAGCAGACCTCGGAATCAGGAAGCTCATCATTAGGGGTGATTCATAGCTCGTCGTCAGGCAAGTTAACAAGGATTACGAGGGCCTGTTGATGGAGGCCTATGTGGATGAATTAAGGAAGTTGGAGGAGCGCTTTGATGGTTGGCAGGCAGAGCATGTTACCCGAGGAGAGAAAAACATTACCAACGACTTGTCCAAAAGCGCTGCCCTCAAGTTGCTTGTGGAACCAGCTACCTTTGTGCTTCAATTAACCCAACCATCCGTTGAACCATCCGCGGGACAGAACAAATGGAGGAACGCAGGCCACAGCAAGTACTTTCCCACTGAGCTCCTAGGAGCCGCCGGCAAGGACGTTGTCGGGTGACCCAAGCTTGTCGGGGAGCAGCAACATCCAGCAGGGCCCCAAGCCCCGACCGTAGAGGCAGCCGTCCCCACTGCCGGAGATGAGCCTTTAGTACTTGTCGTCGAGCCCTAAGAGCGGGCATGGGTGCAGCACACCGTTCGTTTCATCCAAACAAGGGAACTCCCTCAGGAACAGGAAGAGGTAGAGAAAGTAGCCCATCGGTCCAGCATGTACCAGTTTGCGGATAATGCCCTGTACAGAAGGAGACCGAACATCATGAAATTGAAGTGTATTCCTCAGAAGGACGGACTGAAGCTGTTGGCAGAGATACATGGAGGCATGTGTGGCTCCCACATAGGGTCAAGAGCCCTTGCCAGCAAAGCATTTTGGCAAGGTTTCTTTTGGCCCACTGCCCTCTAGGATGCAACTGCAGCAGTAACCAAGTGTGAAGCATGCCAGTTCCATTCAAAAATGCTTCATCAACAAGCTCAAGCTCTTCAGAACATCCCTCTTTCCTGGCCATTTCGGTCTGGGGGCTCGACATACTGGCCCCTTTCCCCGTGTCATCGGGGGCTTTGAGTACTTGTACGTCGCGATCGACAAGTTCACAAAGTGGCCGAAAGTGGAACGAGTGAGAAAGATGACGGCATAATCAGCCATAAAGTTCTTCAAGGGACTAGTCTGCCGTTTTCGTGTGCCGAACAGAGTCATCACCGATAACGGCACACAGTTCACGAGCCACATTTTTATGCAGTACATCCAAGACCTCGGTGGCAAGGTTTGCTTTGCTTCCGTTGCTCATCCCAAAAGTAACCGCCAAGCTGAGAGGGCGAATGCAGAAGTGTTGCGAGGTCTCAAGACCAGAACTTTCGACAGGCTGCACAAGTGAGGAGGACGCTGGATTGAAGAGTTGCCAACGGTTCTTTGGTCAATCAGGACAACACCAAATCAAGCCACTTGCCGAGCACCCTTTGCCCTGGTATACGGGGTAGAAGCAGTTCTCGCCACGGAACTCATATACGGGTCACCTCGAGTGCTCACCTATGATGAGCTTGAGCAAGAGCAGTTGTGCCAAGATGACGCGACGCTCCTTGAGGAAGATCGTCTTTAGGCTGCTGTGCGAGCCACTCACTACAAGAAAGCCTTGTGCCGCTACAATAGCCGCAAGGTTCATGCCAGAAGCCTTGAGGAAGGCGACCTTGTTCTTCGGCGAATCCAATCTTCCAAGAATTCAAACAAGTTAACGCCAAAGTGGGAAGGCCCTTATCGGGTAATACGAGTCACCAAGCCCGGTGCAGTCCGCCTGGAGACTGAAGATGGCATTCCGGTGAGCGATTCCTAGAATATCGAACATCTTTGCAAGTTTTACCCCTAAGGCGCGGTTGCCGGGAGCCCCGACAACCCCCTTTTGTACTAGCCTTGTCGGCAAGGCATGTAACCATACATACAAAGAAAGGCGCAGACCCTATGCGTAGTTAGGGAAGAGAAACCCGTTAGTATGTATAGTTTCCCGTTGATTTCCATGTTTATATGTATGCGTATTACATGCTTGTCCAGGGTACTGTACTACTTTTTTTCATTCCATCAAATTTTAATGGACCGCCAAGGTTCCATGATCCTCTGCTCTCTTCTTCCAGCCGCGACAAGGATGGTCAATCCCGCCAAGGACCCGGCTCCGGCAAGAAGTTGGGGAGACTGCCTGACATAGCGACTCCCGGCAAACTAAACAGATAAAGTTCACCTCTTGCTCGATCATGTTCGTAACCTGTGACTTGTAAATTAGAAAACCTTGCCACTCTGTTTTAAACTCAAGTGCTCCCATCCCTGACACGAACGCTGCTTCGGTTAGGGCGGTTGCAGTAGCCTTTATTAAAAGAAGGTTGACAACGGGCTGGACCCTTTGTCTGCAACCCGGCAAATGTGATTCTCCGGCAGGCACAGAGGATGCCAGCAGGATAAGTTACCGACAAAACTTCTTTATTGGCATTAAAGAGGCATTTCACCTCTACATGGACGTATACATGCACGAGTCCCCTGCAAGGCTGGTCTTTTTCATTAACATGCTGATACAAGTACCAATATTACAAGACACATGCACGGGCTCGAGAGATTACATTATTTAGAAATTAAGATTTGGTAAGTGCCTACATGCTAAAAGAAAGATAAGCGCCTCGCTATTCCTGTTCTTGCCCCCTTCCTCCCAGATGTGGCAGGTGAATGCGAAGAAGAGGCGACGTTGAACGCACCGATGGAGAGCATGGCGAGGATGACCCTCGGCAAGACGCGTAGCCGAGGGAAGAGGGCGATGCAGATGATGGTGCTGCCACTGGCGGTCAGTCGGAGTCGGGATCGACATCCTCTTGCCCGCTACCGTTGTCGTCGCTGTCGATGTCCTCCTCGTCACTGTCGCTCGAGGAGTAGGTTTCGTTATCGGTGGAGCTCTCCACGCAGCACCCTAAGCGTATTCTCGAGCATCCAAAGACCTTGACGGAGAGCAGGCCGTTCTCCATTAATTTGAACAGGAGAATGTGCCCCTCCGACAGGCTATGGGCATGGGCGAAGGTCTTCCACCCACGGCTAAGGTACATGACGTGAGGGGTGGGGAAGTTGACGTCGACCCACATGCTGCCATTCCCATAGCCCCTCATATGCAGCCTCAAGGCATGCGGCAGGTCAAGCTCCATTTCCCAAGCAAACAGGGTGGGGAGGTGGAGGTAACCACACACTTGCTTCTACAGCCTTATGAAGACTCGCGGGGCTGGTCTCCGACATGGCCCTCCATTGGGGGAAGAGCCGCTGGCGGAAGCGCGGCCGGTGCGTTGCCCCATCCTCCTCTCCCCCGAGCACCACGACAGCCTCGGCCTCGCCCCCTCCCACTTCCTCTCACAGCGTGCTCCGCTGCCACGAGTTCCGGAGGAGGGGGGACATGTTGTCGAGCAGAAGCCCTGATCGTCGCCATTGGACTGCCCACGCGCCCTCTAACCATGGCGGCTAGAAGAGAAGGATCAAGAAGGAAGGAGATGAATGTAGAAAGACACTGTCCCTCTCCCCTTTTATAGAGGGCCGGGGCTGGGGCTCGGCCCCCAACCTAAGGGCGGCCGCCCCACTCAACCAATCCAGCCATCAGGGGCGCAGGGAATCAGGAAAGACCCACTACTCCAATTAGCGACGTTCGATTTCCCGCCTCAGCGTTGATGCGAGTACCCTCCGTATCGGCCACTTACCCTCCCTGAGGCATGGGTGACACATGGCCGGCGAGCCAGAATCAAGAAGACAAGTGGGGTGACCATTCCCCACCCCATGATTGTGGGGCGCAGACACCATGATGGCCACGACCCGAGTCCATTTGAAATGAGCAGCGCCCCTGCAGCTTCCTATTTTTATGGGGAAGACGCGGACCACGTCTTTACTATCCAGCATGACATGACGCAAGAACGCTGCAACCGGTCCACGCACGACCCCCATGTCACGCACCCAATGCGAGTCATGGGGAAGCGCAACTGGCGGAGGAATCGTCGCAGTTAAAACTCTGCCACGCATGCCCGCGCACCATTCTGGGCCTGGCCCAACAACGCTCCGCGCTTATCTGTGGCCCAGGCCCGGGGGCTCCTGTCGGTGTTGTCGGATCTTGGGTTCCGGCAAAACCATTGAGGTTCGAACTCTGGGGTGCACACGAAGATCTCTCCTTCCGCCCTAGCTCGTCTACTCGATGATCCCTAGGTATAGCTCGTCAGATCCGAAGAACAAGGAACACAATGTTTATACTGGTTCAGGCCACCGTTGTGGTGTAATACCCTAATCCAGTGTGGTGTGGAGGATTGCCTTGTAGGCTGATGAAGAACTAGTACATTGATGAACTGCCTCCTGAGGAGAGGGGTTCTTGTGCTCGAGTGAGCTTGTGGTGTGTGGCCTTCTGATCAACTCAAGATGAGATGATCCCAATGGTGGTGGCTAGTCCTATTTATAGTGGCCCGGGTCCTCTTCCCAAATATTGAGCGGGAAGGGATCCCACAAGGGCCAAATTTGAAGGGGGCAGCTAGTACAAGCTATCCTAAAAAAGATGGTCTTCGCCTGCCAAAGGCTTTGGTGGTGACGCCGCCGTGGGCCCCGTGATGACCTCCGCTCTGCCGTCCTGCTGGTCTTGGTCTTATTGCATCGATATGGAAACCTTTGCCTGATGCCTTGAGATTATGCGCCTGCAGCTGCTCCTTTAGCACCAAAGAGGAAACTGTCACTTTGCGCCCGCTGGCGCCCGCCTAGCTTTGGTCGTCACCGTTCACATCACGAGGACCTCGCGAGGTACCCCTTGCCTTGATATCTCCGATCCTCATGAACCGGCCTAGTGAGGCCTCCCCATGGGATGTCTTGCGTTGTCCGCCTCGCGAGGCTCGGCCCCTCGCGAGGGTCTTGAGTGGTTACTGACGATGTTGAGCCGTACCAGGCCGCCTGATGAGCCACCCCCTGGGCCACAGGCAAGCAACTCTGGGTACCCCCATTCCCAAAACGCTGACAGTAGACCCCGGGCCCAAGGTGCACTCGGGCTTGGCTTCGTGGCGAAGCCAAGGGTCAAGTGCGGAGCACCGCGGGCCCCAAAATCCTGCGGCCTTGATTGACGCGTGGCGATTGATTGGACATGGGCGTCTCCACTTCCCCACGCAGCCTTCGCGAGTGCGCGACTTGACAAGTCCCAGCATTGCCTATAATTATGGAGACTGGCAGTTGGCCTTCTTCTCGCTATAAATAAGGTGGCAAGCGGAGTCCTTGCTTCCCATCTTCTTCCTTCATTCCTCTTGCTCCTTCTTCTGTCTTGCCCTTCGCCTGACCGAGCCGCTCTTGGTGCTAACCAGGAAGTTCTCGTCCGTGGAGAAGGGGAAGGCTCGATAGGAGGGGCCCGGCTCACCACCAGCTAAGACGGGACGAGGCCGTCTCTGCAAGTGTGCCGCGACCCCCACAGTGCCCGTAGCCGCCCTCGGTAACCGCGGCTTTGGTTCTTCGAGCGGTGGGAGCTGCCATGGCGTTGGCGGTCCTGTGAATGAGGGGAGGCGCTCCGGGGTCGTCAGGTCTCCCCGGCCGCGCTCCCACTTGGACGAGGCGACGCTGGAGTTCGTCGTGTGGTCAGAGAGCCCATTCGGCACTCGGCTCGAGCTCCCGCGCTCCCTAGCCGGCGAGCTCCGGCGGCTTTTGGCTGTAGGCGGATGGTTGCTGCAGCAGGGCTTCATGGGTTGTGGTGGAGGTCTCCGCCTTGGGTGCTGCGACTCTGGCTCGTGGCTGGGAGATGTTCACCCACGTGCACGGCTTGGGCGGTCAGTGCATCCTTCATTTCAGGTATGGCGATGACTCGACCCTCTTTGTGAGGGTGTTTGGAGAAGATGGGCGCCATGCCGAGTGCTACCCCGAGGACAACGATGGCGGAGAGGTGCTTTTCCTGGGCGATGGCCGCAGCTCACCCAGCTGCACCGGCTCCTTCCTCAGCGGCAGCTCCAGCAGCGGTGGCTACGACCAGCTGCCATGCCTCTATGCCCGCCTGGAAGGTGGTGCTGGGTTGTCTCGTCGTGACGGTCGGGTGAAGCGCGAGGAGGGCTCCGACTAAGCTCGAGGTGTAGGTCCTCATGAGCAGCCGTGCCTCAAGGGTCGTCGTCAGCTATTCTTGGTCTTTCTCCCTTCCTGCATCGTTCAAACAAACAAGTATGGAGCCCTGGAAGGGCATGTAATGAATCGTGGTTTTATGATGTTTTGCACCGTGCGTAGTGTTCCTGTCCATCATTGCGTGATCTGTGTACTATGTGCTCTTAGGGTGAGGAGACTTATCTTGACGCACTCGGGATTACCATCATCTCATGACGTTTGACCCCTCGTGATGCTGCAAAAACTCGTTAGGTGGCTATTATCATTTACCGCCCGAGGCCCTTGATGCGGGCAGAGCAGGGTCGGTCGCCCCTTGTCGCGGTACCCGTGGGGCACGGACATAAGGAGGGGGCGTGCCAATCACAAGCCCTAGTTTGGGCGCCTCGTGAAGGCTAAGGGGGGAGCGCTGGGGAGACCGCTGGGTAACTGCCGCTCTCCCGGAGCTAGCCCGAAAACTGAGGGAAGGACCAAAGAGGGAAATCAAAACCAAGCAATGGAGGAATGCCAGAACTTCAGAATCCATTAAAAGAGAAGACAGGGGCAAGCCAAATCCAGAAAGCAAATGAAAAGCCGCGTCCGGCACCTAATCTAGTCTTCTCACCAGCGCAGAGCTAAGTGCTGCCACTAGGACGTGGGAGGGAGCCCCCAAGGCTCGAGGACGGCTCTCCGGAGACTCCGGGCCGTGTATAGCCCCACTCATTATTATGTGAGAGTGTCACGAGCGGATATCTTCATAGGCATGAGCCTTGCTTCACAGGCACTGGGCCTTAGCTTCTCAGCCGCAGGGCCTTGTTCCTCGCAGGCACGGAGCCTAGTCTTCTTAGGCGCAGGGCCTTGTTCCTCACAGGCACGGAGCCTAGTCTTGTCAGGTGCAGGGCCTTGTTTCTCGCAGGCACGGAGCCTAGTCTTCTCAAGCATAGGGCCATGTTCCTCGCACGCACGGAGCCTAGTCTTCTCAGGCGCAGGGCCTTCTTCCTCGCAGGCACGGAGCCTAGTCTTCTCAGGCGCAGGGCCTTGTTCCTCGCACGCACGGAGCCTATTCTTCTCAGGTGCAGGGTCTTGTTCCTCGCAGGCATGGAACCTAGTATT
>LR738712.1:307273992-307320242 GCA_902687465.1 Secale cereale | reverse complement strand
CCCCCCCCGTTGATCGACTTGACATGTTCTTTGCGCAGCACTACGCCCTACCAACCGTAGTAGGGGTCCCCGGGATCCCATAGGTGTCGTTTCCCTGACACCTTTTGTTCCTAATAACCTAGGCTGCGGGTCCTATGCGTTGGGCTATTGTAGCTAGGGTTGCGTGTCCTAGTGTTTTCCCTCTAGTTTTACAGCTAAAGCGACTGCGTGGAGAAGGTGGTCAAACTCCATGATCTGATAAGAGTGTGTAGTGTTGATGCTGCCACTGAAATGCTAGTATCTAAGTATGAATGTGCCTCTTGTATGCTCATATGTACGTAGAACTTATCCCCCGCGCTGTAAGTTTGTTTTATTTATGTTTGTTCGTGGCAGAAGTCGTGAGGTGTTTCGTGTTGTGAAAACTTATTAATATATCCCGTAGCTCACTCCAGCACGTTTTCCATAGGCTGTCCGTAATGGGAGTATCATATGTAGTATCATGCATGGGAACTAAGCAATTTTGGTGACGTGGCATGAAATTAAATGAAGAAAAAGATGCTTGAGTATCATATTATGATACCATATCATATTAAATGATGTGCCACTTTGTGTCATGCACGCCAATAAATGTACTACTATATGACACCAACATATAATACTATGCATTACGGATGTAATATCATACACTAGTATCATCGCATTACAACCAACCTTAGGCCCCTCCCAATGCTCCACCTTGTACAGGTGCTAAGGCTGCCATGTAGGCAAAAAGTCTGATGTGGCAAGATAATTAAGAGGAGAGAGATGAGTGTGGTGACCCTAGGAAGAAACAATGCTAAGCGCAAGAACCTAGGCAAAAGACTTAAATGGAAGAATTCCACCAATGCATGAAGAACTTTAGTTGCAAAATCATTAAATGAAGCATGCTTAGCACCAACAAGTTAAGCATCAATGCATTGGGGCTTTAGTTGCTAAAGCTTTTAATGTGCTTACCACCTCATGTTAGCACCAATGCATTGGAACTAGCCTTATGTAAATTGCTAGTTTCGAGAAACAAATATACGCCTAGTTGTTGGGCATTTTAAGAGGTCTTCGCAATATGGGACGATCGAGGTCTCCATACGTCATCTAAACAGTTGGTGTGTCTATCCAATCATATTTACAACTTTGCCAAGCACACACGCTAACACCTACGACAACGTGGCATGACCATTCCCATCGGTAGCAGAAGATGTTCATCGAGCAGGCTACTTGCCACACCTATTTCGTTGGCGCTACAAAGGTGCAGCGTGCATTTTCCCGACACGCTCCTAGTAGTTAAGCGTTTCAAGAGGTGCTTAATAATAGTGGATGGTCCGGGTATCGATACATTTGACTACGTGGGACGGCGTGCCCCTCTCTCACCATCTAGTCTATGTCTTATTATTTATACGGTTCCGCTCTCCAGTCCTCCGAAACCCCTTCTCTCATTACTAAGACTACCCATAGTGGGAGTAACATAGGTAGTAACATCACACATATCTAGATAAAAAAGATGATGTGGCAAGCAATAAATGAAGAAAGAGAGGCATGTGGTAACATAGCTAGTTACTACTAGTATGAGTAACATCACACATATCAAGGTAAGATGAGTCTATGGCCTAATAAATGAACTCTTCCATGTTACCACACATATGTTACTCCCCACTATAGAGGTAGTAACATAGAGTAGTAACATGGGCATGTTACTACTCTATGTTACTACCCATTATGGCTAGTCTAACACTCCTTCTCACCGCCGCTCCCACACACACCTCCCTCCTGTCGGTGATGGGACAATCGAAGATCAAAGAAGAAAAATGACAGAGTTCTGCGGAAAACTTTTGGAGTCACCAATACGCACAAAGCGACAGATTGGCGGCGGAGATTGCGGCCAATCGGTAGCGAGATGTTCAGTCCAGCAGCAGCAGTGTGCCCCCAACTATAAGTAATCATCCCCGTCATTAAACGCATTAACGTACGCATCATTGGCGCTCGCTCGCGCGTGCCACGTCGGATCGAGAACAGTATTTGGGTTGAGAGATGTAATTGGGCAGGCGCTTGCGTGGGCCATTCTTCGCAGCTGCGTGGGCCAGAAGAGAAAACACGTTGAAGAGAGAGATGAGCGCATTACGTTTTCTTCTCCTCCCATCCCCTCCGACTGGAGGCTAGGCCGCTAGGGTTGCCATCACGGCGTCGCCACCACAGTCATCTCCACCGTCCATGCTCCGCCAGCGCCGACCAACGGAGAAGGCGCCCTCCATCATATCTGCCGCCGCCTTGCCCTAATCACCCCACCCCAGCTCCTTCGGCACCGGCGACTGGACCGCCGCCGCCGGCGGCTTCTCTCGCACTCGTGCCCTCTCTATCTCCCGCCCCGAACTCCACCTCCTCCAACCCCATCTCCCTCAATCTTCTCGGTCTGGATCTCGGGAGCACGCGGGAGAGAGGCGACGTGGGCGTTGCCCAGACGAGACATGGTGGTGGTGGCGAGAGACAGAGGAGGGTTGGCTGCGTTTGGCGTCATTGAAGAATCGGGCGAGGCCGGACAAGGCTGCGCTTCCTCGACCGGTTCCTCCTCATCGCGCTTATGCTCGCCCTCCGCGTTCAAACTGTACCCCACCACGCTGCCCAAATCCAGATATTCCTCAACGAATCGAAGAAGAACCTCTAAGTCCAGTTCAGTTATTCTCTCTTTTTTTCCTTCCTTGCTTCCCATCCCGATGCAATCAGCTCTCTTTTCATTCTCTGGCTCGAAATAAGAAGATGAAATGTTGCAGGAAGCTGATTACAGGGAATGGAGGCATGCCGTGCAAGAAATCACGAGGTTTCCAAAGGCTGAATCGCCTTTCATGAACCTGCGACCTCTCAGGTACGGCTATGCATTTGATCCTCCCCCGGATACTTCTGGTTTTCTCAACAAATGATGCAATTTCGTATTAACATGATACAATTTTTTCAGGAGCTTTTGTTGTGCTGAGTGTACGACACAAGTATGTGTCCTGCACTAACTTCAGATTTTTGGTTTAGAGGTGTCGAGCATAATTACCCCCTTGTGATTCACTGATTCGTTGTGCTAGGCTGATCATCATAGATGAAAAATGAGTTCCAGCCAGAACGTACCAGATCGACAGATTCTAAGTGGACTGCTTTCCGGCACCATCTCTGCTGGACATTTTTTTGTGGGGATGGCTAGTTGATCAGTATGTAGTTTCCCTTTTGGTTCCAATTTATTTTAGCACCATGTTTTGTAGCACTTCCACACAGTTCAGCATCATGTTCTGCACTTTTGGTCAATTCAGACCTTGTTAAAAAATTTGACAGCGGTTGGTAAGTTTAGTATTTTAGTGTTTCCCCAGTGGGTTGGTGTCTCAAATTCATGTGACATGTTGCTTGCTGAATTCTCTTATTTTTTTGGGTCTCGAATTCATGTGTTTCCCCAGCAGGTTGAGTTTCATATTATAGTTAAAGTGAGTGTTCAGTTCTGCAAGTTAGCACATATGTCTTCAGGTGCACATATGAGTTTTCATTTTTGAGATTTATTCCAGTTAATTATTTTTGTTTCTCTTATTTCTCCATTTTATCATTTAGTCACCTTAGTTTCTTTCGTCAGTCAATGTTAGGTAGGATAGTTATCATAGGTAGTTCAGTTCCGTCAATTTTTTTCCTAGTTAGTTCATCAATGTATTTAGTTTTCAGATTTTAAGCCTCTTTGTATTTCTTAGTAAATGTTCAGCCATTTTTTCTTTAATTGGTTACTTCATTCTTTAGTTTGGAAAATCTGCCTCCTCCTTTTAGTTCTACGGTGCATCATCCATATATCTGTGAGTTCATTCCTTAGTTTCTATGATGCGTGGCATATGCGGTCGTCCGTGTTATGTTCTCCCGTAGGGCGGCTGTGATGCATGTGGCGTGTGTGCGAAATGTGTGCTGGCCTACGTGCGCCTTTGTTCGTGTGTGTGGCGCTATACTGGCAGAGGAAGGGGGTGGTTGCCGACAGAGGAGGTTCAGAATTAGTATGGCATGATTAGGCTTGTTTACTTGATTTGTTTGGTCTGGATTAGTACGGCAATGCACTGATATTTGTTTTATCGTGCAGGAACTTCAAGACAACAAGGGGCATCAGGCTTCACGGCTACACTGTCATCTTTGATTTTCTCCTCAAATCTGAAATTGTTTAACCCCTAAATTTTAATCCCCTTGAGAAAGCCAGAGTATTCATGGAAAATATGGTCAAACGATGTTGACAAATTTGATTGCAACTGGGACTGGCAAAGTAAGTGCAGTGCTCACCATTGCACATATATTCAGGGCAAAATCTAACTTCAGTCAGAAGAAGATGACCAAGAAATTTTTTGCCATGACTTTCCCTAAAAATAGGACAAAAAAGAATGCGTAATGCCAAAATTCTCACCGAAACGGAAATGAATCAACATTCCGGGAAAATATTGGCAACTATCGCATTTCAAATACCGGTACACCTCCAAACACAAACACATATGCAACACAACAAACATATGCAACACCACGAACATACATAGATCTAGCTAGGCCATAAAAAGTGCATGTGCACACTGTTGTATGGAGAACAACATAAATATAGCTTCTCCCCTTACTTACCTATCAAAACAAGGTAATTTAACCACTTAATTTGAATGAATCTATGGTGGAAATGAGGTGAAAAAGAGGAGGGACCCGAGACAAGGAGGAGGTGGAGATAATGAAGTGGGGAGAAAGTGAGTGTGGGTAGGAGAGGCTGTCCAAAATATCTTGTTGCCGCCCACTTACTAATGGCGCACCCACTATAAATGCGCCATAAATAATCAAGGTTACTAATGGCGCATCTTCAGTTAGTGCGCCATTACTAGTTTTGAAACAAAAAAAACAATACTAATGGCGCACTGTGGAACAGTGCGCCATTAGTAGTTTTGCAAAAATAAAAATAAAAAATATAATTAAAAAAAGAACATTAATGGCGCACTTTACTGCTGGTGCACCATTACTAGTTACAACTAGTAATGGCGCACTTTGTCTGGATGCGCCATTAGTATGTTTGGACAGGCGCACTAGTACAAAAAAAACTTTTTGATACTATTGGCGCACCCTGGGCCAGGTCTGCCATTAGTACTTTGAACTGTAATGGCGTATCAGATGTTGGTGCGCCATTAGTATATACTAATGGCGCACTGCTTGTCTGGTGCGCCATTAGTATCAATTCCATCTATAGCCTTTTTCCTAGTAGTGGAAAGTTCAGGTATCTTCCTCTTGCATGTTGTTATTGCTCTTTTTATTTGCATTTAAGTGTGGTTGTCATGCTATATGCTGGAGAGAAGTGATTGTCGGGTACCTAGGACGTAGAGTGTTCACTTCTTTATTGCTAATATATAAAATCATCCACCGTGAATTTTCCATCTGAGTGGCAACACTAGACAAGATGAAGGTCTGGTAACTCTAGAGCAAACAGTATTGCAAGTGCCAAGTTAGTTTTCGCTAACTACAATTTGAGTATAGACCAACCTTGACATTGGCTTTGGTTGCACGCTTATGGCTAATGTAGATGGCAAAAATTCCAAGTATATTCTTATCAAGTGATATGATGCATCTCCCACTTTCTTATTTGCAAGTGAATTGTCACCCTACTATTAAAAGATGATGAGATCCTCGGCCACGCCACCGTCTACTCCCCGGCGCGCACCCCTGTCCATCCACTGCTTATCCAGTCCCGGATGTCTTTCTGGTGCTTCTCCGCTGGTGATGGAGTTATGGACATCTTGCAAGTAAGTGGCGGCCAATCCAATTGATGTCTTTCTATGCGCTTGATTTCAGTTGCATTCTTATGGTGGCCTGAAGAAGCATCATTCTTATGGTGTCTTTCTATCCAATTGATGTCTTTCTACTTTATTATAGCATGAGGATCATCTTTGTGATATGAGATCAAATGTTATCTGCAATGCTACACCTCATAAGCATGGGATATGGCGATCCTTGCAGGTAGATGGCTTAAATCCAAGCCTATCAACTTCCTGAAGTTTATGATGTGTTCTGTTAGAGAAATAGTTTTAATTTAGTTAGTTCATGTGCACTTGGCAATTGAACCAGTTATATTTGAGCCAGAGGGCGAACAATCACATATGCACTTCATATGCCAAGTGGGTTACTTCTATTCTGCTCCATCTCCAGCTTTAATTTTGTTTGAGCATGTGAAGGAGAGGTTGGGAAAGGAAGTGCTGGACTAGCTAATGCTATGGGGATGAATTAGAGACATTAGAGGAGAAAAGTTGAGAAATACTTAGGAGATATTTTAGAAGTAAGAGTGTTAATTATGTTACCTCCTGTATCAAAGAATAGTAATCCTTGGTCTCTATACATCATTTTGTTTACTGGTTTTGGGTCTGCTATGTGTATTGGAGGAGATAGATCGGGCAGAACTACAACCTGAGGTTGTGCAAGTTTAGGGATACCTCTTGCCAATGTTATGAAATTTAAAGTTTGGCGAAAGACAAAAATATGTAATAGGTAAATAAAGCTCGGTTCATCACTGAAAAACTTATTAATATCAATGCAGTCTATGATGTATGTTGTCAATAACATTTTCTAATTCTTTG
Organism: Secale cereale; assembly: GCA_902687465.1. Lineage (NCBI taxonomy): Eukaryota > Viridiplantae > Streptophyta > Magnoliopsida > Poales > Poaceae > Secale > Secale cereale. Next base: position 307,313,640 of record LR738712.1, on the reverse strand, counting down.
GTAAAATCACTGAAAACTATTGATTTGTATTCTCTAATTTATTATAGTTAGCTTTGTTTCAGATAGGGTGTTAATAGAAAAACATTCATTATTTGCATCAGCTATAAGTTTACATTATGCAAATGACAGTACCAAAAATAGTATGACGCAAATTCTGTTGATGACCAAACCAAGAGGCTTTTGATGAGATCAATGACACCAGATGTTAGCAGCCGGTGAACAGGAGGAGCAAAGACAACATCTCTTGCGTGGCTGTAAACATCCGTTGCTAGCAGAGTTTCAGCCGGTGAACAGGAGTTGCAAAGACAACAAATGTTGTGTCGTCGTAAACTTCCACTACTGGCCGAGCTTCAACCTACTAACCCCTCAAGTCTACAATTGTTGGTTCTATGCCAGATTGGTTTTACAGCTTTCTGTTGTTAATTGTTATTCGTATGATATAGTGTTTAATCTATTTCGAAATAATCCATCGTCCAAGGGGATCAAGGTCTCTAAAATATTGTTTTTTGTTCAAAGTTTGTATGATATAGTGTTTAATCTATTTGGAAATAATCCACCGTCGAAGGGGATCAAGGTCTCTGAAATATTGTTTTTGTTCAAAGGTTGTTTTGCTCTCAGTTGTAAATTATATTGCAAGTTCCTTGCTTATATGTGCATGATCGTCAACAATTAGTGAAAAAGAGGTGGAAGGGTTGCTTGTCAATGCACCGTACAAACTTCCTCCCAAGAGGCGCCACCGGGTGGCGCCCCAACACCTAGTTGTTGCTATACTGATTCTCATGCTAGGGTTTTCAAATCTCCCCATCCTTGTATGTACTCGTTTAGATAGATGAATGATTTGCACGTTCCAATCTTGGCTCACCGATCTGCAAGGATCTGATGGAGTTGTGCCGTTCAAAACTGCATGGAATTGATTATACGAGATTAATTTTAGAAGTTAGACTAAATCATCAGCATCTTGAGTTCTAGGTATTCCACTTTTCTAATCTAGTTCCCCATTTGTTCCTTTTTATAATGTGTATTTGATTTTTGGTAAAATTCCATAGTATAAGGTGCATTTCTTCTAATTCCCTATGATTCCATTTTTAGCCCACTAGAAAAAGGAACGTATATGTTTTGTGTGTATCTCCCCTTATAGCAAAAGAAGCAAAGTTTCTCCCTCGATTGCTTGTATCTCTTACTTTCGTGGACTATAATTTACTGGCCACAAATCAACAAACCTAGTAAGGGTCATTTCATCCTAACATGTCTATAATTATGTGCCTTGAACACCATGCCAAAAATAATACACCTTACTTATAGGAACATAGGGAGTATTTGGTATTAATTGTCCCCAACCACAGAAAATCAAGATTATGATTTTGTAATTGGGGTTTTCTAATATGTTTACTTCATACTCCCTCCGTTCGGAATTACTTGTCTCGGAAATGGATGTATCTAGAACTAAAATACATTTAGATACATCCATTTCTGCGACAAGTAATTCCGAACGGAGGGAGTACCTCGTAAGGCACTACCTAAAGATTTGATGTAATCCACTCTATCTTGCTATTGGCAGCGTATGGCTTGTACTCCCATTAATCTCCTGTTCTTATGGACTGATAAATGAATGCCGAAGGTTCAAATGGCTACACCGAACCATGGCTAGCCAGCGCCACACATTTCAATGCTTGCGGAGATGCCTAAACATGGCTCCTGGGTTCCAGCAGAACATGATTAGAAATACAAAGAGATGTTTTGCCTAGTTGTATGAAGCAAGGAACAACTGTTGTGCCCGCTCCTGTAAGTAACCGACATCGCCCCGTGTTAAACAAGTCTATAGCCTAACCGTAGGTTGTTAGGATCAGCTCGTGTGCTATATAGATAATGATCAAGTTAGGTTGTTGTAGATAAATCCTAACTGAATTGTATCTATCTTGTACCTTGCCTGAGTATAAATGGAAGGCCAAGCCTGACGCATAAGTCACGGCAACACATTCCTTTTGATATGGTATCAGAGCCAAGAGGTCTTGAGTTCAAGACCCTGCCAACGCAGTATTAAATAAAACGATTCTGCGGCCTACATCGATCCCACGTCTAAGGACTAAAATAGCCTAGACGTGAGGGGGAGTGTTGAAATATATTGGTCGCCTCCCTCCATCAGTTCGGACTTTTGAATGAGTTGGCTGGAGCATGATTTCAATATGGTATCAGAGCGATAAGATCCTCTCCCATCGATCTCTCCCTTCCTACCGCCGCCGTGTCAGGCCCTACCGCCATCAACTCCACCTCTAGTGCCCTCACCTCTCCCAACGCCGGCATCCTCGCCACCGCTGCTAGCTCCTCCGCTCCTGTCTCGCTCTCCTCGATCGGCAATCTCATCACAATCCGTCTGACAAGGGACAACTTTCTCCTCTGGAAGACGCAGGTTGTCCCGGCGCTCCACTCCAATGGCCTCTTCGGCTACGTCGATGGCACGGAGCAGCCACCGCCCTACACCATCACCACCGGCGCCAATGCCAAGGAGGAGGCCAATCCGCTCTTCCTTCAGTGGTACCAGCGAGACCAGTTTTTGCTCATTGCGCTGTTGGGCTCCATGTCTAAGGATGTCCTCGGTCAGATGACGCTCATGACCACCTCTGCCGCCGTCTGGGCGGCCCTCCATGACATGTTTTCCTCGCAGAACAAGGCGCGTCCCATGCAGATGCATTTTCAGCTGTCGAACCTGAAGAAGAAGGACCTCACCTCTACTGAATACTTCAACAAGATGAAGGGCTTTGCTGATGCTATGGCGGCCATTGGCAAGCCTCTTGGTGATGATGAGATCCTCGGCTACATGCTGGCCGGTCTTGGTTCTGAATTTGAACCTCTGGTGGCCTCCATCACCGCTCGCGAGGAGCCAATCAGCCTTGGAAGCTTCTACGCGTTCCTCGTCAGCGCCGAGCTCCGCATGGAACAGCACGCGTCCGTGGGCGAGCTCCACTCCTCCGTTAACTCTGCAGCACGCAACTCTGATGGCCAGCGCAATGGCGGCCGCGGCGGCCACGGAGGCCAAGCTGGAGGCCAAGGCGGTCAAGGCGGTCAAGGCCGTGGTCGTGGCCACGGGCGTGGTCGCGACAAGTACATCAAGTGTCAGGTGTGCTCCAAGTTTGGCCATGACGCTCTGCACTGCAGGAACCGCTTCAACCATGCCTATCAGCCTGAAGACAACCATGAGCATTCCGGCAACGCCGTGCACTCCGGCGGCGTCGAGTATCCGAGCTGGTACATGGACTCGGGCGCCACGGATCATCTGACCGGTGACCTCGATAGGCTCACCATCCAGGAGCGCTACAACGACAAAGATCAAGTGCAAGTCGCCAATGGTGCAGGTTTGTCTATTTCGCATATTGGTCAATCTGCTATTTCTGGCTCGTCATGCCCACTCTATCTTCGCAACATATTGCATGTTCCACATGTTAGCAAAGATCACTTATCCGTGCACAAGTTAACCTTTAATAATGATGCTATTGCTGAATTTCACCCTGATCGTTTCTATCTTAAGGACCGGGCAACGAGGGCAGTTCTTCTTCAAGGAAGATGTCATGGCGGTCTCTACCCGGTGCCAAGCCTCAGGTCGTCCGTGTCCAGTCGTCGAGCGCTCTCCAGCATGAAGCTTTCTCATGATCTTTGGCATCGACTCTTAGGTCATCCCAGCAAAAGTGTCGTGGAGTCCGTTCTTAGGTTAAATAAATTTGCTTGTGCACTGTCTGTCGAATCTAGTGTCTGTGATGCGTGTCAACGTGCTAAAGTCCATCAATTGCCTTTTAGGGATTCTACTCATGTAACCCATTCACCTCTCGAACTTATTCATTCTGATGTATGGGGGCCAGCAACCACTTCGGTTGGGGGTTTTAAATATTATGTGAGTTTTCTTGATGACTATAGTCGCTTCACCTGGATATATCTTCTTAAACGGAAATCTGAAGTAGAGCAAATTTTCTACACTTTTTAGAAGCACGTTGCACGCATGTTAAACACCAAGATTAAAACAGTCCAGACCGATTGGGGTGGCGAGTACCGTCGTCTCTCTAAATATTTCCATTGTGAGGGAATCACCCATCAAGTAACCTGTCCACATACTTCCCAGCAAAATGGCATCGCTGAACGGAAGCATTGCCATATCGTGGAAACCGGCATTGCTCTCCTTGCACACTCTTTTCTCCCTGTAAAATTCTGAGATGAAGCATTTGTGACTGCCTGTTACCTTATAAATCGCATGGCCACTCGTACACTGAAAAATTCTTCACCAGTCGAACGTCTCCTAAATGAACAACCTGATTACACTTTCCTCCGTGCCTTCGGCTGTGCATGCTGGCCAAACTTGCGCCCATATAACAATCACAAGCTTGCTTTCCGTTCTCGCCAATGTGTATTTCTTGGGTATAGCTCCGTGCACAAAGGCTACAAATGCTTAGATCACTCAACTGGTCGTATCTACATTTCTCGTGACGTCGTTTTCGACGAGCAAGTTTTTCCTTTTGCATGCACAACACCCATGCCACCACTCCTCCCCACGCCACCATCTGTTTTTCCACGTTCCGAGCCAGTTATTGCTAATGAACGCATGCGGAATTATGACTTGACCTTGCTTCCTGATGGTTCGTCTAGCCTTGATTCTTTTGCAGGTTCAGATCCCTCTGTCTCGCCTACACCCTCAGGTGCAACTCCTGCAACGCCTGCAGCCAGCCAAGGGACATCCACCACTGGATCAGCCTCGCCATGCACTCCACTTCGGTCACCTGCAGGCGGGCCGACTCGGGACGATACATCGCCAAGCGAGCCCTTTGGTCGCTCCCTCGTTTTTGGGCCGGCCTCCCCTACGTCTCCGGATGCGGCCGACGAGCCGGCACAGGACTCAACTCCCATGGCGTCTCCTGAGCTACAGGTTGTTCCAACACATGTGGCTGGCGCCCCTGCAGCTCCACATCGCATGCAGACGTGGCTTCGCGACAACATCGTCAAGAAGCTGGTGCCGACAGACGGCACTGTGCGCTACGATCCTCGGCGGCGTGCTTTTCATGCTGAACCACGGTCCTATCGACACGTGCTTGCTGACCACCAGTGGCGTGCCGCCATGGAAGCCAAATACTCTGCTCTCCGGCACAACCACACGTGGACATTGGTTCTGCGGCTGCCTGGCAAGAATATCATTGGGTGCAAATGGGTGTTCAAAGTCAAGCATAAATCTGATGGATCGCTTGACAAGTTCAAGGCTCGCCTTGTGGCTCGTGGGTTTACTCAAAAGTATGGCATCGATTATTCCGATACTCTCTCTCCTATTGTGAAACCTGCTACAGTGCGTTTGGTGCTCCCCCTGGCTGTTTCCCGTGGCAGGCAGCTTCGTCAAGTGGACATCAGCAACACATTTTTGCATGGAATTCTTGAGGAGGAGGCATACATGCAACAGCCGCCAGGGTTCCAAGATCCGAGCCGTCCGAACTATGTTTGCAAGCTTCAGAAGGCTTTGTATGGGTTGAAGCAGTCACTGCGTGCTTGGTATGCTCGGCTTCACGATCGTCTTCAACAACTTGGTTTTGTGCCGTCTACAGCAGACACCTCGCTGTTCATTTTTCATGAAAATGGTGTCACTCTTTACATGCTGGTGTATGTTGACGACATGGTCATCGTTGGCTCTTCCACGAGGGCGGTTGAATGCCTGCTCCGCCAGCTCTCTGCTACCTTCCCTGTTAAGGATCTTGGTCCATTGAATTATTTCTTAGGCATTGAAGTGATCCGCAATTCCGGGGGAATCAACCTTGTTCAGCAGAAGTATGCACTCGATCTACTAGAACGCTCAAACATGGCGAATTGCAGACCAGTTCCAATGCCGATGTGTACACATGAGAAGCTCACACAGGAGTCTGGCCAAGCACTAAATGAGGATGATGCCTTCAAGTACAGGAGCACGGTAGGCACGTTGCAATACTTGACACTGACAAGGCCAGACCTATCGTTTGCAGTTAACAAAGTGTGCCAGTATTTGTCACGGCCAACTGATGTACATTGGGAAGCAGTGAAAAGAATCCTTCGCTTTGTTAGAGGAACAGTATCCATCGGCTTATCCATTCGGCGCTCGCCATCAGTCCTCATGAGTGTGTTCACTGACGCGGATTGGGCCGGCTGCAGCGATGATCGACGTTCCACGGGTGGCTTCGCGGTCTTCCTCGGACCAAATCTTATATCCTGAAGCGCCAGAAAACAACCAACGGCGTCTCGTTCCTCGACTGAAGCTGAATACAAGGCGCTGGCGAATGGCACTGCTGAAGCTACATGGTTACAGTCTTTGCTGAAGGAACTGCAGGTAGCTCAGCCTCGACCCCCTGTATTGTGGTGTGACAATCTCGGGGCGACGTATCTCACTACGAACCCAGTTTTTCATGCACGCACAAAGCATATAGAGGTGGACTTCCATTTTGTTCGAGAAAAGGTTTCCATGGGTGCTCTAGACGTTCGGTTCGTCTCTTCAGCAGATCAAGTTGCAGACGCCTTCACCAAACCTCTCACCAAGCAGACACTCGCGCGACTCCGTTCCAATCTCAACCTCTGTACTGGCTGAGATTGCGGGGGAATGTTAAACAAGTCTATAGCCTAACCGTAGGTTGTTAGGATCAGCTCGTGTGCTATATAGATAATGATCAAGTTAGGTTGTTGTAGATAAATCCTAACTGAATTGTATCTATCATGTACCCTGCCTGAGTATAAATGGAAGGCCAAGCCTAACGCATAAGTCACATCAACACATTCCTTTTGACTCCCCGAGTGCAGATGCAGTTTGTCGGTTCAACCTACAATCATAGCATAACTTCCTCATCCCAGGATGCATCTATCCATAGCCTTCCACGTTTTCTTGAGCCTCCTATTGCACTGGTTGAACGTTCTTCTTCGGCTCGTCCGGCTTCACCAGTAGGCCCAAACCGAGCTCACAACCAGCTGCTGAAGAACATGTTTTATGACAACACGGAGGTTGTCAATATTCTGGGGCCACTGGTAGGCCGGAGTCAGTACAGGGGCAGGGCCTATCCTTTGAAAAAATTTCACATTCATGATGTTCATATTCCTATGTGTTTTATGGTTCAGATAGATGTATTTGAGAATCTTGATATGTTCGTGTTGCCGAAAGAAGTGCAAAAATTCTTCAAGGGCATAGTCGCTCGGTGCGTACAAGTATGCACAAGCCCTCATTGCCTCTGGGACATCCATATGACCCTCTATGAAAACAAACTGGTCTTCAATGATGTGGAAGCTGGTTAGCAGAAGTTTGGAAATCACCATGATATCAGGAATGGTGACATCATGACATTCACCGCGCTTGATGCACACAAGTTGGATTTGAAGATCTATATCGCAACCGACTCCATGCAGAAGCAGGTCAAGTGTTGTGAGCACCGATAGTTCGCTTGATCTCCTAGATGATAAAGTCTACTATCCGTAGTGACTATATGATATTTTGCGTTGAACACCTATAGTGGAAATCTATCCATTTAAGTGATTGTTATAACTATGTTGGTATGTTACCTTACCTTTTTGTTGAATCATGACATTGTCCCTGAGATTTCTATTATCATCTTTTGTCACTAGTGCATTATGAATTTTCAGGTATCCTTCTACAATGTGTAGGAAACTTTCACTGAGCACAAAATGAGCCTACATCTATTTTAGATGCTCTGAGTACCTAAGTTTATCTGGTCAGCCATATATAAATGTTCAGACTATTAACATTCTTCATTAGTTCCAAGACATTGGTACAGTTCAGACTCATACTCCCTCCGTTCCATAATGTAGTGCCAATAGATTTTTTGAAAAGTCAAACCTCACAATCTTTGACCAAGTTTGTGGAGAAAAATATTTACATCTAGAGTGCGAAACATATATCACTAGATTCATCATAAGATGTAGTTTCACATTATATATTTTTGCTATTGTAGATATAAATATTTTTCTCTACAAACTTGGTCAAAATTTGTAAAGTTTGATTTCTCAAAAAATCTATAGGCACTACATTATGGAACAGAGGGAGTATCATTTACCCATCACAACCACGCTTAGTTAGAAGGCATTAGAATATTTTAACGGGTAAAAAAGTAGACCAAGCAACAGTCTAATGAGTTGGCATATCTGTCCAATCCTATGCACAACTTTTCCCAGCATACACGCTAACTCCCTAGGTGGCACAGACGCTTGTAATAATTGCAAATCTTACTGTACGAAACAGTGCAGGGTGGCATGCACACTCCAGTCCCATCGGCATCAGACATTGTTAACCGAGTGGGTTGCATTTCATGCCTCTCTTGTTGGCGTTACAAACATGGTTTGTTGACACCTAGATGCTCTAGCTATTTTTTTATCATGCAAGATGCAGCGTGGGTAAACGCAACTTGTTATGCCTAGTCCCATCGGCAACACACAATCTTCAGCCAGATAGGATGCTTGTCACGCCTATCAAATTGGTGCTACACATATTGTTTCTGTAAAGCCGAATGCTCTTGCTTACTGTTTCTCATGCATGGTCCCAGCGGTAGCACACAGTGTTGATAGAGCGGGCCGCTTGCCACACCTACCTGATTGGCGCTTCATATGGAGCTCTAGTAAGGCTGGATGCTTTGGTTTATTTTTCATGATGCATGGTGCAGAGTATAGAACTTGGCTACTGCCATTTGAAGATTGAGTAGGGGGGCTACGTTCTGAAGTTTGGTATATTTATGCTTGCAACATGGTTTTGTAGTTTACTCTATTTTAGCTTGTAACGTGGTTGAGAATATTGCTATGAATTTTTTTAATTAGATTGATTGTGTGCTTCCTAAAATTGAGTTTGCTATTTTTATGATAGCAATGTTGTTTTAAAGATTGCTCTGTTTTCGTTTCCAATGTTATTTAGTAGACTACGTTGTTTTTGCATGTAATGTTGCTCTTAAGATTCTTCATTTGATTATTTGCCTTCTTTGTGAAGTTCAGTTTGCTTTATTTATGACTGCAACGTGGAGATAAAATGAGTCAACTTTGGAAAGTAGAACAAATCAGTTAGCTGGAATGATTCAATAAGATTTGTACACCTAGACAAATTTAGTAATCTATAAAATCCAGTTAACTTCGGAAAGCAGAACATATTCTCTTAGCTCGAATGATTCAGTTAAATTTGTACACCTGAAAAAATTCATCAATCTATAAAATCCAGTCAACTTTGGATAGCACAAAAAAAATCAGTTAGTTGCAATGATCTAGTTAAATTTAAACACCCGGACATATTCAGTTAAGTTTGGACAGTAGAACAAAATTAGTTAGCTGCAATGATCATGTTAAAGTTACACACCCGGACATATTCAGTTAATTGAAAATTTTAGTATCAAGCATTATCTTACATATTAGCACTACTTCATACATAAAACTAATGCATTATCGCCAAAAGTTCAGTTGGACGATGGTGTTGAGCACATCCTACGTCTAAGTCATCATTACCTTCGGCGCATGTATGTCTTCATGGTAGCCGGCAATGTCACATCGACAATGGGAACGTAGGAGTCTTGGGCGCCGGGAGTGCACGTCGATATACGGTGCTTAGCATTGAACTCGACCCTGCCGGCTATGCGCACATGCTCTTGGACGCACGCGGTGCGGCTGGATACCCTCCTCTTGGTGTCGCGTTTCGCCTTGGTCGCCTGTCGATGGAGCTTGACGATGCATGCTAATAGGCGCCCGATCTCTTAACTACAAAAGAAAACACTTCTGTTATGATACATGTCTGTCATAGTAGGTCGCGTTTTCTGTCCGTGACGATTTTATGACAGAATCAAGATAGTCATACATGTGTTGTCATAGAAATGCTTCATGACAATGCTAAAATTATCATCACGGAAGTGTCCACTTCCATGACGATAAATGACACGTCATGGAAGTGATTTCTTCAATGGTAACCGACACATAACATCCACCATAACGGGTCGACGTTAAGCTATCAGGTCCAGTTTTGGATCACATAACCCGTTAACAACCACAAGCAATGGCGATTTTCCATGTGTAAAACTCTCATTGCCCAAGGGAACCACGTGTCAGCCCCGCATTGGGATAGATGTCCACTGTCCAATGGACATGGGTCATCAATGAATTGTCGGCAGGTGGCATGGCCCAATAGAGGCCCATATAGGTTATAAAGGCTGGCCCAACAAAAGGCCCACAAGATTTCGTTAGATACTAATGAGTCGGCCTGTTAACAACCTATCATGTTTTGGGCCAAATTACAGTCCATATCAGATACGGCCCATTAAAATCCTGCTATATTGGGCCAAATTACATCCCATATCAGATATGGCACATTAATAGCCTGTAGTAATGACAAATTACGACCCATAACAGATCTGGTCCATTAACCGCCTGCCATATTTTGGACCAAACTACGGCCCATAACAAGTACGACTAATTAACAGGCACTATGCTTTTTGGACCAATGAGAGCCCGATTTGCTTTTCAGCCTCTTATTGGCTCGTTTAAAAGTTTGGCCCGATATTAGTTTTGGTCTGTTAGCGGCCCTTGGTACCTATGGGCCGTTGTCGGCCCAGTTTCACTTTCGGCCACTTAACAACTCGATCTGCATCTGAGCCTAATTCTTGTCTATAGTGAGTTTTGGCCTCTCAATGGCCCGTATTCTTCATGGATACATTTTAGCCCAACCAACCTATCGGCCCGTTAAAGTCCCGTCATAGTGATGGGCCTAATTTTGGCCAGATATGCAACCGACCTCTTCTAGCCCCGTCATGTGATTCGGCCAACCAAGGCCGACTACATTTTGTCATGTTAATGGCCCGTCATATCACCGGGCCAATCATGGGCCGATGTATATTTCAACCTGCTGTCGGCCCGTGAATTTTTGGGCACAATTCGGGCCCAATCTACTTCTTAGCCTATTAAAAGCCCATTTTATTTCCTGTCCCAAATAAGGCAAGTGGTTTACTAGGCCTGTTAAAGGCCCGCAACTAATAGTGGGCCAATTTCATTCTAGGTCTACCAATGGCCCGAGATGATTGTAGGCTGCTACTTCTTGAGCTTGTGTTGATTTTCCATTGAAGAGGAAAGGGTGATGCAGCAAAGTAGATATAAGTATTTCCCTCGGTTAAGAAACAAGGTACCAATCCAGTAGGAGGAACACACAAGTCACCAATATTTGCACCTACATAAACAAACAAATATTTGCACCCAACGCGATAAAGTGGTTGTCAATCCTTTCAGGGTTACTTGTAAGTATGAGATCAGATAGAGATAGGTAGAAAAGATAAATAAAAGAGCAAAATAAAGTAAATGTAAATAAATTACAGCAAGGTATTTTCGTGTTTTTGGTTTTATAGATCTAAAAATAATATGATAAAAATAGACACGGTGGCCTTAGTTTTCACGGTCGGTGGCCTTGGTTAACCAAGGCATACGGTCGGTAAACAAATTATAGTTGAGCAATTGATAGAATATCGAATAATTATGACGATAACCAAGGCAATGATCATGCATATAGGTATCACAACCGTGATAAGTAGACTGACTCCTGCCTGCATCAACTACTATTACTCCACACATTAATCGCTATTCAGCATGCATCTAGTGTATTAAGTTAACAAGAACGAAGTAACGCCTTAAGCAAGATGCCATGATGTAGAGGAATAGATCCAATCAATATGAATAAACCCCATATTTTGATCCTTAATCATGGATAAAAGAGTTCAGAGAAGACTCAAATAATATTCAGAGATAATGCGAACATAAACCCACAATTCATCAGATTTCAACACACGCACCATAAAAGAAGATTTACATCGAATAGATCTCCAAGAACGTCGATGAGAACATTGTATTGAAGATCAAATGGAGAGAAGAAGACATTCAACTACTAGCTATGGACCCGTAGGTCTGCGGTTTACTGCTCACACATCATAGGAAGGGCACCAAGGTTAATGTAGATGCCCTCCTTGATAGAATGTCCCTCCGGTGGAGTACTGGCAAAGGCCTCCAGATGGGATGTCACGAGGACAGAAACTTGCTACAGTAGAACCGTATTTCTTGTGTGCCCTCTGGTGTATGGGGAATATTTGGGTATGTATAAAAGCAAAAATGAGGGTTGGAAGTACCACGGGGGGCCCACAAGCTCGTGGGGCACTCCCTAGGGCACGTCCTATAGGATTGTGGCCATCCCGTGGATCTTCTGGCCTCCTCCCGAACCTTCTTAGGTGTCTTCTGGTCCAAGAAAAATCCTCAAATTGTTTCGTTCCATTTGGGCTCCGTTTGCTATTGATTTTCTACTAAAAGACAAAAACAAGGAAAAAACAACAACTGGCACTAGGCACTAGGTTAATAAGTTAGTCCCAAAAAGTGATATAAAATTGTATAATAGTGTATATAAAACAGCCAAGATGGATAATATAATAGCATGGAACAAAAAAATTATAGATACCTTAGAGACGTATCAAGCATCCCCAAGCATAATTCATGTTCGTCCTCGAGTAGGTAAATGATAATAATAGTATTTTTGATGTGGAATGCTACCTAACATGTTTATCCTGTAATCTTTCTTTATACGGCATGAATATCAGATCCATATGTTTCAAAACAATATTTTAATATTGACATAAGAAACAATAATACTGCAAGCATACTAAAATGCAAACATGACTTTTCAAAATACCATGGCTGAAGAAAGTTAGCCCTACAAAATTATATAGCCTTGTTATGCTCCCTCTTATTAACACAAAGTATAAATTATGTACTACCCCGGTGTCAGCCAAGCAATTGGTTCATACTTTTTAACGTGCTTTAGTTTTTTCAACTCGTCACGAAATACATGAGCGTGAGCCATGGATATAGCACTATAGGTGGAATAGAAGGTTGTAGTATAAAAAAGAAGGGAGAAAGTCTCACATCAACTAGGCAAATAATGGATTATGATTATATCCATCAACTGATATCAATGTGAGTGAGTAGGGATTGCCAGGTAACGGATGCACTAGAGCTATAAGTGTATGAAAGCTCAAAAAGAAAACTAAGTGGGTGTGCATCCAACTTGCTTCCTCATGAAGACCCCGGGCATTTGAGGAAGCCCATCATTGGAATATACAAACCAAGTTCTATAATAAAAAATTCCCACTGGTAATATAAAAACGTGACAACATAGGAGACTCTCTATCATGCAGAACATGATGCTACTTTGAAGCACAAGTGTGGAAAATGATAGTAACATTGTCCTTTCTCTCTTTTTCTCCCATTTTTTTTGTATTTTTGTATTTTTTGTTGGGCTCTTTCATCTCTTTTTCCTGGGCTCATTTTCCCTCTTTCTTTATATAAACCTCACATGGGACAATGCTCTAATAATGATGATCATCACAATTTAATTTACTTACAACTCATAAATTACAACTCAATGTGAAAACTCATAATAACGGAATGGTGAAGTTACATGGCAATATATCTCGGAAAGGCTATGAAAATGCCATAATAGGTAGGTATGGTGTCTGTTTCGAGGACAGGTATAAGGATGGTTTAATGCACCGGCGAAAGTTGCGTGGTACTAGAGTGGCTAGCAAAGGTGAAAGGATGAGAGTGCGTATAATCCATGGACTCAACATTAGTCATAAAGAACTTACATACTTATTGCGAAAAATTTATTAGCCCACCAAGCGAAGTACTAACAGGCGTGCTCCCAGGGGGAGGTTGGTAGGAGTTAACCATCGCGCGCTCCCCGCCTTTCACGCAAAGGAAGACAATCAAGGATAAATTGTGCCCCGACTTGCACTACAAAAAAATACACTTCCGTGATGATACATGTTTGTCACAGTAGCTCACGTTTTCTGTCATGCATGTACATCCATGACAAATTTATGACAGAATCAAGATAGTCATACATGTGCTATCGTAGAAGTGTTACATGACATTACCAAAATTATCATCACGGAAGTGTCCACTTCCATGACGATAAATCACGCGCCACAAAAGTGCTTTCGTCAAGGATGACCGACACGTGGCATCCACCGTAACGGAACGCCGTTAAGCTATCGGGTCCGGTTTTGGATTCGATAACCCATTAACAGCCCCGACCAATGGGAATTTTCCACGTGTAACATCATCATTGGCTGGAGGAAACACGTGTCGGCTCACCATCGGGACAGATGTCATCCACTCATTGGACACAAAGCGCCTATGATACGTCGACACGTGGCATGGCCCAACAGAGGCACATTCCTGTGAAAAGGCCAACCCGTTTGATTTGGTCAAAAGGTGGCGGGTCGGCCCATGGCAAGCCTGTTAACGGCCTGTTCGCATATAGCCCATTTGCAGCCCGCTAACCCAAGGCCCGTTTATGGCCTATCCAGTAGCGTCATCTGGGCCGTCCAATATAATTCTAGCTCGTCTTAACTTCCGGCCCATGTATGGCCCATGACGTCTTTTGACCTATGATACGTCGACACGTGGCACGGCCCAATAGAGGCACATATTGGTTAAAAAGGCTGGCCCAGTCAAAGGCCCATAGTACTTACTCATGTACTAGCAGCCCTGCCCAATAACGACCTGCTTAATAAAGGCCCATTTACGGCCCGAAGCCAGATCTGGCCCGTTAATTGTTCGCCCAATATTTGGGCCCATTTATGACCCGAAGCCAAATCTGGCCCGTTAATTGTTCGCTAAATATTTGGGCCCAATTATAGCCCAGTGACTTTCAGCCTGTTAGAGGCCCAATGTAGACATGGGCCCATTTCAGCCCGGTGTGACTTTCGGCCTTGGAATGGCCCGTGCTGTCCATGGGCCATATATGGTCCGACAGGACATCGGGCCCACTAACGGCCCATGATAAAGGTGTCAACTATTAAGCCCAATGTGACTTTGGCCCTCTTAAAGGCCCATGATATCAGTGGGCCAACTAAGGCCCGAGATATGTTTCGGCCTGGTAACTGCCCGTGATATAACTGGGCCCAAAAAGGTCCCGTCTACATTTCAGCCTGCTGAAGGCCCGTCGACGACTAGTAATAATTGAGGCCCAATATGCATTTCGTCCTGCTAAAGGCCCATGGTTTCATCTGGGCCCTAACAAGCCATTACAATATTCAACTTGTTAATGGCCCAACGCTACCGGGGCCAAACTAAGCGCTGGGTCCACAAAAGTGCCAACTCAAATATATGCCGGTGTAAGTTGTGGGCCTCACGCGAAGTGTGAAGGCCCTAATGATTCGGGCCCAAGAAAGATGCAGGCCGGCCCAATTGTGGCCCGCTAAACACCAGGCCCGTTAGATGCGAATGTTTCGGCCCGATCGACTACATATGTTTTTTTCAGATAGCGAATGTTGGCAGTAACTAGTAAGAATTAAGAACAAACCTACACTATACAATAAATGATTTATGGTATATTACATCCACTGGGCATCGATGTTCGCCACCAGTGATCATAACGCGCAACGAAGAAGCAGATCTGGGCACCATTGCAGGGTAACAAAATAATACTGAACCGAGACCACTTCCAAGACAGTTCAAGAAAGGTTAGCCTTGCGCGGGAACTGCTGCGCAAGCTGCTGAGCAAGGCTGTGAGACCGGCCTAGCATTTCGGTCATAGCTTCCAGGTGTAGATATTTAGCGATGAGGTTCTCATTTGTGTTCTCCGCAATCTTTCTTAGAGATAGGACTTCAAGTCGAAGTTGAGTTACATAATGCCTTTCTGCTAGAACTTGGGACTGAAGAAGTTGAACTGATTCAGACAACGAATTCTGTGAGCTTGTCTGACTGCTAGTCTCAAGTAACTTGAACACGGCATCAAGACAAGACTTTGGGGTTGTCTCGCTATCTTCAAGATGTTTTGCCTTCTTTGCTGCAATATATGTTGGGTTTGTCTCACAACCTTCAGCAGACTTGTGCATGCCATCATGCATATCACCCTGAAACAAAGCAGAGAGATGACAGGTTTTGCATGTGTATAAAAAAAGATGATAACAGTGCTGTCAATTCCATCCAATTTCAAATTAGAAAATAAAGAGTAAGTTCAAAATAACAATAGCATAATTTGGCATTGTTCATAATGCGGGGAGCTTCACCACACTACTGGATTACCATGTCAAAATAACAAGCATAGTTGAAGGGCAAACAAAATCGTTGTATCTATTTTGGTTAATGTGCATGGCATGTTGTTCGTATCATCAGCCACATCAGTAAGATAAAACAGGAGATGACAAGGTGCAAACGTGGGCTGCTTCACCACACACTGGATTATAGATCCACAAAAACAAGCATACATATAGGGAGTATTGAGTAATGTGCATGGTATGAATAAGGAATTTGGTTTTACAGGTAAACCTTAGAACTTACGATTCTTGCGAACATGAATTTTGGTAGAAACAGCAAACTAAACAGCAGTAAACGATAGGGAGTATGAGTGTCACATCCCTAGTCAGTGCTTGCATTAGGACTAGCTAGAGTGTGCATCATGTTTACTTTCTACAGAAACTTGAAATGGGAATGACAGAAACCCCAGCACCCCTCTTCTAACAACTAGGGTTTAATAAAATCTTTTCCAATGTACCCAAAATGCCCTTCAAAATTGTTCATCATCTTTGCCTTGGTCTTAAACCTCTGACAAAAATGGTGCACAATTTTCTAGTACATCCAAAGGTCTCTGGATTAATTCATATTGTAATTGCATTTGGGCATTTAAATGCTATTAAATAATTTAGGTGCCCAAATAATCATAAACTAAAATGTTCCATGCTGTTCATATTATATACAGTGGGCATGACTAGTTTCATGATTTATAAAAATGTTCTAGCATTTTTATTAATTCAACAAAGTTGAAAAAGAAAACAAAATAGAATAAATAGAAAACAGAAAATAGACAGGGAAAGGAAACTTACATGGCGCCCACCTAGCAGGCCCACCAGCCGGCCCAGCCCAGCCACCGCTCCAGCGAGCTGCTTGGCTTGGCCGGGCAGGCAGGCAGGTGCTCGACGCCGGCACCAGCGTGCACCACGCAGCTGCCCGCCGCCCTGCCTCCTCCCCTCGTCGTTCTGCTGCCCTGGGTCGGTCACCAACTTCTTCCTCGAGCCCGCAGACACGCCTCTTCCTCCCCAGCTCCTCTCCCTCGCTACCCCGCACCATGGCCGGCGCTGCCGCGCCCCCGCCTTCGTGATAACCGCGTCCGCCGTCATCCTCGTGCTGCGTCACCGTGTCCGTTCGCTCCGCCGTCGTCGACTACGTCGAGCAGGTAGAGCCCCGAGCGCTCGCCCGCTCTGGAGTCTCCCCCGACCCCGTCTTCCCCAACTCCGGCTGCTGAGATCGCCATCATCGCCCCGCTCAGCTCCGTCCGTCCCCGAGCCCGCTTCGACGCTTGCTGCAATCGCCGTGAGCTCAGCTCCGTCCTCCCCCTCTCCGTTAACTCTCTCCTGCACTGTATGCACTGCACGAAGCTCACCTGCACACGCCGCCGCGGAGCTCGTCGCCGACGAGGCTCCGGCCACCCAACGGCCGCACCATCCTGTCCATTAGCTTCACCGCACCTCCAGGAGCCTAGAGCACTTCACTATGAGCCTCGCCGTGCCCTCTAGCGACTAGCCCGAGCTCACCCGAGCTCCGGCAGTCGCTGGACTCGTCGCCAACAACGTTTCAGGTGACCCCGAGGCCAACCACCACCACCAGTCGGTGCGGCACCTTACCAGCAGCACGTAGATGTGCTCCGCCGTAGATTTGGTCGCCGGAGCACGAATCCCGCACCCCACCGCCGCGTCTGGCCTCGCCTGCGGCTAAACGCCGGCGAGTCAACCCAGTTTGACTCCCCTGAGTCACTGACTTGTGGGCCCTGCCTGTTAGTCAAACCTAGGTTAGTGCCTAAACCAATCCTAATTAGTTAGTTTACTAACTGTGACATTGACCAGTGGGTCCCACTGGTCAGGTTTGACCTGGGCTGCCCTGTTGACTTGCTGACGTCACACAGACATCATGCTGATGCAGTAAATGCTTTTCAGGGATTAATTGTTTTATAACAATTCAAGAAATTCCAGAAAATGCTTTAACTTCAAAAAATCATATAAATTCAACAGTAGCTCAGATGGAAAAGATTTATATATGAAAATTGATCAGAAAAATCAAATCTTTCCAATGAAACTGGTTTCATGCATGTTTGAGCAAGTTAACCTTGCTGTTCACATTAAAACATGAAAATGCACCTTAATAAATAATCGTTTGGGTATAAATTTGAATCTTTGATTCAAATGAGCTCAAACCTTTCTGTTTATAGTTGCATTAGCCCAAAACACATTCATCTTGCCATGTCATGAGCATGCATCATATTGTTGCATTTGTTTGTATATTGATTGTATAGTCGGTGTTCTCCGTGGTAGTTACTGCTCCCGAGGATACTTCTGCGTATCCAACTGAAGAGCAGTACCCGACAACCAATCTGTTAGGCAAGCAACCGTTGATCATTCCGATACAAACCCATGTTCTCCCTCCTGCTCTCTTTTACTGCATTAAGGCAACAGCGTGTGAACTGCTACTTGCTGCGGTAGTTGAATCCTATTCCTTTGCATGACCTGTCATTGCCACAGTAAATAGTTGAAACCCACTAGCATGTGTAGGAGTTGATTGAGCCATGTGATGTGTATTCCACCATGCTATTTGTTTATGTTGCCTGCTATGCTTAGAGTTGTGTCAGGTCTGGTTCATCTGGGTGATGGATCAGAGTGAAATGATCATGTCTGATAAAGAGAGTGAAGTGTGGAATATGCTTGGTAAAGGTATCGATGAAAGGCCATGTAGGATTACATGGTGGGTTGTTTCATTGGAACTGTCCATAGGACCTGAGATCTGTATGTGTGGTTCAAGTTACAGCTACTACCACACATTGGGCCCTGAAATATGACCCCGCTCGACTTATTGACTGCCCTTGTTTTCTGTCCAGGAGTTGCAATTAGTTTCTGGTGTTTGTAGTATACTAGTGGTCGTGCAAAGCGCTGACCCTCGGGGTGGGCTGTGATGCTGCAGGTACGTGGCCGGGTGTACCGGTCGCCCATTTGGTGACTTGGGAACCCTGTACACATCGTTTGGGGCCATGAGCGACACCCCGGCCGGATCTCCCCATGGATGGAACCCAAATAGGCGATAAACCTGGACGAGAGACTTGAGTGGTTGGTTAGGTTGTGGTCTACACCCACGTCGGCTTTCGCTTGAAGTCTGCCGAGCACATGTCGTGTGCAGACGCTAAGTTGTGGAAACATGTGTGAAGAAGTACACCCCTGCAGGGTTACCAATCTATTCGAATAGCTATTGTTCGCGGTACGAACCACTTGGTTACTTATACAGTTCACAGATAAGTTGATGGATACTACTAAAAGCCTGAAGACAAGTGTAAGTGCCATGGATGGCCCTTCCGTAGGATGACGGAAGAGGATCCACGGTGGTGTATTGTTGTGGTGAGTAGAGGACTCGTGTACGTAGTCTTATCTTGCAATCTGCTGAGAGTTGTAGTATAGGTTAGCCAAGAGTCAAAGCTGGCTTGCTGCTATGAACTCCGCTACCCTTGTTGATAATGTGCATGTATGATCGGTTCTGTTGTAAGACTTGTTGAGTACCTTTGTACTCATGTTTGCTTAATAACTGTTGAAGAGGACAACCCTACCCCTTCTGATGGGTTTTACATAGACGTTGATGTCGACGAGTAGCTTGCTACCCAGACGGAGATCCTGAGCTTGTGAAGGGCCTTGTAGATAGTCAGGCTACACCCAGCCTGTTTTATTTCCAAATTGTCTGTACTCAGACATGTTAGGTTCCGCTTGTGCTTGTATGTTTGTATGACTTGAATGTTGGGTCATGTGACCCCTACCTGTATGGATATGTTATGTATGGCTCTTCGGAGCCTCTTAAATAAAGTACTTTCAGTCATAGAGTTCTGTTGTGATGCAATGTTGTATTTGCACATATTGAGCATATTGTGTGTATGATTGAAATTCTTGGTATGTGTGGGATCCGACACCTAGTTGTTTACCTTTGGTAGCCTATCTTACAGGGAAATGCCTCCTAGTGCTTCCAATGAGCCTTGGTAGCTTGCTACTGCTCGGAACACGTAGGATGGCCGGCATGTGTCCTTCTTCGTTCCTGTGTCTGTCCCTTAGGGAAAATGTCACACGTTGTTCCTTTAAGTCCATGTAGCTTGCTACGACTTGGGTTCATACGTTGATGACCGACACGTTCGTTGCTGGGTCATGGATGCCTGTCTCTGTAATTTAGTGCCACTTTTGGTTTATAACTAGCCATGTCGTCCCGGGTTCTCTGTCATATGGATGCTAGCGACACTATCATATACGTGTGCCAAAATGCGCAAACGGTCCCGAGCCAGGTAAGGTGACACCCGTGGGGATACCGTGCATGAGGCCGCAAAGTGATATGACATGTTACAAGCTAGATCGGTGTGACTTAGGATCGGGGTCATGACAGCGTTGGCATCAGAGCCGGACTGCATGTACGTTTCTCAAGCCAAACTGGTCGATGTTGAGTCTAGAAAAAATCTTAGTTATATGTAGGGGAAATGATTGTGGAAGGAAACGTAAGGCTCTTTTTACTTCTTTACCTTATGCCGTCCTGATCTGAGTCAGTCTATTCTTTCTACGTGGATTTAGGACTAGGCCTCTCATCTTTACTAGGTTCACATGTTACTAATCCGTAGACTCTTAGGATTGTTGGTTTCAAGGCTCAGTTCAGTTTCTACCCTTCTAGTATGATGATTAGTTGGACCGGAAACCTTGATATGATATTGTTGAGTGGCTATGCTATCATTTGTATGATGTCTCAAATCTTTTTTGAGCATTTACAGTTGTTATGCTGCCCGATTTCTTCCAGAAATTCTAATGCCTTCGCATTATTTCATGTTTCAGATGTCTGATCGCACACCTCACCAGGTGGTCCGTTTGACTCGGTGCATTAATGTGCCATGTCACACGGCCATGCTAGTCCGTGTGTTGACTGAGACCGGCTACCGTTGGTATCCAGAGTACACCGTGGAGGAACAGTACCAGGATTTCAACTAGAGTCAATATTTCTGCACCGTCCGGATATACCCCTCATATCCCGGAGCTACCGACCCCATCCATTGGTCTTATGGACTCGGGGTTACCATCGAGATGGCAGTGCAGGATCCCGCTTACTCGATGATGACCATCATCCAGGCTAGGCATGCCCTGCTGTTGAACTCTGAGTTCTGTTACATGCCAGCCTCACTTCCTGGAGAGGAAGGCTTATACACTGGTCTGTATACCGATGCCGCTCATGAGGAGCCATTGCTTCAGACTACTACCCAGATGCTGGAGGATAGGGAACGTGAGGTCCGTGCCCTCCGGATGGAGCTTTATAACACTCGAGCCGCCCACTGGACTACTTTGACACGGCTTGCACCCGTCGTGCACGCCGGATATCTGGATATGCGGGATTTGTACCCCGTGCAGACTCGTCTGCCTGATCGTACGGATTGGCGTGACGTTGGGGGTATTACACCTCCACGTGGGCGTCGGTTACCACCAGCATCGGGACCGAGACCGCATCCGTGTCCCTATGGTCCACAGCCTTCGAGTGCTCGAGAGTTTCAAGATCCACATGTTCCACTTCCAGGCTACGGTGATAATCTTTACGAAGATTACTATGGGAGTGTCTGAGCTAGACCGTGGCAGTAGTAGTATCGTAGTAGTTGTATTTCCACAGTCCTGCGCGTCTTGTGGAATATGACTTAGCTTGTACTGAGTTTCGGAGGCGTAGTTAAATAATGTATAGGAGCTTCGAGTGCCTCTGATGAGATGTATCGCCTTTCACCGCAGTTGTACTTTAGCCTTGGCTTGTACTAAACTATGTATGGTGTGTATGACCACTGGTGTATATATGGCAGTTTCTATATTACCATGTCGTACGGATGAACATCTCTGCATTATGTGTCATCCATTACATTATGCACTCTTATGTCAAAGTTTTGCCATCCTTGTCTAAACCATTGTTTTTTTTCCTAGGATGGTCAACACCCGCAGCACTCCTGCTGCTCAGGAGCAGGGTGAGGCTAATGGGGCTAGAGATGAGAATCTACCCCAACCACCCTCCTTGGCTGAAGTTATGCTCGAGGCAGAAAGGAACAAGAGAGAGACCAACCGTCTGCTGGAACGCATAGAGCAGAACACTGCCTTCCGTCAGAGGAATGACTTGGTGTCAATCAATGACTTTATCAAGATGTGCCCACCGAAGTTCCATCATTCCGCTTAACCTCTGGATGCGGATGACTGGCTTCGCAGCATCACCCACAAGCTACACTCTGCCCGTGTGGCCGAAGCTGACAAAGTTACTTACGCTGCCTACCATCTTGAGGGCCCTGCTAGCCTCTGGTGGGAAAACTTTGAAGCTATGCGTCCTGTTGGCCAACTCACTACTTGGGAAGATTTCAGTGAGGCATTCCGTGAACATCACATTCCGGAAGGTCTCATGGATCGCAAGCGGGAGGAATTCTGCAATTTCACCCAGGGCCGGCTAACCGTGGATGGCTATAGTCGCGAGTTTGGAAACTTGGCACGCTATGCTCCCGAGGAAGTGTCCACCGATGCCAAGAAGCAGGCGAGGTTCCGCAAGGGACTCAGCCCTGAACTTCGCTGAGATCTACGCTTGCACGAGTGCACCTCCTTCCAGAAGTTGGTGAACAAAGCCATCAGTGCTGAGACGGGCCAGACTGATTTCGAAGCCACACGCAAGCATCCTCGTGACTTTGGTTCCTCATCCGGCTCTGGCTCTCACAAGCGTCGTGTGTGGGTTCCTAACACTGCTCTGCCACCCAGGTTCACTCCGAGGCCATCCTATGAGGCGCCTCGCCCAACCCAACAGTGTGCACCTGCCAAGACTTATGGAGGACCACCTGCCAACTTTGCTCCACGCACTGGCACTGTGACATGTTTCAAGTGTGGAGAATCAGGGCACTACATGCGTGAGTGTCCTCAGAACCAGCCAGGAAAGTCCGTTGGCCGTGGTAAGCCCACAGGCAAGGTGAACTATGTCAAGCTAATCCCCACTGCACGTGGTCATGTCAACTATGTCTCTGTTGAGGAAGCTTATGAGGATCCTAATGTCATCCTTGGTACGCTTCTCGTTAACTGCCATCCGGCATCTGTTCTTTTCGATACTGGAGCATCTAATTCGTTCATATCTGAGAGCTATGCTCGAATGCACAACATGACTTTTTGTGACATGCCCACCACCATTGAAATTCAAACTCCTAGCTCTAGATGGCAAACCTCTAGAGTAAGCCATGGGAATGAAATTCTTGTCGATAGACTTGTTTTCCTTGCATCACTAATCTCTCTCAAGTCCTCAGACATAAACATCCTCTTGGGTATGGACTGGATGATAGCTCATTATGCCAAGATTGTTTGCTACACTAGAACTGTTCAACTTACACACCCATCCGGCAAGACAGTCAATATTTTGGCCCGAAAGGCTAAGCGTCACCTCTATTCTCTTAATGCCATTCCTCTACCAGAACTCGAAGATATCCCGGTAGTCCGTGACTTTCCGGATGTCTTTCCAGAAGAACTGCCAGGTGTTCCACCTGACAGAGATGTCGAGTTCGTGATAGATCTTGTTCCAGGAACTATCCCAATCTCTAGGAGACCCTATAAGATGGCACCACTAGAACTAGCTGAGCTTAAGAAACAAGTCAATGAGTCCTTGAAAAAGGGTTTCATCCGTCCTAGTTATTCCCCTTGGGCTTGTCCCGTCCTCTTCGTCAAGAAGAAAGATGTAACGGAATGGATGGTTGTAGATTATCGACCTGTCAATCTGGCCACCATAAAGAACAAGTATCCGCTCCCCAGGAACAACGACATGTATGATCAGCTCGCTAGATCCTCAGTCTTTTCCAAAATGGATTTGAGGTTGGGTTACCATCAAATCAAAATCAAGAACGGGGACATTCCCAAGACGGCCTTTGTTACTCGTTATGGGCAATACAAGTACACCTTCATGTCCTTCGGGTTAACCAATGGCCTAGCCTCTTTCTCTCGACTAATGAATTCTATATTCATGGAGTAGTTGGATAAATTTGTCGTGGTATACCTCGATGGTATACTCATTTACTCCAAGAACAAGCAAGATCATGCCGAGCATCTAAGGATGGTATTGACGAAACTTCGAGAGCACCGCCTTTATGCCAAATTCTCCAAGTGTGAATTCTGGTTGCCAGAAGTGACCTATCTGGGTCAAGAAGTTAGGAGTTTCCTTGGCTTAGCTAGCTATTGCCGATGCTTCGTCGAGAATTTCTCCAAGGTTGCTAAACCTCTAACTGAACTCCTCAAGAAAGATAAAAAGTTTGAGTGGACCCCACAGTGCGAGTCCAGCTTTTAGGAACTGAAAAGACGCCTGACCTCTGCACCCGTACTGGTACCACCAGACTTTTCCAAGGACTTTATTATCTATTGCGACGCCTCGCGGCAAGGACTAGGTTGCATACTCATGCAAGATCGTCAAGTGATTGCCTACACATCTCGGCAGTTGCGTCCACATGAGGATAACTATCCTACACATGATCTAGAGCTTGTAGCTGTAGTCCACACACTCAAAACATGGCGACATTACCATCTTGGTAATCGCTGTGAAAACTTCACTGATCACCAAAGCCTGAAATACATCCTCACCCATCCGGATCTGAATCTCAGGCAAAGACGTTGGGTTGAGTTGCTCACAGATTACGACTTAGGAATCACTTACACCCCTGGGAAGGCCAATGTCATGGCTGATGCAGTAAGTCGTAAGTCTTATTGTAACAACCTGATGTTACAACAAGGGCAACTACTTCTCCACGAGGAATTTCGTAAGCTTAACCTTCACATTGTTCCTCGAGGATTCCTTTCCACCTTGGTGGCGAAACCTACCCTTACGGATCAAATCATAGCTACCTAGAAGCGTGATAAGGGTATATCCAGACTCCATGAGAGCATTGCTAGCGGAGCTGCTAGAAGTTTCTCTATGGATGATCGAGGTGTTGTCTTCTTCGAGAACCGTCTAGTGGTTCCCTAGAACCGACATCTACGGCAGCTGATCCTTAAGGAGGCTCATGAATCTCCTATCACGATTCATCCCGGTAGCACCAAAATGTATCAGGACCTACGCCAGAGGTTCTGATGGACTAGGATGAAGAGAGAAATCGCTCAGTTCATTGCTAACTGTGATGTTTGTCGTCGAGTTAAAGCAGAGCATCAACGGCCTGCTGGCACCCTTCAACCTTTAGCTATTCCTGAATGGAAATGGGATAAGATTGGTATAGACTTCATTACCGGGTTTCCCAGGACCAGGAAAGGGAATAATGATATCTTCATCGTTATCGACCGCCTCTCCAAAGTAGCCCATTTTCTGCCTGTTCGAGAGAGTATAACCGCTAGCCAGCTAGCAGACTTGTACACATCTCGAATAGTATCTCTTCATGGTGTGCCGTTGGAGATTAACTCAGACCGCGGAAGTCTCTTAACCTCTCAATTTTGGGAAAGTTTCCAAAATGCTATGGGGTCTCGTCTTTCTTTTAGCACCGCCTTTCATCCTCAGTCAAGTGATCAAGTAGAACGAGTCAATCAAATTCTGGAAGATATAATTCGAGCCTCTGTCATCTCTTTCAGTATGGATTGGGAGAAGTGTCTTCCATTCGCCGAATTCGCTTATAACAATATTTTTGAATCCATCTTGGGCAAGGCTGCTTTCGAAGTTCTATATGGACGAAGGTGTCGAATGCCTCTTAACTGGTCAGAAACCGGGGAAAGACAATTCTTTGTTCCGGATATGATCCAGGAAGTAGAAGAGCAAGTTCGCATCGTTCGTGAGAAATTGAAAATATCCCAGTCTCGCCAGAAGAGCCAATATGATAGTCATCATAAGGCCGTGACTTTTGAAGTCGGCGCTAAGGCTTACCTTCGGGTTACTCCTCTTAAGGGAACCCATCGCTTCGGTATCAAAGGCAAATTGGCTCCTTGTTACATCGGTCCTTTTCGCATTCTTGCCAAACGAGGAGAAGTTGCCAATCAATTGGAACTACCTCCGCACATTTCCAGAGTTCATGATGACTTCCACGTTTCTCAACGCAGGCGTTGCTTCTCGGATCCTATCCGTGGAGTGGACCACGAAACGCTTGATCTCCAGGACAATCTCACATATCGAGAATACCCCGTTCGTATTCTTGATCAAACCGAGCGTACCACTCGACGTCATAATATCAATTTTCTCAAGGTTCAATGGTCACATCATTCCGAGAGTAAAGCTACTTCGGAAAGGGAGGATCGTCTTCGACTTGAGTACCCCACCCTTTTTCCGGAGGAACCCGAATCTTGGGACAAGATTCTTTTGAGTGGGGGTGAGTTGTCACATACCTAGTCAGTGCTTGCATTAGGACTAGCTAGAGTGTGCATCATGTTTACTTTCTACAGAAACTTGAAATGGGAATGACAGAAACCCCAGCACCCCTCTTCTAACAACTAGGGTTTAATAAAATCTTTTCCAAGGTACCCAATATGCCCTTCAAAAATGTTCATCATCTTTTCCTTGGTCTTAAACCTCTAACAAAAATGGTGCACAATTTTCTAGGACATCCAAATGTCTCTGGATTAATTAATATTGTAAAAGCATATGGGCATTTAAATGCTATTAAATAATTTAGGTGCCCAAATAATCATAAACTAAAATGTTCCATGCTGTTCATATTATATACAGTGGGCATGACTAGTTTCATGATTTATAAAAATGTTCTAGCATTTTTATTAATTCAACAAAGTTGAAAAAGAAAACAAAACAGAATAAATAGAAAACAGAAAAGAGAGAGGGAAAGGAAACTTACCTGGCGCCCACCTAGCAGGCCCACCTGCCGGCCCAGCCTAGCCACCGCTCCAGTGAGCTGTTTGGCTCGGCCAGGCACGCAGGCAGGTGCTCGACGCCGGCACCAGCGCGCGCCACGCAGCTGCCCGCCGCCCTGCCTCCTCCCCTCGCTGTTCTGCTGCCTTGGGTCGGTCACCCACTTCTCCCCCGAGCCTGCAGACACGCCTCTTCCTCCCCAGCTCCTCTCCCTCGCTCCCCCGCACCATGGCCGACGCTGCCGCGCCCGCGCCTTCATGATAACCGCGTCCGCCGTCGTCCCCGTGCCGCATCACCGTGTATGTTCGCTCCGTCGTCGTCGACTACGTCGAGCAGGCCGAGCCCCGAGCGCTCGCCCGCTCAAGAGTCGCCCCCGACCCCGTCTTCCCCAACTCCGGCCGCTGAGATCGCCATCATCGCCCCGCTCAGCTCCGTCCTTCCCCGAGCCCGCTTCGACGCTTGCTGCAATCGCCGTGAGCTCAGCTCCGTCCTCCCCCTCTTTGTTAACTCTCTCCTGCACCGTATGCACTGCACGAAGCTCACCTGCACGCGCCGCCGCGGAGCTCATCGCTGACGAGGCTCCGGCCACCCAACTGCCGCGCCATCCTGTCCATTAGCTTCACCGCACCTCCAGGAGCCTAGAGCACTTCACCATGAGCTCCGGCAGCCGCTGGACTCGTCGCCGGCGACGTTTCCGGCGACCCCGAGGCAAACCACCACCACCACTCGCTGCGGCACCTCACCAGCAGCACGTAGACGTGCTCCGCCGTCGATTTGGTCGCCGGAGCACGAATCCCGCACCCCACCGCCACGTCTGGCCTCGCGGGCGGCTAAACGCCGGCGAGTGAACCCAGATTGACTAGGGGTTTGACTCCCCTGGGTCACTGACTTGTGGGCCCTGCCTATTAGTTAAACCTAGGTTAGTGCCTAAACTAATCCTAATTAGTTAGTTTACAAACTGTGACACTGACCAGTGCGTCCCACTGGTCAAGTTTGACCTGGGCCGCCCTGTTGACTTGCTGACGTCACACAGACATCATGCTGACGCAGTAAATGCTTTTCTGGGATTAATTGTTTTAAAACAATTCAGGAAATTCCAGAAAATGCTTTAACTTCAAAAAATCATATAAATTCAACAGTAGCTAAGATGGAAAAGATTTATATATGAAAATTGATCAGAAAAATCCAATCTTTCTAATGGCGCTTGTTTCATGCATGTTTGAGCAAGTTAACCTTGCTATTCACATTAAAACATGAAAATGCACTTTAATAAATAATAGTTTGGGTATAAATTTGAATCTTTGATTCAAATGAGCTCAAACCTTTCTATTTATAGTTGCATTAGACCAAAACACATTCATCTTGCCATGTCATGAGCATGCATCATATTGTTGCATTTGTTTGTATATTGATTGTATCGTCGGTGTTCTCCGTGGTACGTCCTGCTCCCGAGGATACTTCTGCGTATCCAACTGAAGAGCACTACCCGACAACCAATCTGTCAGGCAAGCAAGCATTGATCATTCTGATACAAATCCATCTTCTCCCTCCTGCTCTCTTTTACTACATTAAGGCAACAACGTTTGAACTGCTACTTGCTGCGGTAGTTGAACCCTATTCCTTTGCATGACCTGTCATTGCCACAGTAAATAGTTGAAACCCACTAGCATGTGTAGGAGTTGATTGAGCCATGTGATGTGTGTTCCACCATGCTATTTGTTTATGTTGCCTGCTATTCTTAGAGTTGTGTCGGGTCTGGTTCATCTGGGTGATGGATCAGAGTGTAATGATCATGTCTGATAAAGAGAGTGATGTGTGGAATATGCTTGGTAAAGGTATCATGAAAGGCCATGTAGGAGTACATGATGGGTTGTTTCATTGGAACCGTCCATAGGACCTGAGATCTGTATGTGTGGTTCAAGTTACAGCTACTACCACACATTGGGCCCTGAAATATGACCCCGCTCGACTTATTGACCGCCCTTGTTCTCTGTCCAGGAGTTGCAATTAGTTTCTGGTGTTTGTAGTATACTGGTGGTCGTGCACAGCGCTGACCCTCGGGGTGGGCTGTGATGTGACAGGTACGTGGCCGGGTGTACCGGTCGCCCGTTTGGTGACTCAGGAACCCTGTACACATCGTTTAGGGCCGTCAGCGACACCCCGGCCGCATCTCCCCACGGATGGAACCCAAATAGGCGATAAACCTGGACGAGAGACTTGAGTGGTTGGTTAGGTCGTGGTCTACACCCACGTCGGCTTTCGCTTGAAGTCTGCCCAGCACATGTCGTGTGTAGACGCTAAGTGGTGGAAACATGTGTGAAGAAGTACACCCCTGCAGGGTTACCAATCTATTCGAATAGCCGTTGTTCGCGGTACGCACCACTTGGTTACTTATACAGTTCATAGATAAGTTGATGGATACCACTAAAAGCCTCCAGACAAGTGTGAGTGTCGTGGATGGCCCTTCCGTAGGATGACGGAAGAATATCCACGGTGGTGTATTGTTGTGGTGAGTAGAGGACTCGTGTACGTAGTCTTATCTTCCAATCTACAGAGAGTTGTAGTATAGGTTAGCCAAGAGTCAAAGCTGGCTTGCTGCTATGAACTCCACTACCCTTGTTGATAATGTGCATGTATGATAGGTTCTGTTGTAAGACTTGCTTAGTACCTTTGTACTCATGTTTGCTTAATAACTGTTGCAGAGGAGAACCCTGCCCCTTCTGATGGGTTTTACATAGACGTTGACGTCGACGAGTAGCTTGCTACCCAGACGGAGATCCTGAGCTTGTGAAGGGCCTTGTAGATAGTCATGCTACACCAAGCCTGTTTTATTTCCAAGTTCTCTGTACTCAGATATGTTAGCTTCCGCTTGTGCTTGTATGTTTGTATGACTTGAGTGTTGGGTCATGTGACCCCTACCTATATGGATATGTTATGTATGGCTCTTCGGAGCCTCTTAAATGAAGTACTTTGAGTCATAGAGTTCTATTGTGATGCAATGTTGTATTTGCACATATTGAGCATATTGTGTGTATGATTGAAATGCTTGGTATGTGTGGGATCCGACACCTAGTTGTTTACCTTTGGTAGCCTATCTTACAGGGAAATGCCTCCTAGTGCTTCCACTGAGCCTTGGTAGCTTGCTACTGCTCGGAACACGTAGGCTGGCCGGCATGTGTCCTTCTTCGTTCCTGTGTCTGTCCCTTAGGGGAAATGTCACACGTTGTTCCTTTAAGTCCATGTAGCTTGCTACGACTTGGGTTCATACGTTGATGACCGACACGTTCGTTGCTGTGTCATGGATGGTTGTCTCTGTAATTTAGTGCCACTTTTGGTTTATAACTAGCCATGTCGGCCCGGGTTCTCTGTCATATGGATGCTAGCGACACTATCATATACGTGTGCCAAAATGCGCAAACGGTCCCGGGCCAGGTAAGGTGGCACCCGTGGGAATACCGTGCGTGAGGCCGCAAAGTGATATGACGTGTTACAATCTAGATAGGTGTGACTTAGGATCGGGGTCCTGACAATGAGCAAATTAAACAGCAGTTGAGGATAAAGGCTTTAGAAGGACTGACTTACATTAACAGTTAACACCGGCTTTATAATGCCCTTCTCCATGTCAAGGGAAGGATAACTCAAGAATTTGAGCACATAATCTTCTTCATAAGCATTGCCTGTACTCTACATTTTGTAGAGAGTAATTATAGATAAGATAATACTTGAAGGGATAGAGGATAATGAAGATAAGATGCAGAATGATGCTACATAATCAACTACCAATCCCTGGAAGTATGGGCATTACAGGACAAAATGTACTAACAAGAGCAATGGGCTACACTTCTGCACTTGCATTGTCTGTGTATTCTACTTTTTGGTAAGATTAAATATAGATCTGATCTTTTTTAGTAAATGGTGGGCGAGGGAGATAAGATGCAGAATGCTACACAATGAACCAATCCCTCTTCCCATAATACAGGAGTGTTTTGAACACTGGTGTACTGTACAAAATGTTCTTATATTATGGTACGGAGGGAGTAGCTTTTAATATAAGTACAGTGATAGACGACGTTCAGTCCTTATAAGTGGACCGAAGAGCTAAACCTCTTCAAAATCATTGGGTTGATTCTAAATTTATGTAAGAGACCATACGGATCTTATAATTTCCACCAAATGGACGATAATGAGGCTAACATGTGCAGTGATGCTACATAATCAAACATCTATGAAAGTAAGTATGGTCATACAGGGCAAGAGGTACTCACAAGAGCAATGAAGTGTGAAGTATAGTTGCGAGATTCTGTGGTCCCTTGAGAATGAATGTTTTTCTTCTAACAATTTTCGTACAAGTGAGACGTTAAGGCAAATGCAGAAATGTAGTTCAAATTGTGATGTCATATTATAGATAGTACCTTAGCTGCAGCCAAGACCAATGTGTAACAAGATTATTCCAGTCACCGTCGGATAAACATAGCACCGGAGACTTTACAGAAATTTCGTTTAGAGGCTTGCCATCGAACTGCGCTTGCCTCAGGTAGGAACGATGCTTCATCAACGAGTGCTTGAAAAGCACAACCAACCCTTGCTCGTCTTCACAATCCAGTTGGGTCCTCGCCTATTTAAAAGAATGAAATCTTGTGTCTTCTGTCAGTAGAAACATATGCAGCAATGACCATGAATAACATTAGTACATTACTTACGCGTAACTTGCGGAGGAAGACTGGAAATTGTTCTGTGTGTGCGGTATAATCTTTCCATGAAGGAAATATGTGCACAAAGTTCCTGACAATAATATAAGCTTTGTCTTCTAAACTGGGAAGAAATGGAACAGGGATCCTATTTGCTGCAATTGGGGCTCTCTCTGGTTCGAAAAGTGACTTGGCAACTGGATTTGGTGTACTCTTTGCTAGAATGGGGGTTTTGCATCATAGAGCTGGTGCTATGTCAACTGGCATAATCATAATGTTTGCTGCAGTTGGTGTCTGCTGAGTTGGGACATCAGAAATGACCAGTTTAGTAGGGCTAGAGTCTGCTAGAGTTGGGGTGTTTTGTGGGTCAGGTGATATTGCAACTACACCTAATGGGCTATTTGATTTATCAGGTGCCACCACCTTTTCTAAATACTTTGCTTGTGCTCCTCCACGATCAGCAATCGCCCTCTTCCTTTTGAACGTCTGAAACAGCAAAACAACATTTGAATGGATAAATATGGTATGACGACAGATGGAATATGTACTGAAAATGGATAGGCAAGGCGTATTCACATACACGATGTGTAAACTAAGGTAATGGCAGTTCAACAAAGTAGAAGCAATGCAAAGCATCAGTTGCAAGATATGTGCGACAAATATAACCTTGGAAACTTAGAGCAAGCACCTTAATGGGTGAATAAGATAGGGCATCTTCCTCTGACTCCTCCACTAGGGAGCTACATTGACTTAGGTCTCCCTCTAGCTCAGAATCTCTGTTAGGATCATATTCTGAGCATGAATCTGTAGGTGGAGAGCGTTTGCATTGCATTGCATCCAGACTTGATTTCAGTCCCTTAATGCCAAGTTTGACAGCCATGGCATTGTTCCGCTTTATTATTGTCATGCGTGCAAGCTCATAATCATCATGATGCTGTTCAGAATCTGAGATTCATGAAAACATAAAAAGTAATCAGATTATCTATGGAATGCATTGCGGATTCAACTCAAAGAGTGTCTCCCTATAAATCCCTGCATATGCAAAGTTCACCCCAATCATGCTGACGAGACCACACATAGAAATACAAACCCCTTATGTCTCTATAATAGGCAGACACACATTTCAAAACTGAAGTAGGAACATTAGAATCATATGAAATTCATATTTGAACAAATAAACTAAGGAATTATGAGTGGCATAATGTTTAGCTTCAAGGGTGGAGTGTTGGTAGTGCGACACAAAGCAAGTAGGCAGATTGTATTCCATGTAAAAGATCGAAGCCTATGTAAAAGCTGGAAATGACACTTTCTTTCTATACATTGCAGTGTTCGTTGCCCACACATGATGGAAGAGATCACATAGAGAAATACTATTCACTCATGTCTATGGTTGCAGTATTTAGAAATAGGGTGGTCCACCCTAAAAGAATATTGACAACAAATATGACAAGGCAAGCATAGATGTAGTAAATCAATCATTTACTTGTGAGCTTACTAGGACAAGTATGCAGAATTGTAACTGCAGTAGCAGATCGTCCAAAATCTGAATCAAGAAGTTTGTCTAGCACTTATTATTTGCAACTAATCGACGTGAATAATTGGATATTATATCGAATGAGTAAGAAGGACAAGTAAAATTGTCAACAAACCTGGCTTGCAGTAGTAATCTGGGTCAATGTCACTACGACCAATAATCCAAAATGACTAGTGTTTGTTCCTAGGGCCGGAATTTTGAAAACCCTAGGAAGGTAGGCACAGTAGCGCGCCCGGGCGGCGGTGACGCTATTGGGCGAGCGGCTCCTGACCTCCTATTAGTCCGGCGTCTCCTCCTAGAGTCATGTCGTCCGGGGATGGCAAGTCGTCGGCGAGGCAGGTGACTGGAGGCGAGTAGAGATTGGAAGCGCGCAATAGAACAGAGGGGAATCGGGGCCTGGGATGACCCAAAATTCCAGGGTGGGCCAGCCCACCATGGGCACCCTGTAGAGATACACACCCGAGCGGCAAACATGCATTTTCCAAACTAATCTAGGAACATTTAGCTGACCAATTAAATGAATCTGTTTTAATAATATCAGATTCGTATTTGAACAACTAAGCTTGTTTAGCTTGATGGGTCGAGCAGTGCTATTATGATAGGAAGCACGTATTCTGATCGTATAGTGATCATAAAAGGGGGAAACCGAAGAAATGGTATTTAGCAGCCATTGTTTGCTTCGAACTAAGAACTAAATTCTAAGAGCTGAAAAGAAAGTAGAGTAACCAAGTTAAGATCTATTTTCTGGTTGAGATCAAAAAGTTGAGCAGATATGAAGTACCACCTCTCTTGCGGCGCCGTGTAGGCATCGGGGTTGCGATGGCAGTCGGTGCCGTTGAAGCAGATCTGCGACGGTCGACGGGTGCATCAGGGGATAAGACCCATTGTGGTGGAAGAGAAGGTCGTGTGAGCGGCCCCAGCAAAGAGGACGACCACGCTGATGAAGGATAGTGGCGACATGGTCTTGGTAGGCGCTCCGGCATGGTGGAGGATAGTGGCGATGGATGTGGTGGAGGATGGTGGCGATGGATGTGGTGGAGGACGGCGGCGATAGATGGGGTGGCGGACCGAGGCTGGTGTGGGGATGGTGTTCTAGCATGGACGATGTATGAATGAGAAAATGGAGGGAGAGGTACGGGGAACCATGTTTTTGGGGCGCGCCTGTCTGAAATATGAGAAAGTTACGAACTTATCCCCCATTTTAAATTTGGACGTCTCGTCGGTTGGGGATACGATGGTAATCTCGCATCTCGCCAATATTTGTCCAGAGCGATTTCGGGCGAGGAAAGGGTGGTTGGCGCCCACGGTGTATGAACGGGGCTGACAGGTAGGGCGGTTGTGTCACGTCTGAGAGAAGTTACAAACCTGCCCCTATTGAAAATATTTTCCTACATGGATTTCGGCCGAGTCGAGTTTGTTTTGCCGCCCAACGTGTATGAATGGGGAAATGGAGGGAGAAATAGAGGTCTTTCGGACGAGCTTGAATCAAATGTGTTTTGCCTCCCATGTTTGGCGCCCACCGTGTCGGAATGCGCTGAGAGGCGGTCGTGTCACATCTAATTGAAGGTACTATCCTACCCCTATTTAGAGCAGTGGAAATCGGGCCGATAGATTGTCCGTGTAATGGGTAGACACTAATTTCCATCTCCCAAACACTTGGCTTCGGGCAGCCGACGCGGGAGTGGACATTTTGCAGCTTTTTCGAATTTCGGGCCAATAAGCATCCACGTTTACCCTGGAACCTAAATTCGAATCCATTTTATATTCCTATACGAATCTTTATAAATCCTTCTATGTGTTTTTATATATCTTCAAAAGGACGACAAAGATGTATTCCACTGTCATATATGAATATGTTTTACAAATGCCGATACTCAAATTCAGAAGCTAGAATCCAGTTTCAGGTGAATTCAAATATTTGGAACACTTCATGTCCAACTCAAATGTCATACGCAGCATAATGTGTACTCCCATCTAGATATGTACACAAGCGATGTATCAAGATTGAAATACTGAGTCAATCAACCAAGAATGTACAGAACTAACAGACATATAAGCACTTATAGAATATATGGATCAATAATATCAACTAACATACATAAGCCAGGCCGGTGTACTTTTCTTTGCTACAACAACATCCTTTTTTTAGCCAAGCTACTACATCATCTTGGCCCTTTCCGATATGTGCCACTTATGGTCCATATATACTACTATTATTGTTGAATGCACATCCAGCACGATTGGCATATTTGTAGATCTGGCACAGCAATGAAAATGAAATATCTCCGAGTCTTATCAATTAATATAGACTTGTGCTCAAATAAAATTACAAACCAAAAAACAAAAATCAAAAAACAATTATTACATGATCTCTAAAACAAATGGTTTGGTTGATTACATGAACAAACAACACAAAGGTTATTCAATGATGCAACGAATATTTCACCTAGGATTTACCAAGTGGGAATTTAATTTCGTTTTTCCTTCATGACCTTAACAATGTGGTCAGTCTCAGCTTGCTTCGTTTTGAAATCCATCAAATATTTAATGGTTGTCTTGAGTACTGCTACTGATTGTGTTGTTTTCTTCCTCAACATGTCAACTTCATATCTAAGTGCAGAAGCAGAATCTCTTTCTACCACTAGTTTAGCCTCCAGAGCATTAGCAGTTGGCAATTCATAATGCACGATTGGGCCGGTGCCACTGCTGTGGGATGATACAACGTCCATGGGACCTCGCTCTTTGATCTTGGGCTAACCTGTTTTGCCATTAAAGTTCCGATTGGATTCAGAAAAGTTGAAGATAGCAAAACATCTCAACTGGGAGTTATAATAGCAAACCAGTTAAATAAACAAGGAATTAAAGAGTTTCAATTCGATGTTGAAATGTAAGTTATTAACATCATTGTAACCCGTTGTTGCAGCAGCAAAGCAGTTAAACAAACAAGTAGCTATTAAAGTTCAGGCAAATAGGTAATTCTTAACAGTAAGTATCAAACTCATAGATAGGCGCAGTCTATAATAGGATTAACAGGATGTGGCATTATGTAATCAATAGCAAACTAAATTAAGCCAAGCAACGCAATTGAACAATTTTGCAATAAGTGGCTAACTAAAATTCCGAGAAGCAGGTAACTAAACTTTCGCTACTTCTTTGTACAGGCACACTGCAACTTCTTTTTCGCTTACAAGGTTGTACGAAGGAGTCCATGGCATCAATTGCATGGATACGCAGTCCTAATACTTCTTTCTTCCAACACTGCATTAGTAAGTCGAATGGTTAATGTGGTAAGATGGTGCGTCCTTGATATGTTATATGAGGACGTGTAGTCAGACTAGTTGTAGCCACACACATCACACTGGCTTTTACTATATATTTCATACGATTACTTTTGGCATATAGAGATCTAAGCAATCTACAATAGGATGAAAAGAATGGCATCCTTCACATTATTCGCGAACTCAGTTCATAGAAACAAGCAATTCAACCATTTTGTTGGTAAATCAAAAGCGCCACTAGAATATTTTTCACTACCCCTATATACATGCAAAAATGGGCGACGCCACCATAGGGGCTGGCATGGGCGGCCGCCTCGGGTGGCTCGAAAGTGTGCACCTAGTTTGAGTCATCCAGGTTGGCCCAGGCTAGTTTTATTCGTCCCAATGCACGAGCTGGCAATGTAAAAAAGAAGAAAAATGTTTGAATTTGGATAGGGTAATAACATAAGTGCAAGGAAGGCCCTATAGCAGGCTCGTGGCCCAAACGAGTGCCTCCCATATCGATTGACAACAGGAGAAATCCCAATTCATCCGCTCCAGCCTCAAGTCTGGTTCGCTCCTAACCTAGCCGCCCCTGGACAGACCGACACAACACTTCCTCGCGCCCTCGTTGGAGGGCGGTCGCCGGGCTTCAAGCGAATGGAAGGACAAGAAGATGAAGATCCAACCCTAGGTGTAGCCTGCGTGGGAGGCAGCGGCGGCAGCACGGGCATGGCATCGAGCTTGCGCAAACGGACAGTCGCAGCTTGCAAGAGTAGCATGCGCAACGAGCAGGTACATCACATCCCTGATTATATCTAATTCAACTCTTCAATTTCTGGCCAATAGTTAAACCCGACGGTGTTGTAAAACTGCTTGTATGTAGGGAACCTATGAGAAAATGAAACCAATTTCTACTTATTTTATAACTCCCCCAATCAATACTGAACTGACTGAATCTGATGAATCTAATCACGTTTCCAGTGCAAACATCCAAGCTCATGTTGTTCTTGAGCCTGAAGTGTCTAATGAACAGACCGGTAATGAAGGATTTGATACAAACATTTTACATGCTCCTGGTAAAGAACATATAGTGTCTAATGAGGCCTCTAATGAAAGCATTTTGGAAGCTCCCATTGAAGGATTTAGTGTCTAATGATGATCTACTATGTTGAGAGAGACATAGAGATTTGCAGGCATTGATGACAAGCAAATTATAGTGCATTTTCATGGCTTGAGGAAACGTCGAGGCCATCTACCAGAAAGTCCCCGTATCATGACAACGTAGCATAAATACTTTTCTAATCTATTATTTGAAACTATTGGCATACTTGTGCAGGATAGATATATTGATATGCAGTTGGCGCACTGGTTATAGGTGCAATTACACTTTGATATTTTCAGCCAGAGAACGAATAATTCAAGCAAGTACATACCATGTTTGTAGTCCTTGTACACCATGTTGCATTTTGTGTTTTTTGGTGTTTGCATCATTTAGTGTTTATAATCTAAACTACTTTGGATCATTAGCTGGTTTTCAAAGTGCATGTAGCTTCACATTTCTCAAGTTATGTTGATTTGTAGAGTGCAAGTGCCTTCGTATTTGTTTAGTTAAATGTTCGCCCCTGGTAACTTGAATTTGTGGATCCGCCACTGCACACAAATCATACACTAATGCCAGGACGAATTAAATGAAATGCAGGGACTTACGCTAGCTCGTTGTATAGGATCACTGCACCTCTACTTGCGCTTGGGATGTTCCATGTACAACTCCATGATACCACTTGCTTGGATGTGCAGGCCTTGTGAACCTTGCACCCCCCTCTGCATTTTTGACACGGTGAATGGCTGATCAAATAAGAGGAATCGACCTTGCTATTGTACCGGAGGACAGATACTTACAAGGTTATACGGGTGTGCAGGATGTGTACCAGATCCCGTAGTGCCGTCATGCTTCGCTAAAAAATGGATTTGCTTGTTTCAGATGATATCTCCCGAAGAAATAAGAGTTAAAGTCAGAGTAAGATAGGCATGTAAGCTAAGAGAGCAGTGAAAGGATATCCAAACATCGTCGGAACAGTGCACAAGGGAGTGATGTGTGGATACCTAATTCAGGCCGGCGTTTGGGCGTGCTCGCCTAGCTAGAGTGCGGGTCACTTTAGAGCTGTTGATGGTGCTGCGCTGTCGTTGGCTGGCCGCGCACGGATGCAGATCTTGAGTGGTAGCGGAGCGCTATGATGTGGTGGACGTGACCATTGGTGAAGCCCCAGCGGCCTCGGGGGACGGAGGCGCGACGATGTGCTCGGTGAAGTAGCCCCGGTGAGCTGGGAGACGGCGTCGGTGAAGCGCACCTGATGCGGTGGAAGTCGGTGTCTGTGAGGCACGTCGGTTGCGGCGGCCGACGTTGTCGGTGGACCACCCGGTGCGGTGGACGAGGGTGTAGATGAGGTAGCTCCGGTGCGGTGGTGAAGCGCGACCATCGTCTTCGTCGTCGTCTTCCGGCACAGAGGTGGGGAAAGAGATGAGACGAGGGGCGATTCGAACTTTGCTTGGGTTGGCGGCTCATTAGGGATTTGAGCAATCTGGGCGCGGAAGGGGGCGGTGGAGAAGGGAGATTTTGCAGGGCTGGAATTGGGGCTGCCAGATATTTCAATCCGAAATGTGGAAGCGCGAACTTATTTTGTCGTCGTCATTTTTTTTGGGGGGGGGAGGCGGTAGGGAGGGAGGGGCGTGTGTGGATGGGTGCTAAGCGTCCATCCGACACATGCGACCACCACAACACGACCCTGGTCTGCCTGGTGCGCCTACATTTGAGAATGCAAACGAATCTGTTTGTATTACCATGCCCGTGTTTTCCTTGCAATAATTAGTCATTCAAAACGAGATACTATAAATAAATTAATGAAGAGTTATTTGAAAAAAATCGAAACAGTATCCACGCTAACGTGGATTAGAGTATGTCTCACATAATTAGTTATTTGAATTAGAGTGTGTGTCACATAGCGATCTCCAATTCTAACGTGGATTTCACATTTCACTGTATCCACGCTACTTTTTTAATACAAATTCATATGTATATGATGAACACCATGGTAGTGACAATACTTTTGGATGGATTCAAACATATGACCTACAAAATAGCACAACAAATAGAGTCAATGTCAACTTTTTGAAACCTAGTATGGCACGAATTCGAAATAATTACCCATATGCACGGTCCTCAGTTCAAATCTTACAATGTACACCGAATTGAAACATCGATATTAAGTCTAGTACTATCTACATTCAAATGTTGTTTTTA
>LR738712.1:307185548-307273267 GCA_902687465.1 Secale cereale | reverse complement strand
TCTCTCTTTCTCTCTTCCTCTCTCTCTCGCTCTCTCTCTCTCTCTCTCTCTCTCTCTCTCTCTCTCTTTGTATGTCTCGATTCACCTCGCTCTTTCTCGGACAAAAACGATATAATACCATGTTTGAGCCCAGTTCGACTTATTCAAATTGTATACTCTCTCACGCACATTGTCTGTCTAGGTCACTCTCTCCAACCCGTCTCACTCTTTCGATCGCACAGTGACCCTATGTCATCGATTGACCTTGCTTCCTCCCACGCACAACATATATCTACACGTCTGTGACTGGATCATCTCTCAAGCTCGATCTTACAGCCCTCACCCTTGCTAAAAGATCAATCGGACAATATCTCTCCAGAGCATATATATTTGTTCAATGAATGTCGGACCACACTCACTTTGTCTCTCTATCTATATGTCTCTCGATTGACCTCGCTTTCTCACGCCTTATCTTCCACACATTAAAGCTACCTCTCCACCCCTCGCAAAGCCGGAGCTATTTACATTGTGAGGGGCACTCCAACCTTGGATTAATTTGCGTAGGCATTTATTCCGATCGGTTTAGATTATATTTTCGTAGAATTCGGCCCACAACTACTCGAAACACCGTTGCAACCCCCGCAACTCCCCTAGTTGATTTCCCTGTGGCTCGGTCGTCGCTCTCTCGCACGTCCTTTCTCGCCTTCAATGTCGCACCATGGTATTATTGCAAACAACTCTGTTGTTCTCTTTAATTATTATAAATAAGCTACAAAACTACACACCAATAGTCCACTTGGAATGGAACAAATTTCGACCCACAAATTAAAGTGCTACAAACTACACACCGAGGGGCCCACATGTCATGAAACAAATTTGGACCCATATACAAATTTAGAAATAAAGGACGAGGATTGAACATGCGACCAAGGCCTTCAAGCCACACGTCAATAGGCAACATACGTAGAACAGCAATGTTTGTTGTACCTTCCTTTGTTCACATAATGTTTTTATATTACCACAACATATTTAATTGTTTTTAGTACTATTCACCTTGACTTACTGGTGGGTTCCATGTGTGCTCTCTCTCTCCTCCCCTTCTGCGTTTTGAGGCGGGGCAAACACGAAGAACTCGCGGGCGATGTTGTCGTTGACCATATCTGGACGCGTTCACAAGTTACGGCACCAGTTTCACGTGCTAGCAGCACTAGTCAGTGTGTACGTGCAATGCACGTTAATTTGGAGGTATATTAAGTGCATGCGGATATTAAGTAGGATATTATTTGCATGTTATTATGTGATTAGCACTATTTTTGGCATGAAATTAGTTGTACGCTAAACGTGTTGAGCGCTCAACATCGAAGCAGTCTAGGTCGTTGGATGACAAGGAATACATGTGGCTTGATGACGTTTTATATTTAATTTGATACGGCTCTAGAAGAACATTCAATTGATCAAACCATAGATTTCGTTCAGTCTGACTCCGACTTAAATTATACGATGATCGATCTAAAAGAAACGGAAATGATAAACATTCGGATTTTAAGCATGGCAATCCGAACATTTTCATGGCAAATTTAGATTACGCGGTGGCGTCGGGGACGTCTTGCGGTGGGAAGCGGCTCCTCTGCCGTGCTCTCTGTGTCGTCGGGCCACTGACCGACGGCGACGGCGGCGCCCTGCGCCGTTGTTGGCGGACTCCTGGATGTTGGCCTAGGTTCAAGGAAGGCCAAAATGTTGTGGACTACGGAGCGAGTCAACTGGCGGGAGGATGCGACTGGCGTTGGTGCAAGGAAGCAGTCGACGACAGCCATCCATGCTGCTGAGGGGGGCACTGGCACCCGCGCGGGGACATTCGTGTGCATGGGCACCGGCACGGGCGTGCACGTCAGTGCATGCGTAGGCGCATGCGCCGGCAGGTGCACGCGCAGTCACATGCGCTGGCAGGTGCACGGGCGCGTGAAAGTCGGCGGGGACCTCGTGGAACCCCGTGGCATCAAGCTCGGCGACAATGTGCCGCTTCCAGCCCATCAATGGCACGTGGATGGGCGCTGGCGCAGTCGGGGCGACGGGAGCCGGAACCGGAGCAGGGACAGGCGCGGCGTCTTCCCGCAAGGCCAGTTCAAGCTCGTCCCAAAGCGCCTTATGTTCTTGAGACTCCGGCCGGGTGTCTTCCTCAGGAAACTGGAAGACTAAGGGCAGACCATCGTGATGCGGCATGGGGTATGTTTAGGTCAGGCTGGTTGGAGGTAGACGACAGGCGAATCAGAGAGGAAGAGAGAAGATTGTAGCGATATCGGGTAGTGCGGGGTTGATTTTAAACTGCGGCGCCGACGACATTAAAAGTGGGAGCAGTTGGGACGAAGGTGGGAGGCAGAGCCTGGTCAAAGAGCTCGCCTCCTGGTGAGCCTGCACAGCGGTCTGCTCGCACGCCTCCCTGTCAGCCGGCGCAACGCTCTACTCGCACCCCTCCCGTCGACTGACACGCTTGCTCGGACGGCACCTGCCGATGAGAAGCGGGACTCCTGGCGGCACGTAAACGCCCACGATTTCAATAGTGAAAGCGTTCGCCTTAAAGTGACTCGTGGCGGCACGTAAACACCCACGGCACGTAAATACCTTGGCTTTTCATTTGTGCAACTTGTCATAAGCAGCTTGTCTCAAATTCAAGAAAAAATTACGAAGTAATATTTGTGCCATATGACGTGACCATGCTCAGTTTCAAGAATTTATGGTCACTTTTGGATTTTCTGAAATTTAAGATCCAGGATTCGAAACAATATCATAACCTGCATCATGCAATAAATTTTCAAGCCATACATCTGTCCTGTTGTATTTCTTAAGAAAGGATTTTGTCAAACATTTTGCTTAGTTAGACTTCAGACAAGTTATATATGCAGAGCAAAAGGATAATCCCTCCGTACCAGTGCATTGCCTGATATAT
Source organism: Secale cereale (assembly GCA_902687465.1). Classification (NCBI taxonomy): domain Eukaryota; kingdom Viridiplantae; phylum Streptophyta; class Magnoliopsida; order Poales; family Poaceae; genus Secale; species Secale cereale. The sequence continues at coordinate 307,270,344 of LR738712.1, read as the reverse complement.
TAACTCAAGTACTAGGCACGAACAAATGGGCTCAATTCTGTGCTCATCCTGGTGTAGTAGTATTAGTACTAGGCAATGCAGTTGATGGGTGACCTTGGCGAGCAGCGACCGAGGGAATTGAATCGTGCTCGGCATGGTAGGTAACGTTGTCTAGTTACGAAAGTATCCCTCCTTTGTTCATCGGTAGTCATTATGGAACGGGGACATGAGGGGAATTTCCTAGGGCTGGAATTCTGGCCGCCAGATATTTTGAATCGAAACGCGGAGGCTCTACTGGTTGGGGTTGCCTAATGTGCGTACCACGCACGCCACCAGAAGGACACGAGCTCGGTTTTTATTTTATTTATTTTTTAGGATCAACACGAGCCAAGGTCTGGCTGGTACGCCGTTGGGTCCTACCATTCGAGAATACGAAAGGAACCTTTTAAATTGCCGAACGAATCTATGTGTATTACAATGCCTGTATTTTCCTTGCAAATACTAATATCAATGTGGTAATTGATTTATGACGAGTTGTTGAATTAGAGTGAGTTTATGATATAGTGATCTCAACATGGATTTCACATTTCATGGTAACCCTGGTAAGTTTTTCAATGCAAATTCAAATTTAAAAGATGAACAATGTGGAGGTGAGAAAACTTTGCATGTATCAAGCATATGACCACACACACACACACACACACACACACACACACACACACACGAACACAACAACAATCCAATAAGTATAGTGCATCTATTTTTCCAAACCATGCATGTATGACACGAATTCAAAAATACTCGTTCTGTTCCTAAATATTAGTATTTTAGAGATTTCAACAAGTGACTACATACAGAGCAAAATGAGTGAATCTACACTCTAAAATATGTCTATATACATCCGTATGAGCCAGTCCACTTGAAATCTCTAAAAAGAGTAATATTTAGGAACGAAGGGAGTAAAATGTAAGACGTGCATGGTGCTCAATTCAATATTTAAAACAACATGAAACTGAAACATGAATTTTAAGTCTAGTACTATAGTACATGCAAATGTTGTGTTTAATTAGGCGGAGCTATGATTGTCGGGGGTCACCCCCTCGACCTTAGATAAAATTGTGAACCTCTGTTTAGGGTTGTTTAGAATATATTTGTCCCCACCCTCCCAACCACCGATTGGTTGTGCACCCCCACCCCTCCTCCCGGGGAGAATATCATGTACCCCCACACCTTAGATATGCCGATACGAGTTGCTTGGAGCTTGTATATCTAAGATATAGCATCTCACATAATGTCTTTATATTTTTACAGGAAACCTTGATGAGTTTGAGAATTGCACACAATTTGTACAAAAACTACTCAGATGCCCTTGGATCCCATATCCAACGACCTCGAAGCTCGTGTCATCATAGAATCTAAGATGAAGGAGGACATCATATTCTCCTGTATGTAAGAATATCATGTTCTACCACACCTTAGATGCTTTGGTGATACAAGCTCTTCGGAGCCGTTGGATTTGTGACCCAACACCTCCTCGGTGTTTCGAATGGTTTTTTGCAGAAAAGGCCCCAAAGAGTCGGCCACTTCTTACAAGCACAAAGACTGCTCAGATGCCATTGGATCTCAAATCAAACGACCTCGAAGCTCGTATCACTGTAGCATCCAAGCTGAGAGAGCACCTTATGTTTTCTCGCACGGGAGAATATGAGGTGCTCCCGCACCGTAGATTCTATGGTTATACGAGTTCACGGTGATCTAACGGCCCACAGTAGGAGGTTTGAATGTTTTTGCAATATACGACTGAGAGAGTTTGGGAATTTCACAGAAAGTACAAGTACTACGCATGTGCCATCTGATCACTGATCATACGACCTAGATGCTCATATCACCGTAGCGGGTAATTAAGCTATGGAGAGCACCTAATATGAGCAACAGGTAGCCGTTGGATCTAAAATGCAGCGGCACACACGAGGCCTGAATGTTTTATTTGCAAAAATACCTTTGGAGAGTTTGGAAATTGCGCATAATTACAAAGACTACTCCCAAGCCATTGGATCTCACTTCCAACAGTGTAAAAACTCGTATCACCATAGCATCTAAGCCGCGGGAAGGATGTGATATTCTATGCCGCTGTCATTTTTGTTTGTAAACTTGCAAAATACGTGTAACTTGTGTCGTTACTTGTCTAACCATGCAAAGTGTTTGTTCAAAAAAAACATCCTACACTGAAATATTGGAACAACACACGGGGGTCCCACTTGTCATTAATCAAATTTGGACCTAAAACTAACAAATATGAAAGACGAGATTCGAACTGGCAACCTGGACTACAAAGCGTAATTCGATAGCCTAAAACAACAACAGTTGTTGGCTTTGTCCCATAACTTGATTTTATATTGTATCACGTTGAGTAGAGTAGAGGGAGTGCCTCGTCAACACGTGCCTGACCGTTGACTCACTTTCTGGTGGGTCCCGGGTCTGCGATCTCTCTCTTCTCTGCATCATTTGACCTTTGCACGGGCACACAAGAAGAGCGGCGCTAGCTTGCCATGGTGTTATTACAACTAAAAAAATCTTGGAAAATAGAAGAATCGCCTAGAACAAGAGACGTTGTGGCTGGTCGAGACGGAGCTAACCACACCTATCCTCCGTGCCATGTTAGCATGATGAAGCTGTGTGGCTAGTGGGGTGTTTTCGACCGACTGGCTGGGTCCCAAGGTCGAACCATTGGTACTATGTCTGATACAGTAAATTTATGCACGCACATTTTTCCTCCGTGCCGAGACATGGCGCACCCTACCACTCGGTTTCGGGGTCCTCCCGGGTGGTGCACGCATATATTCTTCCTGACGTGGGACGCCCTATAGTGCGTTTTCGCCGAAGCAAGTAAATGAGTCGTCAAATCACGAAAGACCACTTTTCCTACCGAGTACATCAGTGAAGCACGGTGGCTAGCTAGTGGGGCTAGTTTGACCGATTAGCTAGGCCTCCGCCACATTTATTTTTTCGCCCCTTTTTTATCTACTTGCCGGCAGGTAAATTTAAATATTCACCGCGGCGTTGCTATGGTGTTTGAGTGCGGTGGAATTATTAATTTTTTGATTGACGGGAGCAGGCGCGGCAGGATTTTTAATTTTTTGATTGACGGGAGCAGGAGCGGAAGCAATTAGTCACAATGACTCCGCCTGTAAAACCAACTACTCCCTGATGTGAGAAGTCGTCGACTGGTGTTTTACCATGGTGAAAGCCAAAAGATTCCCTGCTCCTCGGCTGGGTCCCTCCGCCTTCCCGTAGATTGCATTGCCTTTCAGTCGTTTCGCCCCCTGCATCACCAACGTCGTGCGCCTCGAGAATCAGTGGGACTTCAGTGGTGTTTAGGCGCCCTCTGCATCAGCATGTCCATGTCTCGGCGCAACATGACCATTGGATCAAACTCAGACGATGCAGATCAGTCACTGTAGCACAAAGCGTGTGGGTGTGTTTGGTTGCATTCTCATCTCAATATACTCCTCTATCTATGTGTGGAAGTCACCTTACGAAAACCAAATAATCCCAAAACACTTAGGCACGGTACATTAACTCCCTCCCCGTTTCTTTTTTGTGACATATCAACCAATAAGAGACGTGGGCCGTGCATGCTTTCAATGACTTGAGACTAATAAACATGACATGCAGTGGTTAGTTCATTGCATGCAATGCTATTAATTAGCAAAAATACATTAAGTTTTCTCGTATTCATCTCTGCCTTGGTCGCAGTGCACAACGTAAGATGACTTACACACCTAGACAGAGGGAGTAGTTGTTTCCTCTTCGTGTATTTGTGTTAACCTACTAGTGTGGACACATGCACCCTTCATGCACTCTGCCAAACACCCAAAAGTGGGTCGAGAAGGGAACTTTTGCTCCTATCACATGCACCCTTCATACATCCTGCCACACACTATTCGTGCTTCATATGGTTCATGTTTCGTGGAGTACTGTAGCACCGTACTCTCCGTGCGCTATAGACCTAGTTCTGTTAACATTGATCTCACCGTTCATTCTCGATCGAACAGTCTAGAAAGCGGTACTATGTTACTACATTACTGTTCATATAGTTGACATGGGCACAACATCATTTGTTGTTGTCGAATTCAGGGCTCCGCAAAACCCGATAAGTTCGAACACAGGGGCATGAACGAAGATCTCTCCCACACATGTCTACCTAGCGCCTCGGTCTCGTCTCGGTGGAAGGATTCAAGCAAACAACGGATAGAACACATAAGTGTTTATCCAGGTTCAGGCCACCGTGTGGTGTAAGACCCTACTTCCTGTTTGGGTCAGGAGGCTAGTGTTCTTGCTCCTTGTGTGGTGGCAGAGTGTATACGTTGATCGATCTCTTCACAGTGGGCATCCTAGCTACTTATATAGGCGGCCAGGGTCCTCTTCCCCCGAAATGTTTAGGCGGGTAGGGATCCCACAACGGCCATTTTTGAGTGGGAACACAAGGACGTTCCTATCCTGACAAAAGTGGTCTTCACCTGCAAAAGGATCAGGCGGTGACACGGTGGTGGGCTCGACGGTGACATCCTCCTTGTCGTCCTTGCGGTCTCCTGTCTTGTTGCACCAAAGGGGAAACCTTTGCCCCGCTCAGCCACTGGATTTGTCGATGCTGCAGGGATGGACCCGAGCACACACGTCGTGCCCAGTCTTCTCATGCAACGATCCAAAAGAAAAACAGCCGGCGCGCGGTTCCCGTGTGAGCGAGGCACCTGCCATGGGCCCCTACTTACCCATCCACGATTAGCCCATGCGAGAATAAGGCACCAAGGACCATGGGAGGTGACGTCACGGGAATGGCTCTCGAGACAGAGCTCAGCCCTTGGGTTTATCGATGCTGCAGGGACGGACCCGGGCACAGACGTCGTGCCAGTCCTTAATCATGGGGCGGTCGCGAGTGGGCTCACAAGTGCTCATGAACTTAGTGGCGGTGAGGATGCCAAGCATGTAGGTAATGCGAATGGAAAGAAACATCTAGCCTTGATCATGCAAAAAGGGAGATAACCGCGGGGGAACAACCCCCAGTAGTCCGAGGATGATGCAGCCCGGGAGGCGCCCTCGTTTGGATACCTGAAGTGTCACTTGATACTTGTCGAAGGAGATTTGGGGTAGCTGAAGACGCGAGCCACGCGGATCGCTCCCGAGGATCGTCAGGCTCCTGAGGCCTAGGGGCTCTGGAGGCTCTCAGCGGTCGCGCGGGTCCGGTTCTCACTACGTCTGGACCGCCTGCCACTGAGCCTCTCGAGCCCCCAAGGACTGCTGCGCGAGATGCTGGAATGTGGCAGCTGCGTTGCGGAAGCCGAAGAGTGCGTGGACGTAGCAACAGGGGAGGGCCCTCCTCCGACCGACCGCCGTCGGCCAGAAGGGCTCCTGAAAGGCGGCTCGGTTGAGACCCGCGATGTCGACGTAAACGCGGAAGCAGTCGCTTGGGCTGCGAGCAGGTGAACTTGGGGTTGTGCGGTTATGCCCACCGCAGATGAGTCTTGCGTACTGAAGTTCCTTGGTAACTTGGTCGATGACGTCTTGAGCCCCCAGCGCTGAACGGCTCACGCTGGGCTCACAAAAACGTGCATCAAGATACGTTTGCAGGCGGTGCTCGAACACCTCCCTTGAGACGCCGGTCAGCCCGGAGACACTCCAGAGGAGAGCCCCCGAGCCTGTCACGAGAGGGGCGTTGAGCACGTCCCCTATGAGAGGGTGGAGGGCGCCTCGTCAGCAGGCGTAGGTCCTGAGGCCAGGCCGTCGGGAGCCCCTGCGTCCTGAGGTCTATCGACGGGTAGGTTCTTCTTCTTCTTGGGGGCGATCTGCAGGGCGAGGACGGCTCCATCCTCATCGGAGCATTCGACCGCCGCGGTCTGGTAGGCACGCTCCAGGGAATGCACCGCTTCCTTCTCGTCGGAGGCGATCGTGATGACTGCACCGCTCCCAGGCATCTTGAGGATGTTGTAGCCATGATGGGTCGCCGCCATGAATTTGGCGAGGGCAGGATACCTAAGGATGGCATTGTACGGGAGGTGAATGTTGGCGACGTCGAAGTCGACGAGCTCTGTGTGGTAGTTGTCGCGGTCACCGAAGGTGACGGGGAGGCGGACCTACCCCATCGGGAGTGTGGAGCCATCCGTGACTCCGTAGAATGGCTTGGTTGGGTGGAGCTGATCGTAGGGAACCTGGAGCGTCTCGAAGGTCTGGACGGAGAGGACGTTGAGCCCTGCTCCGCCGTCGATGAGGGTATTGGTCACGAGGACGTTGCGGATGGTCGGGGTGCAGAGCATCGGGAGGGCGCCTGGGGCCGCAATGCACTTGAGCTGGTCCTTGGGGTCGAAGGTGATGACCTGCTTGGTCCACCTGAGGTTGCGTGCGGCGTCAGGCCTGGGAAGCACCGCGTTCACCTCACGGGCAAACTGCTTGAAGATGCGGCGGGAAGCTGGGGCATGGGCTCCTCCCAAGATGCATGCAACTGCACGCGGCTCCTGGAAGCCCCCTGCCCCATCTCCCTGGCGGTCATCGTCATTCCTCCTTGGCGGTGGTGGCAGCGGAGGCAGGCCTCCATTGCCATGAGGGCGACCCTCATGAGGCTGGTTGCGCCAGGGAGCGTCACGAGGCTGTTCCTGCCAGTGGTCTTCACGAGGTTGCTCACGCCACCCTTGGCGTGAGTTCCTGCCATCCCAATGTCCTCCTCCTCGGCCTCCTCCAAGGCTGTAGCCGTGGTTGTCGCGCTCAGGGCGTTGCCCGACGCGCCCGTTGCGCATCGCCCTGAGCTCCTGGCAGTCGTTGGTGTTGTGGTTGTGGACGTTGTGGAAGGCACAGTATGGTCGGTTGTCGCTGGGGAGGTCATCGTAGCCGCAGCCACGCTTCACTTCTGGCTCCACAGCCAGCATGGTGGGTCCCTTGCGCTTTGATTCCTTGGCCTTCGTCTTCTTGTCGCCCGCCTCCGCCTCAGACAGCTCCTGAAGGGAGAGGCGGCCTTCCTCCGCCCTGGCGCACTCTGCCGCGAGCTTGAACATCTCGAGGGCTATGCATAGGTCCTCGTGAATGGCGAGCTCTTCCCTCATCCTGACGTCATGGACGCCATCAGAGAACGTGGAGATTATGGCCTCGTCTAAGACCCATGGGGATCCGGAGGCGCATGGTGTTGAAGCGTTGGATGTACTTTGCACGGTTTCTCCCGGCTGCTGCCTCACGCGGCGCAGATCAGCAGCTGCCGGGGCTCGGTCGCGGGTGCCTTGGAAGTTGGCGATGAAACGCTCGCAAAGCTCTTCCCAGGAGGAGATGGATCCCACGAGGAGGTTTAGGAGCCAGGAGCGTACGCCGTCCTTCAGAGCCATGGGGAACCAGTTCGCCATGACCTGCTCGGTGCCGTTGGACGCCTCGATGCTTAGCTCATAGAGTTGGAGGAACTCCGTGGGGTCGGTGGTGCCGTCGTAGCGTGGAGGCAGGTCTGGCTTGAACTTGCCGGGCCAGATGAGGCGTTGTAGCTCAGGAGCTAGGGCACGACACCCAGCCACGCTCATGATCACAGGCGCCCCCTGCGCCTGTGGTGCTGGTTCTTGAGATGCTGGCACCACCACCTCCTGTGGCGCGCGGTCTGGGCGTTGTGGGCCTGGGGGCCCACGAGCCCCTGTATGAGGGTGCGGAATCACCTAACAGCTCTCCTCGTCGCGCGCATGGGCTCTACGGGGTTGCTCATGTCGAGGGGCCTCGCGCCGGGCCTCCTGGCCGGCGTGGTGAGGTGGAGGCGGAGTCGGGACCCCGTAGCCTTCGCTCCCCGCCGGGGGCGACGGAGGACGTGAGGAGTGCGTTGGTGCAGGTGCTTCTCCAGCGGCATTGACGATCTCGGTGATGCGGTGGAGCCACTCGTTGTAGAGCTCATCTGCTGGGCGGTAGCGCAAGAGCTCCCGCGCCATCAGCAGCGCAGGCTGCTGGTAGACCGGCCCGCGGTGGACCTGCGAGGACGACGCTGCGGCCAGCGAGGTGAAGGTGTTGCCGTGCGGCCATCCCGCCTCACGGACGGTGGCAGCGACGAGTCCTGCTGCTCGTAGACAGCCGAGTCGGTGGCGGTGTTGGCGACCGGTGAGTTGGGGCGGAGTGGTGCGCCGTTGCCCGCGGGCGCCGCCTGAGCGACGTTCGCAGCGCGACGGGCGGCGCGAGCTCGGCGTGTGTCCACAATGGTTGTGGAGCTGGGTCGATGACGAGAACGCGACGAGGTCGTCGGAGAGGCAAGATTTCGACACGCCCCCTACCTGGTGCGCCAAATGTCAGATTCAGGGCTCCGCAAAACCCGATTAGTTCGAACACATGGGCGTGAACGAAGATCTCTCCCACTCACTTCTACCTAGCGCCTCGCTCTCGTCTCGGTGGAACGATTCAAGCAAACAACGGACATAACACACAAGACTTTATCTAGGTTCGTGCCACCGCGTGGTGTAAGACCCTACTTCCTGCTTTGGTGGATTAGCCTCGGGCGAGCTGGGATACAAGCTAGTACAATGATTGTTGGGCTCAGGAGGTGAGCTCAGGAGGGTCAGGAGGTGAGCTCAGGAGGGTCAGGAGGCTAGTGTTCTTGCTCCTTGTGTGGTGGCAGAGTGTATGAGTTGATCGATCCCTTCAGAGTGGGGATCCTAGCTACTTATATAGGCGGCCAGGGTCCTCTTCCCCTGAAATGTTTAGGCGGGAAGGGATCCCACAATGGCCATTTTTGAGCGGGAACACAAGGACGTTCCTATCCTAACAAAAGTGGTCTTCGCCTGCAAAAGGATCAGGCGGTGACATGGTGGTGGGCTCGACGGTGACATCCTCCTTGTCGTCCTTGCGGTCTTCGGTCTTGTTGCACCAAAGGGGAAACCTTTGCCCCACTCCTTGGGAACCAACGGCTGCGCTGTCCCCTGTGCACCGAAATGGAAACTGCGCCTCTGGCGGACGCTGGCACCCGCTGGCGCGGTGCGTCACTGCTGATATCACTGCCTCCTCCTGAGGTAGGCTTGGCCTTGTATTCTCCGCCCCTCCGGAGCGCCTTGCTGAGGTCGCTCCCGAGGAGGTCTTGACGCCGTTCTCCTCCAGAGGCTTGGCCCCTCGCGAGGGTCTTGGACAGCTGGTCGATCAGCTGGGCCGTACCAGGCCACTTGTAGGAGCGCGTCGCGGCCCGCAGACAAGCAAGTCTCGGTACCCTGGTTCCCAGGACGCCGACAGTTGTCGTCATATCTTACTACACTAGCTACAAGATTATGTAGTACTAACGTATGAACCACTGCACATGCCATGTAGTAGGAGCACTGTGTATGTTCAAGTGGCTGCCGTGTTTCGCACTCCTCCGTCGTAAGAGTGGAAACGCTTGCTGTAATCATTTTTCTTCTTCAGAAAAAACAGTGGACACGCTCTATTGTGCGGATCCTCCTCTAGCCATGCACTAAATTACTCACTTTTTCCGATGTGTGGGACAGCCAGCATCGGGGTCCACCAGCCATGCACTAAATTACTCCATAGCAGAGTGACGGTAGACTACCCCGATCGAAGCGCCGCAGTAATGGCCAATGAGCCGTCAAATCACAAAACCCCCTCCTTTCCAGCAGTAATTTGGACGGACGTAGCAACCATCATTTCACTCTTCTCTCTCAGCTTCCTCTCAACCCAACTTGCTTCTCCCTCATCTTGTTCCTCATTTCTTCAAGAAAACCCCGACCTACTTCTGCCATTGTTCTTCTCACCCAAAGAAGGAAAGGTGAGCGCATCAATGGTGTTGATTCTGGCCAAGGCCCGGTCTTGCAACCTCGAGACTGATCCTATAACTCCCTCTCTTTTCTTCTTTTGGGTATGTGATTATGGTTTCTTTTCTTTTATTTCTATTTTACAGTTTCTTGATGGATGATGGAGTACCGACCAAAGTGATGTCTATGGCTCTGGCCAAAACCGTCGAGGCTCATGGTACGAGGAAGTGCAAGCACCCCGCCGAGACTAACGCAGACAAGCTCAAAGCCATCGCCCTATCCAAGCCCCCCTCTCTGGGATCCCTCATTAAGAAGTCCAGGTAATATCTCTTCTTGATGATCTTTTTCTCGATCTTGATCGCGTTTTTTCATCTAACACGCAGTACTAGTACTAGTAGTACAACTTTCTAGGTGATCTTGCATGTGATTTTTGTGTGCCAAATGATGGTTCTAAATTCCTATTTTGACCAAAACATGCGAGAGGTTGACAGTTATTTGATATAGATTACTTTCAACTACTCCCTCTGTCCCAAATTTCTTGTCTTAGATTTGTCTAGATACAGATGTATCTAATACTAAAATGTGTCTTGATACATCCGTATCTAGACAAATTTAAGACAAGAATTTTGGGACGGATGGTGTACTTTATGGACATCAATGCTACCTTTGAAGAGGGTATATTTGCCTCAGTAACTTGTGTTATGGATATTGCAAGTAATCCCTCTGCTCTCATGCCTTTGAAGACATGTTCTAGTGTCCTTGTTCACTCATTTCTGTGCGTATATGTAGTCATATATGGAGTATAATGTCGAAAATAATCTTATATTTCTGAACGGAGGTAGTAATAAAATATGGTTTCTGTTTGAATTAGAACCAGGTCCGCGGTGGAGATGAAGTTCTCAAAGTCATGCCGTGTGACTCGAAGACCTGAGGATGAGTTCTACTACTAAACTATCCAGCTGCTTTGTCCTTGTCGCCACGTGTCCTGAACTAGTGTTTTCCTATAGCATTGTTGTCACGCGTGTTCTCGAGGATTTACTTGACCACAACAATTTCCTGGCTATGCGTTCGATTATGAAGGGTGTGGTTCTTGTAAAGCTTCCCAACAAATCTGATGCGGCCTGTCTTCATCATCATGTTTATGAGTGGAAAGACCACTCTGTTAGGTTCTCCAAGGTAGTCGAGATGGTGCTGGTGCATGTAGACATCTCTCACGAAGTCCATGGCCTAGTCAGTTATGCGGGGTTCATCCCGTAGGTCGGTGGCAAGAAATAGTATGCAGAGTTTAATTAGTGCAACTTTGCTTGTCTGTAGTAAGTACTATTGTTCAGTACTTGATTTGTGTTTGTGAACCCTGTATCGTTTATTAGTACTTCCGCTTTTTGTGTGTGGTCAGTCCTCAGAATGGTTTATGTTAATGTCTGTCCACTCAATTAAGTCCGTATATTTTGAAGTATCCAGATCATCTTTTTTGTGAGGATGGTTTATCAACTATGGTTACACCCCAATATCTGTATGCATTGCAGGGTTTATCACACCCACCAGGATTTCTAGTCCCATGGATGTTCGGTCCATACGATTTGTCACAACCTTTGGACTGTCCTGCTTGTGGGAGTAGGCGGGGCCCCTACATGCCACCCATAGTTGGACGATCAATCTTCTGTTTAGTACTTCAACATAGTGATTTCCTGGTAAGGATTCACTCATGTCACATCAAGTAAATCTTATTGATTTACTGTCTAAATCTTATTGATTTAATGTCCTGTTTTCTTTCTTTTCCTGCAATTTTACGATGCAGGTTTTGCCATGTGACATTCATTGCAGAATAAACCGTTTGGTTTGCTCTATGATGGCTATTTTTGCAGGTTTCACTTCTTATGTCGTGTCAGTAACGAAGCCACTGTCCATCACTTATATTACTAGAAAAATTGGATCAGTCTGTTGTCTGAGTACAAGCTGAATCCCTATGATGAACTGCAGTTTGGTTTAACAAAACCACCACAATTAGTCCTTCTCGCGTTTAAAAGAAATGAAGAAAAAAACTGGATCACGGTCACGAAGCCTAGTCAATTTATAAAGCTGATCATAGTAGACCAGACACGATCGCCGCTGTCTCGCACATCGGTACCACCTTCAGCAACATATCGAGCATCGGAAGTTGCTCTAGCACTGACAGTGGCATCAGCTCAGTCTGATCCAGCTGAGGATTGGGCACCGACCGCGTCAACGGATCAGGCTGATATATCGGAGGATCGGGCATCGACACCGGCACCAGCTCTACAAGGAGCACCATCTCCGGTAGCAGCTGCGGCTTCGGCACCTGCACCAACACTTGCACTTGCATCTGCTCTGGCCCGTGCATCGGCAACCGAACGAGCAGTTGCACCGGCAACAGACTGGGCTGCAGTTCGCACTTCATATAACAAAGTCCTTTCAAAACCCGACAAGTCCACCTTCTTGGTAAGCATTGGCCTCCCAAGTGTTTCGTTCTTTTTTCTTACCATGTTGTTTCGCATGATTCACTGTGTTGATCTAACTGTTTGGGTATGTCTTCTTGTTTGCAAACAGAGAATTCCTAGAGCAACAAGGGAGTCTTTCAACAATCCGGGCGACAACGGCCAAGTTTCTCTTACCATGCGCAACCTTGGTGTGAATGAACCTGCTCAATATACCATAAGTACAAAGGATGGTCGCATGATGATTGATGCTAAAGAATGGTCAAGGTTCAAATCTAAATCATATCTTGCGGTAGGGGATGATCTCAAAATCGAACTTTCTCGGCAAGGAGAGCTGGCCCAAATCAACTTTGAAATTCTTCAATAGCAGCACGCAACTGCCGAACTGATCTATCCTACCAGATATTTTGATGTAATAATCTGGCATGGTGAAACAAGTGTCCTGTGTGTATAAGTTATACGACAATATTATTTATCACATGGTATATCTTTGATAGAATTGCAACTCGTATTGCTGGTTAGGAACTGTCGGTCGATTTCATTCCAACATCTGTCATGCTTTATTCAATTTTGAGTATTCGCCTTCCTACAACATCTAAAACCAGCGCCGTACCGATCGCTTGCAATATGAAAAGCGCTGAGGTAGAACACATTGCCCCCCAAACATGCAGGGTGGGCCTGCGGCCCAATGTCTAGAACCGTGAGCCTGTTTCAGTATTATATTCTCATCTGAACCCCCATAATGCCCGTGCGTTGCATGTAACATCAAGATGCATTTGTATGAGTATTTTTTCTTGTGACAGAAAAGGATGAACGAGGGAAGGCCTTATTTGCAAATGTGGAGAGGTGTGTGGGTACCTTTTTGCAAATAGGTTTCCTTCCTATCCGTCAGATATAAATTTGTATGTATAAAGTTGTGATATAAAGATTTGTATATTTCTTTACAGAGGGAGTATCTCTCTGTCAAAAATATATTTTTGTGTAACTAGTTACTCCTGTATTTCTACTTCCTTTCGCTGATATGTGGGGCATCCGGCAATGGGGTCCACGTGCCAGATGCACAAATTAGATTGCACAAATGCACGATAGACACACACCGGTCGTAGTGCCGCTATAATGCCCAATGAGCCGTCAAATCACAACCCCCCCCCATTCCAGCTTTAGTAGTAAGCTGGATGGACGAAGCGGTACTATTTCACTGGGCCTGAATCCCCTTCTCCCTCGTCTGCTTGTTTAGAGAAAGCCCCCTCTCGGCAATTGCATAGGGTTTTCTCATGGAGAACCAGGTACGAATTCTCCATCCATCCTCGATAAATCCAAGTCCCTTGGTCGCGGGTAATCCTAGGATGGCAGCCGCCGCCGTTGATGCATTTTTCTTCCTACTGAATCTAGTGTGTTTCATCTGCAGTGCCCAAAGTGCGAGGACCCTACAGGTTTCTGCGCCCTCGGCGAGACGCCACACTTGTTCTTTCTCATCCTAACACATGATTTTAAAACACGCACAGTATGTTCCTAGAATCCTCTTTTTTATTCGGGAGGGTGGGGTTTTTTGAACATGCTCTCAACTAATTTGGAAATTTGGATTGCTATATTTGGATAAAAGGTACTACCAGTACGATGGTTAACACTGACATGAAGGAGGAAGTTATTTCGAGATTTGGATAGGGAATACATTGTGTGCTCATATTATTTTTCCTGAAGTGCATTATTTGCTCTGCCAAAACACATGCACTCAAGATGCTCGGCCTTGCCATAACTGAATACACCAGTTTAATGGTGACAGTGAAGACAAGCCATGGATAAAAGTTCTGAGTTCGGTTCATGAACCAAGAAGATCGCTGCTTTTTTTATGGACGAACATGGATAAAATTTCTCAAGTGTTATGGACTGAAAGTTGGCGCACGAATGTTGATGGAAATAGCAGAACCTGGTCTCATCTTCACTGCGATCTTCCACCCCGACGTCATTCCAATTGTTCATCCATGTTAGTTTTGTATCTGGTTCTTGCTTGTTGCCTCGATTACTTCTTAATCCACCTATTATGTCTAACTAATCACAATTTAACTTTAGAAGTAGCAACGAATCTCTCACGAAGATGCTACTTCTAACTAATATTTTATTATAATTGGTGCGACGAGTAGGTTTTTTCTGAGTTAAGCATGCTAATCGCTTGTTATTCTGTAGCAACTCGGCTGTTACTGATGGCACTAAAGTTGACTAGGACGACATCCAAAAGTTCCTACATTTTATTGATCGTCTTGAGGTCCTTGTGGGGCGTTTCAATGGTGGAAGGCCACGTGGTATATGTGTGCCACTGCTGCACTCGAGAAACTTATGGTACGAGCTGTTTTTTGTTATATATGTTGTTCATAAACTATTTCTTATACATAGTTTTACAGTTGTGATCTTCTTGAAACAGAAACTGCCCAGTTCTATTGTTCCTATACAGATGCCTGACTATGGTCGGGTCAGACTTGCGCTTGGTCACAACATGATGTTTATGTCAACCTACTCCATTCCCCTTGGAGGTGAAAAGATACTTATTCATGGGTGGTCTCAAATCATGAAGGCCCGTCCATCTTGGAGAATAGGACAGAAGATTATGTTCATGCTTTTCCATGGCTCAAAAGAGAATATCCTATTTATTGACCACATTGAGAGATGAAGCCGCTTTCAGAAGGTTACGGATGTAGGGGGTTGCGCCTGGGCCTTGTCCTGGGGCTTGGCGGCCTCACCCTTGGTTAATTGTAGGCAATGTAGCACTGTTCGAGGCGTGCTTTGTATGGTTGAACCTGTATAAGTACTTATACTACTTTCAGCTATGGTTGTTAAGTGCCCCTGCTGGTCTCAGTTAATGTTGTTAAGTACTCCTGCTGCTTTTACAGTCTATCGTGTTTCTTTAGTCATGTCTTCCTCCAGCCGCCAAAAGCAAACCAGCGCCGGCATGGCCGCCTACTTCCGCCTCCCACGGCTAGCTGCGCCTCAGCGCACGCATCATCGCCCCACCCTCTCCTAAATCGTTAACGCCGATGTCCGAGGCCTCACCGTCGTCCTCCGCGCGCTTTGGTGCGCTCGCCGCGGCGGCGCCCTCACGCGTTGTCAACATGGTCAACAAACAATAGGAATCGACAGAAGTACGTGGAGAGGATGACAGTACGGGCCCACAATGTGAGTGTATGGAAAAATAAAATGGTTCCTCCTAGTGTTTTCCTGACATCTAGGACCCACGACATTGTGAGCGTATATAGGCAATAGACAAGAGAATAGCACAAGATCGGCTGACACCTGGGACGTAGCTGCTCGAGCAGTATTTTTTTTGTTATTATTGAGACGAAGCAGGGTTTGAACTGGGCTGTGGCCCATCAAGCCTAGGCTTATATTTTATGTTCACCATGTGACCAGCCCAGCTATTTTTTCTGTCTGAAAATGAACCTAGTTTATTTTTTCTAAAGAATACCCAATCCTGACATATTTATTTTTCTACGCCCTGATGGGCTACAACTCTTTCAAGATGCTTGCAAATCTTGAAAGTAATATGAAATTGGCTGTAAATATAAAACAGATGACAAATTGGTAATTACTTTATAATTTCTGATTTTTTTCACATTTTTATATTCCTATATCATTGGGCATTAACCTAATTTAAATATATCTTGAAAGTACTTTAAATTTGGCTCGACATTTTGGTATTAAAAATAGTTTGGAACCCACAGAAATATGCGAAATTGGCCCTGGCCAACCAAAAAAAACGGACTGCAATACATTGCATAAGAAGTCGCAATGAGCTATATATAAATTATTAAAAAAGAGGGAATGGTCTGACTTATGGGCCTATTAAGTTGACGTGTATGCAAGATTTTTTTAGTTATTATATACGTCAACAAACAATTCTAGCAGACGTAACCGTTGGATGTCAATCCAACGGCCGTCGTGTTTCTTCAATCTCTAAACTTCTTGCTCTAGCCGCCAAATCCAGCGCTGGCGGGACCGCCTGCACCCCCTCCCGTGCAGGCCTCACCGCCCCCTACTACTCCCACCGCTGCCCAGGGCATACCTCTACTCACCCACACCCCCTATTATTCTGCGGCGACGATAGCCTTACATCATAGCCGAACCAGTGAACCCTCGTACTCCTCTCCGCGTGGGCATCCACTACCACGTCTTCCCCGGCTCCGTGTCCTCCCCTACCTAGGCCTCACCGTCATCCACCACCCTAGTGCTCTCGACGCGGCATGGTCAACGTGGTCAAGGAACGACTTCCATTGGAAGAGTACTATCGTGGAGAGGTTGATAGCTGGGTCCACGGCAGCCACAAGGAAGTGCCTCCTTATTACACGGAAAATAATTATTCCTCCACATGATAGCAGGGACCCACCGGACGGGCCACCGTATTTGGCGAAAAAACGTTTCCCCCTGACTGCTGGGACCCACCGGACGGGCCACCGTATATCGCGAAAAAAACGTTACCCCCGCTGTCAGCTCGAACCCATCGAAAGTGCCTCCTTATTACGCACAAAAAAATGAATACTACCCCTGCTAGCTGGGACCCAGTATAGTGGGAGGCTGACTTGTGGGCCTACTAAGTTGATAGGAGGGAGGGCTTTGTCAACTTATTTAATATGCATGATTCTAGCTCCATTGACTGTACGATGTCCATCCAATGGCCGTAGTGCTCCTTCAACCTCTGGTCTTCTTGCTCCAGCCGTCCAAACCAACGCCGGTCGTGCCTCATGCTCCTGCCTCCCGTGGCCGGCTGCGATGCCGTGGAGGCCTCACCACCCCTTACTACTCCCACCGCTGGCCATGCCATCCCTCTACTCACCCACACCCCCTGTTATTCTGCGGCGACGGTAGCCTCACACCGCAGCAAACCAGTGAACCCTCGTACTCCTCTACGCGTGGGCATCCACTGCCGCGTCCTCCTCAGCTCCGCGTCATCCCCTTCCTAGGCCACGCCGTCGTCGACCGCCATGGTGCTCTCGGCGCGGCGTGGTCAACGTGGTCAAGGAACGGCTTCCATCGGACATGGACTGTACGTGGAGAGGCTGACAGCTGGGTCCACGGCCGCAGCAAGGAAGTGCCTCCTTATTACGCGCAAAATAATTATTCTTCCACCTAACAGCGGGGACCCACTAGACGGGCCAGGGTATTTTGCGAAAAAACGTTTCCCCCCTGACTGCTGGGACCCACCGAATGGGTCACCGCATTTCGTGAAAAAAACGTTCCTCCCGCTGTCAGCTCGGACCCACCCGCAGTGCCTCCTTATTACGCACACAAAATGAATACTCCCCCTGCTAGTTGGGACCCACCTTGGTGGGTGGCTGACTTGTGGTCCTACTAAGTTGACGGGGACGAAGTGCTTTGTCAACTTAGTCAATATGAATGATTCTAGCTCCAGTGACCGTACGATGTCCATCCAATGGCCGTAGTGCTTCTTGAAACTCTGGTCTTCTTGCTCCAACCGCCCAAAGCAGCGCGGATCGTAACGCATGCTCCTGCCTCCCGTGGCCGGCTGTGCTACCGCGGAGGCCTCACCGCCCCCTACTATTGCCACCGCTGGCTAGGCCCTACGGCGACAGCAGCCTCACACCGCAACCGAACTAGTGAACCCTCGTACTCCTCTCCGCGCGGGCTTCCACTGCCAGGTCTTCCCCTGCTCCATCTCGTCCCCTTCCTAGGCCTCGCCGTCGTCCATCGCCTTGGTGCTCTCGGCGCGGCGTGGTCAACGTGGTCAAGGAACGACTTCCATCAGAAAATTACTATATGTGGAGAGGCTGACAGCTGGGTCCACGGCCATAGCAAGGAAGTGCCTCCTTATTACGCGCAAAATAATTATTCCTCTACCTGACAGCGGGGACCCACCGGACGGGCCACCGTATTTCGCGAAAAAAAAACGTTTCCCCCTGACTGCTAGGACCCACCAGCTACATCTTCGCATGTAAGGAAGTGCGTCCGGGCAAAAAAAATGATTTGGCCCCCTGACTGCTGGCACCCACCAGCTACATCTTCGCACGCTAGGAAGTGCCTGACAGTCGGGACCCTCCTGGACGAAGCGTACGTAGCGTTGTCATTCTGGTTGCGAACGTGTACGTTCCTTCTGGTCGATGTACAGGCACGGACGTGTCGTAGTAGAGGCACACACGTAGCATGTACACGTACGTACAGCGGCATGTGTGCAAGAAAGAAAATACGACCACGTACGTACATATGGCGAGGGTCTCGAACACCTACTCGCGCATACGTACGGCCAGGGCTCGTGTACATGGCTGGGTCGGAACGGAGAAACATCGTCGTCCTCATGTTCATGGGGAGCCAACTAGCTGGGTCGGAACGGAATGCGTAGCATGTTCATCGGGAGGGCTTGGACAGAACAGTCGATGGAAACGAGGCATGGCGTACCGCAGAACGGAGGAAACGACCTTGTGTTCGACCGGCCATGTTCGAAACGGGATCATGTTCATTGGGAGGGGTCTGGCGTACCGCAAATCGGAGGAAACGGACCACCTACGGTCGAAACTGGGGTCATGTTGATCGGGAGGGGTGTGGCGTACCGCAATACGGAGGAAACGGACTTGTGTTGGAGCGCTACGGTCGAAACGGGGGTCCTGTTCATCGGGAGGGGTGTGGCGTACCGCAAAACGGGAGTCCACATGATACTGTTCATCACCACCGTCGACCCCCTCCTGCCTCCACGGGCTACTGTTCATCCACGGTCGACCTCCTCCAGCCTCCACCCGCGATTGTTCAGCCTCCATCGCGCGCTACTCCACCGGCTACTGTTCAACTAGCCCTCTCCACGGGCTCCTGTTCAACCACCACTCCACGGGTTACTGTTCATCCAGCCCTCCACCGTCTACTGTTCATCCATCCCTCCACGGGCTGGTCCTGTTCATCCAGCCCTCCACGGGGTCCTGTTCATGCGGCCCAAACCGGCTTGATCGATCGTGGTCCTATTCATCCAGAGGCAACACCACGGGGTCCTGTTCAGCCACCCCCACCGGGAATTGTTCATCCAACCCCCTCCCCCCAGCAACGCTAACTGTTCATGCAGAGGCAACATCGATCGGCTTCTGTTAGGAGCAGTAGCAAAGGAATCGGTCGATCGGGTTTAGTTAACAGCCATCGACCGATCGCTCGGGTTCAGTAACGCGTAGCCTGCAGTGCAATCGCTCGGGTTCAGTTAGAGCCAAACGCCTCGCTCGGGTTCAGTTAGAGCCCCACGCCTCGCACCCACGCGCGTGCGTGTATGAGAGAAACGCGCATCGCTCGGCCCCGACCACCCACCGTAACAAGGAACACCTTGATATTTTCCTCGCCCTCGCTTCTACCATGGTTTTTTCCGTCATGGACGACCCAAAGAATGTCATGCAGCTGCGTCTCCGGCCCGCCCAGGACGAAAAGCCCATTTTCTATCATGATTTTTTGTCATAGAAGTAGGACCCCACCACATCTATGATGATACCGTTTTTTTTCACAATTATCGTCATAGAAGTGTCATAAGTATGACAGAAAAAAGTTTCGTTCGGCCTAAAATGTCACGGATGTGTCTTTTTTTTTGTAGTGTTCATCACATAGCGGGAAGACCACACGTGCATACTATGGGAATCACAAACCTTCACACATGTATTTTTACTATTCCACAATTTACTACTAGCATGACTCTAATATTACCATCTTCATATCTCAAAACAATTGCAAGGAATCAAACTTCACATACATTCAATGATCTTAAGGAAAGTTTTTATTATATTCCTCTTGGATACCCAACATATTATGACTAAATTCATAACCGAAAAAAATTGCCATAATATTTATATGACTCTCAATATAATATGTGAAGCATTAAATTTCATCAGTTTCTTCAAAATAGCGTCACCACTGTGCTCAAAAAAATATAAGTGAAGTACTAGAGCAACTGCCTACCTTAAAAGATATAAGTGAAGCACATAGAGTATTCTAATAAATTCACTATTAATGTGTGTCTCTCTTAAAAGGTGTGCACAACGAGGATTATTGTGGCAAAATAAAAAGGAAATAAAACTAAGACACAAATCATACAAGACGCTCCAAGCTAAACACATATCATCTCGTGAATAAAAATATAGCCTCAAGTAATTTAATGATGGATCTTAGAAAAAAGATGGGATGCCATCCGGGGCATCCCCAAGCTTAGATGCTTGGTTGTACTTGAATATTACCTTGGGGTGCCTTGGGCATCCCCAAGATTAGGCTTATGCCACTCATTATTCCTAAGTACATCGAAACTTCATCCAAAACTTGAAAACTTCACAACTCAACACTCAACAGAAAACTTGTGAGATTTGTTAGTATAATAAAATAAATCTCCACTTTAGGTATTGTCGTAAACTATTATAGTTTTATATTTGTATTATATATACTGTATTCCAACTTCACCATGGCTTAGACCCCCTGATATAGTCCATAGATTCATCGAAACAAACGTCAAACACAATGAAAATAGAATCTGTCAAAAGCAGAAAAGCCTGTAAGACGCAATTTTTGGTCATACTTCTGTAATCCTAAAAATTCTGAAAAATTAAGAAAACATAAGACATTTGTATATATATTAAGTGTAAAAATTTCAGAAATTGATCACGCTCCAGAAATTACAGACAATTCTTCTACTGGATGCAAACAAATTGTTTTCTCAGAGGCCCAAATCAAGAATCTTCAAAATCATCCCAAATGTCTTACTTTGAACAAACACTAATCAAAACACAATCATAACAGAGGTATAATTGCATATAATCATAAAAACAGAAAATATAAATATTGGGTTGTCTCCCAACAAGCGATTTTCTTTAAAGCCTTTTAGCTAGGCATTGATTATTTTAATGATGCTGACATGGAAGACAAAAATAGAAGCACAAAGAGAGAATCATTAAGCATTTGAAAACCACCTTTAAGTCTAACATACTTCCTATGCATAGGCATTTTATAAGCGAACAAATTATCAAGGCAAGCAAAAAGTAGCATTTGCAAGGATGAAGAATAAAATATTGACAATCTCAACATGAAGAAATGTAAGTTAGTAACATGAAAATTTCTACAACCATATGTTCCTCTCTCATAATAATTGCATGTGGAATCATATTCAAATTCAGCAATATAGCTATCAAATAATATATTCTCTAATTCTTCCACATGTATGCAAAGTTGACACTCCAGCCAGCATCTAGTACTATTACTCCACACATCGACCGCTATCCAACATGCATCTAGTGTCTTAAGTTAACAAGAACGGAGCAACTCCTTAAGCAAGATGACATGATGTAGAGGGATAGATCCAATCAATATGAATAAACCTCATATATCCTTAATGACGACAATACAAATGCATGCCTCGCCACCCCTTCTGTCTCTGGTTGAGGACACCGCAAGATTGAACCCATTACAAAGCACCTCTCCCATTGCAAGAAAAATCAATCTAGTTGGCCAAACCAAATCAATAGATCGGAGAGAAATACAATGCTATCTTAATCATGCATAAAAGAGTTCAGTGAAGACTCAAATAATATTCATAGATAATCTGATCATAAACCCATAATTCATCGGATCTCAACAAACACACCACAAAAGAAGATTACATTGAATAGACCTACAAGAACATCGATGAGAACATTGTATTGAAGATCAAACAGAGAGAAGAAGATATGTAGCTACTAGCTATGGACCCGTAGCTCTGTGGTAAACTACGGACACATCATCGAAAGGGCAGCAAGGTTGATGTAGATGCCCTTCGTGATCGAATGTCCCTCTGGTGGAGTACCAGCAAAGGCCTCCAGATGGGATTTCATGAGGACAGAAACTTGTGGTGGCGGAAAAGTATTTTTATGTGCCCTCTGGTGTATAGTGAATATTTGGGTACTTATGGAGCAAAAATAGGGTTGGAAGTACCGTGGGGGGGGGAGCACAAGCTTGTGTGGCGCCCCCTAGTGCACCCTACTGGCTTGTGCCCATCCCATGGCTCCTCTTGCCTCCTCCCGAACCTTCCTTGGTGTCTTATGGTCCAAGAAAAATCCTCAAAAAGTTTTGTTTTGTTTTTACTCCGTTTGGTATTGATTTCGCGTAAAAGACAAAACCAAGAAAAAAACAGCAACTGGCACTGGCCACTAGGCTAATAGTTTAGTCCGAAAAATGATATAAACTAGTATAATATTGTATATAAAACAACGAAGATGCATAATATAATAGAATGGAACAATAAAAAATTATAGATACGTTCGAGACGTATCACAGGCCCATGTTCCGGCCCATTTATAGTGATTGGTGCGCCAACCAATTTTATTAGACTGTACATCAATGAAATTACAGCATATTACATCTACTACGTATCAAAGTTCACTGCCAGTGATAATAAAGGGCAACCAGACAGTAGAAGACATACACTGGGCATCAAAGGTAGCCACCAAATAAACACGCCGACAAAATAATTTACATAACTGACAACACTTCAACACGGTTCAAGAAAGGTTAGCCCTGCCAGCGATCTGCAGTGCAAGCAGCTGAGCAAGCTAATGAGACTGGGCTTGTTTGACAATTTTATCCACGAACTCAAGCTGCATGACGTCCTATACTTCTGGTTAATCCTGCATAGATATTGGAGTTCTAGACGGATTTGAGATGAAGCATGTCTTTCTGCTTGAATTTGTGACTGAAGAAGTCAAACAGATTCAAGCAACAACTTCATCGAGCTCGTGTCACTACTATTAGCAAGTAACTTCGACACTACATCCAGACATGACTTTGGGGTTGTACTGCTATTCCCAAGATGTGTTTCCTTCTTCCCTGCAATATATGTTAGAGGGAAAAGCAATGGGTTCATCTCATTATCATTGTGGTAGTTCTTGCTAGCATCAGTGATGTCTCCCTGAAAGAGAAACTAGTAGACGGATAACAGGTTCTGCACGTATGAGAATCAGTGTTGTCAATTTATCCCATTTCTTAGTGGAACATAAAGGGACACGGTTTAAAATAGCATTAACACAATAGGCATTGTTCATAGTTAAGACATGGCAAGAAATGGTATTGTGCGGGAGTGGCCAGCTTCACCACGCCATTGGACTACACATCAAGAAAACAATCATACATGGAGTGCTAAACAACGTATACACATCAATAGTGAGTGTGTTGTCCATTTATATCATTTCATATTGGTAAATAAAGAGAAATGATTTATATCACATTAAGATAATATGGCATTGTTCATATATAAGACATAGCAGGATATGCCATTGTGCTTGAGTTGGTAGTTTCACCACACCACTGGATTACTAATCAAGAACACAAGCATACATGCAGTGCTAAAGAATATAACTTGCTATGTTTAGTTTAATTTACATGGTAGGAATAAGGAACTAGGTTGTACAAATAAAAATTGAAATTGCGAAGGACAAACTTATGTTTATGAACTTCTTGGTAATAAACTTTGAACATGCAATTAGATACAATTGACAAAAATAAACATGATTTGCACTCAGAGCTATCCAAATATACATAGAAAAGTTTGGAGGCTCGAGAAGGACAAACTTGCGTTAGTAGTGAAGACCGGGTCTATAAAGCCCTTGTCCATGTTGATGGGTGGAGGAATTCAAGAATTTTACCACATAGTCTTGTTCATGAGCATTGCATTTGTTCTACATTTTATTAAGAGTAAATATATATGTGATAATATAAGAACAAATGTAGATTATTTAAGCTAAGATGCAGAGTGATGTTACATAATCAACTAGCTATAAATTTAAGTACAACATACATGGCAAAGGCACTCACAAGAGCAATGCAAAGCTAAACTTATTCAACAACATTCCTTTTATTCAAAATATTGGCAAGAGTAAATGTAGATCTTATGTGTAGAAAATGAAGGGCAAGGGAAAATAAGATGCAAAGTGATGGTACATGAACAACTGGCTGACAATATAAGTATAGTGATGAAGAACAACATATACTTACAAGAACAATATAGAGCTAAACTTATTCATGAGCATTGAGTTTATTCTACATTAACATAAGAATTAATATATATCTGATAATTTGGAACGAACAGTGGATAAGCAAGCTATAATGCACGATGATGTCACATAATCCACCAGGTATGAAAGTAAGTACAACGATATAGGACAACAAGTACAAACAAGGGCAAAGCAGCAAGCAACATAGTTGCGATACCCGGTTTAGTGGGGTGCTAGCTGATTTCTCTGCTACCACCACCTTTTTAAGGACTTTGCTTGTACCCCTTCATGTTCTGCGGTCACCCTCTTCCTTTAGATGTCTGATACACAAGAACAACATTTCAATAGAAAAACATGGTATGACGACAAATGGATTAGGTATTAATAATGGATGGGCATGGCATCTTCACATATGTGATGAGTAAACTAAGAAGATGTTGGTGCAATGAAGCATGAGAAATTCAGCACACCTTATGCAAGATAAGTGAAACCAACAAAATCTTGACAAGTTAGAACATGCAACTTGTTGGGTGAACATGATAGCCCATGTGCCTTTGACTCCTTGAGCTCAAAAATGTCATTAGGATCATATTTTGAATATGAATCTATTGGTGGGGAGCATGTGGGTTTCATAGCATCTAGAATGGAACTCAATCCCTTGATGACAAGTTTGTTAGCCACTAAACTATTCCGCAATATTCTTCTGATGTGCGCATTCTCATATTCATTTTGATCATGTTCAATATCTGGGAAGCATGAAAACATAAATATAGTGAGATTAACTTCATAGTGCAGAGGATATTATAATATAATAGGTGCTCCCTGTAATCCCTTGTGTGCTATCACTGGATTATAATGAGAGAGCCTATGTGTGCTGTAATTTGGTGGGTACATTAATACAATTTGGCACAACTACACACAAAAATAGGCTCCCTGTTGGGAGCTCCAGAAGTAAGGATAGTTGGTAGATGATAGGTTCATAATATATTGTACAAATTTATTATTGCCAAACCATGATAATAGAGCGCACAGAGAATAATATTCCCTCATGTCTATATATTTGGCGCAAAAGCATTTCAAAACTCACGCGATAACTATAACTGACCAATTAAATGTAAGCTTTGGAAATATGAGTGGCATGTAGTTTAGTTTGAAGGATGGAATGCTCCTAGTATGACACAAAGCCACTAGGCAGATCGTTGTGTAGATGAAAGAGGTACACCATAAGTAGCATAAATAAATAGGGAAAGTGGAATTGACTAGAAAATATGGGGTTGTACTGTCGCTACTAATCAAAAGCCTATCGAAAACCTACATACTAGCACTATTCACCTGAAGCCACACTACTGCTACTCTCAGTCTAGTCTTCGAGAGGCCACACAGCTCCCAACACTTCCTGGATATTATGGCAGACCAACTCGAAGTGCAAAAAGCATCTAGCAGATGCGGCCCAACAGACCTGTCGACTACAAATGTCTCTCCTCCCCTGCCTCACAAGGAACATACTATACTTATTAAAGAAGAACATAAGAGGAACATGTTAAAGAAAAGAAGAGGAAGCATATTATGGAGATTAAGATTTTTTTCTATAAAATGTTGGTTGCCCACCCATGATGAATCAGAGCGCCCAAAGAAATGCATTTACTTGTTGTCTCTCTATATGTGGACACATGCATTTGGAAACTCAAGTGGGAGCATTAGCTCACCAATTAAATGTTTTTTTAACTATTATCAGTATCATATCACATTCTAATTTGAACAAGTAAGCTTTGCAATTATGTTTGGTGTGTTGTTTAGCTTCAAAGGTGGACTGCTGCTAGTACGACACAAAGCACCTATGCAGATCATAGTGTTGATTTAAGGGAAAATCATAAGCATCACGAGTAAAATCAGGAAAGTGGATCTTGCTGGAAAATATGGGCTAGTTTGCCAGTATGGTTAGAAAGTCTTCAGATACCAACTCTCTTCAACTGAAGGTGCAGTACTGTTACTACCAGTCTAATTCTCAAAGGCGACACGGCTCCCAACATTTCCTGGATATTATGGCAGATTAACACAAAGAGTTGAAATAATCCATCACAAGCGACCAAATAGACCTGTACACTACAAATGTCCATGCTCCTCTTACTACAAGTAACATACTATTCTACTATTAAACTTATTAAAGAAGAACAGAATAGGAACATGCTATAGAAGAGCAAACAAATTTTGGATAATAAAATGTCCGTTGCCCATCCATGATGAACTAGACCACATAAAGAATGCAACTCCCTGCTGTCTCTCTATATGTGGCGCACATACTTATCGAAACTAAAGTAGGAATAATTGGTAACCAATTAAATATTCCTTGTTTTAGTAATATCAGCATAATATCAGATTCATATTTGAACAACTAAGATAGAATTATGTGTGGCAATGCTAGAACGTCATGATGCAATGCTAGAACGTCATGAAGCACCTAGGATTATACTGAATATAAATGGAATGTCTACATGCTGGTCGACTGACTTTCGGCATTTGGGTCAATCGACCATTTCTGACAGTTGGATGAAGATCAATCGTCTCCTAACCGTCATTATTCCTCACCTCTTCTTCTTCCACAACAGACCACCGTAAGAGTCGCTGGCCGAACCAGTGCCCCCCACCGCGTTGGTCATTCACCGCCCCGACCATCCCTTAAGCCCCCTCACATCGAGTTTTCCTCCGATGAGGCCCCACCACCGCCCCCACCCGAAACACTGAGATAGATAATGGGGTAGCCCTCTGGCGAGCCTCTTCCTTCCTTCGCTCCGGTGAACTATCTAAACTCGATTGTCCCCAATTTGAAATTTAGTCAACGGTCATTTAGCTAATGTGGAATATAAAATGGGCAAACCATAAAAATTGCGAGTATACTGTTGAGCTTACCATGGCAGATCTGAAGGCGCAAACCAGACAAAAGTCACATCGCAACCAATGTTTGCTTTCAACTAACAAGTAAGATTCTAAGTGATGGACAAGAAATCACAGTAAAGCAGTGGCAATATATTTTCTTACTGAAATAAATAACATGAGTAGATACAAAAGAGTACTGCCTCTGGTGTGATGCCGTGTAAGCATCCACTGTGACATTGATGGTGCTGCGGTAGCGATGGCTCTCGACAGTGTGGAAGCAGATCTAGGAGGGCATACGGTGGCGGCGGGGGATATGTCTCGGCGTTGTGGACGAGATGGTCGTAGGAGCTTCTCTGGCATGGTGGATGATGATGCGGATGAAGTGAGAGGACGTGATGCAAAGATCCTATTCCGGAGCCATGGATGAGAGACGTTGATCTCTTGTAATGGACGACGGCGTCGGGGTATGAGCCCCGACATGGTGGAGGAGGACAACGCTAGATGGGGTGGTGGGCGAAGGAGACTGGGTTAGAGAGATTGTTTTGGCGCCCAAGGATTATGAATGGGGAAATGTAGGGAGAGAGGTAGGGGAACCATGTCTTTTGGACTCACTTGTCGCAAAAGGGAGGAATTTTACAAACTTAACCCTCGTTTAAAAGTTCCGACATCACAACAATATTGGTCTATTAAGGATAGGCAGTAATCTTACACACACCAAATATTTTTTGACGGAGATTAGGTTGAGGAGAGTTTGTTTTGGCACCCACCATTGGCAGCCATTGTGTATGAATTGGGGTGAGAGGCGATTTCGGCCGAAGAGAGACTGTGTTTTGGTGCCCGCCATGTATGAATCCGGGCGAGAGGCGGTAATGTCATGTTTGAGTGAAATTACAAACCTGCCCCTATCTAGATATATACAGACTGATCTAAAAGCCTCTATGTGTGAGTGATAGGTAGTAATTTCCATCTCCCAAAATTTGGTTAGGCGGTTACGGTGGAGGGGTGATTGGGTGTTTCGATGCTTCGTTCAAATGTTTGGACAATTGCCAGCCATAGGGAGACTGTCTCACGCGTGGCGCAAGCTGAGTGGACTAAGTAAACCTTTCACAGGTTGGCACGGCTGAAGCCAATGCAATCACACGATGATCCCAGCCGTCATTGGATAGGAAATTTACTTTGAGGTGAAAAAGGATTTTACAAGGAGTGAAGATCCAACTATGTAGCTACGAGATAAGGCAGATCGAATGTCCAGGCACTACAAAAAAAAGACACATCCATGACATTTTGGGCCGAATGAATTTTTTTCTGTCATGTTTATGACACTTCTATGACGATAATTGTGACAAAAACCTGTATCATCATAGATGTGGTGGGCTCCTACTTCTATGACAAAAATCATGACACAAAATGGGATTTTCTTCTTGGGCGGGCCGGAGACGCATCTGCATGACATTCTTTGGGCCGTCTATGACGGAAAAAACGTGGTAGAAGCGAGGGCGGGGGAAATTTTGAGGAGTTCCCGGTTACGGCGGGAGGTCGGGGCAGAGCGATGCACGGAGGGTTGCGCATTTCTCTCGTACACGTCACGTGTATGTGTGAGGCGTTGTGATCTAACTGAACCCGAGCGAGGCGTTTGCTTACTGAATCCGAGTGATTGCACTAGCTACGTTACTGAACCCGAGCGATCGATCCCTTGGCTGCTAACTGAACCCGAGTGGTTCCTTCGCTACCGCTGCTAACTGAACCCGATCGATCGCTGCTACCGATTATTGAAGCCGATCAAACCTACTTCCTCTTGATGAACAGTGAATGTGGGGTTGGTTGAACGAGTCAAGATGTACGTGGTTGGGGTTGGATGAACAGGACCCCGTGGGGGTTGGACGTTGTGGTCGCCGCTGGACGAACATGATCCCGAGACGAGGCCGCCACAGCCGAGGGGTTGGGGGTGGATCAACAGGACCCCATGGAGGGCTAGTTGAACAGTAGTCGGTGGAGGGCTGGTAGGATGAACAGGACCCCGTGGAGTGCTGGATGAACAGGACCCCGTGGAGGGCTGTATGAATAGTAACATGTGGAGGCAGAGGAAGGCGCGGTGGATGAACAGTGCAGGTGGAAGCTGGCGGAAGTCGATGATGGATGAATAGGACGCCGTGGAGGGCTGTATTAACAGTAGCTAGTGGAGGCAGAGGAAGACGCGGTGGATGAACAGTATTGGTGGAGGCTGGGGGAAGTCGACGGTGGGTGAACAGTAGCCAGTGGAGTCCCGTTTTGAAGTACGCCACACCCCTCCCGACGAACAGGATCCTCGTTTCGACCTTAGCGCTCCAACACAAGTCCGTTTCCTCCGTTTTGCGGTACGCGAGACCCCTACCGATGAACATGATCTCGTTTCGACCATAGCCAATCGGGCAGAAGGTTGTTTCCTCCGTTTAGCGGTACGACAGACCCTTCCCGATGAACAGGACCCCGTCTCGACCGTACGCACTCCAGCAGAAGGCCGTTTCCCTCCGTTTTGCGGTACGCCGCACCAGGTTTCGGCTGTTTCTTCCAAGCCGGCTGCCTCCCAATGAACACGATGTTGTTTCTCCATTTCGACCCCGCCGTTTGGCTGCTGATGAACAAGATGACGTTGTTGCCGTCTCCATATGTACAGGACTGCATGGCCGTACGTATGCGCGAGTACACGCTCGAGATCCCGCCCGTATGTACGTAGGTGGCCGTATTTTTTGGCATGTGGTTGTACGTACATGTACACGGTTTTGACTGGATTGCTTGAACTGCTACGTCGGGGGCTCTACTACTACACGTGCCGCTTCTTTCTCGGCCACGGTTCATCCTTGCAGAGAGACTGATCGACCAGTATTTACATACACGTTCGCGTCCAGAATGACAACGCTACATACGCTTCGACCAGGTGGGTCCCGGCTGTCAGGGAGGATAAGGAGGCACTTCCTTGCATGCGAAGATATAGCTAGCGGATCCCATCTGTCAGAGTGTGATATGTGGTTGCATGCTGCATATGGTGTCTAGCTTGTATTGCTTCTAATTAGGGTAAATGGCATCTGCTTTGTTTACACATTGTACCTGTGAATATGACATGCCTTACTTTATTTGGTACATACTTACATCTATCCACTAACCTTGTTCTTACATGAAACTACAGCTCTTGGTTATCTTGCATCAATCACTTACGATGAGACACCTTTATTCGTAGCATATTGCATATGATTTCTAGCTTGGTGCGGTGTTGACATGCATTGCTTCTAATTTGTTGAAATACACTTATGAGGCCACCCTTTTAATTTGGCAGAGTGATATTGGTTGCATCTTTCATATGGTGTCTAGCTTGCATTGCTTCTAATTAGTTTAAAAACCTTCCACTTAGTTTACACTTTCCACATCATACATGTAAATATGTCATGTTGTCTTGTTTTTCATACATATTCCATCCTCCTATCCTACGGTTGCCTTACATCAAAGTAGTGTTCGTCATTATCATTCATCAATGATTCTGAAGAGAAAATTGTATTCCTTTTTCTTGTGGGTTGACTTGACAAGGGAAAATAAAAAAGAAGAAGGAAGGCAATGATGGTGGTCCTCTGCACCAACGTAAACAGAGCATCTGTATGGATTCTCCTCGTTCTGCTAGTGCATCACAAGTTCCAAGTTGCCGCTCGCCTACTCCACCATCCCAGGTGCTTGCTCTAATTTGGCAGTTTGATATCTGGTTACATGTTGCATATGGTGTCCAGCTTTTATTGCTTCTAATTAGTGTAAACTGCATCTGCTTAGCTTACACATTATATGTGTGAATATGCCACGCCTTCCTATTTTTGGTACATACTATATCTGTCTATCACACCATGTTCTTACATGAAACTACTTTTCTTGTGTATCCTGCATCAGTCACTTATGATGAGACACCTTTAAGTGGCCATTGTGATATTGGTTGTGCCTTGCATATGATTTCTAGCATGTACTGCTTGTAATTTGTTCAAACGCTAGACAGTTTTAACTTGGCAGGCTGATATTGGTTGCATCTTTCATATGGCTGCATGCATCGATTGATGTAGAGGCCGGAGATCAACCTCCTTTTCTAAAAAAAGGTCTAGCTTGCAGTGCCTATAATTTATTGAAATGCCTTTTGCTTAATTACCACATCATAGGCCTAAATATGTCACATCATCCAAGTACTTAGCAGACAGTTAACGGGCCAGAACACACCATGGGCCGCAATGATGCAAAATCTAAGATGGGCCATGGACGGGCCGATTTGATACTATTCCTATGGGCCTTAACTGCGAATGGGCCTTCTGCAAGCAGGCCGTTAATGGGCTAGCCCAATAAATTTGGCTGGGCCGGCCTTTTTAAAACTTAATGTGTCAATTTAGGGTCGTGCCACGTGTCGAGTTATCATAGGCGCCTGCTGTCCGCAAGAGGAGGTGACACATGGTCCCTTCGGCTAATGATAATTTCACACGTGGATAATCCCCATCGGTCCTGGTTGTTAATGGGTTATGCGATCCAATACCGGACCCGGTAGGGTTAACGACATGCCGTTACGGTGGATTCCACGTGTGGGTTACCCTTGACGAAAGCACTTCCATGACGCACTATTTATCGTCATGGAGGTCGAACTTTCGTGATGATAATTTTGGTATTGTCATGGAACGCTTCTACGACAGCACATGTATGACTATCTTGATTCTGCCATAAAATCGCCATTGATGTACATGCATGACAGAAAATGTGACCTACTGTGACAAATACGTATTATTATGGAAGTGTTTTTTTGTAGTGAGGAATGCCCCAATCAGGCGATCTCTAGGTTGTTGAGTTGCCCCAATAGGTCAAAATAAGCATACACATTTACCGTGCAAACTCAATTCGAATCCATTCAGTTTTCTTTTTTCCAGGCATGATCTGTTTTTTATTCGAATACGAATCTATGTACACCATTCATGTATACTTTCAAAAGAACAACAAAGAATCTTGGTCCTTTATATATAATATATGATTTACAAATGAAATGATCTCAAAATCATAAGGTTGAATTCAAATTTTTGAAACCAAATTATGTTCTACTCAAATGTATGGATCATTAATATCAATAAATTAAATACCATACTTATGCCCAAACCGTGAAGGGAGATGGCGTCTCCCACCTCCACCTCCACCCTACCACGACCAACACCAACCTACCATGGAGTATTCTAATCTAGGGATCAAAGGAGGGGCTTCTCCATTGGGACTTCCCCCCCGGCCTTGCGATCGCGGCTCAGGTGTGTCGTCACTTTGGATCTTCGGCACATTTCTCCTCCTCGGAATCAACCAAGGAATTCATTTCGGTTGTAAGCTTCTCATCTGCCTCCTTCCCACTCAATGAGGAATCGGTTGCGGTGGCTTTGCAATGTTGCATTGGTGGTCTCCCAACGGGTTTCAATGTGCTTCATTTGGATGGGAGATGCTTCAGGTTTTCTGTAGCTTCTAATTGAGTTGGCCATTTCATCTATGGACTCAAAGATATAGTTTGGCCGGATTTTGTCTATCACTTCAGTTTATTTCGTCCAGATGCTCATGGTACTTCTGATACATCATCGAGTGTGCATCTTGATCAACCTATTTCTGAGGTGTTGGCTCATTCACCACTGGCAATCAGAGCAAAGCTACCGTTTGAAAATAATGGGACTATTTGTGATGACTCTTCGAGGGCGGTTCTTACAAAATTTGGGTTTCTAAAGGGATCTGGACACGTTGAAGACCGACCGGAATCCTTGTCGGCGACTACTTCCCGGCTAGCTCTGGTGACCAGACAAGATCCTCCTGGTAAGGTGCATTTTCGGGTATCTAGGTAGCATTCAATACCCGCTAATTTGGCCTTTGGCAGCTTTAATTCCCCCATTAATGCTCAGGACAAGGCACTCCCCAATCACCCTTCATTACCGGATGTTTTCGCTCCAGGAGAATTTAATATCAATTTTAATGGGCACTTTAATAATTCTTTCGCGAGTGCCAGCTGGCGCTTTGAGGGCTCCCAGTTCAAATATGACTCATGGAAAATCGTCCCCCGTTTGATGCTTCGCTATATTTTGGATCATCATCGGGCAGGAATCTCGGAAGACATGATTGCTTTGATTGGGAAAATTCCTTCTGTCCCACCGCTCAGTTTTATTTATGACACACTAAACATTTTCTCCATTTGCGATGACAGTAATCACTTAGTTGTTAATTACCCGGGACCCTACTGCCATGTTTGCTTTGACATGCCATGCATGTGCATATAACAAGCTCCGTATCCTCCTCCAATGGAGGCCCTGGCCTGCTATTCTTGCGGCTCTTCGGCTATCTTCTTGCGTGCCTGTGGTCTTTTGGTCCATCTTAAAGGCCATTGTGCCTTCCCTAATGTGACATGCATGTGTTGGAGGCCCAAAAGCTCAGGCTTATGCAATTCTACATCCACAGATTCATTACCAACGATCAATAACTCTTTCGCCGGCAAGGGCTTGCAAAATGATACTATTATGGATTCCCAATTATGTGACTTACCTCTTAATAGAGATTCCCTTCCTTTCAATCACAAGTGGGATCGGTCTATGGATGGAAATATGACAATGAGTGATTTTGATTCAGCCCATTCCGGGATTCAGAGTTTATTTATAAATGGAAAGCCTAATAAAGACCCCCTACTCTCCATTCCACCTTGACCGCCTGATGCTCATCTTGTCGTCTATGTTGAACGTGGATGCTGATTGCCTAAAGTTGGTGCACGTTAATTGAGGGGTCTAGGTGCCCAAGTCCTCTCCCAGGCTACCGATACGCCTTCCTCCTCGCACTCTCCACCACCCTGTGCTCCTACACTCTCCATAGCAATGGTGAACTTCCCCGTCAATGTGGTCCCCTACCTCCCCCAAGGCATAACGATCGAGCTTGGGCCGCCAGATCGGAAGGTGCGGGATGATATGGTGGTCAGCCCGCTACCTCCCCTATGCCATTACTTTCTGGCCATTGCAGAGGCAAACCGCTTCATCCCCCAACATCACAAGTCTCAACTGCGACACACTATGGAAGGTTTGCTTCAAGAGTCTCAGTTCTTCCCTACTGAAGTAGATGATCACCCTCTACTAAAGCAGATGGTCGCCCTCTTCGCATTGGAATTTTTGGACTTGTGGATTCTCTGGTTCGTGATGCGGTAGTTGGTACAACTTTTGAACTAGATGAGTTTGAAGCTGATGAACACATAGTAATCTCGTTTTTCCCACATGGTGCTGCCTTAAACATGCGTCTCACCACCTATGGCTCATACATCTCGATTAGAGATTTCTTGGCCAGCACGTTGCTCCGAGAAGCGTTCCACCTACAACTCTCCCCACAAGCACACGATGAAGTCAGGAAGATACAACTTGACACCATGGAAGTTAATCGATCGAATGCATTAATATACAAAGATGTATGGACATGTATTTGGGGAGACAATGAATTTATCACTCACAAATACTACACATTCTGTTTTCGAGACATACACGGTCATCAAGCTTTTAAGTGGATCTGAAAAATCTAAATCAACAATGAAGATCAAAGTTTTTGGCTGGCTCCTCTTGTCGGATTGTCTTAACACAAGAAATATGCTCAAATGACGCCACTACAATATTGGAGATAACCATGATTGCATCATGTGTGGGCAACACATAGAAGAGACACAGGAGCATCTATTCTTTGAATGCAACATCAACACAAAATGTTGGTCCACGTTGGGAATCAGGTGTCACAAGGGGGGTCAAGACTCAACAATGTCTCCATTGCCAGAGCAGCTTAGGGACAACCACCCTTCATGGAAGCATTCCTATTGGCCACTTGGAGCATTTGGAAGGAACACAATAACCAACACTTCAGGGGGGTCGTTCCCTCTCGGCTCGCATGGCTTCATAGATTCAAATCTGACTTCTCACTCCTCACCTATAGGGTCAAGGAGAAACATAAAATCTTCATTCCCTGGTTACTATCATCCCTCCATTAGATTAGATCTTTGACCTTCATTCCAAAGAAAGGATGGAGATGTAATTGCATTATGTAAATTTACTTTCTTATTCAATTTATTAATTCACAATAGGAGGTTCTCCTACTTTTTACGATAAAAAAACATACTTATGCCCAAATTCAAATGAGTATGCATGTTTGATAGATCAATTTTGGTTCAAGTATGAATTACATGTATCATCATCTCGAATTCCAATATTTGAATCCCTTTTATGTTGACATATTTTATACACGCAACTCGATATTTGAGTCTCCTTTCACGGCCATCTCTCTCTAGGTCTCTCACGCGTGCACCTTCATGTAGCTCCCGCACGCTCACTACATGTTTCTCCCTTTTTCAGAAACACAATCTCTCAGCGTCTTTCTCGACAAGTGTCACACTCTCTCTATCTTTATTGATTACATGGCTTTTTATTACCTCTCCCGTATCTATCATTCTTTGGTATCTCTATAGCAACCTAGCATTCTTTTTCATCGCCACACACACTCTCTCACTCAGCTTTCATTTTGTCTTTCTCTCTAGGGAACTCTCACGCACCCTATATCTTTCTAGATGTGACTCCTACCACTAATATTTCTCTCTCTCTCACACACACACTATTTGTCGGTGTCGGTGCAACAGACCCTGGGTCTGTTGCCCCAGACTATGCACATGCCCAAGGACAAATTTGCAACACCAAGATCTGATCAAGACATGAAAGGATCATCTCTTTGAGGAATAAGAGAGCTGGTCCGGGAGATCAACACAACGATGACAAGCCAATGTAGCAAGATATCGTCAAGGGAGAAAGCCTCCCATGCTGGGCAGGCGAGCTCGGCAAGGTCGGGATCGCCCGGAAGAAAGCCTCTGAGATCGCCTCACGAGGCCTGCCGGGGCTCACGGAGGCAAACCACCACCTCACAATGACACCCGTCGTCAATCAGTGCGGTGTCAAGCTCCCAGGTGACTCCGTGGCAGCCCCTTGCCACATGGCAGCCACTTCCTACAGCAAAAACCTCCAAGTGACACGCGTCCTGAGACGTGCCAAGCAAGCAGGCGCGAAGCTGGCGAAGCAGCCCGGCAGGGCCTACCGGGTGAGCCGTGATGTGACACTAAGTGACGCATTTAATGTGCTCTGTCAGGCTGCAGAGTTAGGTATGATAACACTATTTGCTATCTAGTCAGCATGGTAAGACTGATTTTCAACTATTGTGACCCCTTAATCTATAAAAGGAGACCCAAGGAGATCAGAGAAGGGATTCGGCCATTTTGAACCCACACACTCATACGCGTGTAGCGATTCTCGCCCCGAGGATACCTTGCCGTGCAAGGGCGCCGTGCTCTTTTCCACATTCCACAATCAATCGACCAAAGCAGGGGTAGGGTTTTATGCCTCACGGCATAACGAACCTAGGTAAAAACTGCCCGTCTGATCTTTGTCATGCTGCGCTACGCTTCTGTGCTCTTTGTGCAACGTGCCCATCCCCCCGCCGAACCAAAAGTGACTCATGTCCCATAGGTGGCCGTGGTTCCCGCGACATCTTTGGTGCGCCAAGTAGGGGGATTACTATCGTAAACCCGAGAGTGTGAGCAACGCATCATCTTTATCACCAGCTTCATCATCTTTGGCTCCATCGACCAT
The DNA here is from genome assembly GCA_902687465.1 of Secale cereale. Taxonomy (NCBI): domain Eukaryota; kingdom Viridiplantae; phylum Streptophyta; class Magnoliopsida; order Poales; family Poaceae; genus Secale; species Secale cereale. The sequence continues at coordinate 307,233,667 of LR738712.1, read as the reverse complement.
GGCGCCCAAGAAGAAGTCCGGTGCTGCAGCTCACCCGTCCACTTCGAGGGTCTCGCTACCGCGGCCGCCGACACCGCGGGAAATGCGGGGACACATGGGAATGCATACGTTGTGGGGGGACGTGGCCGGCGCAGGCGGTGTTGTTAGCCCTCAAGTGCCTCCGCCTCGTCACTATGCCATCCAAGCGGCTGGCTACCAGCGATGAGAGCATGGCCTGATCGCCACCGGCCCCATCAGGAACCGGGCAACACTACGATCCACATCATCATCACCTATGCCAAACATCGCCTCAGAGGCTATGACGCGGCCCCAACTGCTGCTGAGATTTCTGTTTGCAGTCAATCATATGGATGAATGGCGAGCAAACATCTAGAGTCTGATTGGTTTCGCTGAGGAGGGAGGATCACAACGAGCTGGGCCATCACAGCCTCCAAGCGATGGTCACGGCCCACGCTGTTGGCCGTACTATAGGGGCCACCCCCACGGATGTTGTCCCCGCCACGGCAGCCAGCGCATGAGCCACACAACTAGGAGCCTGACAATGTTTCGATGGCCTTGTCGGACCCTCGAGTGCATCAAGGCCAACAGCGAGCCCCGGAGGGCAGATAGAGGGAGCGCGTGCGTCACCATCGAGCAACACCGTGGTGACCACTGCTTGCCCGATGGGCATGATGGTCCCAATGTCGATGAGCCCTGGCTTCACCCGTGAGCTGCGACAAGTTCGTTGGCCGTCTGCTAGCATGTTCAAGCCAGAAATTCCAGAGAAGTATGACGAAAGATTGAACCCAGCAAAGTTCTTGAGCATCTACACTATGGTTGTTCAAGCTGCCAGGGGAAGATATGAGAAGGTATTTGCCAACTACGTCCCATTGGCGCTCAATCCAAATGTGAGGTCTTGGCTGATGCATCTGCCGGAGAACTCCATTTGGACCTGGGCTGACCGGGTCCATGAGTTCTTTGGGGCCTTCATGGACGGCCACCGAGAACTGGGGCGGACCAATGATTTGAAGTTGCTCCCGCGGAAGGGAGGAGAGACTCTACAGAAGTACATGTAGAGGTTTAGCCGAGTGCACGGAAATATTCCACACATTCCCCCGGCAGCAGTAATATCAGTGTTCCAGTACAACGTGGTCAACCGTCGGATACATTTCAAGATGAACGTATGATTGCCCAAGACTGTGAAGGAACTTTACACCTTCGTGGACAAGTGTGCCCGGGTGGAATAATGGAGGAAACTCCCTGGAGAAGAGAATGGCGTCGACATGGACTCAGAAGATGACGATGATGCCACCAGTCAGAAGAACAAGAACAAGAAGCACAACAAGTAGCACAAGGATAAGGTAGTGATGACAGTTGAGGGATCGAGCATGCCTAGTACCAGCAAGCGGGCTAAGGCTGAGGCCCCCGGCAAGGAGGTTGCCGCGTGCAACAATTGCTGAGAAGCTGTAGCTGCCGAGGAGGCTGGGAAGAGTGATGGCCCGTACTGCAAGATCCATCAGACCAAGGGCCATGATCTCCAGGAGTGTCATCAGGTTGAGCATCTTGTCAAGAAGTAGATGGATGAATAGGAGAAGCGAGATAAGAAAAAAGTTTAGAATGGCGCTGGCGGAAAGGGCTGGGGCGGTGAAGCAAATGACCACGGCAAGGCTCTTGGGAACCAAGGGAAACCCGCTAGGAGCCGTAAGAAGGAGGATTGCAATGAAGAGAGTGATGGAGGGGATGAAGAGGAAACCAGTGAGCAGGAGTTCTAAAAGGCCACTGACGCCCTGTGCATTGACAGGGCTGTATCTCTGCATTCCTCTCATCGCCAATTTAAATAGTAGGCGCGTGAGGTCAATGTTGTGGAGCTAGCAATAGAATTTTGGAATCCGCTCAAGAGGTCTCGCACACCCATCATCTTTGACGAAGAGGGCCACCGTGTCCGCACTGCCGCGGTAGGGTGCTTTGCATTGTTGGTCTCAGCAACAATCTGCAACCTCAACGTCATAAGGATGTTGGTTGATGGCGGGGCCGGGTTGAATCTGATTTCCCCAAAGGTCATCAGCAGACTCCACATAGCAGAGGAAGAGGTTGAGATTACCGGCACGTTTCAAGGAGTTAATCCCGGTAGGAGCCGTCGTAAAGAAAAGATAACATTGCTGGTAATATTCGGGGAGAATTGAACTACCGGACTGAGAAGGTTGTGTTCGATGTGGTCCACCTCACCCTGCTGTACAGTCGAATCCTTGGACGCACAGCTCTGGCAAAATTCATGGCGGCATCCCACTATGCCTACAACACCTTGAAGATGCCAGGGCCAATGGGAGTCCTTTCCATTCCATTAGACAAGAAGGACGCAATCATTTGCGTGGATAAGATGTACATGGATGCAGTTGCGGCAGAGGCCACGGAGATAACCATTCCCACCAAGGAGAGCAAGAAAAAGAAGATAGATGTTAAGAGCCCCGGCGAGTAGCCCGGGAAGCGCGCCTCTATGGTACGCGCTACGCCCGTTGATGACTTGTCGGAGAGTTCCAACAACAAGAGATCCAAAGTCGCTACACCTGCTATGAAGAAAGTCCCGGCAGGGCTGGATGGCACTGATGGTACTTTTACTATCAGTGCCACCCTTGAAAACAAATAGGAAAGCGCGCTCGTTGCCTTCATGCGGGCGAATGTCAATGTGTTTGCATGGCAACCATGTGACATCCCCGGTGTTCCCTGGGAGGTAATCGAGCACCACCTTGATGCTTGCCCACATGCCCAGCCCGTCAAGTAGAAGGTCCGAAAGCAAGCTTTGGAGCAGCAGTAGTTCATTGCCGAGGAAATTAAGAAACTTGAGGCAATTGGTTTGGTTAGAGGAGTGATGCATCCAACAGGGTTAGCAAACCCAGTGCTCGTATGCAACGCTAATTGAAAATAGAGGCTGTGCATATATTTCACTGATCTGAACAAGGCCTGCCGGAAGGACCCATTTCCCTTGCCGCACATCGACCAGATCTTAGACTCCACTTCAGGTTGTGACTTGCTCTCTTTCTTGGATGGATATTCTGGGTACCATCAGATTTTTATTTCCAAGGAACACGAAGAGATGACCTCATTCATCACCCCCATGTGGCACACACTGCTTCGTGCGCATGCCTTTCGGGTTGAAGAGTGCTAGGTCTACTTTGGCAAGGGTAGTCCAGATTGGTTTTGAGTCGGAGCTACACAGGAACATTGAAGCCTATATGGATGATATGTTGCTCAAGACCAAGGACAGATCTACCCTCATCCAGGATTTAGAAGAGACATTTGCCCGTGTTCAAAAGATCAACTTGAAGCTGAATCTGGAGAAGTGTGTGTTTGGCGTTCCTTCCGGCAAGCTACATGGTTTCTTTCTGTCCCACCGCGGGATAGAGGCCAACCCTAATAAGATCAAGGCTATCAAGCAGATTCAGGCACCATAGATAGTTAAGGATGTCAGGCGTTTGACAGGGTGCATTGTCGCACTTAGCAGATTCATCTCCAAGTCTGCTGAGCGCGCCTTGCCGTTATTCAAGATCTTAAAGATGGCAGGACCCATGTGGACCCGGAAGCAGATATAGCACTACAAGAGTTGAAGACATACTTGTCCTCTGTGCCTACCTTGGTTTCTCCCAAACCACAAGAGCCATTCCTGCTATACCTAGCGGCAACTAATCAAGTGGTTAGTGCAGCACTAGTTGCACAGCGGGAAGTAGTGGAAGAAACAACCTCAGCTATTGTCCCCTCCAGAGAGAAGAATGCGAGCATCTCAGCAAGGTCAGATATGGGTCAGGACAAGGAAGAGCACGGGAGCGGAAACAACCCCAAGGACGCGGCAATGAAGAAAGTGGTGCAGCGCCCGGTGTACTTCGTCAGCTCCCTATTGTAGGGGGCTAGATCCAGGTACTTTGGCGTGCAAAAATTGATTTTTGGCCTAGTCATGTATAATGCCCAAGATGCGACTATATTTCCTACGTGTCGAGAGACGACTTAGAGGCATAATCGCAAGAAGGTTATCTTCACACATTCCCATGTACAAGAACAATGAAAAAAAATACATAGTTGGCTTACAATCGCCACTTCACACAATGCATAAATAAGTCATACATTCAGCCAAGTACAATCATGGTCCGGCTACGGACAAATCCAAATGAAAAGAAGATAACCACCCACTATGCCCGATAGGCCCTAGTAGGAACCACTACTGACCGTCGGGAAACGTCACGTACATACGTCCATGTTCCTCGTGGAACTCCCACTTGAGTTCATGGCCATCAACTTAATCGTACTCGGTTGTACCTGCACCTGTGTCTGTAGTAAACTGTGAGTCACGAGGACTCAGCAATACCATTCCCGGGTATGAAAACTACAAAAGCCTTTGGGTAAGGAGAAAGTGTATAAGTGGGCTGCTGCAAGTGCTAAGTGTAGATGAGGTGGCTTGCTTACGTATCATCAGAGCGAGAAGAGAAATGAAAGCCATCGGTCATGAACCAATTCATGATCACGAGATGATCCTGTCTACCTACGAGCCATCCATAACCCAGCCATGTTCTCTTCCCGAACTCCCTACAAAAGACACCATCACGACTATTCACACGGTAGTGTATTATGTTTGAGGTTTTGTGTCAAGTTATCTACAATCGGATATTAACAAATTCCAGTCCGCCACATAACCACGGGCACGGATTTCGAAAGATGATAACCCTGCTGGGGTGTCCTAACTTAGCCCATCACAAGCTCTCGCAATCAACAGAGGTAGAAAACCCTTATCTTAGGGACTACCCGATCAGACTCGGAATCCCGGTGTACAAGATATTTCGACAATGGTAAAACAAGTCCAGCAAGACCTCCCGACGTGCCGACACCCATATAGGAGCCGCGCATATGTCGTCTGAGCCCACAATTGGATGGGACATCCTACAGGTATATACCAAATACCTCGGGTTTTCCCAAGGCGGCCCCGCAGTCTGCCCAGTTTGGACCAACACTCATGAGGAGCACTGGCCCGGGTTGTTAATTAAGTCCTCGGGTGCTAGCCGGTCCCTATGCGTGATTTAGTTAGTAGGCAAATGGTAAAACCAAGGATGGGCCTTGTTGGAGGAGTTTTATTCAAAGTGAACTATCAAGAGGGCCCCATAAACCCCAACCGCGTTAGGAACACAAAATCAAGGAACATAAAACTGGTATATCGGTTCCTAAGGTGGCATGAGTGGAACAAAACACCGAGCAAAAGGCCAGGCCTTCCACCCATTGCCATGTAGATAGGTGCATTAATATAAATAATAGATATTGTGTTATTCCCAAAAACCCAATCCACATGGAGCAAACTTCATAGTCACCTGCAACTAGCAACGCTATAAGAGGGGGCTTGAGCAAAACCGTAACTTAGCCAAACAATGGTTTGCTAGGTGGGTACTAAGAGGTTTCATGGCAAGGTGGGGGCTGACATGCAAAAGGATAGGTACCACGACAAAGCAATAGAGCGAGGCGTCTAGCATAGCAACAATAGAGGTGATATCAAGGAATGATCATCTTGCCTGAGACCCCGCAAGGAAGAATAACGAGTCCGTGAAACGGAAGTAGTCGAACGAATCCTCACAACTCCGGAACGAAACCGAAGCTAACGAGAGAAGCAAAACGAAAAGAAGCAAACAACATGGTAAACACACATATCATAACCATGGAATGATGCACAAACAAGTATGTTGCATGTCCGATTTAAAGATGCAAGGCATGGCAAAGTGCACAAACAATACTACAAGTTAAGAGGAGCTCAATATGCAACGAATTGCATATTGACAGAACACCACATTCTATTTATTTAGTAGACTCTCGTTTATGTAGACAGCAATATTAAATGTTCTTTAACATGGCAAGAGGTGAAGCATGAGCAAACTACACTAACTAGGCATTTCAAATGAGGCGGGAAATAACAAACAATAATTCCAGAAAATCCCTATGTGCATATTTTGAATTTGGTGTTGCTCTGCCTATTACCATATTTTAATGTTGTTAAACAGCAAAACAAAGTGCACCAAGTTATTCAACACATACTTCCACCCCGTTTACATATGAAGTTTATTAAAAACCGAGCTACAATTATTTAGTTATTAATTAAACCATTTTAACATGTTATTTAAACAAAATAAAGCAAACATCAAGTTTAAACATTTTAAACATGGAAGAAAGTTGGTTATAATGAAACTAGATGAAATTCTAAGCATTTTTCATATGTAAAGTTTCTACATATATTGCACGGTTGTGTAGTTATTATATGCATGATCATTGGGGAGTTTTCTGTAAAACTGCAGTCTCTGGAATAATTAGAAAATTGTCCTGGCAATGAAGAAACAAAACAGGCCGAAATTGACTAGGAGCTGGGCTCTCACGATGGGCTGAGGCCCAGATCTGTGGAGAGGGAGGCCAGCAGGGGCGCGCTGGGCCAGGAGCGGTCAACGTGAGGAACCCGGGCGCGACGCCCTCTGCTCGATAGAGAGCAAAGCAGCGGCAGCACTAGAGCTCATGGCGGCGACTTGATGCAGAGCAGGTGGGCGGCGCTGCAGCTGTTCAAGGCGAAGGAGGGACTTGGGGACGAGCACCCCGGCGAGGGACTTGGGCGAGGCAGTAGGTGAAGGAGAGGCCTCAGCGGTGGGTGACAGGACTTGTAGGTGCGGCGAGGCGATGAACTCTGCCGGCGGTGGTGGGAACAGCCGGATCTGGGACAGAGGCGATGACTTGGAAGGGGAGCAGCGCGGCTCCCGGCAGGACCCAGGCGGCGAAGGGCGTTGATGCTGGAGAGCGGCGGCGGCAAACTTGGCGCTTGGGGCTACCTCCGACAACGCGCGAACGGCTGGGATGGATGACGGAGCATGGATCTGGTCGAGGAGGAGGTGGATCCGGGCTGTCAAGGCAGAGTAGCGGCTGATGCGGGCGGAGGAACCACGGCGGCCGAACGGCTACGAGGGAGCGGCAAGAGGAGGGAGACGTGAAGGTAGATCAACACAGGAGGGAGGGAAGAGACGCGATGGAGAAGGCAGGGGAATGGCGCAGAGTGCTTGGACAAGGCATTTGGCATGGTGGCTTCGGGAGCTCGGCATCGAGCCTCCTGCTCGATCGGAAGACAGAGCTTGGTGGTTGGCTGGGGGTCGAGCGAAGTAGGTGGTTGGTTGGTCGGGCGCTGAAGATGAGGGAGATTGTAATGCCCAGTATGAAACTATGCCTCCCACGTGTCGAGGCACGACTTAAAGGCATAATCTCATACTAGAATGATCTCAAGTATGGTATCTTTGCACAACTCATGTAAAAGAAGGGATGAAAATGTAAAAGAGTAGTTGGCTTACACTCGCCACGTCACACAATGAAATACATTAACATACATCATCCAATAACATCAGAGTCTGACTACGGACAAAGATCCAAATGAAAGATACCATAAATAAAGCAACACAAGGTCCCGATCATCCTAGTAAGAGCCCTACCGATTCTCTGGGTAAGACACGTAGTAACGTCCAGGCTCTTCATCGAACTCCCAATACAACTCTGAACCACCACCTGTGTAGTTCTCATCGGTACCTGCATCTGGTGTTGTGTAGAATCTATGAGCCACGGAGGACTCAACAATCCAGTTCCCGTGTAGCAATACTATCAAAGCCTTAGGTGTGGAAAAGGCTTAAAACAAGGTTGCAGCAGCACTAGCAGTAACTTATGGGTTTAGAGCGAGAAGTGAAGTTGCCAACGATCATCAGAGTGATCATGAAGTGATCCTAACTACTCACGTCAAACATAACCCCACCGTGTTCACATCCCAAACCCCTTCGGAAAGTGACCATCTCGGTTACTCACGCTGGTAGTGTATTATGAACATGGTGTCAAGTTTTCTACAACCGGATATTAACAAATTCCCATCTGCCACATAACCGCGGGCACGGCTTTCGAAAGATCAAACCCTGCAGGGGTGTCCCAACTTAGCCCATCACAAGCTCACGATCTGCGGAGTCGCAACTCCAAGGTGGGAAGACTCGAGTATTCTCGGAATCCCGTGCTCAAGATATTCCGACAAAGGTAAAACTAATCCAGCAAGACCTCCCGGCATGACGACACCCTGACAGTAGCCGCGCGTATGTAGTCTCAGGCCACGACCGGATGAGCACTACCTACAGCAACCGAAGATCCCAGCGAACTGGGTGGCACCGCAAGTGGCTGTAGTTTGGACCAACACTCATGAGGAGCACTGGCCCGGGGGTTGTCAATTAAGTCCTCGGGATAGCTAGTCCCTATGCAAGTTTTAGTTGTTAGGAAAATGGAGTACCAATGTCGGGCCTTGCTGGAAAAGCTTTACGCTAAGCGGGTTATCGAGGGGGTCCCATAACCCAAACCGTGTTAGGAACGTATAATCAAGGAACATAACACCGGTTTAACGGCTCCTAAGGTGGCATGAGTGGAATAAAATGACAAGCAAGAGGCTTAGCCTTCCACCCATTACCAATATATAGGTGCATTAGTTTAACTGTTTATATATTGTGATATCCCAACAATAACTTCATCACGAAGTAAGAATCTTCAAATCTTCACCTGCAACTAACAACGCTATAAGAGGGGCTGAGCAATGCGTACCTAGCCAAACAACAGTGTGCTAGGAGCGGGGTTAAAGAGTTTCATGGCAACAATAGGAGGCTGACAAACAGACATAGGCATCGAGGCAATATCTAAAGAGCGAGACATCTAGCATAGGCAAAGATAGTTGTGATATCTGTGTATATTCATCTTGCATGTTGAGTCGTCGATGGGATCGTAACCTTGCTCCTCAAACTCAACCTCGGTAGGAACCTCATAATCCGAATCGGCTCCCGGCTCTACTCAACACAAGAACACAACATGGCACAACATCAAATACGATGGAATGCACAATCAACATGATGCAAGTCAAAATAGGGGATGCGAGTATGATGTGCGTATGCATGTGGAAGCACTAGAGCCTAAGGAGAAGATGATGGAAAAGGCCTCATCTTGGAAAACCAAGCAAGCCACTGGATAGAGGGGAATATTTCGGTTGAAATCGATATAAAAATCACCGGAAACGGACGCACGGTTTGCAAATGGCAAGCAAAACAATATTGACACAAAACTGCAGTTTGCAACAACATGGTATCTTTGGAGCAAGAAATAATTATGCTACAGTACTCAAACATGGAGACAAAGGGCATGGATGTGAAATAGACATTATACTTAACAAGCATGAACTTAGAACACACCCAAAAACCTACTGGAACACATTTAACCAAGCATGGCAAATTGCAATAAATTTATCCAGACTTAGTCAAAATCTGGGAAGGAAAAAACATCATCACGATGCTGCCTTCGGAGGCACAAAACCACAAGCATATCAACTCTACTAAGTATATAAAGATCATGGACATGTAATAGACATTGAATACGTCAAACAACTCCACTGGAGCAACACCATAGGAGGCATGGATCAATAACAACAAGCTTCACCAAGTTGATAATGCTGATAAAAACCTGACAGGTAAATTTATAGCAACTTGAGAGCAAGAAATAAATAAGCTACATCGGGCCATATATACAAATAAGGGCATGGATGGATAGAGCATAACATGGACAACAAGACATGATCATTTGACATACTAAAACATGCATGGATTTGAGTGAGGCATCAAGCAAACATAGCATCAGGTTTAACAGATTCCAGGCTTAGCAGTTTTTTCACTAAGTATAAAATAGCAACATTGGCATGGCATGTTTACAAGCTTGTTTAAGTCACCTCAAGGCATATCATGGAAAGTGGATTGCACCACAGCAAAGACCATATGATTGTGATTCTAAAACATATTGACATGTGACATGAAGACAAACACATCAATAGCTATGAACAAGTGAAATCAGCATCTCATAACAAGTTTCGGCACTTAACAGCCACATGCACATTTGCAATAGAGATTAACATGGCAATATGACATCTAACATGAATGCTACAGAAACCATCATGTAGAGCACTTCACGATGAACATTTTGATATATCATATGCTCCATTTGGACCAACATGCACAAAGTTATCAACACCACAAGCATGCAACAAAATTTCAGATAACAGTAGTTTTAAACATATAGCACTCTTGCAACGGTGATTAAGGCATCAAGATGACCTCAAACAAGCATGCCATAGTGGAACAAAATGAAGAGAACATCTCAACAAACATTTTGACATATCATATGCATCATTTGGATAACCACACAGAAAGTTACATGCACTCAAAGATGCACACAAATTTACAACTCCCAGGGAGTTTGTGGAATTTTATACCTCCCGAAAGTCAAAGGGACGGATCCGTGCGGGACGGAGGGATCCGGGCTGCGGGACGGTGTTTAGATCGGGGGACGGGTGGATCTCGTCCACCCAGACCCGATCTGGATTTGGCCGGCTCCAGCGAGGCGGCGGTGATAGCCGAAGCGAGCCGGCGGCGAGGCGGCGGCCGGGGCGGTGGCGGAGGCCGCGGTGGTGGCGGCGGTCGGCTGCAGGAGCGGTGGCCGGCGACGGGGAGGCGTGGAGGCGGCCACGGTGGTGGCGGCGAGGAGCGCCCGGCGGCGGCGGGGCGGGAGGCGAGGCCGAGCGGCGGCGGACGTCGGGCGTGAGGGCGAAGGCGGCTGGGCCGGGAGGGCCCGGATCGGGCCGCGCGGGCCCTGTCCGGCGGAGATGTGGGCGCGGCGAGGCGGCCAACCCGGTGATGACACGTGGCGCGGCGGTGGAAGCTGGACACGTCCGGCCGGGTTGGACGTGTCCAGCGGTGTTGGGGAGGAGATTGCTAGGCTTTTGCCCGAAAAAATGGACATGGGGGACGTTTTTATAGGCATAGGGAGCTAGGGAGGTCCAAATGGGGAGCGGTTTTCGCCCACACGATCACGATCCAACGACCGAGAGGATGAGATTGGTTGTGCTGGGTTTGTGGGCTGTTGTGGAGGGGGTCTTGGGCCAAAAGGAAGAGGAGCTTTTAGCCCACTAGGTTAACGTTGGAGTATCAGACGAACTCCAAACGCGCTGAAACATGACAGGCGGCCTACACGTACTTAAACAACAATGCACGACAAGTATCACCTCATTCTGGGAACGTTACACGGCCACACACGAAAGAAGGACTCGGGGGTGCCACGGCACGTGTGTGAGTGTCGGAACTCAAAACGGACAACGGGAAGAGACGGGCATGACTGGGTGCAAGTGGCAACACGAATGCAATGCAATGCACATGACAATATGACGTGCATGAAATGCACACATGCACACGACAAAATGAAGAAACCCGAAATGAAAGAAGATCCAAGAATGGAATTGTTGAAGTCAACGTTTCATATATTGCCATAAATGGAAGGTATCATATATGGGGTGTTACAAACTCTCCTACACTACAAAAAGATCTCGTCCCGAGATCTAGGACTGGAAGAAGGAGGGATACTCCGAACGAAGGTGATCTTCTCGTTCCCACGTAGCTTCTCGGTCGGTATGGTGTGACCACTTTACTTTCAAGAACTTGATGGACTTGTTGCGGGTTTTGCGCTCAGTTTATTCAAGAATAGCAACAGGGTGCTCACGATAAGATAAGTCTTGTTGAAGATCAATCTCCTCGAACGGAATGGTGCGTTCAGGTGTCTTGAAGCACTTGCAGAGTTGAGACATGTGAAACACATCATGAACATTTGCAAAGTTGGAGGGAAGCTCGAGTTGGTAGGCTGGATCGCCTCTCTTGCCAAGAATCTTGACAGGGCCCACGTATCTCGGAGCAAGCTTTCCTTTGATACCAAATCTTTGGGTTCGTTTCATAGGAGAAACACGGAGATAAACATGGTACCCAATGTTGAAAGCCAAATCACAATGCTTGCCGTCATAGTAGCTCTTTTGACGCGATTGCGCGGTTTTGAGATTCTCACGTATGACTTTGCACATTTCTTCGGCTTCTGAGATCAAATCATTTCCAAGAAGTTGACGTTCACCAGTCTCGGACCAGTTGAGAGGGGTACGGCACTTTTTGCCATAGAGGATTTCAAAAGGATCTTTGCTGGCACTTGCTTGGAAACTGTTGTTGTAGGAGAATTCGGCAAACGGGAGACAATCTTCCCACTTCATGACAAAAGAGATGACACAAGCTCTCAGCATGTCTTCGAGGATCTGTTTCACTCTTTCGACTTGACCACTAGTCTGAGGGTGAAACGCAGTGCTGAAACAAATCTTAGTGCCCATGGCTGACTGAAAGGAGTCCCAGAACTTGGATGTGAACAAACTTCCACGGTCTGAGGACATGAGTTGAGGCATGCCATGCAAAGAAACAATTCTGGAGGTGTACAGCTCCGTCAGCTGAGCTGCGTTGATGGATTCTTTGACGGGAAGGAAATGAGCTACTTTAGTTAGCTTGTCAATCACTACAATGATAGCATCATTCCCCTTCTTGGACTTAGGAAACCAAGTGATGAAATCCATCTCAATGTGGTCGAATTTCCACTCGGGAATAGGTAGAGGTTGAAGGAGACCGACTGGACGTTGATGCTCTGGCTTCACTCTTCTGCAGACATCACATTCATTCACGAATTGGGCAATCTCCCTTTTCATGCGAGTCCACCAGTATGATTGCTTGAGGTTATGGTATATCTTAGAACTTCCGGGATCAATCAAGAGGAGGGAGTCATGTGCTTCGTTCATTATGAGGTTCCTGAGATCACCCTTGGGAACCACAATTCTGTACTCAAAGAACAAGGTGTCTTTCTCATCAACGCGATAGCACTTGTATTTGGGAGTACCCTTAGCAATACCATGTTTCACTTTCTGCACCATAGCATCACTGAGCTGGGCCTCACAGATCTCATCTTCCAAGGTAGAAGCAACTTGAAGATATGCAAGAAAGCCTTGCGGAACAACTTGGAGGTTGAGCTTCCTGAATGATTCACAATGTTTAGGCTGGAACGGTTTGAGAAGGAGACTGTTGCAATATTCCTTTCTGCTCAAGGCATTTGCAATGACATTGGCCTTGCCAGGTGTGTACTCAATGCTTGGATCATACTCTTGGATCATCTCAACCCAATGAGTCTGGCGAAGGTTCAGGTTTGGCTGTGTGAAGATGTACTTCAAGCTCTTGTGATCGGTGAAGATGTCCACTTTTCTGCCGAACAGAAGGTGTCTCCACGTGATCAAGGCATGTACAACTGCTGGTAGCTCGAGATCATGTGTGGGGTAATTCTTCTCATTTGGTTTCAACTGACGAGAAGTGTATGCCACAATCTTGTTGTCTCACATGAGAACACCGCCAAGACCTTGCACAGAAGCATCACAAAAGACTTCATAGGGCTTGGACTCATCCGGAGGAGTAAGAACCGGAGCAGAAATGAGGTTCTCTTTGAGTGTTTTGAATGCCACATCACAATCAGGAGTCCAGTTTTACTTGACATTCTTCTGCAATAGGTTGGAAAGAGGCTTGGCAATCTTGGAGAAGTTCTCAACGAACCTTCTACAATAGCTAGCGAGACCAAGGAAGCTTCGGAGTTGCTTGACATTTTGCGGAGGTTCCCAGTTGCCAATAGCTTCAACTTTCTCAAGGTTCACAGAAATGCCCTCGGCAGAGATAATATGGCCAAGATATAGGACTTTATCCAGCCAGAATTCACACTTGGAGAACTTCACATACAACTTGTGTTCATGGAGCCTGTCCAGGACCAAGCGGAGGTGCTTGGCATGGTCTTCTTCATTCTTGGAGAATACCAAGATGTCATCCAGATAGACGAGAACAAATTCATTGGTGTAGGGGTTGAATATGAAGTGCATCATCCTCGACAAAGTGGGTGGAGCATTTGCGAGGCCAAATGACATGACCGTGTATTCATAGGAGCGATAGCTTGTTCTGAATGCGGTCTTGTGAATATCCTCTTCACGGATACGAATCTGACGGTAACCCATCCGGAGATCGAGCTTCGAGAACACCCTTGCTCCTTTGAGCTGCTCGAACAATTCATTGATATTGGGGAGCGGATACTTCTTCTTTATTGTCTTCTTGTTCAATGGCCGGTAATCAACGCAAAGGCGTTCCGTGCCATCCTTCTTCTTGACAAATAGAACACCACAGCTCCAAGGAGAAGTACTAGGCCTGATTAGACCCATACGTTCTTTCTCATCGAGTTCTTTCTTCAACTCCTTCAACTCATCAGGAGAAAGCTTGTACGGATGCCGACATGCTGGCTCGGTACCGGGCTCGAGTTCAATGACGAATTCAACTTGACGATGTGGAGGCATGCCTGGAAGCTCTTCAGGGAAAACATCTTCATATTCATTGACCACCGGAATCTAAGAAATGGCATTAATCTCGCCCTTGTCATTGAGAGAGAATAACCTGATTGTGTTATCTCGAGAGGCGAAGATAATCACGTCTTCGTCAGGACGAGTAAGCTTGAGTTCCGTATTTGCACAATCAATGTTTGCATCATGCTTGGAAAGCCAATCCATCCCAAGAATAAGATCAATGTCGGAGTTGCCGAGAATAACCAGAGAAACCAAAAAACGATCACCCATATGAATAGATACATCCGGAATAACTGAGTTGGAAGTCATTTGCAATCCTGGAGAAATAATCTTTAAAGGTCTAGGAATGCTCTCCGAAACCAAGTCATGCTTAGCAACAAATGGTCTTGAAATGAAAGAAAGCGATGCACCCGAATCAAACAATACTTTTGCAGGAACAGAGTTAACTGGACGGTTACCAAGTATTACATCTAATTTTTTTTTTGCCTGAGCTGCATTCATGATATTCACTCTTGCTGTCTTGGGATTGTGCTTGACAATATCATTGTTGACAGGTGAAGGAGGCGGAAGGCGTCTTTGAGTACACTTGTGTGCATAGTGACCTTTCTGGCCACACTTGTTGCAAGTCACTTCTGAGAGAGGCCAGTGATAAGGACCACTTGATCTTGAAGCTTGAAACTGAGGCTTGGACTGATTGCTTTGGTTGGGTGGGTGGGAGAAACCATGGCCACCAGAGTGCTTGTTGTTGTTTGGAAGACGGAGCACTGGAGGAGGCGGAAGCCAGTACTTCTGCTACTTTGCAACCACTTGGGAAGTAGAGGAGGAGTGAACAACATCTCTGATCCTCTTTTTGGAAGCTTCAATCTTGAGCTGGGCTGCCTCTTGCTTAAGAGCCATGTTGTAGAATTGATCAAATTCGTCCGGCTCGAACAAGGTGAGAGCTAGTTGGAGTTCATCCTTTAGACCACCATGGAACTGATAAATCTTGCTCTTAGCATCAGGAATGTCTTGCTTCGCATAGCGGGCAAGATTCAGGAACTTGACATTGTATTGATAGAAGGACATGGTGCCTTGTTTCAGGTTGCAGAATTGCTCATGCATGCCTTCAATGACACTGGTTGGAATGTGGTGAGAGCGGAAATCCTTGCAGAAGTCAGTCCATTAGATTTCACGTCCACCTCTGGAATCTTTGTACTGTTGCCACCAATCAGCAGCTTGATCTTTGAGTTGGAAGGCGGCAAACTTGACATAATCCTCAGGTCTCACGTTACTACATTCAAAGTGTTTCTTCATGTCTGTTATCCAGCCTTCAGCATCTAGCGGATCCACAAAGTAACTGAACGACTTCGGTTGGTTTGCCAGGAATTGGTTGAGGGTTGCAAAGTGAGGTTGATTGAACAGATTGCCTTGGCCTTGGTTCCCATGACCACCTTGATTTGCTTGGTTGGCTTGAATGTTCTGCATCATTTGCATAAGCATCTGGGTGTTCTGGTTGGTCGCTTGCATAATTGCTCTACAGGCCTTAGACAGAGGAGGAGGGGAAGGAGGATGTTTAGGAACTTGTTCACCCTCTGGGTTAGCATTGGGAACCTTCTTAGGAGCCATCCTGAAGGAGATGACAACTATTAGCCATTGATTGAAATATATAAGCTGAATCAACGGCTAGAATTTGCAACATAAGTCTTCACAAGAACATTCGAACAAAATGAACGAATGTAATCCATAGTTTCATGGTACAACAATCTTCTCGAGAAGCCACTTGGGAGAACAAAAGGTAAATAAAAACAACAAGGAGCAAATAGAGCAAACACAAGATAGAAGCTTCGTTCCACATGTTCGTGCTGAAAGCTCATGGAACGTGTTACAAAAGGGTTTTGCAATCCCTAGATCAGCATAGCCAAGGACCCATTAAGATGCAACTCCCAATTGGAACAACGCCCATAAAACCACTTCTCTCAATGTTGAACCCCGAACTCCATATCATGCATTCGTTGGAAGAATGCATACGAGCTACTAGAAGAACACCACCTATTAATTTCCGAAGGTTTCCGGTTATGCAATCGGGTGTTGGGGATACAGGGGAAGCAGCACGCACTCAACTCTAATCCTACATCCAGCTGTATCCATCCTTCAACACATAACCAGTCATTTTCGGAAACCGTTTACCTCGGACCTTCGAAACGCTTCTGCTATACAAGCTGTGGCAATACTCCTGAACTACCTCCCCAGTACTGGGTGATGTCGGGGTTATCTCACCACTAACCGCATAGAAGAGTTTTCGATGTCGGGCATCTTAAGTATTCTAGAACCGCTACGATAGATTTGTGACGACAACACCTCGGAGCTAAACTCCCCGGGACACTGCCACAACCCCTAAATGACAGGAAGAATCGAGAACAATGTTCTCGTCACAAAGATATCGGAACAATCCAAACAATACTCACGTGATCCTAAAAAAATTAGTGAATTTTTGAGAGTAGAAGAGATAGAACATCGTCAGGAGTCCCCGCCAGAGTGATAAAGGGATGAGGAGTAAAAAGAAATCCTACTCTCCGATATATATAGGACTCAAAACATTTTCATGTGTGTGCCTAGACTCAACCGTCCATGTTTCGTTCAATCAGGGGGCTCCTAGGTCGGAGAAGGCTCTGAATACCAACTTGTAATGCCTAGTATGAGACTATGCCTCCCATGTGTCGAGGCTCGACTTAAAGGCATAATGTCATACTAGAATGATCTCAAGTATGGTATCTTTGCACAACTCATGTAAAAGAAGGGATGAAAATGTAAAAGAGTAGATGGCTTACACTCGCCACGTCACACAATGAAATACATTAACATACATCATCCAATAACATCAGAGTCCGACTACGGACGAAGATCCCAATGAAAGATACCATAAATAAAGCAACACAAGGTCCCGA
The DNA here is from genome assembly GCA_902687465.1 of Secale cereale. Classification (NCBI taxonomy): domain Eukaryota; kingdom Viridiplantae; phylum Streptophyta; class Magnoliopsida; order Poales; family Poaceae; genus Secale; species Secale cereale. Next base: position 307,216,468 of record LR738712.1, on the reverse strand, counting down.
TCATCCTAGTAAGAGCCCTATTGATCCTCTGGGTAAGACATGTAGTAACGTCCACGCTCTTCATTGAACTCCCAATACAACTCTGAACCACCACCTGTGTAGTTCTCATCGGTACCTGCATCTGGTGTTGTGTAGAATCTGTGAGCCACGGAGGACTCAGCAATCCCGTTCCCGGGTAGCTATACTATCAAAGCCTTAGGTGTGGAAAAGGCTTAAAACAAGGTTGCAGCAGCACTAGCACTAACTTACGGGTTTAGAGCGAGAAGAGAAGTTGCCAACGATCGTCAAAGTGATCACGAAGTGATCCTAACTACTCACGTCAAACATAAACCCACCATGTTCACTTCCTAAACTCCTTCGGAAAGAGACCGTCACGGTTACTCACGCTGGTAGTGTATTATGAACATGGTGTCAAGTTTTCTACAACCGGAAATTAACAAATTCCCATCTGCCACATCACCGCGGGCACGACTTTCGAAAGATCAAACCTTGCAGGGGTGTCCCAACTTAGCCCATCACAGGCTCACGATCTGCGGAGTCGCAACTCCAAGGTGGGAAGACCCGAGTATTCTGGGAATCCCGTGCTCAAGATATTCTGACAAAGGTAAAACTAATCCAGCGAGACCTCCCAGCGCACCGACACCCTGATAGTAGCCGCGCGTATCTAGTCTCAGGCCACGACCGGATGTGCACTACGTACAGCAACCGAAGATGCCAGCGAACTGGGTGGCACCGCAACTGGCTCTAGGTTGGACCAACACTCATGAGGCGCACTGGCCCGGGGGTTGTTAATTAAGTCCTCGGGATAGCTAGTCCCTATGCAAGTTTTAGTTGTTAGGCAAATGGAGTACCAATGTCGGGCCTTGCTGGAAAAGCTTTAGCGCTAAGCGGGTTATCGAGGGGATCCCATAACCCCAACCGTGTTAGGAACGCATAATCAAGGAACATAACACCGCTTTAATGGTTCCTAGGGTGGCATGAGTGGAACAAAACACCAAGCAAGAGGCTTAGCCTTCCACCCATTACCAATATATAGGTGCATTAGTTTAACAGTTTATATATTGTGATATCCCAACAATAACTTCATCACGAAGCAAGAATCTTCAAATCTTCACCTGCAACTAACGACGCTATAAGAGGGGATGAGCGATGCGTACCTAGCCAAACAATGGTGTGCTAGGAGGGTGGTTAAAGAGTTTCATGGAAACAATAGGAGGCTGACAAATAGACATAGGCATCGAGGCAATATCTAAAGAGCGAGACATCTAGCATAGGCAAATATAGTAGTGATATCTGGGTATGGTCATCTTGCATGTTGAGTCGTCGGTGGGATCGTAACCTTGCTCCTCAAACTTAACATCGGTAGGAACCTCGTACTCCGAATCGGCTCCCAGCTCTACTCAACACAAGAACACAACACGGCACAACATCAAACATGGTGCAATGCACAATCAACATGATGCAAGTCAAAACAGGGGATGCGAGTATGATGTGCGTATGCATGTGGAAGCACTAGAGCCTAAGGATAAGATGATGGAAAAGGCCTCATCTTGGAAAACCAAGCAAGCCACTGGATAGAGGGGAATATTTCGGTTGAAATCGATATAAAGATCACCGGAAACGGACGCACGGTTTGCAAATGGCAAGCAAAACAATATTGACACAAAACTGCAGTTTGCAACAACATGGTATCTTTGGAGCAAGAAATAATTATGCTACAGCACTCAAACATGGAGACAAAGGGCATGGATGTGAAATAGACATTATACTTAACAAGCATGAACTTAGAACACACCCAAAAACCTACTGGAACACAATTAACCAAGCATGGCAAATTGCAATAAATTTATCCACACTTAGTCAAAATCTGGGAAGGAAAAAACATCATCACGATGCTGCCTTCGGAGGCACAAAACCACAAGCATATCAACTCTACTAAGTATATAAAGATCATGGACATGTAATAGACATGGCATACGTCAAACAACTCCATTGGAGCAACTCCATAGGAGGCATGGATCAATAACAACAAGCTTCACCAAGTTGATCATGCTGATAAAAACCTGACAGGTAAATTTATAGCAACTTGAGAGCAAGAAATAAATAAGCTACATCGGGCCATATATGCAAATAAGGGCATTGATGGATAGAGCATAACATGGACAACAAGACATGATCATTTGACATACTAAAACATGCATGGATTTGAGTGAGGCATCAAGCAAACATAGCATCAGGTTTAACAGATTCCAGACTTAGCAGTTTTTTCATTAAGTATAAAATAGCAACATTGGCATGGCATGTTTACAAGCTTATTTAAGTCACCTCAAGGCATATCATGGAAAGTGGATTGCACCACAGCAAAGACCATATGATTGTGCTTCTAAAACATATTGACATGTGACATGAAGAAAAACACATCAATAGCTATGAACAAGTGAAATCAGCATCTCATAACAAGTTTCAGCACTTAATAGCCACATGCACATTTGCAATAGAGATTAACATGGCAATATGACACCTAACATGAATGCTACAGAAACCATCATGATAAGATGATAAACGTTCACTCGCACACTAGGATCCTTGAAACCATTAGCCCCACCAAGCCACAACGTGGTTGGATAATGACCACGAGCTTTGGCTCTAGGTCGAGAAGACCTTTGCCAATACTCAATCGAGACCCCGCCCCAATACACCAGCCTACTTTGCGTACCCCATAGACTTTAGGGAGTACTCTGAAAAGTTAGGTGTCATATTTATTTGGCGACATACTTGACTACCCGAAGACGAAAGAAGAGCCGTTCAGCTGGTTAGAAGACATTTGAAGACTGCCATGTCAACATGGAAGAACTACACCAACCGCCATCATCAATAAATAAACTTCCACGTCGAAGACCAGGTGTGTCAGCAAACCACTCCTGTCGAAGGAACCAAGCATTTCCATGTCAAAGGGACGCTCACACCAAGATTTAGCGCCCCCTCCAAGGCAACTGCAAGAGGAGGAGTAGACGGTTAACAACTGGAGTTGCCACTTGAGTTACCCCCTGTGCACAATGTATTTCCACACGATACCACTCCGGAAATGTTTCCAACTTCCTAACTAGCCAAGTCTTTGCGAGGACATCAATCACTAAGCCATAGACCTCCAGCTTAGTACGACCTACGTGTGAGACCCATTAGCAACCAAGATTAAACAAAACTCCATGCACGAAGGCACACCATCAAGCACTTCAAGAATCAATGGAGGACTACTCAAAAGCATAAGCAGTATGAGGACGTGAAGACTATTTAGATCCAATTTTGCGTATTCCTTTCTACGCCTAGTCTGGGAATCTCAGGGACGAGATTCTTGTAAGGGGGGTAGGTCTGTCACACCCTGTTTTTCATGCCACAACACTTAAGCTAATAATCATGCTAAAATATGGTTTGACAATTTTTTTGAGTGTTTTGCTCTTTCCTTGATTGAATTTTTGGCCGCTGTTTGCAAGTGCTCTAAATATAAAATAAATCCTCCTACTCTTATACTCCTTCTCCTTGATCCAAACCTTTCCCCAATGATCATGCCTTGTGTATAGGACATAATAGTATTTCCTTACAAAAATATTTTGGCCACAAACTATTTTCTAGATTTAGTTTTCCAAAAGCCCCTGAATTGAGGTTTGCACTGCAAGCACTTCATTTGGGATGTAAAAAATCTTTCAGAGGGTATATTTGAAACCTATTAGGTATAGGACTCCCATAAACCACCAAAATATATTTTTAAAAGGTATTTTCCTATTTTATTTTAAAACTATTTCTTTAGGCCAGAAATGGTCTTTAATAGGTTAAAATTATTTAATTGTTTCAAAAATATTTGAGAAAATCTAGAGAAACTCATAGAACATATATTGTCCATATATAAGAGTTTCAACACATGGTCATGTTCAAAATATTGGTCAGATCCCTCAAAAACCCTTTCTGGATATTTCAAGCTTTTGAAATATTTACAATGGAAATTTTCTTCATTAATTCCAAGAAAATTCTAGCATGTCACATATGGCATATTTGATGATCTTGCAAAGCCTCATGCCTTGAAGATCAAGTAAACACCATCAAACCCCCTCAAAATCATTTATGTCTATTTTGAAGTTTGAGCAACTTTACATTGCCAAACATGTCCAAATGCTCTCAAACTTGGTGCACATGCTAAAACGGTCTAATTATTCATCTATACCAATGGCGCAAGTTTTGGAGAAGGATAACTTGCCCAAAGTGCCCCCAAACCCCTTCGGACCAGATCCAAATTTGAACAACTCTACAATACCAACTTTTTGCTTGTGACCTCAAAATTTGTGGACATGCTCAAAACCCCAAATGGTGACACTACACCAAGTGGTGCATCAAGGAGGAATGATTTGCATGACTAAATCTTGGAAAAGCCATTTCTGTTGATTTCTAGGATTTACCAAAGTTACATTGGCAAGTTTTCCCAAATGAGCTTAAACTTGGTGTAACACCCTATTTCTATATGCCATTTGATCATGTTAAGTCTCATGTCATTTGGAATCAATTTGCTTTCCCAAAACACCATCAAACACCATCTAGAGATTTTCCAAAACTACTATTTTCACCTCTTTCCTTGTTCTCCATAAGCTAAGCTTTTTACTACAGCTCGTCCTAGACCTATTCTAACTCCAGTAACTCTCCCAAAGCCAGAGCTCAATAATTGATGGGTGAAAACCTCACTTTACCCCTTTGGACAGCTCACTATCTTCTCTCTCTCAACCCCACCTCTCCCCCGTTGGGTCACCAGAGCATCCGAAGCCACCTCCCGTTTGTTTACTACCCCCTCTACCTCCTAGACACTAGTAGCCACACCTTGGGTGTCAAAAGGATGCTAGTGCCAGCCATATGCGTGCTCTGGAGCAAGCTACAGGGCTCTCCCACACTGTATCTCTCCCATGCCAAGGCATACGACAGCCTTGGGCGTCGGGATGATGTCTCCCGAGGTGGCCTCGACGTCCGAGACACGCCTCGATGTCAGGCCCCTCCTCACTTGCCCTCCTTCTCCCTCTATGAGCCCGCCCGAGCGCTTCCGTGGACGTTGCTCACGGTGCACCGATGCCTCGTCCATATAAGCCACCCCCGAGCTCACTCTCGCCACTTCCGATCCCTCTCTCTCTCTCTCGTGTGTCTCCTTGACAAGCTCTATGTCCCCTTTGTGCTCTACTGCTCCCTCCATGGCGGTGGTGCCGCCTTCGTGCCCCCGGACAATTCGAGCCCCCTTTGCTTCCCCCACCCCAGCTAACCACCCTAGAGGACCCACACGACCACCAGGAATCATCGCCGCCCTCCAATGCTCCCTATCAACCGCTGGACTGCCGGTTCCACCATCACCTCCGCCATTGTCTGCCTCGAACAAAGAAGAGCTCGCGGTCGAGCTCGATGGCAGCCCTATCACCCCACATCGGCTGCGGCACGGTTCCCTAAGCGCGCCCTTGCCTCCAGCGCATCCAACGGTGGCTGGTGGCACCGGCCACCACCGCAGACACCGCCCCCTCAGTCTCTTGTCGAGGCCAGCGCGAGGAGGAAGAAGGAGGCCTGCGAGCGGGCACTTCCTCCTCCTCTGGCCCACCTGTAGGCTACCAAGCGGGCGGGCCGCACCGTTTTAGTGGAGACGGGACTAGCAGAAACCGCCTCCCTCGTGTAGAGGCATATTCCCTCGAAGCCGGCCCCTTCGCGCGTGCGGCCGAGCTGCTGGGCTGGCCTAGTGGTGCCCTACCACTAAGCCTAGCCCAGTGCGCGCTACTACTGCCCTAGATACAACCCATTTTTGGTAAATCCTTTTCTTTTTCTTTTCTGTAAAACTTGTAAAATCTCGAGAGAATTCGAATGGGGTCCAAATTTGATGATTCAAATTTCTACTGACTCCATAAATCATTCTATATTAAATAGGCAACAGTGAACATTTTTACTATACCCTTCATCCACTAATCTATTTAATAGGCCATTCATTCACATATGTCAACTTCAAAACTCCATATTATAGTCATTTCAACTCCAAATCCAGTGAAAACAATTTTTTAAATGTTTCTAAAATCATGCCTGATTTAAGGGATACTTTTACTCAGTTTCACAAAAAGGTATTCTGTAGACAACTTGCAGATCCATTAAATCCCTTGATTCCATCATATCGAAATGTTCCAGACTATCCATTGATCCAATACCAATAAAACCACTTTGGTCATTTTTTACATGACCAGAGGTATCCTAAAAAAGTCCAACTCCTATTTTTAGAGCACTTTTATTTTGCCTTGTTGTGTTGCTTATTGTGATTGTTTCCGATGTTAGTTGACGAAGTAGATGGAATACTTGGAGAAGGACCAGAAGACTTGAAGACTCTAATGAACTAGGCATGCTGCCTTTGACCATGATTGACAAACCCTTTTTTGTGCATGTCATATATCACCTTATTATCAATGCATCAGGATCACGATGAGGTGGTGACCACTTTGGTTGTTGCGTTTGTTACTTTCCTATTGAAACATGCATCAAGCATGACCCTATCTTCCTATGAGGGTTATGCGGGTGGGAGTAGATAGGATGCTATAGTAGTAGCTACGCAAATGGGACAAGGAAATGCATGTTGATGGATGTAGAATACTTTTAAAAGACTTTATGAAAACCCCATCGGGTGCCACTTATGCCCGAGGGAGATGATGAGTTGGGTAACCACTTGATGACGAAGTGGTGTGCCAAGGCAAGTGTGTATGTTGTTTTCAAAATGGATTGCTTTAAGTTGTGAACGTTATTCCAACCTTACATGTGCAACCACTCTACCCTTATATAGGGAAGGGCATTATTGATTACCTAGTACCATACTAGCATGGTGCCCACATTACTAGTGACGGGGGTGACACGAGGTCACTCTCGGGACATGGTCGTGCTTGAATAGGCGGCCATGACTGTTTTTACTAGGCACCGGACACACCGTTGGTACCCCGTGCTTGTGGTATGTGATGAATATTGGAGCGTGGCTCCACAATTGTAAGATATGAAATGTTGGGCCCGGGGGTTTCTACCAATCGAGTGGACTCTATGTTTGTGTCGTCTAGGGAAAGATAGTGATTGGGTGCTTACCCTATGTACTTGAGGTACCACGGGTCATGGATGACACGGAAGTTCCCCGGATCTTGTGGGTAAAGTGTACAACCTCTGCAGAGTGCAAAACTATTCGAATAGCCGTGTCCACGGTCAAGGACAGTTGGGCAACCGCTCTTGGGCTACGTCCAATGTTTGTGAAACCTGGTGTGTGACTGAGGAAAACAATATGGCCCGGTGATATTGATGATGTGATTCTCGAGAAAGTCACGATGAGCTTGAGCATGAGTTGTTTATAAGTCCTTCTCGATATTGATGTCTGTAATCTCCTGATACTAGTTCCAGACGCATGCATGCCCTTGTTAAATGCTGATCATACTTGTAGGAGAAAAACTAGCTTTCCGGAAAACTGCCAATTTAGTAGTAGAGCCTTGCATAATTATTCTATTATCGCTCTTGGGTTGCTTGCGAGTACATTCAAAGTACTCATTGGCTTGCCACTGGTTATTTTATTTGCCAGGCACGAAAGAACATGTGTATGAAGAAGAGTTCTTTGGTGACGATCATGCAAGCTAGTACACTTCCTAGTCAGAATGCCTGTAGGGTTAAGGCAGATGGCATGGGTCCAAGTTGTCAATGAATATTTCCGTTGCAATGATATACTCAAGACTTGACCATAATGGTCCTACTTGTGTAATATGGTATGTATGGATGTAAGACTCATGTTATTCAGCTTCTTTGTGTTTAGTAAGCATTGATCTCTGGGATCACTTTACACGTGCATTCGGGGATCACGACTTATGAGTCGAGGTCCCCACAATATGTCACTGGTACATCAAGGTGATATACAAACGGTTTTAACCCCTTTCTGCAATGGCATTTTGAACCGTCGCCAAGTGAGTGTGTGCGATAGGGGGGTCCTTCCCACTACCCAGAAACCATTGGGGATAGGCCCTCCAGTCACACACACTGGGCAAAATAAGGTCGTGTGCGATGGGCGAGCGATCAAATATGGTTATACGTACAATTGTGTTAACAAAAATACAATTATACAGGCCCAATGTATCCGGTCGTAAGTATATCCCACAAAGTCAGTCCCAAACAAATGTTTCCGTAGGTATGTACATTCCACACACTCAATCCAAGGAATACATTTCCATTCGTATGTACATCCCACACAGTCAATCCAAGAAGTATGTTTCCGTTCCTATGTACATCCCACACAGTCAATCTAGAGAAAACGTTTCTGTTCGTACATACATCACACACAATTCTCCCCATTAAATCGTTTGTGATAGCATTTCCATTGCATACGATATTAACAATTTACCATTTGCGTTATTGAATGCATCACACATGGTGCATAGAAGTAACTATGTGGCATAGATTGTCAATAACACACCTTTTGTGTGGTAAACGTTTGCGCATGGTGGCAATACACAAACAGTTTTCAATAGGAAGTCGTGTGCGATTGTTCATTGATCCAGCATGTTTTATTCCTAGAAACTGTGTGCATTGTCTGAGGTCATCGCCCACGGTGTTTTCTCAGTAACCGTTTGCAACAGGAAAACCCAATTAGCAGGCTAATTGACCTATTATTAATAATATATTTATTAATATAATTTACATTTCATATTAAGCACACAATATATTTCATTTTCATATGAAGGAAGCATGATTTCTTAATTGAAATACATTAGAGTACAACATCATATAGCTTCAGCACTCAGCTACCCCATTACACAACTACGCCAGCACCAAGTTTTACATGCAACATCTATAACCTTTGTAAATTAGCATCATAGACAATACATAGATAGATGAATCTCATCTTTCAAACTGCTGAAGCGGAAGGCAAATATTGAGCCTTCATTGATGTTGAAGGTCTTTGTAACTTTAGGCCAGTGCATGTGGATGATTGACTATCCATTCTTCGTCCTCTTTAGGAAGACTTCAATATAGAACTGTGGGTATTGTATGAATACCTTCCTCGTCTCCTGACCATACATGTTGTTTGAGAGGTAATCATGAGTAAACTACTTTGGAAAGGCCTAAAAACAAGGATATGCATAAATATCTTCTCCTGATTTGAAATGGCGCAAAGGAATTAAAAATACAAGGTACTTCCTCCGTCCGGAAATACTTGTCATCAAAATGAATAAAAGGAGATGTATCTAGATGAATTTTAGTTCTAGATACATCCTTTTTTGTCCATTTTGATGACAAGTATTTTCGGACGGAGGGAGTATAATAGTTAGTACCATGCTGTAGTGAACTTATGTCTTTTTCATTGTGCAGACAAAGATCTTGTTATTTTTTGCCGCTAATTTATTTATCCTAATAATATTTGTGAGTTTCTTGATTTGACTGCTATTCATGGACAACTCATTTCCCCATATGCAAAAAGTGTCGAATAGTGGGTGAAAACCTCTGAAAGTAGGACTTACATGTGCAAGACTAAGTTTTTTAAAACCTAATGTTTAAAAACAAGAAGTGGAAAGGTGGGTTATTAACTGCAATATGCCTAATATTTAAAAACTAGCAAACATAGTCATCAAACTTGTATTGTGCAGGTCTAAGTACACTAGTTATTGGCCCTGTTTGGATCCATGGGTTAGAGTTACACTACTGGGGGAAAGCTTATACACAGAATCTTAGCAGTAGCGCAGGACAAAAAGAGGCGTTACTTCTAATTAGCACTAGCGTGGTACACAAATATGCACTACTGCTTCCAAATTAGCTGTAGCGCGGCTCGGTAGGAGGACGCTACTACTAAAATTGTTCGACCGTTCCCGCCATGCTAGGTTTAGTAGTAGCACGCCCAGGAAAAAAACGCTACTACTAACATAATAGTAGTAGCGCGCTCTTTTTGAAAGTCGCTACTGCTAATTTTGAACCTGGCCACATGGCGGGCCCCACTTAGCAGTAGCGCCTCTGACAGAAGCACGCTAGTGCTATGATACTAGCAGTAGCGCATTTTACGCCCAGCACTACTGCTAAACCACAACCATACCACCTTTTTCCTCCCTCTCCCCCATCCTCTCTTTCACTTCCCCTAGCTCCCACCTCCACTCTCCCTCTTCCTCACTACTTCTCCACCCCATTACTCTCCTTCTTCTACCTATCTTTCTCTCTATTTATTACTCCTAGCTAACTACACCACCTCCATTAATGCATCTCCTTTCTCTTTTTCCTTCCCCCTAATAGTTAAACTTATCTCCTCCCAAACTAGCTTCTAGGTAGATCTAGCATTTAGTGAAGTGAACTATGTACCTCCCTAATTAGATCTAGCCTTGTCAAGAAGAGTTTTGTCCACTTTTGATCATTCCATAGGTGTGTGTGTGGCGACACCTATCGACATCATCATCACCGTGCTCGATCGCGAGATAGGTGATTTAAAAATTATGCTTTGCAAGAATGGAAATATGTGTATGTGTGCGATATGACATAATCGGGTGATATGATGGAAATTGTGTGTGTGGCATGAGTTGCCACCCAATTGCGCTTGTGAGTTGCCTATGTTCCGCCGAAATGTCGATTTATTTCCGTTACGATGAATTCCGGGCAAACTTTATATGTCCTATTTTTAGGGAAGGTCATGCCGATTTTTTGTATGACTTTGATGCATGCATGCATTTTTATAATCAATTTGTTTATTATTACTAGGCAGGCGTTCATGAAGGTCAGTGGAACGGTGGTGGACAGGTGGTTACGGTCAGCGCTTCAGGACATGAAAGAAAATAACCTGACATAGATTTTATGTCTATGTCAAAGATGCAAAGGAGGAGTTTGGCTCGACCCCTATGATGTTATGGCACACCTGCTCATGACTGGTTTCATGGATAGCTATACTCGGGGGATAATTGAAGATGAAGATGATGATGTTGAGGATGCTGATGGGGCAGGCAATGACGACATGCGGGCAAGTGAAGAGATGATCGATAATGGTGGCGGAGAAGGGGCCATAAATGGCGGCGGGGAAGAGGTCGGACATGCCAGCGGAGAAGGGGCCGGACATGGTGGCGGAGAAGGGGCCGGACATGGCGGCGGAGAAAACATGGACTCCATGCCGCAAAATTTGTAGGTACTAAGTTCAATCGTGCGGGACCCTCATGTTCAAGCACTGCTTCGCAAGGAGACGAGTACTGAGAGATCTTCTTCTAGAGAGGAGGCCAAGCTGCAGAAACTGGTGGTAGACTCCAACACTCCATTGTATCATGGTTGCAATCCCGAGGTGACCCGCTTGAGTTTCACGCTCGATCTCCTGAAGACGAACGCTAAAAATAAATGGAGCGACACTAGCCTTGATGAGCTACTCAAGTACCTAAATGATGTTCTTCGTGCCGAGAATCTATGTCCTACTAGTGTGGATGAGGCCAAGAAGATCATGTGCCCTCTTGATCTCCCGCACGTTAGATACCATGCATGCATCAACAATTGCACAATTTATCGGAAGGAGCGCGCAGAAAAAACAAGATGTCCGGTGTGCAATGCTTCTCGATACAAGAAGGCCGAGAAGAAATGTCCCCAGAAAGTTGTATGGTACTTACCATTCACTCCCCTTCTACAACGGTATTTCGTAGATCCCAAGGACGCAAAGCTCATGTGTTGGCATGCGAAGAGGAAGAAGCCCGACGATGGAGATGATCTGAATCTGAGACACGTCGTGGATGGAAGCCAGTGGAGAGTGTTCAATGGGGAATATCGGTATTTTGCATGTGATGCAAGGAACATCATGCTCGGCGCGTGTACCGATGGCATGAACCCGTTTGGCAACCAGAACACCAACCATAGCACATGGCCCGTGTTTGTATGGGTGTATAGCCTCCCCCTGGTTGTGCATGAAGTCGAAGTACATACACATGAGCATGCTGATTTAAGGGCCAAAACAACCGGGAAAAATATTAATCTGTATCTGGGGCTACTTCAAGAGGAGTTAGACACGTTAGGGAAAACACCGGCCAAGACATGGGGTGCCAGCAAAGGTGAGTATTTCTATATGAGAGCCGCGTTGATCATGACGGTAAACGACCATCTCAGTTACAGATATCTCGTAGGCCAGGTGTTCCATGGATATTGCGGATGCATGCGGTTTATGGATGGTATGATGTCTCAGCAGCTAACGTCAAGGAAAGATGGCGGGTCTGGGAAACTCGTGTACATGGGGCATCGAAGATAGCTCAAGAAGGACGACCCGTGGAGATCTATTCAATGGTGAGGCTGAGCATCGAGGACCTCCACGTAAGAGGAGCGGCACCGAAATCGATGAGGTGTTGAAAAACTGGAAACAGTGCCCCGCACCACGAAAGACGATGAAAAAGGCACCGGAGCCGCTGCCGAAGGTATGGAAGACGAGGACTGTTTTTTGGGACTTGGACTACTGGCACAAACTCGACACACCTCATTGCCTTGATCAAATTCATATATGTAAGAATGTCCTTGAGAGTTTGCTTGTGACACTGAGGAACATGCCAGATAGGACCAAGGATGAGCCAAAAGCAAAAAAAGACTTGCAAGATTTGAAAATCAGGGGAGATCTGGACATGCCCCCCGTAAAAAGTCAGAGTACACAGACACGGAGAGAGCGGCGCAGGAGAAAAAGGGAAAAAGGTAAAGGAATAGGATTATTGCCCCCCTTCTTGCTTCACATTAAGTCCGGCTAAGATCGATCAGTTCTTCAAGTGCCTTACCGGAATTAAAGTTAGTTCCGGTTACTATGGCAAGATAAGCAGATATCTAGACACGAAGAAGTAATGGTTCAGCGGGATGAAGTCACATGACTCTCATGTGATGATGACGCATATACTGCGTGTTGCCCTTAGAGGGAGAATGGACAAGCACGCCCGTGACACGATTTTTGGTCTTTGCAACTTTTTCATCGTCATTTCTCGAAAGTCGATCAGTGTGAAGCATCTCCAAAGGCTACATGAAGAGATCGTTGTGATACTAAATGAGCTTCAGATGTACTTCCCGCCCGGGTCTTTGACTTAATGGTGCATCTGTGTGTCCATATTGTGGATGACATAATAGACCTGGGCCTTCATTCTCCACAACATGATGCCATTTGAGAGGACGAATGGGATCATCAAAGGATTCATTCGTATCATGTCCCGTCCGGATGGAAGCATCATCTAGGGCTATCTGACACAAGAGTGCATGTCTTTCTGCGAGAATTTTCTATATGGCGCAGACTAGCCACCTGGTGTTGGTTTGCTCGTTAACATGCACGATGGAAGGCTCGAAGGAGGAGGTCACTCCAACGGTCGCAGGAAACTACATGTGTCCTACTAAGATCGAGGCAATGACTTTGACAGAGCAAACTTGGTAGTGCTACAACACCTAGACCAGGTAGATCCATTCGTGGCACTCGACAAAGAAACTATCGCAAAGAAGTATCTTGATCGAGCGATATGCTGGACGTATGCCGAAGTTACTAGAGAGCACAACTCGACTTTCCTGCATCGGTTCTGAGAGCTTATTATTTCTAATCCCCCGGAGGAGGGCTCTACGGACGGATTGCTCATATAAGCCATAGAACATGGCCGGTCGCCCAACCTCGTCACCTATCAGGCATACGATATCAACGGATACACGTTCTACATGGAAGCCAAAGATATGGACAGTGATGATCAGAACTCAGGGGTGACGATGGAATGCATGTCCGGCATCGGCGACGGCACAACTGAGAGATTTACGGAATGGTCGAGGAGATCTGGGAGCTTGACTACTATGGACTACACAATGTGACGATGTTCCGTGTCAGATGGGCTAAGAATGTTGAAAGAGAAAACCGGTATTTCACTACCATGACTATACACGACGCTAAGAGCGCTACCGTGAACGCTATCATAAAAAACGAGCAATGGGTACACGCTAAACACGTGACACAATGCTTCATCATAACCGACCTCTGCAATCCCATCCGTGTTGTCCTGAGGAGAGGAAAAAGGAACATCATTGGAATGGATGGAGTCGCCAACAAGGAAGACTATGACCAGTACGGCAACCCAATGCGGGAAGATGACGATGATGATGAAGTATACGTCAAAAGAAGAATCAATACTACAATACCTAAGAAAGATCATACTCAATGGAAAAGGAAAAGTCACAATGAGGGGCTCAATTATTCTTCAACAAACAAGAAGGGAAAGAATCTCACTCAAAAACGAAAACGTCGATGCTGAGAAACCGTTATTAGTCAAATGATGTAATATATATGTTCCTATTTTGTGTACACACTTAACTGTTATGCATGTGTCAAATGATGTAACATATATGTTCCTATTTTGTATACATACTTAACCGTCAAATGATGCAACACATACCGCCTTAGTTTTATAGATTGTATCACGTGCATAAAGGAAAAAAGGAAAAGAAAAGAAAAAGAAGAAAAGAAAAGGAAGAGAAAATAAAGGAAAAGTGTCTGGGAAAACCATGGCCACCTATGGGACAAGGAGGTCCCTTGATGGTTAGGCGGGGGACGTCGTGTTGCACAAAGAGCAGACGAGCGCGGGACATCACGACAGAGATCACGCTGGCATTTTTACCCAGGTTCGGGCTGCCATTGTGGCGTAAGACCCTACTCCTGCTTTGGTGGATTGATGGTGGAAAACGAGGTGGTGGAGCGTAGTACACTTGCCGGCAAGGGTTGCCTCGGAGCAGCAACAACTACGCGTGTGTGGGTGTGTGGGCTATCCAATCCTCTAACCCTGTCTAAGCTTTCCATGGGCCTCCTATTATAGATTAAGGGGTCACCATAGTGGCAAAGCAGTCATTATGCACTGATATGACAGCAATAGTGCTATCATACCTAACTCTACGGGCTGACAGCATGCATTAAATGCGCCGCTTAGTCTCATATCACTGGTTGCCCAGCAAGGCTTGTCGGGCGCGTGTCTTGCCAGCTACACGCTTGTGTAATTGTACCATGACAGGACGGGTGTCATCTATGGGTTCTCCTCGTAGGGAGAGGCTGCCATGTGGCTAATGGCCTCCACTTATTCACTTTCCGGCTTGACACTGCACTGATCGACTACGTGAGTCATGGAGGAGTGGTCGGTGGGGTGGTTTAGTGTGACACCCCGAGACCGATGCGCCAGGTGTCTTCTAGTTATTCATCGCTGCTGCCATGTCATTCGCTTGCGCGTTGCACTTTGCCATGTCATCATGTGCATTTCATCAGCATGCTTTTCAAAACTTGCATCTGTTTGTGGTTGCCGAGCCCCCTCGTCCTCTCAGTTGTCCGTTCTGAGCCCAGACACACTCGCACGCGCCTGCGGCACCTCTGAAATATTTATTTTCTAAGTGGACGAAAAACATTCTCCGAATGTGTTGAAACTTGGCGTGTGGTCTTATTATAGTGTAGGTAAACCACCTGTCAAATTTCATCGCATTCAGAGCTCGTTTAATAGCCCAACCGTTAAACTATAGCGGCACTATCGGCGGACAAAACATCGGACGTTTTCGGTCTCCGAACACCCCGCCAGGCCTCTCTTCCCTTATCTCCCCTCAGTCCAAGGCCTTCTACACATCCCACTAATCCCACCTAGGCCCAACCAACCCCTCCTCCAACCGAAGCTATCCGATCGTCCTCAAAGGGTGCAAAACACCCCAAAACACCCCTAACCCTAGCCCCTTCCCTATATAAACACCCCTGGTCCATTTTGGGCATCCCTAGCCCCCTAAACCTACCCCTACCCTCCTCTGACCTCTCAGCCGCCGCCACCACCCACATTCTCCTCGGAGTCAGTGCCCGACCACTACCTCGCCACCACTTTTCGTCGACCGGCCCATCCACGCCGCTCTGCACGGCCCAGCTCCCCTGCTCCACCGCGCCCGCGGGCCTCCGCCTCGTCCGATCCGTTTGGCCCGAGGTGACCAAGCCCACTTATTCTTCACCCTGGACGACTTATAGCAACTTGAGCTCAAGCTGTGTTTTTTTTCCGAATAATGACCAAGTCCTAAAACTCATATCATGTTGCCATGTTGTGTGGGGCCTAACTTTTTGCATGTGTGTCCAAATGAAGCATATGATATGTCATAATGTTCGTCTCTAATTGCTCTACATGATAGTTGCATTTGCATACATTACTATTCATCTTGATGTCTTAATCTTCGTTGCAAAACTGCTATGTGATGTTACTGTCAAGTCCTAGTTGTCTGTCAACAAAATGTATGCATGTTTAACATGGTGTAACTTTGTGCATGTTGGTCCAAATGGAATGTATGATATGTCAAAATGTTCGTCTTGTGATGCTCTTCATAATGGTTGCATTTGCGTACATGTTGGAGTGCATTATGCCATTTTTATCTCTGTTGCAAAAGTGCATGTTGCTGTTAAGTGCTGACAACTTATATAACTTGTTGATTTGTCTTTTTCATATATTTTTGTGTGATTTTTGCTTGAGTATGATGTCAACAAGTTTTAGCAGCTATGTCATGTCATCTTTGATGTGGTGCAATCCACTTTATTTGATATGCCTTGTGGTGAGTGCAGCAAGCTTGCAAATAGGGATACTCGCTGTTTGTTGTTTCCTGAGACTTGGTAAAAACTGCTAAGTCTGAAACTGTTATATTTTGATGCCATGTTTGCTTGATGCCCCAGTCATATCGATGCGCATTTGGAGATGTCCAATGACCATGTATTTAATTTCATGTTATGCTCTATCCATCCATCCCCTTGTTTGCAATTATAGGTTGCTATAGCATGTCTCTTTCTTGCTCTCAAATTGCTATAAAATGTTTCTGTCGGCCTGTTATCAGTAAGTTCAGTTTTGCCATGTGAATAGCTAGTGTTCTACGCATCCTATGACCATGTTCTTGCCATGAGTAGCTTCATAAACATGTCTTCTTGCTATTGGTTTTCTTCACATGCCAAGATAAGCTTTGAGATGAGTTGCACAAGCTTGCAAACATGCCTACTTGTCGTTGTTGCTGCCATGTTCGGTTTATTTCACTAAGTCTGTGAAACTGTTATTATTCGCAATCTTGCCATGCTATTTTGAGCATGTTCTAGTGGTGTTTGGTAGTAGATCAATGATCATGTTTGTAGTGCTTGACATGTACATGCCTTCCATGCCCTTTGATGCCATGAAATGTTCCTGTAGCATGTTGTTTTGATGATTGCAAAGTGCCTAGTTGCTGTTTTTGGACAGTTTGTTGCTATATCTTGTTTCATGTGTATGTGTTGAACCGTTGCTCCGTTTTGAGCGTGTCCTATATGAAACTTGCGTGTTTTTGCATGTAGATGCATAATATCAGGTTGTATACACATTTGGAGTGTGTTTGCTTGTTTTTTTTAATGCATCTTGCATCTTTGTCGTGCTTAACTTGTTTTGCTCATATATTCTAGGCCGTAGCTCCGAATTAAATGAACTTTATATGTAACTTGACTAGAATTTCGTGTAGATCATCATGGTGCATGTTAACTTCCTGTTTAACAACGTCAACTTAAGGTTTGTTCTGTTCTGGACCTATTTCGAAATTTCCATATGAGGACTTACTAGAATTATTATATGTTGTTTCTGGCCTCATTTAAACTTGCGTTGTGTGATGTTTCTGTATGCTTTATCTCTTGCCATGATTTTCATCATGTAGCTTTGTCATGCATCGTACTTGGTTGAGCATCATGTCTTGTTATGTGTGGTGTGTTTACCATGTTGTTTGCTTCTTCTCGTTAGTTCCTATTTTGTTGCGATCGTGAGGATTCGTTCGACTACACTTGGTTCGTTTACGTGGCTTCTTCTTCGTCTTCTTCATGGACTCGTTCTTCTTCCTTGCGGGATCTCAGGCAAGATGACCGTCACCTTGGATCTCATTACTATCATTGACATGCTAGTTGTCTCGATGCTATCGCTATATGTCGTGCTACCTATCTATTTGTTGTCAGCCTCTCATTATTGCCATGAAACACTCCCTAACCTTTGACACCATCCTAGCAAACCGTTGTTTGGTTATGTTACCCGCTTGCTCAGCCCCTCTTATAGCGTTGTTAGTTGCAGGTGAAGACGAAGATTGCTGCATGTCGGAACTTGGATATGTTGGGAATATCACAATATCTATTACTATAATTAACACACATATATATTTGGCAATAAGGCTTGGCCTTTTGCTCGGTGTTTTGTTCCACTCATGCCGCCTTAAGAACCGATAAACCGGTGTTATGTTCCTTGATTTTGCGTTCCTAACACGGTTGTGTATACGTGGAGCCCTTGACAGTTCGCTTTGAATAAAACTCCTCCGGCAAGGCCCAACTTTGGTTTTAATTTGCAACATAATAAAAACTTAATTAATTAATTAAATTGCATAGGGAGTTAGCGCTACCCGAGGATTCTTCTACATACAGGGGGCCAGTGCTGATGGTGTTGGTCCCAAATGGGTAGACTGCGGGTCCGCCTCGGGGAAACTCGAGATATCTGGTTACCTGTAGGATGTCCCATCCGGTCATGGCTTGAGACGAGATACGCGCGGCTACTATCAGGGAGTCGGCACGCCGGGAGGTCTTGTTGGACTTGTTTTACCATTGTCGAAATGTCTTGTGCACCGGGATTCCGAGTCTGATCGGGTTGTCCCTAAGATAAGGGGTTTTTACCTGTGTTGATCGTTAGAGCTTGTGATGGGCTAAGTTGGGACACCCCTACAGGGTTATGATCTTTCGAAAGCCGTGCCCGCGATTATGTGGCAGATTGGAATTTGTTAATGCCCGGTTGTAGAAAACTTGGCAGAGGATCCGAAATAAAATACACAACCGTGTGAGTAACCATGACCGTCTCTTTTCACTTTGAGAGGAGAACACGGTGGGGTTATGTTTGACTGTAGGTAGTTCAGGATCACTTAGCGATCATTACTAGTATGCGACCGTTTGCGTAGATGCTTATCGTATTCTTGTACTCATAAGTTAGCCACCATATAATGCTTAGCCGCTGATGCAACCTCACCACTTATCCTCTCCATACCCGTTGAGCTTTGCTAGTATTGATACCCATGGTTATGGGATGGCTGAGTCCTCGTGGCTCACAGATACTACAACAACAGTTGCAGGTGCATGTGTTCCGATGACTTGACGTGAGAGTGATGTTTACTTGAGTTGGAGTTCTTTCTTCTTCTTCTTCATCAGTCTTGGGATAGGTTCCTGGTCGGCAACCTAGGATAGCAGGATGGATGTCGTGTGTTTTCTCGTGTTTCCATCCGTAGTCGGATGTCTTGTGTATGATGTATTGTATAAATGTGACTATTGTATGACTTGTGTGTATCTCCATCTATTTATGTAATGGTACGATGTAATGATATCCATCTTGCGAAGCGCCCGAAATGCGGTTGTGCCTCAATCACAAGTTTTTATCTAGTGATCGAGGTAGAATCGCATCTTGGGCGTGACTAGTTGTTATTGGAGCCGACCCTCGCGGTTACATGGATGTTTGCGTACAGGTGCGCGGTCAAGTTGTTCATGAAGTTTGTGACCCGTCGTGGCACACGGCATGACACATGTGCCGGACTAGACGCACATACGTATGTGCCAAGAGGTAAACGTTCCTGTGGTCCGATGAGGACGTCGACTCCTCTGAGTAGAGGTGTATGTGATAGCCTGGCTTATTAGGGATGATAGATTACTCATATCAATAAGGAATTCATTCTTTTCTGGGAGCCCATTCGTATAGAACTCCAAAGTTAAGCGTGCTTAGCTTGGAGTAGTCTCAGGATGGGTGCCGACTGGGAAGTTGCTCCCGGGTGCGCATGAGTGAGGACAAAGTGCGAAGAAAAGACTAGTATTGATATGTGGGGCCAGTCTAGATTACGCCAGGACAAACGACCATTGGCGGGTGTGTCCGGGGCGTGACAAGTTGGTATCAAAGCCTCGACCGACCATAGGAGCCCCCTTGATCGATCTTAGCTTGCTGTTGTCGAGTCTAGAAGAAAACTTTTTCGGAGTCTAGTTATATCGAAGAGTAGGAATTCTTTTTACTCCTGAGCCCCTTCGTCGCTCTGGTGAGGAATCTTGACGTAGGTGTTTTGAATTACTTCTCTTCCGCTTCAAATTTTTTTTAGGATCACCCGGTTAGTTTCGTTCATTGCGATGTCTATTCTTTTCATCCGGTGCTTTTCTCGTCGAGTTGATTCATTCCTCTTCATCTTTTGCTAGTTCAATCCTCAGTTCTTTCCAACCGGTGTCGTTTCCCCCGTCCAATATGGTCTTTCTTTTTCCCACCCGCCCACCCTTTTTCTTCTCGGAGCCAGAGTCCTTAATCGAGTATTCATCCTACTCATGCCAAGCTTTTTGCATCCCTTTTCCCCGGGTTTTTTTTAACTCATGAATTCTCGTCTAGTTTGTCATTCTTCATCTCTTTTCTTTTCTGGTGGATTCAATTCAAGTATTCGCTGTTCATCTTATTATTTCCCTCGTCTAAAATGTTTCCAATTTCTCGTTTGCCTCTAGCCTTTTAATTGTTCCGGAGTGCTGAAAACATCTCAGGAGATTCGTCTTTGTTATAATTAATTCGAGGTTGTCACCTCATTCAAGTCTTTTAATCGTTCCGGTGCATCATTACTCATTCGAATAATCTTTCCCAACGGTGTTTTCTCTTCGGTGGTCTCATAACCCACATGTCTTTTCCAGGATCTTACCTGATTCTTCTAATATTTCTGGAGTTATTCCAAAATTCTTTGTAAAGTGTGATGTAAGACTGGATTCCATCAGCCATATGCCTTGTCCAAGATCACTTTCTAATTCTTTCATGCTTGGTTCAACTATTCCTCTTTCATTTGTCCGGAGTATCTCAATAATTTTGGTTTTGTTTCTCGTCGTCATACTCAACATTTGAAGACCAAAGAAGAGTTCTCTCCAATCCTTGACCGTTCTCTAGAAGATTCGTGGTTCTAGCTTCATGTTATCCTCTCGAATTATTCTGCGGTCATAAATTCTTTTTTTTAACCATCCAGAGCATTTCAAGAATTCTATTCCATTGTGATCCTCCGAAGGCCATCATTTCAGAAGACTTCTTCGTTCTCAGTTTTCAACTTAGTCCTCCAACTATTCTTCATTGATTCCTCTTCGTTCGTCTCCACATTCTTCCGGTGCTTCGTCAAAGTATTCTTTAATCTGTTCGTGATCTCTTCGTTCTCTTGTATATAAATTTTCTCAAGTGCTTTATTCTTACCAGCGATTCATTCTCTTGTATTCACTCAATTTCTATTCCTTACGGTGGCTTGTTCTCTTTCATCGCTCGATTTCAATTCTTACGGTGGTTCGTTCAATATTTCTTTTCCTATGTTATCATATCAATTCATTCCTTCATTCCAATCCTACCGGTGGTTCATGAAGGATTTCTCAAGTTTGAGCTGTATCCCTCTTTAACCAATTTCAACGCGAATAAGTGATATGCAAATCCATTGCTTCTCATCAATTTAATTGATGAAGGATAAGCATAACATAATTCTTATTTATTCTCGTCAAGTTGATTAATCGTTTCCTTCGAAATTTGCTAATGATGAATAAATTCTAGTTCCAAGTCTTTTCATCTTTTCTGTTCCGGAGTTCAAAGTTTTCTTGGCCATCTCATTGGAACCCCATCTAATTCACCGTAAGGCTTTAATCCTATTCTTTTAATACTTTGTTTCGATCTCATCATCCGTTTGTCACCGGAGTTCTTCATGGTGGTTCATCATGAGTTAATTCATTCGCCAAGTGTTCATCAAGTTTCTTGTTGGAGAAACTCAAGAATTCTTCTTCTTGCCCCTAGAGTTGTGCAAATAATTCTCCGTATTCTTTTGAAGTGGAGTTTTGCATTTCTTCCTTCATCTCATCTATTCAATGTTTTCGTTGTTGCATAATTCACCTCAAGTTTTGGGTTTATTTCCATAAGCCCACAAAAAGCTAATTCTTTGGTTGTTGATTTTCTCAACAACTCCGTTCAACCCTTCTTCATAAAGATTCTCTTTCGAATTCATTCATGGTGGAAGTTGTTGTTCTCTTGTCCGTTCTTTTCATTATTTCATTTCTTCCGGAGGCATCGTGTTGTTCATCTCGTCAAGTTTTTGCTCTATTCCATTCATATTCAACCGGAGTGGTTTTGAATTCATTCTTGTTCCTTAGCTCTTGATTCATGCCTTTCAACGAGCATGATTCTCTTTTATTCTGCATTCCTATTTTGTAACAGAGCTTATCAATCTCATTCATCTCCGTTGCATTCTTCCTTTCAAGTAGCTCAACCTCTCAAGGTTCCTTCGTTTCACCTTCTTCCGATTTTCTCTCTCGTCTCGTTCCTAAGATCTCGGGATGAGATCTCTTGTTAGTACGGGAGTGTTGTGACACCTCGAGACCGATGCGCTAGGTGTTTTCCAGTTATTCGTCGTTGCTGCCAAGTCATTTGCTTGCGTGTTGCACTTTGCCATGTCATCATGTGCATTTCATCTGCATGCTTTTCAAAACTTCCATCCGTCCGTGGTTGCCGAGCCCCCTCATCCTCTCCGTTGTCCGTTCTGAGCCCAAACACACTCGCACGCGCCTGCAGCACCTCAGAAATATTTATTTTCTAAGTGGCCGAAAAATATTCTCGGAATGTGTTGAACTATGTGTGCGGTCTTATTATAGGGTAGGTAGACCGCATGTCAAATTTCATCGTATTCGGAGCTCGTTTGATAGCCCAACCATTAAACTATACCGGAACTATCGCTGGACAAAATGTCGAACGTTTTCGGTCTCCGAAAACCCCGTCGGGCATCTCTTCCCTTCTCTCCCCTCAGTCCAAGGCCTTCTACACATCCCGCTAATCCCACCTAGGCCCAACCTACCCCTCTCCGACCGGAGCCGTCCGATCGTCATCGGAGGGTGCGAAACACCCCAAAACCCCCCTAACCCTAGCCCCTTCCCTATATAAACACCCCTAGTCCATTTTGGGCATCCCTAGCCCCCTAAACCTACCCCTACCCTCCTCTCACCTCTTAGCCGCCGCCACCTCACACATTCTCCTCGGAGTCAGTGCCCGACCACTACCCCGCCACCACTTGTCGTCGGCCGGCCCATCCGCGCCCCTCCGCACAGCCCAGCTCCCCTGCTACACCGCGCCGGCGGGCCTCCACCTCATCCGGCCCGTTTGGCCCGAGGTGAGCAAGCCCACTTATTCTTCACCTTGGGAAACTTATAGCAACTTGCGCTCATGCTATGTTTTTTCCCGAATATTGACTAAGTCCTGAAAAACTCATATCATGTTGCCATGTTGTGTGGGGCCTAACTTTTTGCATGTGTGTCCAAATGAACATATGATATGTCAAAATGTCCGTCTCTGATTGCTCTACATGATAGTTGCATTTGCATGCATGTTACTATTCATCTTGATGTCTTAATCTTTGCTGCAAAATTGCTATGTCATGTTACTGTCAAGTCCTTGTTGTCTGTCAACAATATGTATGCATGTTTAACATGGTGCAACTTTGTGCCTGTTGGTCCAAATGGAGTGCATGATATATCAAAATGTTCGTCTTGTGATGCTCTTCATGATGGTTGAATTTGCATACATGTTGGAGTGCATTATGTCATGTTTATCTCTGTTGCAACAGTGGATGTTGCTGTTAAGTGCTGAAAACTTATATAACTTGCTGATTTGTCTTTTTCATATATTTTTGTGTGATTTTTGTTTGAGCATCATGTCAACATGTTTTAGGAGCTATGTCATGTCATCTTTGTTGTGGTGCAATCCAATTTTGTTGATATGCTTTGTGGTGAGTGCACCAAGCTTGCAATGTGGGATACTCGCTGTTTGTTGTTTCCCGAGACTTGTTAAAAACAGCAAAATCTGAAACTGTTATATTGTGATGCCATGTTTGCTTGATGCCCCAGTCATATCCATGCACATTTGGAGATTTCCAATGACCATGTTTTGAAGTCCATGTTATTCTCTATCCATCTATGACCTTGTTTGCAATTATAGGTTGCTGTAGCATGTCTCTTTCTTGCTCTCAAATTGCTATAAAATGTCTCTGTTAGCCTGTTATCAGTAAGTTCAGTTTTGCCATGTGAATAGCTAGTGTTCTACACATCCTATGACCATGTTCTTGCCATGAGTAGCTTAATAAACAAGTCTTAATGATGTTGGTTATATTCACATGCCATGATATGATTTGAGAT
The DNA here is from genome assembly GCA_902687465.1 of Secale cereale. Classification (NCBI taxonomy): domain Eukaryota; kingdom Viridiplantae; phylum Streptophyta; class Magnoliopsida; order Poales; family Poaceae; genus Secale; species Secale cereale. Next base: position 307,192,266 of record LR738712.1, on the reverse strand, counting down.
GAGTTGCAAAAGCTTGCAAACATGCCTACTTGCCGCTATTGCTGCCATGTTCGGTTTATTTCACTAAGTCTGTGAAACTGTTATTATTTGCAATCTTTCCATGATGTTTTGAGCATGTTCTAGTGGTGTTTGGCAGTAGCTCAATGATCATGTTTGTATTTCTTGACATATGCATGCTTGCCATGCCTTTTGATGCCATGAAATGTTCCTGTAGCATGTTGTTTTGATGATTGGAAAGTGCCTAGTTGTTGTTTTTGGACAGTTTGTTGTTATATCTTGTTTCATATGTATGTGTTGAACCGTTGCTCCGTTTTGAGCGTGTCCTATATAAAACTTGCGTGTTTTTGCATGTAGATGCATAATATCAGGTTGTATACATGTTTGGAGTGTGTTTTCTTGTTGTTTGAATGCATCTTGCATCTTTGCTATGCATAACTTGTTTTGCTCATATCTTCTAGGCCGTAGCTCCGAATTAAATAAACTTTATATGTAACTTGACTAGAATTTCATGTAGATCATCATGGTGCATGTCAACTTGCTTTCTAACAACTTTAACTTAAGTTTTGTTCTGTTTTGGATCAATTTTGAAATTTGCATATGAGGACTTACCGGAATTGTTATATGTTGTTTCCGGCCTCATTTAAACTTGGTTTGCGTGATGTTCTTGTATGCTTCATCTCTTGCCATGATTTGCATCATGTAGCTTTGTCATGCATCATACTTGGTTGAGCATCATGTCTTATTATGTGTGGTGTGTTTACCATGTTGTTTGCTTCTTCTCGTTAGTTCATGTTTCGTTGCGATCATGAGGATTCGTTCGACTATGCTTGGTTCGTCTACGTTGCCTCTTCTTCATCTTCTTCATGGACTCGTTCTTCTTCCTTGCGGGATCTCAGGCAAGATGACCATCACCTTGGATCTCATTACTATCATTGCCATGCTAGTTGTCTCGATGCTATCGCTATATGTCGCGCTACCTATCTAATTGTTGTCAGCCTCTCATTGTTTCCATACAACACCCCCTAACCTTTGACACCGTCCCAAAAACCCTTTGTTTGGCTATGTTACCCGCTTGCTCAGCCCCTCTTATAGCGTTGTTAGTTGTAGGTGAAGACGAAGATTGCTCCATGTCGGAACCTGTATATATTGGGAATATCACAATATCTATTACTATAATTAACACACATATATACTTGGCAATGGGTGGAAGGCTTGGCCTTTTGCTCGGTGTTTTGTTCCACTCATGCCGCCTTAAGAACCTATAAACCGGTGTTATGTTCCTTGATTTTGTGTTCCTAACGCGGTTGGGTATATGGGGACCCCTTGACAGTTCGCTTTGAATAAATCTCCTCCAGCAAGGCCCAACTTTGGTTTTAATTTACAACATAATAAGAACTTAATTAATTAATTAAATTGCATAGGGACTTAGTTCTACCCGAGGATTCTTCTACATACAAGGGGGCCAGTGGTGATGGTGTTGGTCCTAAAGGGGTAGACTACGGGTCCGCTTCGGGGAAACTCGAGGTATCTGGTTACCTGTAGGTTGTCCCATCCGGTCATGGCCTCAGACAATATACGCGCAGCTACTATCAGGGTGTCGGCACGCCAGGAGGTCTTCCTAGACTTGTTTTACCATTGTCGAAATGCCCTGTGCATCGGGGTTCCGAGTCTGATTGGGTTATCCCTAAGGTAAGAGGTTTTTACCTCTGCCGATCGTGAGAGCTTGTGATGGGCTAAGTTGGGACACCCCTGCAGGGTTATGATCTTTCGAGATCTGTGCCCACGGTTATGTGGCAGCTTGGAATTTTTAATGCCCGGTTGTAGAAAACTTGGTAGAGGATCCGAAATAAAATACACAACCGTGTGAGTAACCGTGACCGTCTATTTTCACTTTGAGAAGAGAACACGGTGGGGTTATGTTTGACCGTATGTAGTTCAGGATCACTTAGCGATCATTACTAGTTTGCGACTGTTTGCATAGATGCTCATCTTATTCTTGTACTCATAAGTTAGCCACCATATAATAATGCTTAGCCGCTGCGGCAACCTCACCACTTAACCTCTCCATACCCATTGAGATTTCCTAGTCTTGATACCCATGGTTATGGGATTGCCGAGTCCTCATGGCTCACAGGTACTACAACAACAGTTAGAGGTGCAGGTTTCCGATGACTTCACGTGAGAGCGATGTTTACTTGTGTTGGAGTTCTTTCTTCTTCTCCTTCTTCATCAGTCTTGGGATAGGTTCCCGGTCGGCACCCTCAGATAGAAGGATGGATGTTGTGTGTTTTCTTGTGTTTCCATCCGTAGTCGGATGTCTTATGTATGATGTATTGTATTCATGTGACTATTGTATGACTTGTATGTATCCCCATCTATTTATGTAATGGTACGATGTAATGATACCCATCTTGCTAAGCGCCCGAAATGTGGTTGTGCCTCAATCACAAGTTTTTATCTAGTGATCAAGATATAATCGCATCTTGCGCGTGACATTTAGCCTCTGTGAGTCCCGGCAGGACCTGTCGGGATGCCTTGATTGTCTTCTTCGAGGGATGGCCTCGCCCCTTGCCAGGCGCGCCTGCCCATCAAGGGAGGCCCTTCTCCTGGCGACACCTTGCTTCTCTGGCTTGGCCTTGGTTTCTCTGATCTGCTTGTTGGTCCCTCGGACTTTTTGGTATGTTGTACTCTGACTTGGGTCTGTGCCTCAATCTTGCACCCGTGCTTGTGCACAGTCAGGGCGACGGACCTAGAGTTTGTTGCACCGATAGAAGCCCCGAGCCTGCCCCGAACATGCTGCTGGGCATCGTCGGGGTAGGGCCTAATAAGTGCACGTGCGGGGTTACTAAAGAGGTCGTTCTCTTGAGGTCTTATTTTTGCTTCTTCATGAGTCTTGAATCTGGGCCAGTTTCTAGTTTCCCCGCACGTCGCGTAAAGCCAACAGTGTTGGGGTCGCTCCAGTAATGGCCAATGAATGATTTTAACGCACGGGGTAGAAACTGCCAATTCACTCCTCTCACCATGCCCTTATTCTTTAGCCACGTATGCTGCCTCCATCGCGTAGGGTAGGTAGCGGAGGCGCGTGGTGTGGAAGAGCATCAAGGCGAGGGTCTGGTCGTCTTGAATTGGCAAAGGAGGGTGGTGATCGCCCGTTGAGGGAGCGGCTCCCCTCCTCGGTCTGCCTATAGAAGAAAAGGTGGAGGAGGGTAGAGTTACCCATCCTCGCATCCCCCTTTTCTGCCTTCTGCTCTTGGTGGTTATGTTGAAGAAGAGATCCTAGGGCCAGCCCCTGGGCTCTTGGTTGGGGCTAATGTTGTCTCATGCTAGCGCTAGCAATTGGGGAGTGAGCCTGGTCCTTGCTGAGGTGGATCTCTTGGCTCTTTCGAAGCTCGGCTCAGAGGCGGGGCTAGAGATCATTGGTAATCCCAGTACTGCCCCTCCCGGAAGCCTTGGGGTTGATGTTGACGAGAGGCATGCCTTCCTGCCTGCCGAAGTGGGGAGTGGCGCGCCTCAATCTCCATGGCCATCTTGGCCGCGTGCCGACTTTCTGAGGAAGGCGTCGAGCTGGGGTCCGGGCCTTCCCTCGGAATGGCGGTGATGAAGAGAAAGTGAGGGAGAACGGAGAAGGCGGATGGCACGGGGTCGGGTCAGAGTATGGCGACCCCGACGCTTTCCTTCCCTTCCGGGGACCTGCCGCCACGTCATTCCACTTCTCCCCTCCCTCCCCGACACCATCGTCACCAGCCTCCATGAGTGGTGGTCGAGGAGGGATGCTCTCTTGGTGCCTTTGGCTTCCCTCCAGCAGTCTTCCAGCTGAGCTTCGGCGAGTGGCCATGCCGCTACTCAAGCTAGGGCTTCTGGTGGGCCCCGAAGGTGGTGACCAAGGGATCGCCGAGCTGCTCCTCGCGCTCCTCCTTCGCACCCTCGCCAATCTTGATCTTTTTAGGCTGTGTCCGGCAGGCCTTGACGAGACTGGGATGGGCTCCTTCTTGGGTGCTCCTTTTCTCATCTTTTCCTCTTTCCGCCGCAGTGCCTGAAGGAGGGAAAACGAAAAGAGGGGATTACGGGGCACTTATCTTTTTTCAATCTTAAATCTGTAGGCAATTGCCAAATTTTAGTTCAAATAATGTAATCCTCGAGTCCATGTTTGTGTTCTGTAATGCTTGTACTTGTATGAGCATGTTAATGAAAAAGTTGAGACTTGCCGGGGACTCATGCATGTATATGTCCATGCAGAGGTGAAATGCCTCTTTAAAGTAAATAAATGAGTTTTCCCAGCAAGCAACCTTGTCGGCGCCCTTTTTGGTCTGCTGGAGAATCATATCTGCCGGGGAACGGACAAATGGGCCAGCCCCTCGCCAACTTCTTTTCATCAAGGGCTACTTCAACCATACTGACCGAAGCAGCGTTCCAGTCTGGGACGGGAGCACCCAAGTTTCAAGAGGATGGCAAGGTTTTCCTATGCACAAGTTATAGCTTACAAAGCACTAATGGACAGGAGGCATGACTTCTATATTTTGCCTTGCCGAGGATTGCAGTGCCAGACAGTCTTCTCAACTCCTTGTCGAAGCCAAGTTCACTACAGGAACCTGCAACTTCATGTAGATGAGAATGAATGCAGGATGCAATCCTATCTATATGCATATGCAAATGCTCATGAAATGCTTATGCAGTGATCTTTGAATGCTTATGCATGCATGCTATCTTGGTTGGGAGCCCCCCTCTACAACACTTCTTTATTTTTCTCTTGCACGGGGTCATAACCCCAGCTTTTACAAGGGGTTACATGCAACTGAGGCAAGGCTTGTATAATGGGTGGTTGCCGGGCAGGGCCCGTCAGCCGTGCCCTATGGGTAGAACTTACGGAGATGCTCAATATTCCATGAGTTTTCCAATTTATTGCCATCTCCGGTCTCCAGATAGACTGTGCCAGGTCTGGTGACTCGTACTACCCGGTAAGGGCCTTCCGACTTCGGAGATAACTTGTGTGTACCCTTGGCGGTCTGAATGCGCCTAAGGACAAGGTCACCTTCCTCAAAACACCGGGCATGAACCCTGCGGCTATGATAGCGACGTAGGGCTTGCTGATAGCGTGCATCACACGTAGCAGCCTAGAGATGGTTCTCCGCGAGTAGCACAGTGTCGTCACGCTGGTTTGCAACTTTCTCTAGCTCATCATAGGCAAGCACTCGAGGAGACCCGTAAATGAGTTCCGTGGGGATAACTGCTTCTGCCACGTAGACCAGGGAGAAGGGAGTCTGCCCGGTAGCTCGGTTTGGCGTCGTTCTGATGGACCAGAGAACTAACGGCAGCTCCTCGATCCACTGCTTGTTGTGCTTCTGTAGCATATCAAAGGTTATTTTCTTGAGTCGAGGCAGCACTTCAGCGTTTTCCCTCTCAGCTTGTCAATTACTCTGGGGGGTGTGTCGGGGATATTACCCCGCGGTATGAACCGGCCAGAATTATAACCCGGCCGGACTTGGCATTCTACTTGGCGGTTTACACTTGGTAAAATATTGGTGACCCGGCAGGCGGATCATGGATGACAAGGCCCAAGGCCCAGAAGGCCGGTTCATATTAATTGTGGGCCGATTTATGAATAAAGCGCAAGGAATATTCTCCATAAAGGAAGCAAGACTAGGACTCCTTGTAATAGATCAATCCTAGTCCTACTAGGACTAGTCATGTAAACCCGCCCCTTCAACATATATAAGGAGGGGCAGGGCTCCCCAAAAGAGGACAAGCTTTAGACAAACCACAAGCAGACAAGTTTCTAGGGTTAGACACCGAGAGCCGGTTTACCGGCGACATCATCATAATGAGACCTAGCCTCAAACAGCACGTAGGGTTATTACCGGATGATGTTTCCCGGGGCCCGAAGCTGTCTAAATCCGTGTCTTGCGTCGCGTCTCTCGATTCCGCTCAACCCCTTCAAGCTACCACATAGATGCGCACCTCAACACTAAGTCCGTTGATCCGGACATCTGCCGTGTTAATTCCACGACAGTTGGCGCCCACCGTGGGGCCTGCGCACGGTGGTGTTGAGTTCTTGAAGAGATCTCTCCTAGGGATCGAGAGTTCATAATTTCCCGGATGACGAGGTCGAGAGTTCATAATTTGCCGGATGACGAAGAGCCGGATTAAAAAGGGTTTGCGTCAGCTTCAGGTACGCCGAACCAGATTTATGATTGGTCAGATTTAAAGGTTAAACAAGAATCTAGGCTGCGTCATGAGTCGTTGCCTTTGCAAATCGGATCCGAAAAGAGATCAATTCCGCTACTACTACCGGTTCACGGGCTCAAGCCCCGTGGTTATCTGTTGCTAAGGATTGGAGTACTGGTCCTGCATACTATGCATCTTTTTCTACTCTATGTAAGATCTACTCAAGGCTGACCGCAATACTAGTGTACGCATACTCACGGAAACTCGGCGGACAGATCAATGATTATATTAAGATCCTCTACCGAATCATCAACATAGAGGGATGTGGATGGTCAAACCAAGAAACGGCCAAGACAAGGACGAAGAGGAAAGTTGGATTCGGCTGGCCACCGCCTCGTTTCTGCCGGCGCACCTCCGCTGTGGTTGCCACGACCGACGCGGCTGGTTGCCGTGGTCAAGCCGCCCTCGCCGGTAAAATTCTGCCTTGCCTCCCGGTTTACCTTGCTGCCGCAGCGTACTTTCGCCGAATGCCTCCGCCGCCGGTTCCTGTTGCCCT
>LR738712.1:307121707-307181995 GCA_902687465.1 Secale cereale | reverse complement strand
TGTCGGGGATATTACCCCGCGGTATGAACCGGCCAGAATTATAACCCGGCCGGACTTGGCATTCTACTTGGCGGTTTACACTTGGTAAAATATTGGTGACCCGGCAGGCGGATCATGGATGACAAGGCCCAAGGCCCAGAAGGCCGGTTCATATTAATTGTGGGCCGATTTATGAATAAAGCGCAAGGAATATTCTCCATAAAGGAAGCAAGACTAGGACTCCTTGTAATAGATCAATCCTAGTCCTACTAGGACTAGTCATGTAAACCCGCCCCTTCAACATATATAAGGAGGGGCAGGGCTCCCCAAAAGAGGACAAGCTTTAGACAAACCACAAGCAGACAAGTTTCTAGGGTTAGACACCGAGAGCCGGTTTACCGGCGACATCATCATAATGAGACCTAGCCTCAAACAGCACGTAGGGTTATTACCGGATGATGTTTCCCGGGGCCCGAAGCTGTCTAAATCCGTGTCTTGCGTCGCGTCTCTCGATTCCGCTCAACCCCTTCAAGCTACCACATAGATGCGCACCTCAACACTAAGTCCGTTGATCCGGACATCTGCCGTGTTAATTCCACGACAGGGTGTGCCATAGAGGTGAATGAGATCTAGCATCCGAGGGCATGGACATATTACGTGAAGGCGCGTCTCGTGAACTGGGCACCATTGTCGGTAATGATCCTTGCCGGAATTCAAAATGACACACCATAACTTTCAAGAACTTGGTAGGTGACTGAGCAGTCGCCTTTCTCACGGCAGCTACTTCTGGCCACTTTGTAAACTTGTTGATGGCAATGGACAAGAATTCAAAGCCCCCGGTAGCTCGGGGGAAAGGACCGAGGATATTGAGCCCCCAGACCGAAAACGGCCATGAGAGAGGAGTTGTCTCAAGCCCTTGGGCAGGCAGGTGGGTTTTCTTGGAATGGAACTAGCAGGCTACACATTTTTTGATGAGCTCAACCGCATCTTAGAGGATTGTGGGCCACTAGAATCCTTGATGGAATGCTTTCCCAACTAATGCCCTTGATCCAATATGATAGCCGCACATGCCTTTGTGTATTTTAGCCAGCAGTTCCTTTTCTGCTTCCGGGCAGATGCATTTCAATTTCATGCCATTGTGCCTTCTTCTATACAGAGTGTCATTGACAAACTAGTACATATTGGCCCTCGGCTAGTTTTTCAGCTTCATCTTGGTTGCCGAGAAGTTCTCCGGTTTGGAGGAAGTGGACAATGTGCCTTGCCCAAGTTGGATCCTGGGGCTCGGTAATGAGGACTAGCGACACCTCCTCAGCTGCGGGAGCACCAGCCTTGTGCACGGGGTTGGTGGACCCGGCTGGAGGGGGTAGTCTGACATGTTGTGAGGAGTAGTTTCTGGCAGGGTCTCTGCCGGGAGCGGATGGCTCTGCTCGGAGAGGCTTACCAGTGTCCAACTTTCTCCTCTTCCAGGCCATTGTTGCTGGGGATACAAAGGGTTGTGTGAGATGGAGAACAAAAGTCCCTGGTTCCACAGGAAGCTTCCGCGCATCACACTTTGACAGATGATCAGCTATGCTATTTTCCGCATGGGGTACGTCCTCTGTTTGCAGTCCATCAAAATGATCCTCCCTTCTCCTCACTTCCTCGACGTACGCCTCCGTCAATGGACTTTGATAATCCTTGTTGACTTGTCTCACCATAAGTTGTGAATCTCCTCTAATGATCAGTCTCTTAATTCCCAATTCCATTGCAATCCTCAGCCCAGCAAGGAGCCCTTCATACTCAGTTGTATTGTTGGTTGCTTCCTCCTGGTCAAAATGCATTTGGACGACGTAATTCAAGTGCTCCCCGAAGGGGGCGACGAGAAGCACGCCAGCTCTTGCACCTTGTAGGGAAAAAGCACCATTAAAATATATAATCCATTCCTAGGGTGATTCCTTGTGGGGATAGCTCTCTATGTTATCTCCTCATCAGGGGTTGGCTTCAATTTTGCAATAAACTCTGCCAATGCCCTGCTCTGGATAGTTGATGTGCTCTCATACTTCAAACCAAAGCTGGATAACTCCGAAGCCCACTCCACTATTCTACCGGTAGCCTTATGGTTTCGAAGTATCCTTTGCAACGGGAAGTGAGTGACAACTGTAATCTCATGGGCTTGGAAGTAGTGGCTTAGTTTCCTTGAGGCCATGATGAGACCAAAGATCAACTTTTGCACGTCAGAGTACCTCGATCTAGCCCCTTGTAACAGAGAGCTGACGAAGTACACTGGGCGCTGCACCACTTTCTTCCTTGCCATGTCCTTGGGGTTGTTCTCGCTGCCGTGCTCACTGCTATTGTAATGCCCCGGATGTAATACTTTCCCTTTTGGGTATATAATATATCTCCGGCTTCATCTATTTCCATTCCGGGTTCTTTGTCTTTCGGGCTTTCGTCGTTTTGTTGTGTGAGTGTGTGGCATTCATTCATATCATGTAGACATGTGCATTGCATTGCATTTGTGTTGTGGGTTGCATCCGGTTCCGCGTGTTTCTTCTCGTTGTCCGTTTCGCGTTTTGGAGCTCCCTCACGTGTCCGTGACGTCCCGTAGGCCTACTTTGTTGTTCGGGTGTTTTACGTTACCGGTGTGCCGCGAGGTTGTTGTCTGTGTTGTTGTTTTGTTGTGTGCAACCCGCCTCTCAAATCTCGTCTCGTTTGGACTCCGTTGACTTTTCCATCCGTTGTTCGTGTGGGTCCGATGTGCCTTCACTTCGTGTCCCGGAAACATCCCTACTGCAGTCTTTTATCTCCGTCTAGGCCCTTTAAATCTATCCCCGCGATCGGATCCGTCGGATCGCGATCGGAGGGCTCCTACCGCCCCTAAACTCCCTCCTAACCCTAAAAAACTGCTATTTATAGTCCCCTCTAGGTCTATTTTGGCATCCCCTATTTTTCCTCAGATCCATTCCCTCTCCTCTCCACTTGAAAAAAAAACCTTCCTTCCCGAGCCAGTTGCCGTCGCTGGGATCCAGATCGGGCGTCCCGATCCAGATCCGTTCGACGGGTCAACGCCGCCGCCGTCTTCGTTCCTCGATCGCCGAGGCGACCGCACCCGATCGGGCCTCCCCACGGCATCGCTCCAGGCGGACCACATCCCCGCCAGTCGCCACCTCAGGCCCAGTCGCCGGGGCCTTTTTCGTCGCCAGCCAGGCCAGGCGCGGGGCCCGGGACCACTTCCCCGTGGGCAACAGCCGCCGCCCGGCCCGCTTCTCCCGAGCCAGCGCCCCTCCTCGCATCGCACTTTCGCCGTCGCCCTGGGCCAGGCCCGACTCGCCTCCCGCCCCGTCCGGGCCTTCCTCTTCCGCCGCAGCCGGGGCCCGAAGCCGCCTGGGCCGGATCCACCGCCAGCGTGCGGCCCGCCTCCTACCGGCCGCACCGCCTCCGCCCGGCTGGGCCTCGCCCCGGTGGCCCGCCGAGCCGCCGCCCAGATCTGCTTCAACCCAGGCCCGAGCCCGTTACTGTTCATCTAGGTTGACCCTTTTTCCCCACTAAGTCCCAGATCTGTCAGTCTGAAATGCAATGTTTGACCTGCTGTATCTTTTACTGTGGTGCTCTGTTTTGCGCGTGTAATATGTCCAGACGTTCGTGGAGATGTGCTCTACGTTTTACCTGCTGTTGTCATGCATGTTAGAGATCATCTAGACACTTGTTTTGCTGTTGCAAGAGTGCATCATGATATAAACTGCTGTTATGTGTTATTTTCATGCCACCTTTACCATGTGATATCTTTTAGCTCGTTTGTCCAAACGATGCAAATGACATGTCCACGTGTTCGTCTTGCCACGAACTACGTGATGCTTGTGATAGGTTGCATGGTAGATTTATTATTGCCTTGTTATCATCGTTGCAAAGTGCCATGTTCATATGTTGTGTTTTCACTTGTTATGAAATGCCATCTTGTTGAGCTCGTTGCAATCGTTGTGTTCACCTCTATGAAGCATGCTTGTGTGTTTCGGGATCACCTTCATGTGCACTTTGATGAGGTGCTTACCCCTTGCCATGTTTAGTTTCGAGGTGACTTAAACTTGCTCGTTTAGATGCCATGATGATATTGCTGTTTTAGGACTTAGTGATTTTTTCACTAAGTCTGAAATCTGTAACGTTCCGATGCCATGTTCGTGTGATGTTCTAGGACAAAGCATATTAGTTTTGGGGTGGTTTTTGATTGTTCCTTGTAGTATATATTGTTGTCTTTCCATTCATGTCCTCACATGTCCATTTGAGTGGCTGTAGCATGTTTATCTTTTGCTCTAAAGTTTCAATAAAATTCTGCTGCCAGAATTTTATTGTAAAGTTCAATATGTCCAAGATCATTGCTATTGATCCGTGACTCCGTTGGGGGTGCACTTTGGACCTAGTTGCTGTACTATATGTCTAGTTTGTATTCATGTCCTTTGCCATGCTTTTTGGGTGCTGTAGCTTAATTATTTTGAGCTCCAAAGATGCTATGTTGCTGTAATTTTCAGCTTTCGCTCAAATCTTGTTTCGGGCATAACTTTTAGCCCGTAACTCCGATTCCAGCGAATCTTATAACAAACTTGGTTGTTTTTCTGTGTAGATTAATAATATCAGGTTGTTATCTTGTTTTGAGGTGTTTTGCTTGAGTGATGTTTTACGTGCTCCGTGTGCATCCTTAGTGCATCCATCATGCATTCATGTTTTTCGAGTGCGCATTGCATCTTGTTGATTGGTGCTTGGTGTGATTGTTTTGTTTAGAGCCGGAAGCTGAGGCCGAGTACGAAGTTGAGCACGAGGTTTCCAACGAGTTTGAGCACGAGGACCCTTCTTACGATCCGAACGACTTCTCTTCAGGCAAGATGACTGATCCCCGATAACATTACTATCTTTGCCTATTGCTAGTAGTCTCGATCTATAGTTTTTCCTCGATGCCCATGATCTTCTTGTCAGCCTCCTATTTGTAACCAATTGCCATGTTTAACCAACCTACCTATGCAAACCGTTGCTTGGCTAAGTACGCTTCGCTCAGCCCTTCTTATAGCGTTGCTAGTTGCAGGTGAAGTGAAGATGCTTGCTCCATGTTGAAGTTTGGTTGGGTTATATCACACTATATAAATGCTTAAGAATGAACTCATCTATATATTGGCAAGGGTGGAAGGCTAAGCCTTTTGCTTGGTGTTTTGTTCCACTCATGCCGTTAGGATCCGTATAAGCCGGTATTATGTTCCTTGATTATGCGTTCCTAACACGGTTGGGGTATATGGGACCCCCTCGATAAACCGCTAAGTGCTAAGTCTTTTCCAGCAAATCCCAACTTTGGTACTATTTGCCTAATAACTAAATAACTTGCATAGGGAGTAATTACCCCGAGTTCTTAATCAACAACCCGGGCCAGTGCTCCTCATGAGTGTTGGTCCAAACCGGGGGTTCTGCGGGGTCACCACGAGGGAGCTCGAGGGTTGATATAAACCTGTAGAATCGCCCATCCGGTCGTGTCCTAAGACTTAGATACGCGCGGCTACTATCAGGGTGTCGACACGCCGGGAGGATTTGCTGGATTAGCCTTACCTTAGCTTGGTATATCTTGAGCACGGGATTCCGAGGATACTCGGGTCTTCCCACTTTGGAGTTGCGACTCCGCGGATCGTGGGCTTGTAATGGGTCAAGTTGGAACACCCCTGCAGGGTTTGAACTTTCGAAAGCCGTGCCCGCGGTTATGTGGCAGATGGGAGCTTGTTAATTCCGGTTGTAGATAACTTGACACAATGTTACTAATACACTACCAGCGTGTGTTCCGCGACTGTCAATTTCCGAATAGGGATTCGGGAGTTGAACACGGAGGGGTTATGATTGTGGAGCTTGTAGCTAGGATCACTTCGTGATCACTTCTCGCCGATGCCTTCTCTTCTCGCTCTCACTTGCGTAAGCTAGATGCTAGTTGCTGCTGTAGACTTATTCTTTTCTTCAGCCTTTCCCTCACCTAAAGTCTTAAATAGTTCTGTTACCCGGGAACGGAATTGCTGAGTCCTCTGTGGCTCACAGTTACCTCACACACCAGATGCAGGTCCAGCTGTGAGCTATCCAGGTGATGGCACCGAGCTGGATTGGGAGTACGACGAGGAGCGTAGTCGGTACTACGTGCGCTACCCGGACGATCAGTAGTGGAGTCTCTTACTAGGATTCGATCCGCCTGTGGTTTATTTTTTTATCTGAGTTTGGTACTTTGACATTTGGCTTTTGCCCTTAGAGGGTTGTAGTGCTCTTAATGTATGATGTTTGAGACTTGTACTGTAATTCTGTGACGTGGCGAGTGTAAGCCAACTATTTCAGTTTACTATCCCCTCTTTTACATGAGTTGTGCAAAGATTACCAGACTTGAGATCATTCTAGGATGGACTTATGCCTTTAAGTCGTGCCTCGACACGTAGGAGGTATAACTCCATCCTGGGCATTACAGCTATCCTTATCTTTTCCTGGCCCTACCGGCCTCTGTTCGCTTTCTGCCTCATCTACTTCTCGCTGTGCCACCAAGGCCGCACTGACTACTTGGTTGGTTGCCACTAAGTATAGCAACAACGGCTCCTGGAGCTTGGGAGCAACCAAGGTGGGCACAGAGGATAAATAGGCCTTCAACTCTTGCAAAGTTGCATCTACTTCCGGGGTCCACTTCACTGTCGCTACCTTTTTCAAAATCTTGAAGAACGGGAGGGCACGCTCGGCAGGCTTGGAGATGAATCTGCTTAGCACGACAAGACATCCTGTTAGACGTATCACATCCTTGACTGTCCTTAGCGCTTGGATCTGCTTGATAGCCTTGATCTTGTCGGGGTTGGCCTCGATCCCACGGTAGGATACAAAGTACCCAAGTAGCTTGCCGGAGGGAACACCAAATACACACTTCTTTGGGTTGCGCTTCAAATTGATTTTGCGCAGGTTAGCAAATGTTTCTTCCAAATATTGAATAAGGGTGGCCCTATCCTTGGACTTTACCACAATATCATCCATATAGGACTCTATATTTTTTTATACAGTTGTGGCTCAAAACCAATCTGAACCGCCCTTGGAAAAGTGGACCCGACACTCTTTAATCCGAATGGCATGCGGACAAAGCAATACGTACCACATGGAGTGATGAACGACGTCTTCTCTTCATATTCCTTGGACATAAAGATCTGGTGGTACCCAGAGTATGCATCCAGAAAGGAGAGCAAATCACAATCTGAAGAGGCATCCACAATCTGATCAATACGCGGCAAGGGAAATGGGTCCTTCGGACAAGCCTTGTTGAGATCTGTAAAATCTATGCAAAGCCTCCACTTCCCGTTAGCCTTTCGGATCACCACTGGGTTTGCCAACCATGTTGGATGTAACACTCCTCTAACCAAACCAGCTGCCTCAAGTTTCTTGATCTCTTCTGTAATGAACTGCTACCTCTCCATGGCCTACTTCCGGACTTTCTTCTTGACGGGTGAGGCATGTGGGTAGATAGCAAGGTGGTGCTCGATTACCTCCGTTGGAACACCAGGGATCGCAGATGGTTGCCCGGAAAACACATCGACATTCCCCCGTAAGAAGGCAACGCGCATGCTTTCCTATTTGTCATTAAGGGTGGTGCTGATAGTGAAGGTACCATCAACGCCAGCCAACCCTACCAGGACCTTCTTAACTTGGGGTGTAACAACCCTGGATTTGTTGCTATAGGAATACCCCGGCACGTCGTCAACGGGTGTCGTGCACTTGGTGGGGGCATGCTTCCTGGATTCCTTGCCGGAGGTCCTACAATCTTTCTTCTTTTCTATACTCTCCTTGGAGGGAACTACTGCTACCGCTGCGTCTGCCGCGACTACGTCCCGGTACATCTTGTCCACACAAATAATTGCATCCTTGTCATGTAATGGGATAGTGATAACTCCCAGTGGCCCATGCATCTTCAAGGTGTTGTAGGCATAGTGGGATGCCACCATATATTTAGCTAGTGCCAGGCGTCCAAGAATCCCATTGTACGACAGGGGGAGCTCAACCACATCAAACACAATCCTCTTAGTCTGGTAGTTCAACTATCCCCCAAACCTTACCGGCAGCGTGATCTTTCCCTTAGGATGAATCCTACCGGGATTAACTCCTTGAAAAGTGACGGTAACTTCTAGTTCTTCCTCTCCTATCTGAAGCATGCTGATAACTGCTGGGGAAATCAGATTCAACCCGGCCGCGCCGTCCACCAATAACGGCAAGCATCCTACTGCAGTGGTATGGCTTGGATGATCCTCCTCGTCAAAGATGATGGCCGTACGGGACCATTTGAGCGGCTTTCAGGCCTCTGGTGCTGGCTCCATGGCATTGACTTCTTGTGCCCACCACTTGAGTTGACGGCGAGAGGCGTGCAGTGATGTACTCCCATGAATACATAGGCATTAGTGCCCTTTTGAAATTATTCCTCACTTGTTTCCTCTTCATCCCCTCCATCACTCCGATCATTGCAGACTCCCTTTTCTCTACCTCTGGTAGGCTTTCATTGGTTCGAAAGGGGTTTGCCAGGGTGATTTACTTCACTGCCTCGGCCCTTATCACCAGCAACATTCTAACCCTTATCCTTATCACGTTTCTCATATTCTGCTCTCTGTGTCTTGACAAGCTGCTCAACCTGATGACACTCTTGAAGGTCGTGGCCCTTGGTCCGATGAATCTTGCAATATGGGCCATCACCTTTCCCAGCTTTCTCAGCAGCAGTGTCTTCCCAGCAGTTAGTGCATACAACAGCCTCCTTGTCGGGGACATCAGCCTTGGCCTACTTGCCGGTACTAGGTGTACCCGATCCTTCAACAGTCCTCACTGCCTTATCTCTCCGCTTCTTATTGTGCTTGTTTCTCTTCTTCTGACAGATTGATTTATCATCATCTTATGAATCATCATTGATGCAATCCTCCGCTCTGGGCAACTTTCTTCCCTCCTTCATCCGAGCACACTTAGGGCCCATTCTGAAACATGCTAGCTTCAGCAAAACTTCTCGTATCCAGCTTCTGCCCTGACTTCTCACTTCAGGTGGAGCTACACAAACCGTTATGGAGGCGAGGCAACTTCTCCTCGCGCCCTGG
Source organism: Secale cereale (assembly GCA_902687465.1). NCBI lineage: Eukaryota > Viridiplantae > Streptophyta > Magnoliopsida > Poales > Poaceae > Secale > Secale cereale. The sequence goes on along the minus strand of LR738712.1, from coordinate 307,172,933 downwards.
GTGAGTTGGCAGCCAAGCCGGGGCGTTGAAGCCCACCTTCTTGCCACCCTGGGCCAGCTAGAAGTAGCCCATTTCGGGCTAACTGCACACGAGCTGATAAAAAAGAGAGAAATGAGCTGGGCCTGCTTCTTGTGGTGAATGGCTGGGCTTATTTTTTTAGACGAGATGATTTGTGCGATTTCTGCCAGTACAGAGAGGTGTATAGAGAGGTAGAGGTGTACAAGGAGCTATGCCTACAGCCGCCATGTATTTTCGAACGGTACATGGCTTATTTTGTAACGTATTTTTTAACTAGGAGGTGTACAGAGAACTGCACACAGCCGGCATGTATTTTTGAACTTGCCACTAATAATCCTAGTCAAGACAAGTTATAATAAAGACGAATAACTTGATTTGTTATATGTCATACAACAAAAGCTTCATTTGCATATTAGTTTCCAAATCAGATTGGTGTCACATCTAAAGACATGAAGATGATTACTTCATCAACTAAGAGCAATGGCGGTAGCTAGTTCATATCTAAACAAAGCCAGGTTAGGACCACTTTCCGCCGGTGTTGAAGAATCTGATGCATTTGGAGGAATAACATACTTCTTGTATCTCTCTGGAATAGTTGGGACATAATCCGGATCCCTCTCACACCGAAGAAAGTGGATATCCTCTTTGTCACGGAGGGGGATATAGTTGTGTGGTAGCCGCAATTATCATCTTTTGTTCTTGAATCGAATAGTTTGGCATCTTGAGCAAGATTTTCCATTTCATCTTCCACACACCAAAGATTCTCTCTATGGTATTGCGTGTGGAGGAGTGGATCCGATTGAACTTCTCTACATGAGTAGTTGGGGGCGCACATCGTTGAATGTCGGGGACATGATAGCGTTCTCCTTTGTACGATTCTAGATAGCCATCCCTATTAGGATAGCCGACGTGTACAAGGTAATACTTTCCTATAGAAATGGACAACAAACATGATTGTGAGTTGAAGGACATGTTATATAAATTGCAAAAACAGGAAATACTTACCCTTGGGAGGATGTGGGAATGTGGCCTTGTCATTTTCAATTGCATGAAATAGCACACTTGTATCATGCATAGAACCCGGTTGTCCAATTGAAGCATAGTTGAAATGCATATCAAAGTCACATACCGCCATCAGATTTTGTGTTGTTGCACCGGTTCTTCCAATGTACCTTATTTTTTAAGGTCCTTCCGGAATAGAAGCCCTAATATGTGTCCCATCTATTACACCAATGCAATCTTTCAGATGAGGATAAGCCCTTGTCACGCTTAATCCTATCAGGACGATGTGAAAATTTGGGTCTTGAGGCCTAATATAGTGAGATGACATCTTGACCACACATTGTAGAACATGATGGAACTTATGGTGGACTGTATCTGCTCCTTGTTTGAAACAGTTTTGGGTTCTCCTGTTTGATTCACAGGTCCACAAGAACATAGCAAGAGACTCATAAGTGGTAACAAAACATGTTTCTTTGAGGCCATACTCCACTACCAACTTGTCATGAAGATCAAAGAACACATTTGCATTCATTCTCAACATTTTGTACGTCTCTCTGGGTGTGCCAATAGTCTCTTGCAACCATTCAAAACCGCTCAACCTAGATGTCCTATGGTCGGCCTTCATGACCCAACTTTTGCAATACTTCCCAACTATGTATGACACGCCTGAATAAAGCATGGCCATATCATGTTGATATTGGAGAACCATAACTTTCTTATGTGTCATCGTCACTTTCACTATCCGATGACATCTGCAAATAAACAACCGTCAACATATGAAACACAAGTTAGAACCAATTGGATCAAGAACATATACACAATACATACATAAATAGAAAACACTAGGTCCAACAACATGAACATAGAGATGGTTCACAATGCATTCATAAATAGCAAATGGTTCTGTGAATGCATTATTAAATAGCAAACAGTAGGTTCAACAACATAAAAGATGTTTAAACAACATAAAATTTGAAATGGTATCGAGCACTAGGTTCAACATAAAAGATGGCCATCACACATAGATGGTAGGCATGTAAACTAGTTCCCGTACTTCAAGTCATACTTCCTACGCAACCAACTCTTTCGGGACTCAAGAAGAATGTAAAGAAACATCTCCCTTTGCGCCCTCCTCACAATCAACTCGCTAGCCATGAAGAACTAATCGGTACCAACTGTTGCACCACAAGCAATGACTTTATCCATGACCAAGGTGACACAGTTTGCCTCATCTTGCATCATGAAAGACTGAAATAATGAGTGAGAAGCCTCAGCAATGTCACCAATTCTTGTAACTTGCGCACACATCACTTGTGCGGTCTTTGGTTTCTTGTTCTTCTCCGAAATGACGATCCCAAGCCTCACCTTAGGTGAAGTAGGTGTTGCCTGAGATGCTTGTTCTTCGGTATCATCCATATCAAGATCTTCAAATATACTCCTTAGGTGAAGTAGGTACCGCCGCACTAGAGGGGGGAGGTATGCCAGAAGAGGGATTCCAATGGTCAATACCATCAGTTGTGATATCTCCAAATATAATCCTCAAGTTTTGCTCATTAGCAGGACCTTTTTCTTGGACTTGCCACAACCTTTAATCTCCTGTAATACAACAAAGGAAACACATTCTTGGTAATCAAAGTGATATGGATGAATTAATATATGCAATAGATTAGCGAAAGAACTCACAATTTTGGCCATTTTCCTGCACTCATCATCTTGTGACACGATGTTGTTCACATATTGCCATCCGGCTCCGGTCTCCCGGAACTTGAGTTTCTTGAACAAACTGAAATCACCTTTAAGCTTGTCCCATTTGTTTTTCAGTTGTCTATATGTGTAGTCTAGCCCAGTTCTCATCTTAAATTGCCTTCCAACATCATCAAATGCATTTGGTGTCAAGTAATTGCATGGCCTATTTCCGGCGTTCACTTGCTCAGCAAACAACTCGCAGATAATTTGAGTGTTTTCAACGTTCCATTCAGCAGCCCCAGACATACTTGAAACTTCTCTAAAAAATGCATGTCACTTTGATAAATACAAAAAATATACTTTTATGCACAGCCAAAGGTATGTAATATCTGAACTAGCAGTACATTTGCACACATACACCACTAGACCTATGATAATAAATTGCGAACATATAGTGGTACATTTTCTGCATAGACAAAATTGTATTTCACGTTCCTGAAAATTGTAACACATTACCACTCATGGCAGTACCCACATATACTCCAGAGTAGCAATACATTTTCTGCATACCAAAAATTGTATTTCACTTTTCTGAATGATGTTACAGATTAGCACTCATGGAGGTACCCATATAGCAATATGCATTAAAGATTATGATTCCAGAACTGCACACATCTATTCTAGAATTGCACAACAAACAATAGGTTCCAGTGTAGGAATTTGCACACAACAAATACAACTCTGAAAATAAACTGCACAGATGTATACTACAGAGGACATTGTCAGATTACGGGCTCCACAAAACCCAAGAAGTTCAAACATAGGGGCGTGAACGAAGATCTCTCCCACTCACGTCTACCTAGCGTCCCGCCCTCGCCCAGTGACGAGTTTCAAGCAAACAACGAGTGAAACACGCAAGAGTTTACCTAGGTCCAGGCCACCTTGTGGTGTAAAACCCTACTTCCTGCTTTGGTGGATTGGCCTCAGGAGGGCTGGAATATGAAATAGTACAGTGATTCTCGAGCTCAGGAGGTGAGCTCAGGAGGGTCAGGAGGCAAGTGTTCTTGCTCCTTTATGTGGTGGCAGATTTTATGGATCTGCTCCAGTTGACTGGACTTGGCCTAACTTGACCTCTCACAGTGCGGATCCTAGCTACTTATATAGGCGGCCAGGGTCCTCTTCCTCAGAAATGTTTAGGCGGGAAGGGATCCCACAACGGCCATTTTTGAGCGAGAACACAAGGATGTTCCTACCCTCACAAAAGCAGTCTTCGCGTGCAAAAGGATCAGGCGGTGACGCGGTGGTGGGCTCGGTGGTGACATCCTCCTTGTCGTCCTTGCGGTCTTCGGTCTTGTCGCACCAATGGGGAAACCTTTGTCCCGCTCCTCGGGAACATGTGTCTGCGCTGCCTCCTTTGCACCGAAATGGCAAATGCGCCGCTGGCGGCTGCTGGCACCCGCTAGCGCGGTGCGACACTGCTTACGTCAAAACCTCCTCCTGAGGCAGGCTTGGCCTTGGATCCTCTGCCCCTCCGGAGCACCTTGCTGAGGCCGCGCCTGAGGGGATCTTGACGTTGTTCTCCTCGCGAGGCCTAGCTCCCCTCGCGAGGGTCTTGGACAGTTGGTCGATTAGCTGGGCCGTACCAGGCCATGGTAGGAGCGCGTTGCGGCCCGCAGACAGGCAAGTCTGGGTACCCTAGTTCCCAGGACGCCGACAGTAGCCCCCGGGCCCAACGCGCGCGCGGAGTTGGTTTCGGGGCGAAGCCTTAGCCGAGGACGAAGCGTCGCGGGGCCCAAAAAGGCTGCGGGCTAGGCTGGCGCCTGACGATTGGATGGGGCATGGGCGACCCCGCTCCCCATGCCGTCTCGGCAACCATGCGTCTTGACAAAAATGGGCCATCTCCGCTATGGGGGAGTTATCGCTTCCCTTCCTTCCTACTCAGATCTCTTCCTCCTACGCCTCCCGCCTTCCTAAATCGCCTGCATCCTCCGGCACCTTCCACAATGGCGAAGAGGAACAAGGGTACCGCGCCAGCGTCCGGATCTGCCTCTTCCCTTGAGGTGACGCTCAAGGAGTCCTCCATCACCAAGGAGGAGGACTACTCATAGGTCCAAACCTTTCTTGTCGACCGTCCACAACGAGCATGGCCCGACGGGGATCTGGGCCGGATCCGCCGCGACGCAGATCTTGCCGAAGTCCTACTACCCCTTCTTTCTCCACAAGATATTTGTGGGGCTCGTGTCGCCCTTCTCAGATTTCTTCTACGCCATCCTGGAACATTCCCAGGTGCATGCTCTCCACATCCAACCTTGCTCCATCTTCGTCCTGTCTTTCTTCGCCTTTTACTGCGAGGCACTCGTGGGGGTGAGGCCGACTGTCGCCCTCTTCCGCCACTTCTTCTCCATGCGCCGGTACGACGAGGGTCTGTGCTCAAGCTACGTCTCCTTCGTCTTCCAGCACCAGGGCTATCGGCTGATGACTGCCGGGAAGATGATAGACTCCCACCGGAAGAGGTGGGTCTATCTGGATGCCCAACGCGTCCATCCTCTGCTGGACCTGCCTACCGCCCGTCTGACGAAATGCGCCGGCTAGAGCTACGCGAAGCTCACCGACCCCCTTGTCGGGCGTGTCCTGGCAAGGATTGAAGCCGACCTAGGCTCGAGGCTGGAAGGGGGCCAGACCGTGAAGGAGCTCTTGAGGCAGCGTCTGGCACCGCTGCAGGCATACTCACGCCCCATGTGGGAGCTGATGGGCGATGACGACAGGCTCCGGCTGAGCTCCGGGGCGCTGGCTGAGGCCGATCTGGACTTCGCCTGAGTCACTCTCCTAGGGATTGTTCCTGAGGACCTCTCCGGGACCCACCTGCCATTGTACAGCCACCCTGACAAGGTTGAGCTGTTGAAGGCCGTGTCAGGTTTCGGTGCGCCCGTGGATGCTCCGCCCATGGTTGACGTCTCTTCTGGCGCCGATGACGGGAGCGACGAGGGGGACTCTGAGGAGACCCTGGACGAAGAGGGGGACTCCTCCGAGGCGTCTGCTGGAGCAATGGCGTCAGGCACAAGTGCCACCGGACGGCCCTAGGCGACCACTCCACGTCGATCCAGACGCACTGCATACGGGGCAAGCAACGTGGCGACCCTGCCGAGGAGTGCCATGCCAGGGAAACTGGCAACCACGACTGCGCCCAGGACTGTGGCCTCGCGCCTTGCCAAGATTCGGACTACCGGCGCGCCCATAGCGCCAGGGGCTGCGGCCGACCTGTTGGTGAAGAGAAGGCCGTGCCTCGCCTCCGACGAGTAAGTGTGCAATCTCCTGCTATCCTTAGTTGCTATGTCGCTGGCGTGCTTCTCCTGATGTAGCAGCCTGGGTGGCGTGATGAAGAACGCGAAGGGGGAGGTCACGTCGCGGTGCCCTGCCCCTCCTGCTGCTGGTGCGACCGTGGAGAAGGGTGCTATGATGCTAGGCGTCTCGGCCAACCAGGCCACCGATCACGAGGCAGCAGCGTCGCTTGAGGGCGTCCTTGCTGCCTGCAAGGCCGCGGCGGCTTCTTCAGCAAGGGGGGCCAGAGGCCCCGAGCCCCTGGTCGAGCAGCCGGTCTTGTCGGTGCCCGTGCACCAGCCGGCGCAGCCTGGCCTTGAGATCTTGGAGGCTGCCTCCGCCGCGCTGGATCGGCTTCGCGCCAAACTTCAAGGTGGTGATGGCCACGCGATGGAAGGACGCTTGGGGCTGATCCTCGGGTGGCTCCTGGCAGACGAGTCTGTGCGGGCCTCCTGGAACCAGGCCTTAGCGATTACTGCCAAGGGTCAAGAGGAAGTTGTGGCAGCCACACGGGCACGCGACACTGCGCCCTTCGAGAAGCGCTGCCTCAAGGCAGAGAGTGAGCGGGAGGCCCTTCGCGAGGAAGGCTCTGGGCGCGCCCTGGAGCTCGAGAGGTTGGGGAAGGAGCTCGAGGCGCAGAGGGCTGAGACATCCCGGATAAAACAGGAGCAGCTTGCTGACCGCGCGATCCTAGAGAAGCTGAAGGTTGAGGTTGAGCAGGCCAAGGCGACCCAAGTTGCGCACGACAAGGAAGACGCCCTTGCGGCCTCGGCGGCAGTGAGTCGCGAGGCCCTTGCCGCCTTTGATCTTGAGGCCCGTACGGCGCTGCAGGCCGCCTATAGGGAGGGGTTCAAGAAGCTGCTGGCCGCTCCGAAGGAAGGCCCCACCGGGCTTCTTGTCGCGCTCGTGAAGTCCCTGTGTGAGGTTGCGGCCGCAATTGGCCAGTTAGCTGACATCAAGAGCCGCACGCTCCTTACCTTGGTCCTGACGCAGGTGTGCATCCACCTAAGTCTTCGTGACCCCGCTCTTGACCTGGTCTCGCTGTCCGAGCCCATGACCAGGAGCATAAAGGGCGCGGCTGCTGAGGCCCTGGGGGAAAAGGTCACGGAGCTGGTGGAGGCGTTCCTCCAGGCCACTGCTACCGTAGCCGAAGAGGCGGAGACCGGTGATGACGTGCTTGGTGATGCCTGATCTGCTCCTGTCCAGAGAGAGAAGTGGGAGTGCCTCAGGGAGGCATAAGAACTTTGTTTGAATTTGAAAAACTTGGTATTATTGTAATAACTAGATGATTTCCGTGCTTGCTTACTTGCATGTTTGCTTAGGTGCTCTGCGTCGGCAGGGCCCAACCCCGCGCATACCTCTATCGCCATTGAGCCCTCCGGGTGGCCAGGGTTATCGTAATAACTAGACTCAAGGGATGAGTGGGTACATGGCTAGTGAGGCCCCTGGGTCGCGATGCCTAGGGGTCCCCCTTGACGTTCAAGCAATCCTGTTTGCATTCTGCGTCTGCAAGGACCAACCCCGCGCATACCTCGATCGCCATTGAGCCCTCCGGGTGATCGGGGTTATCGTCATAACTAGACTCAAGGGATGAGGGGCTACGTGGCTAGTGAGGCCCCTGGGTCGCGATGCCCAGGGGTCCCCTTTGACGTACGAACGGCTCTTATGAGGGAGAACGAGCAGCATACCTTGCTCACGAGCCTTCGCCTGCGACGGGGGCGCGAGAAGGCCAGGTGTCTAGGCACCTAGTAGGGTGGCGTCTACCAGGCGTGACCTGAGCATAGCCCCTGTGCCTAGCCCACCTCATGACATCCATCCAAGGAGAAGCTATGAGCGTCGTCAGCTAAAAAGGTCCCTGAGGTTGGTGCGACCACTGGGGGCCGCCCTTAGTTGTTTATAACTAGCGCGGAGCATAGAGCTACCACACTTGCGCGGAGTGTGGGCATAACCGCGCCTCGGTCATAGTGGCCAGCGCGGAGCTTGGTGCTTCCACTTGTTCGTGGGCATAACCGCTGCTCGGTTAGTTCTACGAGCGGAGCATGGTACTTCCACTGGACCGTGGGAGGGAGCCTCCCACCGGGAGAGACTCCGGGGCATGTACAGCCCCGTCCTGACACGTGGGTTGCACGGTAGGACAGCCAAGGTATATATGGGCCCTCCTTAGGACGAGTTGAACGACTCTGAGGAAGTTCTCATGAGCTTACGCATCACTCACGGGACCCTACCTTGAGGCGGTTTGCGCCTGAGTCTTCTTCTAGAAAATGTGAAAAGAGAGGTGTTGTGTCGACCTGCGCCGAGTGCATCTCTAGAGGGTATCGCATGAGAAGGCCGCAGCACCAGTGATCCCAGGAGGTGACGTCATGGGAATGGCTTGCGAGACAGAGCTCAGGCACTGGATTTGTCGACGCTGCAGGGACGGACCCAATCACAGATGCCGTGCCCAGTCTTCTCATGCAACGATCCAAAAGAAAAACAACTGGCGCGTGGTTCCCGCATGAGCGAGGCACCTGCCACGGGCCCCTACTTATCCATCCATGATTAGCCCATGCGAGAACAAGGCACCAAGGACCACTGGAGGTGACGTCACGGGAATGGCTCGCGAGACAGAGCTCAACCCTTGGGTTTAGCGACGCTGCAGGGACGGACCCGAGCACAGACGCCATGCCAGTCCTTAATCATGGGGCGGTCACGAGTGGGCTCACAAGGGCTCATGACCTTAGCGGCGGTGAGAACGCTAAGCTTGCAGATAATGCGAATGGAAAGAAGCAACTAGCCTTGATCATGCACAAAAAGGGAGAAAATTGCGGGGTAATAGCCCCCAGCAGTCCAAGGATGATGCAGCCCGGGGGGCACCCTCGATTGGATACCTGAAGCGTCACCTGATACTTGTCGAAGAAGATTTGGGGTACCTGAAGACGCGAGCCATGCGGGTTGCTCCTGAAGATCGTCGGGCTCCTGAGGCCAAGGGGCTCCGAAGGATCTCAGTTGTCGCGTGGGTCCGGTTCTTGCTCCGTCCGTACCACCTGCCACTGAGCCTCCTGAGCCCCCAAGGCCTACTGCGCGAGATGCTGGAACGTGGCAGCTGCGTTGCGGAAGCCGAAGAGTTTGCGGACGTAGCTGCAGGGGAGGGCCCTCCTCCGGTCGACCGTCGTCGGCTAGAAGGGCTCCTGAGAGGCGGCTCGGTTGAGACCCGCGACGTCAACACAGACGCGGAAGCGGTCACTCGGGCCGTGGGCAGGTGAGCTTGGGTTTGTGCGGTTACGTACACCGCGGATGAGCCTTAAGGACTGAAGTTCCTCGGTAACTTGGTCAATGAAGTCCTGAGCCCCCAGCGCCGTGCGCTCCACGCTGGGCTGACAAAAACGCGCGTCAAGACACGCCTGCAGGTGGTGCCCGAACACCTCCCTCGAGACGCTGGTCAGTCCGGAGACACTCCGGAGGAGAGCCCCCGAGCCCGTCACGAGAGGGGCGTCGGGCGCGTCTCCCTATGCGAGAGTGGAGGGCGCCTCGTCGGCAGGCGCGAATCCTGAGGCGGAGCCGTCAGGAGCCCCCGCGTCCTGAGATCCGTTGACGGACAGGTTCTTCTTCTTCTTGGGGACGATCTGCAGGGCGAGGACGGCTTCATCTTCATCGGAGCATTCGACCGCCACAGTCTGGTAGGCGCGCTCTAGGGAACGCACCGCTTCCTTCTCGTTGGAGGCGATCATGCTGACTCCGCCGCTCCCGTGCATCTTGAGGACATTGTAGCCATGATGGGTCGCCGCCATGAACTTGGCGAGGGTAGGATACCCAAGGATGGCGTTGTAAGGGAGGTGGATGTTGGCGACGTCGAAGTCGATGAGCTCGGTGTGGTAGTTGTCGCGGTCACCAAAGGTGACGGGAAGGCGAACTTGCCCCATCGGGAGGGTGGAGCGATCCATGACTCCGTAGAATGGCTTGGTCGGGTGGAGCTGATCGTATGGGACCTGGAGTGTCTTGAAGGTCTGGATGGAGAGGGTCTTGGTCACGAGGACGCTACTGATGGTCGGGGTGCAGAGCATCGGGAGGGCGCCTGGGGCTGCGGTGCACTTGAGTTGGTCCTTGGGGTCAAAGGCGATGACTTGCTTGGTCCACCTGAGGTTGCGCGCGGCATCTATATTTTCCATGCTAGGTGGGTTATTCTCACGATGAGTGGACTCCGCTCATCATTCATGAGAAAATGGCTGGTAACCGGGATGCCCAGTCCAATGCTCAAATCATAATAATTAAACAAAACTCCCCCAGGGTTGTTGCTTGTTTGGATAGTACCCCGTGGATTCGGATGGCCGTGGAGTGTGCTTGTTGGTGGTTGGGGGAGCATAAACTTTACCATTCTGTTTGGGAGCCGCCTATAAAGTGCGTAGCATGGAGGATATCGAGATTGTTGGTTGTTATGTTGACAATGAGATTATACCGCTCAAAATATTATTCATCTCTATTTAAAAATCGAGCTCTGGCACCTCTACAAATCCCTACTTCCCTCTACGAAGGGCCTATCTATTTACTTTTATGCCGAGTCATCATTCTCTTATTAAAGAGCACCAGTTGGAGAGCACCTCTTTCATTTGCATGTATTACTATTAATTTGCATTGAGTATGATTATGACTGGATCTCTTTTACCATGAATTACAATGTCTAGTCAGTCCTTGATCTTTAAAGGTGCTCTGCATTTATGTTTTGCGGTCTCAGAAAGGGCTAGCGAGATACCATCTTGTTATATCATATCATGATTGTTTTGAGAAAGTGTTGTCATCCAAGGTTTATTATTATTGCTCGCTAGTTGATTATGCCATTGATATGAGTAGACATGAGACCTGAAAGTTATTGTGAATGTGGTTAGTTCATGATCTTTGCTGAAAACTTGAATGCTGGCTTCACATATTTACAACAACAAGAGTAAACAGAGTTTGTCAAAGTTTTTCTTTATCACTTTCAGTTTATCAAATGAATTTCTTGAGGACAAGGAAAGGTTTAAGCTTGGGGGAGTTGATACATATCCAACGTATCTACTTTTCCAAACACTTTTGCCCATGTTTTGGATTGACGCTGTTTTCAGCAGAATTGCCATGGTGTTATTTTTGTGTAGAAATAAAAGTTCTCAGAATGACATGAAAATCAACGGAGAATTATTTTGGAAAATATAAAAAATATCCGCGGAAAGATCCAAGCCAGGGGCCCAAACCCTGTCCACGAGAGTGGGGGTGCGCCACCTCCCCTTGGGCGCGCCCCCTACCTCGTGGGCCCCCTGTTGCTCCACTGACGTACCCCCGGACTCCATATATTCACTTTCGGGGAGAAAAAAATCAGAGAGGAAGAATTATCCAGTTTTACGATACGGAGCCTCCGCCAAGCCCTAATCTCTCTCGGGTGGGCTGATCGGGAGTCCGTTCGGGGCTCCGGAGAGGGGAGATCATCGACATCGTCATCATCAACCTTCCTCCATCACCAATTCCATGATGCTCACCACTGTGCGTGAGTAATCCCATCATAGGCTTCCTGGACGGTGATGGGTTGGATGAGATTTACCATGTAATTGAGTTAGTTTTGTTAGGGTTTGATCCCTAGTATCCACTACGTTCTAAGATTGATGTTGCTATGACTTTGCCATGCTTAATACTTGTCACTAGGGCCCGAGTGCCATGATTTCAGATCTGAACCTATTATGTTTTCATGGATATATGTGTGTTCTTGATCCTATCTTGCAAGTCAATAGTCACCTACTATGTGTTATGATCTGGCAACCCCGAAGTGACAACAATCGGGACCACTCCCGGTGATGACCGTAGTTTGAGGAGTTCATGTATTCACTCTGTGTTAATGCTTTGGTCCGGTACTCTATTAAAAGGAGGCCTTAATATCCCTTAGTTTCCACTAGGACCCCGCTTCCACGAGAGGGTAGGACAAAAGATGGCATGCAAGTTCTTTTCCATAAGCATGTATGACTATATTCGGAATACATGCCTACATTACATTGATGAACTGGACCTAGTTCTGTGTCACCCTAGGTTATAACTATTACATGAGGAATTGCATCCCACATAATTATCCATCACTGATCCAATGCCTACAAGCTTTTCACATATTGCTTGTTGCTTATTTACTTTCCGATTGCTACTGTTACAAAAACTACAAAAACACTACAGTTGTGGGTTATCAGTACCAGGCATTTGGAACCGGAAATTCCCCACACGAAACGAGGGTTCACGACACGTATATTGTATGTCTATATATGTAGGGATTAATGCGTATGCAAGCCCTCGAACTTGGGTCTCGAATCTCACCATGATCGGTGTACGACTATACGGTAACGGGAACCAAGAGGAGAAGAATCGACCATGGTAACCTCTCGTGTTGTTGGTTGAAGTGATGGACGTCCACGTGGGCCAACGAATATATAGGCCATCGATGATAACCCAGCGAGGGAGAGTGTCCAAACACAACCATTGCATGCATGTTCCCCAAACATATGTATGGACATGCATGCTACATGCATATATATTTGAATACCAAAAGCACGACATTTGGATGTGGCACATGCATGCCTCAAAAATCGCACAGTCCCCACACAGATCTAGTTCATGACACGTCGCATGCTTGGCCCCTTCGACTCGGTGGGAGGGATTCGTGCGCACACATGCGCTCAAAATATAATATGTTATCTCTTACACCATCACATGCATGTACCATACCGTATAAGACGAACAAAAATTTAATCCCCTGCTAATTATAAGTCAAATTAACCTCTTTCGCCATCGGTCAAAGTGATTGACCAAGCGGCACACAGATATGCACAAAGCATCTCGCCGAAAACCCCGTGAGTGAGTGCTAGAGGACAACGTCCATAGCTTTCTTGTGGGCCAAATGCATGTATAGAGATGTGTGGTTGTGATGTTTGAATTCCTAATATATGTGCAGAAGTTTGATGTGGTACCTGCCTCCGAAACCTTTAAGTCCCCCACACGAACTGAGCTTCATTACACCCGGTATATGTATGTTGCCCCTCCCCTCTTCGACGTGTCATATATACTCCTACGTACTGTAACACAACCCGGAAATAATCCTCCGTGTTCTTCAAATTACCTTTCTCGTTGTGTCATATTAAATGAACGCCGACCTCGCGGGCCATGGAGGGAAGCGTCGTAGGTGAATGAGTGACAACCATCGTCTTCACGTGGCCCAATGTGTTGGTGATGTTTTTAATACCCAATATGCACAACTTCTTTGTGGCACCTGCCTCGGAAACAAAAAAGTCCCCACATGGAGCGAGATCATTCATGACGTGTGTGTAGTATGTGCTGCCCCGGCCCCTCCTTCACTCTTCGACGCGTACTGTATGCTCCTACCGCAACACAAACCAAGAAACCTCCTTGTTGGGTCAAAGTGACAGAGGACAAACTTGCGGGCGCACAGATGGAATCATCGCACACGAGTGACTGTCCTATATGACGCATACTATATGTTGCCCTTGTCCACCCTCTTCAACATGTACTATATATATACTCCTACTGTACGTAACAAAAACCAAAAAATGACCATCCTTGTTCGTCAAATTAACCTCTCTAACTTCATGTCATAGTGTTGGAAAACGACCTAGCGGGCCCACAGAGTGTGACACGCAAGTGGGTGTCCTAGGACCACCACGTGCATGTGGCCCAAAGATGCATGTAAAACTTTTTTTGCACCGAACATGCGACCAAAGGAGTTTAGTGTTAAAATTTTGAAAAAAATTGATAACATTTGTCTTTTTTATACAATGATTGATTTCCTAGATATTTATTGTACAAAAAATCAAATTTGATCTACATGAGTCCCGTGATAGTGCATGAAAATGGATTTCAAAATCATATGTGTACATGTCCCTGGGTGCATGTTTAGTCCCAATGAAAGAAATTTCTAACATTGAGAATGTTGATTTTAAAATCCAGTAAATCCAAAACTAAATTGAAATTCATGAAACTTAGTGTCATATGGACACAAATAGACTGTGATATGTTTGGTAAAATTTGGGACAAGTTTTGACATGAATCTTCTTACAGACAAGACATTATCAATAATTATCAACCAATTTCGCAAACAAACTCTTTATTTGAACTCTGTACGTTAGACCAAAAATGTACTTGTCGTGCTTTCGTTAAGCAATAAAGCGGGAGAATTAATCATAAAAAAGAAAAAAATCAATATAATACGTGCCGCACACGCGTCCCGTGTGCCATACGAGCATGCGTGAGTTGACAAGACGCCTGCTAGATGTCCACCGCCCAAGTAGACCGGGAGGCCGAGGCATGCATGTGTTCGCTTTGCACTCACCGTGGGGTGTGCTAGTTGTTGTGTGAAATGTCGGTAGGCATGCCATCAGTCCGTTGCGCAGGCTCACCGGGAGGTGAGCCAGCCCTTTGACCGCAACCCACCTCGCTCCCACTGCTCCATATTAATGGCGCGCCCGATCCACTGGTCATAATAGGAGGCTGCACACCCCGTCCACAGTTGTCACAACGACATGGAGTGTATTAGGACTTTTATGACTTGCACCATCGATAGGAGTGGCAACGCCGGGGCTAGTGAATCACCCGCACAATGCTTGAAGCTGGGCATAGCGGTTGCTGTCACCACCTACGAGGTCTCGCACGGGCAGCATCACAACATTGACTTTGTTGCCATCGCCATGCCTCCCCAGCCGGAGGCGGAGGTCCACATCTACTCCGACAATGACTCCGATGCCGACGGATCACCAGTTAGTCCCCCTCCCATTTTGTTGGGAATAGAAATCCTTGGTTATGTTCACCCAGTCCATGAAATCAGAGTAAGATTAGTTAAATCCGTGTAGTGTATAGATTGTGAGAATGGTATCTATGGTTATTGATTAATTGTTTGTTCTGTACAAATGATTGTTTGATAATAATCCGACCAGGGTTTGCGTGAGTGCTAATAATTCGTAGCGAGATCTTGAGAACTGATTTTGAATGTCCTACATATGTGTTTGTGACTTTTTCTTCTTCCAGCTCTTAAAAATTGATTTTGAATGTCCTAAATGTATGTTTGTGCCTTTTTTGCAGATTGCAATGTACACAAATGAGGCTCCGGACAGCAGAGCCGCCAACTGTAGATCCTGCACCCGGCCGCGTAAGCAGAAACAGCCATGCCCCTGGATCCGAGGAACCCATAGAATATCGGTCGGACCGCATCAGCGATCTCCAGAACGCAATCCTTCTCCGCACTAAGGATGGCTACCAGACACATGTCCTCACATCTTGATGGTGCACTCAGTGTCGCGTCGCGCCTCTTAATCTCGACTGTCTCTGGCTATCTGTCGTTCATGATTATGAACTCCATAGATCATCATCTCCTCCCACCAGGGGTCCGTTCAACGCCTATGCATCTCGGCATGCTGCCTGCTACACATAACCTGCACGGTGGATGCCTGGCTGAAATCCTGTCAATTCAAAAAACTCAACCATCTTGAGTTCGACCATTACTATGCAAATAGCTTTCCACCAAACGTTGTAGATGTGCCCTCACCACCAATGTCCATCTCATGGTTTTCCTCCTCTCTCCACACTACCACCCTGGCCCGGTGTTACCTACCAGACAATCTGGTACAAATGCTTCGACTCCCACTTCTAAAAAAACTCGCACTTGTGGTGGTCAGTTTGTCCGAGGCCTCACTACACAGCATCATCCACTCATGCTGGCCTGCCCTGGAGCGCTTGCTGCTTGTTTGTGGAAAAGTAATCTGTATCCGTTGTATCCAAATAAAGTCACCTCACCTTTTAAGCATTGGAATTTTATTTAAAGGAGAAGAGCTCATCATCAAAGATGCCCCTTCACTCCAAAGGCTTCTCCTTGATTATTGTTATGCACCTTCACAAATAACTATAGTCTGTGCGCCTAAACTAGAGACCTTGGGTGTAGTTCCTAATCTATTTGAAGGAAACAAGATGGTGGTTGGCTCCACACTTATTCAAGTACAGTATATTACCATTAATACTTTTGTAATCATAAGCTGCATTTTTCATTTGTGTGTGTAAGTTTTATATCATCAAAACTTCTGTAATCATAAGCTGCATTTTTCATTTGTGTGCATAAGTTTTATATAATCTTGGAGTACACTTTTGGTACTAATTTTCTGTTCTATGCTCAATGAAGAGTTCGCCCATGGGTACCCTATCAATGTTGCTAGATTCTGTCAAGACCTTACATATCAGTATGTGGTGTTTTGATTTGAAAATGATTATCGACTTGTTGCGATGCTTTCCATGTCTGGAGAATTTGTATATAGAGGTGATGACATCAAGCGCATTGATATACTTTACTAGAACTAACCGTTCAGTTGTACTAGTTTTTTAGACATTAACTGTTTTCAGTCTTCATGTCTGTTTAGGCTAAAGGACATGGATGAAAAGTTATAATCAACTGCTGGGATAAGAAGCACCGGGATTTTATCAGTTCTTATGACATTCGTTTGAGGACAATAATGTTGGAAGGATATGCTTCCATCCATGCAAACATTAACTTTGTCACATTCTTCTTGTTGAACGCAAGATTAGTACTGTCCATGAGGATTGAGTCTTTTAACAAAAACTTTCTCACGAATGGACACGTTGAACAACATAAAAATAAGTTTCAGGTGGACAAAAGGGTTTCTAGACGTGCCCGGCTTCTATTTACAACAACTTGTCTTCATGTACCAGTAGATTTTCTGGCCCAGGATCTTGATTTTATGGATTAGACCGATCCATTTGATTGTGACTGCCGAAAACATTGGTTGAGTTAGTTGTTATTATCCCGTTCAATCCGGATTTTGTGTAAATCTGACGAACAATTAATCATCATGCTTTTGTACCTTATGTAAGCTGTGGTTAGATATTATTACGCTTTTCAACTCGGCTTTGACCCATATTTTCTTTCATACAAACCGGAGCTTCTATCAAGAAGCATCATGGTTTCGAGAGGGAACTTGATCACTGTACGAAATCACATATGCCGTATCTTCTCACCTTGATTTATTTTATAGAGGCAACGTTCAACTGTGCTAAACATTTAAAATTATTCGGGGTTCCTTTTGCCTTTTTATACATTGATTTTCCTAGGCATTTTTAACAAATCATCATGTCTGCCAATGCATATCTATTGCTCTATGTTCACGAAAGCAAACTAACGGCATCATCCCCTGATCTTCTTCAGCAGCTCACGGCTCCTCTTCGTGATGAGTTTGCCCTCAAGGACTTGGGAGCGCTATAGTACTTCCTTGGCATCGAGGTTGTCCGCCTTGCTGACGGTTTCTTTCTGCATCAGTAGAAGTACGCTCATGAGCTTCTTGAGCGCTCGGGTATGCTTAACTGCAAACCCGCCTCCATGCCTGTTGATACTAGGGCAAAATTCTCTGCTCTAGAGGGTTCTCCTATGCCTGACGCTGCCTTCAATTGCTCCATCGTCGGTGCCTTGCAGTACCTCACTCTCACTCGGCCTGATTTGCTGTATGACGTTCAGCAGGTGTGCCTTCACATGCACTCCCCTCGTGACTCCCACTGGAATCTGGTGAAGCATATCCTCCGATACATAGGCGGCAGTATGACCTTGTGGCTCAGTTTGATGACCTCCACCTCCATTGACATGGTCGCCTACTCTGACACCGACTTGGGCTGGCTACCCGGACACTCGTCGCTCTACATTAGGCTATTGTGTCTACCTCTGGCCCTCGCTGATTTCGTGGTCGTCCAAGCGACAACCCATGGTCTCGCGCTCCGGTGCTGAGGTGGAGTATCGGGCAGTGGCTAACGTCGCTGCTGTAGGAGCTGATCTATGTGGTCCCTAAGGCCACGATCGTCTACTACGACAACGTTTCCACCATATACCTCTCCGCCAACCTAGTTCATAATCGTCGCACGAAGCATATTGAGCTTAATATTCACTTCGTTCGCGAGTAGGTGGCACTTGGGTGGATTCATGTTTTGCACGTTCCTACCGCTCTGCAGTTTGCCGATGTTATGACCGAGGGACTACCGACCCCAGTCTTTGAGGAGTTTCATTCCAGTGTCTGTGTCTCCCGCGATGCTTCTACTATGGGAGGGGTGTTGAGCATACATTGTCCACTGTACGTGTACATGACTAGGGTCTGTATTTATACCGTTGTATCTCTCTCTCCCCATGTATATTTGTACATATTGGGAGATGAGTAGAGGCCGGTCCACCCTGTACCTATATATGTGCATCATGCACACGATCAATGAATTATCGATGCCTGCAATCTCCTCATTCCAACTTACATGCACGTCCTTGCGCCCCCGTCCACTCCCGATTTCTCCATTGTCCCTCCCGATGAGCCTTCCTTTGGTTCCTCTCGATTTCCCCTTTAAACCGTCGCCGTAGACCGCCGCACCATACCTCACCAGCTCCTGGTTGCCACTACCCTGTGCGTGCTTCCCCTGCCCATGGCCACAGACCCCTGCATGCCTCCCGCCGCCCCCAGTGCACGCCCACGAAGCCGCTCACCTTCAACTGCAGCCGCGCGTGCATCCGCCCGCTGCTACTCTGCTTGTTGCCTTGTTGATGCGCTACCGCTAATTCTTGCTCTGCTGCTACCTGCTTCGTCGCTGGTGCTCTGTTAGGACCCCGATCCTAAGTCACACCGATCTAGCTTGTAACACGTCATATCACTTTGCGGCTTCACGCACGGTATCCCCACGGGTGCCACCTTACCTGGCCCTGGACCGTTTGCGCATTTTGGCACACGTATATGACAGTGTCGCTAGCATCTACATGACAGAGAACCCGGGCCGAAATGGCTAGTTATAAACCAAAAGTGGCACTAATTTACAGAGACAGGCATTCATGACCCAGCAACGAACGTGTCAGTCATCAACGTATGAACCCAAGTCGTAGCAAGTTGCATGGACTTAAAGGAACAACACATGACATTTCCCCTAAGGGACATACACAGGAACGAAGAAGGACACATGCCGGCCAGCCTACGTGTTCCGAGCAGTAGCAAGCTACCAAGGCTCATTGGAAGCACTAGGAGGCATTTCCCTGTAAAAAAGGCTACCAAAGGAAAACAACTAGGTGTCGGATCCCACACATACCAAGCATTTCAATCATACACACAATATGCTCCATATGTGCAAATACAACATTGCATCACAACAGAACTCTATGACTCAAAGTACTTTATTTAAGATGCTCCAAGAGCCATACATAACATATCCATACAGGTAGGGGTCACATGACCCAACACTCAAGTCATATAGTCATACAAGCACAAGAGGAAGCTAACATGTCTAAGTAGAGAAAACTTGGAAAATAAAATAGGCTTGGTGTAGCCTGACTATCTACAAGGCCCTTCAGAAGCTCCAGATCTCCGTCTGGGTAGCAAGCTACTCGTCGACGTCAACGTCTATGTAGAACCCATCAGAAGGGGCAGGGTTCTCCTCTGCAACAGTTATTAAGAAAAAATGAGTACAAAGGTACTCAGCAAGTCTTACAACAAAACCTATCATACATGCAACATTATCAACGGGGGTAGTGGAGTTCATAGCAGAAAGCCAGCTTTGACTCTTGGCTAACCTATACTACAACTCTCAACAGATTGCAAGATGTTACTACGTACACGAGTCCTCTACTCACCACAACAATACACCACCGAAGATCCTCTTCCGTCATCCTACGGAAGGGCCATCCACGACACTCACACTTGTCTTGAGGCTTTTAGTAGTATCCATCAACTTGTCTATGAATTGTAAGAGTAACCAAGTAGTCCGTACCGCGAACAACGGCTATTCGAATAGATTGATAACCCTACAGGGGTGTACTTCTTCACACACGCTTCCAACACTTATTGCCATTTACTCGACATGTACTCGGCAACCTTCAAGCGGAAGCCCAGCGAGGGTGTCGGCCACGACCTGACTAACTACACAAGTCTCTCTTCCAGGTTTATCGCCTATATGGGTTCCATCCGTGGGGAGATCCGGCCGGGGTGTCACTCACTGTCCCAAACGATGTGTACAGGGTTCCCGAGTCACCAAACGGGCAACCGGTACAAAGTGCCACGTACCTATCGCATCACAGCCCACCCCGAGGGTCAGCGCTGTGCACGACCACCAGTAAACTACAAACACCAGAAACTAGTTGCAACTCCTGGACAAAGATCAAGGGTAATTAATAAGCCGAGAGGGCTTGGAGCGCCCGGAGCCCAATGCGTGGTAGTAGCTGTAACTTGAATCACACATACAGATCTCGGGTCCTATGGACGATTCCAATGAAACAACCCACCACGTACTCCTACATGGCCTTTCATCGATATCTTTACCAAACATGTTCCAGACTTCCCTCTCTTTATCGAGTATGATCATTTTTCACTCTGATCCATCACCCAGATGAACCAGACCTGACACAACTCTAATCATAGCATGCAACATAAACAAATAGCATGGTGGATCACACATCACATGGCTCAATCAACTCCTACACATGCTAGTGGGTTTCAACTATTTACTGTGGCAATGACAGGTCATGCAAGGGAATAGGGTTCAACTACCGCAGCAAGTAGCAGTTCACACGCTGTTGCCTTAATGCACTAAAAGAGAGCAGGAGCGAGAAGATGGGTTTGTATCGGAATGATCAATGATTGCTTGCCTGACAGAGTGGTTGTCGGGTACTGCTCTTCAGCTGGATACGCAGAAGTATCCTCAAGAGCAGGACCTCACACGGAGAATATCGGCGATACAATCAATAAGCAAACAAATGCAACAATATGATGCATGCTCCTGATATGACAAGATGCATGTGTTTTGGGCTAATGCAACTATAACCAGAAGGGTTTGAGCCCATTTGAATCAAAGATTCAAATTGAAACTCAAACTATTATTTATTTAAGTGCATTATCATGTTTTAGAGTATACAGCAATGTTAACTTGCTCAAACATGCATGAAACCAGTTCCATTGGAAAGATTGGATTTTTCTGATCAATTTTCATATATAAATCTTTTCCATCTGAGCTACTGTTGAAATTATATGATTTTTCGAAGTTTAAAGCATTTTCTGTAATTTCCAGAATTGTTTTTAAATCAAATAATCCCAGAAAATCCTTTACTGCGTCAGCATGACATCATGCTGACGTCAGCCAGTCAACAGGCGTCCAGGTCAAACCTGACTGGTGGGTCCATCATGTCAGTGTCTCTGGAGCTAATTCCGGTCAAAACTAGAGTTGACTGGGTTTGACTAAGCGATGGGGCCCACTGTCAGTGATTGTGGTGGTTAATCTAATTACTGTTAGCTCCTAATTAACAGGCCACATCAGCCCGCCGGAGTTTGGCTGGCGGCGACCATATCGCACGTCGGTGACTCGTCGGAATCCTTGTTCCGGCGACCATTTGTCGCGCGGATGGGCTCTACGTGCTCCTGTTGATGCACCGCATCCAATGGTGCCACTGGTTGGTCGAAGGTCGCCGTAGTCGACGGCGACGAGCTCGTCTGCGGCGGCGCTCGCACAGAGTTGGCCGGGACGGCATTGTGGTGCACGGTAGGAGAAGTTAGAGCTGGCATTAGCTTGCTGGTGATCTACTGATCCTAACGGTGTGCTCAGCTGCGAGGCACGGTGCCTGTGGCCACGGCGGCGAAGTGGCCGGCGGCGGTGAGCTACGGTCAGCAAGGGGGCGGCGGCTACAAGGCGTAATCGAGCCCGTGGAGAGAGGGGTTCGAAGCGTGAGCTCACAGCGGTCGCAGAGGGCATCGAAGCGAGCTCGGGGGAGGTCGAACGGCGGCGTACGGGCGGCGGCGATCTCCGGTGCCGAAGGTTGAATACGACGGTGGGGAGGGCGTTGCAGGGCCTCTGGCGTCGTGTGCGTCGGTGGGGAGCTTCGGGGCGATGCGGCGGAGCTAATGGTGCGACGGGGAGGCGAGGGAGTGACGTAGGGCGCGGTGGCAGCGATCGAGGGCGACGAGCTCGCTCGGTGGAGCTCGGCGGAGGGGAGAGAGGAGGGGAAAGACTCTGGGGAGAGGGGAAACGGTCGAGGGGGTTTGGGTGGCGTCGTCCGGCTCCATCCAGAGGGTCGAAGGGCCAGCCAGGCAGGCAGGAGGTGGCCGGCGCGTCGGCGGCGCTCGCCACCGAGCTGCTTCGTGCGCTCGCGCGGCGAAGAAGACAGGGATGCCCCTGGTGGGCTGGGCCGTCTGGGCCAGGCAAGTAAGTGGGTTCAGGTAAGTCTGCTCCTTCCTATTTTTTTCTATTTACTTTGTGTTTCATTTCTTTTGCAACTTTGTTGAATTAAAAAAAATGCGAGAACATTTTTGTAACTCATGAAACTAGTCATGCCCACTGTATATAATATGAACAGTATGGAACATTTTAGTTTATGATTATTTGGGCACATAAAATACTTTATAGCATTTAAATGCCCAAATGCAAATACCATATGAATTAATCCAGAGACCTTGGATGTCCTAGAAAATTGTGCACCATTTTTGGCAGAGGTTTAAGACCAAGGCAGAAATGATGAACATTTTTGAAGGGCATTTTGGGTACATTGGAAAAGATTTTATCAAACCCTAGTTGTTAGAAGAGGGGTGCTGAGGTTTCTGTCATTCCCATTTCAAGTTTCTTTGAAAAGTAAACATGATGCACACTCTATCTAGTCCTAATGCAAGCACTGACTAGGGATGTGACATGCTCCACCTCCTACTACCGCGTCGCCTCCCCTCGGTCGTGCCCGCCTCCGCCAGGCTGCGCCGGCTCCACCTAGCCGCACCCGCGCTCCACTAGCACACGCCGGCAGCCGCACCCCTTGTTGCGCCCGCTCCGTCCGGCCTCGGCCGCTGGCCTCGCGCCACTGCCGCATGCGCATCTGGCTAGCCCTGCGTCGCCCCGCTGCCAGCCACGCCCTGATCGTACCCCCTGGTATGCTCAGTGCCACCCACACGTGCCCCTACCGCGGCCTGGCCGCTACCGTTGCAGCTCGCAACCGCTGCTGGCCATGGCCCCGAAGGCGCCGTGTGTGTGTGTGTGTGTGTGAGAGAGAGAGAGAGAGAGAGAGAGAGAGAGAGAGAGAGAGAGAGAGAGCCGCATGTGCCTCTGCTAGTTGGGCCGACAACTCCCCTATTAATTAGAGGCAAACAAACAATTAGTTAGCATTAAGTCGAACCCCACCTAATCCATTGACAGTGCCCCGAGCTAATTAATCTATGCTAGATAAATCCACTTAACTCTAGTCTATGACACGTGTGCCCCATCTGCCAGATTTGACCAGTCAACTAGGCCCCTGGCCCCCCATGTCTGGATCGTGGCTAGCCCACTGCTAGGTGTCAAAAGTATTTAACTGTGTTTTTCGAATTAATTTAATTCTAGGATTTTCAGAATATTGTTTAAAACTTTGAATAATCATATAAAATAAATCTTAACTCGGAGAAAAATAATTTATATATGAAAAATGATCAGAAAAATAAGACGAGTCTGTTTATGTGATATGTTCATCTTTCACATGCCTATAACACAATGAACGAAGATCCTTCCCCTCCGATTCATCTACATGAAAAACGTCGAAAGACGGGAAAACGCTTCCAGATGTTTTTCTGGTCCATGTGTAACATGTAGCACTACATTAGGTCACCCGTAGCACGAGGTATTGCTAAGTCATTCATTGTGATGCATTTGATTACCCTATTATTTATTGTGTTCCCCATCCGTTACATCTTTTCCGGTAGACCCCAAGAACGTTGTTGATCCGATGATCGACTACTCCACCATCGACGGTTCTTATCTGTCTATAGAGCTTCCATGCAAGTAAAACCCCTTGATCATTCCAATATCGCCCATTACATTCTCTCTCATGCTTGCATTAGATTTAGCTACTATAATTGATTGCAACTATTTTGATGCATAGCTTGCTTTTGTAACCTACTATTGTTACCTACATGTTTATCATATATGCTTACTATAGGTTGGTCAGTGATCCACCAGTGACCCCACCTTGGACCTATTTCCCTGCTTCATGATTGATCAACTAACGTGATAGACGTCCTGAGCCCGACACATCACCTCACACCCCCCTTAGTTGTACGACTCTTCAGAGTTACTACTGAGTGTCGAGGGTGATACCTTATATAACAGTTTAGATGATATCTCTGTAGTGTAGCTAAACGGTCGTGGTCTATGGAGAGTGATTCCTCCTTCACCACAATTGATAACGACTCTACTGTGCAACACCTCAAGTGTGAACACTTGAGGGTGATTCCTCCAAGTTCACCGTGACAGTTACATCATGTGGAATCCATCGATGGTGATTCCTCGAATTCCCCCCTTGATGTTTTGGACACATGGTTACATTAAAATTACCTCCAGAACCATGTTAAAGATGGGTCAGACCCGAGGGGCACGTGAGAGAGTTAGTATTACTGCAGGACTGGAGGTACATGCAATACCACCCCAGTAGAGGTGGCCCTTATTTCTCGACAGTCTTTTGCAAGACGGGTTAACCGTGTGGGTACTCGCGAGTGATTTGTAGTTGGGTTGACCTGCAGGGTACCCGTGAGATTTATACACGGCATGGCTAGGCATACTTAGCCCTTGTCATAAGTCTGTGAGATGGGGCGACGTGAATATATATCGTGGATCATTGATCGTTACCGCACGCTCCCAACACACTAATGCTTTGATTATGTTATCCGAGCCAGCCTCTTGCCTTTTCACACTAACCACCACGCGAGAATATGTATGGGCACTCTGTGTCGTATGAATCAGCCAAAGCTCTCCAGACGTCTGCGATTGAGTGGCGCGTGCCCGATTGGACTAGAACCACATGCGCTTGTATTAAGGGGGTGGGTCTGCTCTGGGCCACCCACAAAACGTACAAGAGTGCAAAGGGCAATGTGCCCAAGACCCCTGCGCTCTAAGGATGTAGACCGGCGTGATGGCCTCCCTGTTGAGCCTATGTAGGTCAGCCGAGGCCAGTTATGATCTGATGGTTGGCCTGGCCGGAGTTAATCTAGCATGTTGGGTAAGTTGGTGCACCCTTGCGGGGAAGTTAATATATTCGAATAGCCATGTCCATAGTAACGGACACTCGGATGTATCCCAGTCTATACAACTATAAATGGATACTGGAGATGTAATATGGATATGATGGCTTCGAGATTGCTTCCTCGTAGGTATTCGAGGAAGGATCCCTGTGCCTGGATGCTACGACATAATTATTGCTTATGATATGTTATTCTACTCTCTTATGATGCTGCAAGATGCTAGTCTTCGTTAGGCTAGGCCTTCCCTTCTGTTATGAAAATTCTGCAGTATAGACCACAAATACAACTTTTCTCATTGATACCAATGCATACTTAGCATAGTGCTGATGTAAGTCTTGCGAGTACTTCGGATGAGTACTCACGGATGCTTTGCTTCCTCCCACCTACTTTCTTCTTTCCAGATGTTGCCATGAGATGATGGAGCCCCAGAGGTAGCTGATCCCGTCGGCGACTACTACTACCCCGACCGTGCCTACTACTACGTGGAGACCACCGACGACCAAGAGTGGATAGGGGGATCCCAGGAACGAGGCCTTGCATTTTTTTATCGTTGTCGGTGTCAAAACCGGTGGATCTCGGGTAGTGGGTCCCGAACTATGCGTCTGAGGATCGATGGTAACAGGAGGCTGGGGACACGATGTTTACCCAGGTTCAGGCCCTCTCGATCGAGGTAATACTCTACTTCCTGCTATATTAATCTGGAGGAATATGATTACAAGAGTTGATCTACCTCGAGATCGTAATGGCTAAACCCTAAAGCCTAGCCTATGTGGATGTTATGATTCTCTAGCATCTACGGACTAAACCCTCCAGTTTATATATGCACCGGAGGGGCCTAGGGTTTGTACATAACCAGCTTGCACAGGAAGGAAAGATCACACCCGAACCTAAAACCTGCCTTTATACGAATACAGGAGTCCTATCCGGATACGAGAGACGATCTTCAACAATGATCTTCACGGCCCGCCAGTCCGGCCCACCACGAGTTATCCGGCCACATGAGGACCCCTCAATCCAGGACTCCCTCACTTGCTTACTTATGTCTGTACTCAGATATTGTGGCTTCCGCTGACTTGTTTGTATTCGAGCTTATGTATTCGAGCCCTCGAGGCTCTTGGCTTTAAATATAAAGCTTGTATGACTTCAATTTTTGTCTAGAGTTGTGTTGTGATATATTTCTGTGAGTCTCTGATCTTGATCTTGCACATTTGCGTGTATGATTAGTGCATAATTATGTCAGACGTCATAAGTTGGTATCAGAGCCGACTGCCTGTAACATTGTTATGTGGCTTACAGGCCCACATGACAAATGGGTGGTATTAGGATCTTTTATTCCTCGCTCTTACTCTGGAATTCCGATCCCTCTTCTATACGGGTTGAATGCATTTACTAACTCTAACTTTAGGATCTCCAAACTTCTTCCTCCGGGAGAGCCCTTCATTCCAGATGATCGCTTGCTTCATTAGAAGATTTCAAAGATCCTATTCGATGTTTTCCCTAGACCCTTCTGCCCTCCCCTTTGCAATTCCATACCACCGAGATATCCGTATGGATAATGATAGACACTTGTCATTCATACAACAATTCCAAGTTTCTCATGCTATTACAAGATACATCGAAATATTGTCCAACTTTTTAAGAATCCTTTGTGCCACTGCCTTTGCAGTTCCTTGAGGCATGAATACCCCTACGAATAATTCTTCACACTAAATGAGGATTTGTTCATTCCTAGTTGTTTATGTGATTCACAAGATACTTTGAAATACTATACAATATTCCAAATTAATCCTCTGCAGCTTATTACTCTTGAAATTCTTGCCTGCTTGCAATGTGGTCAATCCCATATGTCTAGCAATATTCGTTAGCATCCTTTTACATCATCAGTCTGCGCATTTGATTCAACATGTTTATGAATGCTCACAATCATTAGTCGCAATTAGAGTTCTTACCTTCAGCTTAGACGTCACTCCGGACATGGGCCGGTGCTTGGCAAATCAAACATTGATTGATTGTCGTTCTTTTTCAATCCATCTTACATATCTTTTGATCATAGCATCTACTTCTGATCCCCCGATTTGGAAATCATAATCCCTTTGTATTTAAGCTTCGAATTATGCAGATGTTTCTATAATCTGATGCATTTGCATTTCTTCCCCCGATTAAGTATCGGTACTCGCATCAGCTTCCTTGTGGACCACCAAATCCTTTATTGGATTATTATCCAACATTGTCCTTCACATTCAAAATTCTTGTGAGTTGTTCCCCTTATACATAATGTCTTTGGTATATTGTATCCTCTGCTTTAGTCAGCCATGCTCTACTATCGAGCTTGTGTTATTCAATCTTGAAGTTCCTAAGATGCCCCGATGGGTTGAACGAATGCGTTCCCTAATCTGTGTGAACCTGATAGATTTCAAGGGTCATACTCATCTGGTATTTCACCAGGCAAAACTATCAAAACTAATGGCTTTTTCGGAATGAGAAGGGAATGTAAGATTGTTCTTTGGAGAAGCGGGAGTCGACCTTGAACTTTGCGTTCATGCCCATGGAAACGATGTAGATCTTATCATGAAAGTTCATAGTACTAATAATTATTACCTGTTTATAAATTCATCTTGTATTTTGGTTTGGTCCTTTGCAACACTGGGTCCGACCATATTGCCCTTGTTTGATTCCATTTCTCGGACAAGTTAAAGTACTTGTCTTCTGTAGATCCTTACACATGTCCAACCTCTATTCTGCTCTACCTTCGAGTATTACACTACAACAAGATGGTCCAAAGGCGACACTACGATCACAGGCCCTTCGATGAAACTGTGTGCGATGCCATAATCGCAAACGGTGGTGTAAAAGAACCGTCAAAAAAGGTGCAAAATGTTTGTGATGATCGATGCATCAAACACAGTTCGGATTTTAGTTGCGTGTGCGATGCAGGGCATACGGTTCAATTTAATTAACTGTCTGCGATGAGGAGGAACAAAAGAAACAGGCAGCCAGATGAAGGTGTGTGCGATATACAACATACAGTTCACTAGGATGAACGGTGTGTGATTAGGCAACCCAATGGAAATGGTTCAACTGAACAAGATGTGTGTGATACGCGGCAAACAGGTCCGTAATCAGAAATGTGTGCGAAGACCAATAATAACATAGACGTTTGTTGCTAATAATCAGAAATGTGTGCGAAGACCAATAATGCAGGGCTTATTAATATGTATATGTATATATATATAGACACACACACACACACACATAACTAAAATAAACATTCAATTACATAAGTGACTATACAGATCATTCGCACACACCTCAATAAATAATTCCATGCATTCTAAAGTCGGAGAAATGATCATCTAGTCATCTACTTCTTGTGGCGCTCCTGCCACTATTCTGTGGCTCGATCCCTCGTCTGGGGTAGGAAGAAGACTCTTCCTAATGTCAACAATCCGCCTATACATCACGTAGCTTGTGTACGCATCGTTGGCCGCGTACTTGACATGTTCTTCATCCAGTCTCTCATGCCGCACACTATGTCAGGCATTCTTGTCCTTGTTGCTCTCATTCTTCATCTTCATGTAATAGGGGTGGGTGATGGCCGAGGCGAGGTCTACCAGGGAGTTCAGCTTGTTTTTGTCGCTTCCCCAGACCTTGTAGTGGTGCTAGATGTTGACAAGATTCGGGCATTTCAAGCCTGAAACCTTGAGCGCTTTTAGATCGTTGGTGGTGTCCATCGTAGGGAAACTGTAGCCGGAGCTATTGATAAACCTGGAGAAATGCTCGCAAGGCCTTGTGGCAAGGTGGTAGTGGTAGACGAGGACGTCATGCCGCACGCACGACTGGGCGACGGCAACGTTCTGATCGTGCCCGGCACTACCGATGGTGTACTCGAGGTCGAAGCCGACCACTTGGTACTTGTCCTCGGCAAAGAACTACTCCATAGTTTGGATGGAGCTCATCACCGAGACTGGATCGTTTGTGTACGCCATCGAGAGGGCCTTCCCCCTCATGTGGGTGTCCACTACATGATGCGTGGTGAACTGCCTGCCGTTGTCGTCGTCGACCGCTGGGAGCGCCATTGGAGACATGGGGATCGCCATTGGAACCGCTGGATGTCCTCTCTGTATGTGTCGTCATGGGTGTGCTTATTGTGACATGTGACGTGAGAGATTACGGTAAATGGCCACAGGAATAAATGGAGGCCAAGCAGCCTGGATTCTCTGCACGTCCGCATGGTAGTTTTTGCAGCGGGTAACTACATTGTCGCGCTGCGCCCGACGCAACCGCACGCACACTAACGTGTGTGATCGTGCGCCGGCCCTAAACACTGCTAGCGCGCATGGAGGGACGAGGGCAGAACACCCGGAGGGGCGTGAGAGCAGAGCGCGCGTGATGGGACACGAGCAGAGCGCGCCGCTGCCACGTGAACAGCAAGCAACCGCACACATAGAGCAGTTGAACACGCAGGAAATGGTCGCCTACAAGTTAGACGACAGTTGCGTCGCTGCATAGAGAGCGGCCATGTGCTACTACCTCCGTGTAGTCTATTGTCCCCTTTATATTTTGTGCGATACTTTGGCGACATGCATTCGTATTTTATTAGTTAAATCATACCTATAAACCAGGACGGGGGAATAGTAGGTAATTAAATAACAAATGTTTTTTATTAACCGTATGTGTACATGGCCTTTCGTCCTCCTCTTGCACGTCTTTTCACCCCGCTGCCGCAGACGGCTTATAGCACAAGCTTGCGCAGAGCGCGGGGTTGTGCTTTTGTCCAAACAGTGGCACCATTGAATCGTTGGTGAGCCCGTTCCCGCGCAACCTCGAAGGTTCCCGGGCAAGCTTCCCACCTGACTCTGTGAATTCCCCCAAAATCCCAATGCTTACCGGCGTGCTATATAAACCCTCATGGCCTACGAGTCCTGCATCGCATTTTCCCCTCCCTCCATGTAGCTTATCTCGTATGCTTCTCCCACAATCGCCAATGGCACCAGTCCGTCATCGTTGCTTAGCCACTCCGCCGTCATCAGAGGACAGCTCTAGCTGGGAGGCTACACCGCGGCGGCGTCGTAGTCCCCGGCGTAGTGTAGTGGCGTCCGTGTTGGGTGTGCGTGGAACACCCACCACATGCTCCGTTGCCGCTGCCCGTCGGCAGCTATTGCCGGCCTCCGTTGCCGCCACACCATCGTCGAAGCCAGGGCCATTTCCCTCTTGGCCGCCGCAGCCCGAAGGCGGGAAGTGGCTATCGTCGCCGCCACCCCACTGTGGTCCACTGTGGCCATTACCCCACTACCGGCCACCATGGCCATCACCCGCTCCGCCACCGCGGCCCGAAGGTGGGAGGTGGTGGTCATGGCCGCCACCCCATCGTCGGCCGCCATGGCTGCCATCCCATCGTCGACCGCTGGGGTCATCACCCGCTCCGCCACCGCCGCCCGAAGGCAGGAGGCGGAGGTGGATGCCCGCACATGCGTCAGCGACCTTACGAGCTACACCGAGTTCCTGGGGAGGAGGAGGAGCGCCTCATCGAGCATGCAAAGTGCCTTACCGCCGTCGTGGCCACGGCACACGCCATCTGAGAGGTGAGGAATCAGGAGATCTATGAGGAGAACCACCGCTTCGAGAGGGGTCGTCTGGAGCGGCAGAGGGTGATTGAGGTGAGCGCCGCTGAAGCCGCACCAGCGGTAGGCATCGTATTGCATTTATCCAGCTCGTTGGTAGGCTCCTCCTCCTCCTCTGCCTCTTACTGAGCGCGCTCGGCAGAGGTGAGGCAGCCGGAAGTAGTACAAAGCCCCTCCGTAGTAGTAGTAGTAGTAGTAGTAGTAGTAGTAGTAGTAGTAGTAGTAGTAGTAGTAGTAGTAGTATTTAGGGGCTATTTTGTTCAGTTCATCTGACTATAGATGTGGTGGAACTTTACAACGTACTTAAAATAGCTAGTATATATAGTTGAACTAGCTATTTCAGTACGTGGTTGGCAACAATTCGGGAAAAGTTTGGTCGGTTCAGCCGTCGAGTTGAACTTTTGGTATAAATTAAGAATGACTGCTTAATCTCTGAATGAAATGTATGCTTAATTATTGAATTTTAGTTGCAAAAATTAGATACTGCTAGTGATTTTTAGCTTCATATTTTGACAAATCGTAGTGTTACAAGGTTGACAAATGGCAATGTTAGTAGATCAACAAATGTCAATCTTTCCAGTTTGACAAATGGCAACATACCCAATATGACAGATGTAAATCTTACCAATTTTTTGTAAGTGGTTACACACGGATCATCCAAAAGAACTGTTTGCATTGAAGATATGCACAAATCGTGCTCTCACTTTGCATACGGTGTTCTATCTAAAACGTTTGCGATCAAGAGATGCAAAAATCCTGCTCGGCACATTTTTCCTTGGCTTCCTGGGGAAGCTCCCGGTTTGCATACGGGTGTTCTAAATAAAACATTTGAGATGAGTGTCTGCCGGGACCCCGACTTAGAAGTCGAGATCACCGAGTGCACGTGTACAGTGATCCCAGAGATCAATGCTCACTGAACACACAGAAGCTGAATAACAAGAGTCTTACATCCATACATATTGTCTTACACAAATTAAGGCCATTATGGCCAAGTCTTACATAGATAAAGCCTCACGGGCTGAATAGCAAATAACTCAAATAGCGGAAGTCTTCGATGATAGGTAGAACCCATGCCATCTGCCTACAGGCATTCTGACTGGGATAGCGTCCTAGTTCGCATGTTCATCTCCAAAGAACTCTTCCTCAAATTCATGTTCCTCCATGCCTGGCCAATTAAATAACCAGTGGCAAGCCAATGAGTACTTTCAATGTACTCGCAAGCAACCCATGATGTGGTTCAAAAATAACAATGCAAACTGAACAATAATGAGCAATCTAGCAATGGGCTAGAATAATTATTCTACCATCAAGTGTATGCATCAACGAGTTCACGTAACCTTGAAAACAGGTTACCGATATCAACATGAATATGATTCAACTCATCGAGTCAAGTCACCACCTTGACTCATCACACACACACTTTTACCGATGAAGCAAAATTCTGGACATAGTTTAAGTAGCACCACCCAACTGTCCATGACCGTGGACACGGCTATTCGAATAGTTTTACACTCTGTAGAGGTTGCGCACTTTACCCACAAGATCCGGGAAGCTTTCGTGTCATCCACGATCCCGCAGTACCTCAAGTACTCGGGGTAAGCACCCGGTCATTATCTTTCCTTAGACGACACTAACATAGAGTCCACTCGTTGGTACACGGCCCTCGAGTACAAACAATAGATCACGGGACTTGCCCTAATTTCAATGTCACGCGTACCCGAAGGGACCAACGATGTGTCCGGTGCCCTGTAAAAACAGTCATGGTCGTCTATCCAAGCACGACCCCGTCCCGGGAAAGACCTCAAGTCTTCCCGTCACTAGTAATGCGGGCACCATGCTAGTATCGACCTAAGTAATCAATAAAGCCCCGTCCCATAAGGGGTAGTGTGGTTGCACATGTTTGGTTGGGACGGTAGTCACACATAAATCTAATCGATTATTTCACCCATGCACAAGATTTTACCGGCACATCACTTCTTTCTCAAGTGATGACCTAACTCCCCATCACCCTCGGGCATTAGGGGCACCCGATGGTTCATGCAAGGGTTTCTACCACGAAGGTTCATATCACACATGCATCCCTAAGCATCATTACTAACTATTTGCATGTCATCTAGCACATAGCAAGATCAAGAGCAAGGCATGCATCATGTGGTGGTTTAACTAGGTTACCACCGCAACTCTACCATCATGCATCTGAAACAAACGGGTTCCGAAGAACAAGTGTATCATGGTCAAAGGGCTGCTTGCCTGGATTGGCTTGGTCTTCAAAGTCTTCAAATCCTTCTCCTTCTCCTTCTTCAGCAACTTCGTCAAATACGGGATCTAATCGTCGCAAAATAACAACGGAAAAATAAGACCACAATGAAAACAGAAAAATCAAAGTGCTCAGAAAAATGTCAACTTATTTTTGTTAAATACTAGAGGGAAAACTAAGATGGTGAAAATTCCTAGTTGGAGTTTTGGAGTGACAGAATGGAATCTAAGGATTTTAGAACAGGAGTTTTATTGCTCAAATTTGAATTTAAATTTGAACAGAACAGAAAAGTTTCATGGATATGTGTGAAAGTGACACCATTAAATAGGTTGGAATATTACAAGAATTTAGGTGTTGGAATTATTTCATTTGGACTAATATTCATTTCTGTAAAATTAATTGAATTAATCACAGAAAGAATAAAAAGAAATGGCCCTATGCCACTGGGCCAGAGTGGCCATAGAGCACGGCCCAGGGCATCCAGCCCAGCCGCTCGGGCGCCAGCGCGCGCACGTGAGGGTTTTAAACCTGACGGGCGGGGCCCAGCGGTCAGCGGCAGCGAGGGGAGAGAGGGAGCGGTGAGGATGATAGGCGGGGCCCGCCTGTCATCTTCAACCTCTCGGCCACGGCCACGGCGAGCTCACCGGCGCCGATTCCGGCCACGGCGAAGCCAACGGAGGGCAGGGACGGGTTCAGTGACGAGTCGCGGATGCAGGGGTGGTGGTGCGGCCCGCCGGGGAGGTCTGGTTTGCCGGCGGCGAGGTGGGACGGCGGAGGGTCGTCGGGAAGCTGCTGGCTAGCTTGTTTCCGGCAGCTGCAGAAGGGGAAAATGGAGGGGAAAGTATCAGCGAGGTGTGGCGGTTCCAAATCGAGCAAAAGGAGGGGCGGAGGAGGCCCGTACTGCGAGATCGCCGGCTGCCCGACGCGGTGGAGCTCTAGTCGATCCCGAGCACTGAAGCTCTTCGGGGAGGAACAAGTGGTGCTGGAGTGTTGCTGGGGATGAGGAGAGGCTGCTGGTGCAGAGTAGAGGGCTCGGGGGGGTCCTATTTATAGGGGAACGGCGAGGTCCCGTGGACCTGTGCGTCGGCGAGCTTCTGCTCGACGCCACAGTGCACGGGAGGCGACGGGAGTGTGTCTGTGGCGTTGCTGGACGAGTCCTACGCCTAGTAGTGGAGAGAGGAGGAGCGGGGGCAGCGCCGGAGGGTTCGCGCGTGTGAGGCCGACGAGTGGACGTTGCGGGCGGCCGGTGAGCGTGCGAAGGCGGCCACTGGAGGGAGAGAGAGGAGGGGGACAACACCGATGGAGGCTGCGGACGTCGAGGGGCGTTGGGAGGCGCGAGGGGAGAGCTCGAGGCTGTCGGCTGCGCTGGATTGGGTGAAGCTACAGTGCGGTAGCGCACTGTAGCGCGCTCTGGAGCGCCCTTATCGCATGCCATGGCATGCCATTCGCCCTCTGGACGCGTCCACCGTGTCTGGGGGGTCCAGGGTGATGCAAGCAGCTTGCCTGTGGCTTTGGATGCTCTGGAGATGCTGTGAGAGAGAAGAGAAGCTGGTGACTTGGTAGAAAATGGCTGTCTAGCAGGGTGAACTAGGGTTTTTACCCTTCAATCATGGAGCTGGAGACATGGGGGAGTTACTGGAGGTAGATAGTAACTAGATGAAGCTGTGGTAGAAAGTTGAGGCCAAGGTAAATAGTAAAAGTGACCAAGATGGTAGTTTTGGTAAAACTGCAGAAGGTGTTTGATCAAGTTTTGATCAAGCAAATGATCTCCACATGCCATGACACTTAACAGGATTGAATGCTACAAGAAAATATGGTGTTTCACCAAATTTGGGCTCATTTGAAGAAACTAGCCAATGTAACTTTGGTGAACCCTAGAAATCAGCAGAAATGGCTTCATCTTGTTTGAGTCAAGCTAATCATCTCCCCTTGATGCACCACTTGGTGTAGTTTCATCATTTGGGGTTATGATCATGCCCACAAAGTTTGAAGCACCAGGTAAAAAGTTGGTAATGTAAAGTTGTTCAAATTTACATTTGAACATAAAGGGTTTTGGGGTATTCTCATCAAGTTGCTCTACTCCAAATCTTGTGCCATTTGGTCTAGATGCCTTATTAGGCCATTCTAGCATGTGCACCAAGTTTGAGAGCATTTGGATAAGTTTAGCAATGTAAAGTTGCTCAAACTTCAAATATGGACAGAATGGTTATGAAGGGTTTTGAGGATGTTTTCTTGCTTCCCAAGGCATGGGACTTGGCAAGATCATCAGATATGTCATATATGACATGATAGAATTTCCCTGGAATTTTTGGAGAATAATTCCTTTGTAAATATTTCAAAAGCATGAAATATCGAGAAAGGGTTTTAGAGGGATTAGCCCATTATTTTGAACATGACCAAGTGTTGAAATTCTTATATATGGACAATATATGTCCTATGAGTCTCCCTGAATTTTGGCAAATATTTTTGAAATACTTAAATAATTTTTCCCTATTAAAGACCATTTCTGGCCTTAAGAAAAAGCTTTTAAATAAAATAGGAATATAACTTTTAAAATTATGCTTTTGTGGTTTCTGGGAGCCCTATGACTACTAGGTCTCAAATACACCTTTTGAAATAATTTTCTTACCCTAAATTAAGCACTTGCAGTGCAAATCTCAATTCAGGGGTTTTTGGAAAACTAAATTTATAAAATACATTTTGGCCAAATTAATTTTGTAAGAAAATACTATACTGTTATATAACACTTGGCATGATCATCGGGCAGAATTTTTGGGTATGGAGATGAATTTCACAAGAGGTAATAGTTGACTTTATTGAGCACATGAAAAAGCACATGAAGAAAAAACCAATTCCAAATAAAAGCGAAATGATGCCAAAAAAAATTGTTGGTCCAAATTTTCATGGTTCATTGATGCAAATAACATGTTACAAAATGCAGGGTGTGTCAGTGTCTTATATTTTAAAACCATTGACATTTTTTTCAAAAGAAAATCAATTGATAAGTATGTACATTAAGAGAGAAAAACGCAAGTTCGCTCAAACCATATCTTTCATTCAGTGATACTGTGAATTTATATTCGTATGATCGAGATACATTATTAAACCGAAGAAAAAAACTATTTCAGACGAATTTCGGATTTATATTCGTATGACCAAGTATCTCAATGTTTTGCCGGCAATCAACTGTGCCCTGGTGTTTGAAATTCATTCCCATTTCTTGCATGGGACCTAAGCATGCACCCAAGGACACATATTTGATGTTTGAACCAATTTATATGCACTGGAGCATGTGCTTGTAGTTCAAATTTGAATTATGCACATAAATGCATTGAAAACTCAGTTAATGCATAAAAATGTCCAAACGAACCCCGGAAAATCACAAAAAATGACACAACACTCCTGTTATTATATGTTGACATGAGAAAAAATTTGAAAGCAATAAGAGGCAATTGTTATCGTTTCGTCCCAAAAGGTGGGACGTTCCCTACCGAAACCATCATGCTTGTTGTGAGAAGCTCTGGTTTGTGAGAAGCATATACCCAAACCTGCCCCAAATGGGACAAAAAAATTACAACAGCATGTTGATGCCACTCCATGATAGCATGCCAAGTTTCATGAATGTCAGACGAGTTTTGGATTTACTAGAATTTAAAAATAAAGTATCTCAATGTTTTGCCGGCAATCAACGATGCCCTAGTGTTTGAAATTCATTCCCATTTCTTGCATGGGACCTAAGCATGCACCCAAGGACACATATTTGATTTTCCAACCAATTTATATGCACTGGAGCTTGTGCATGTAGTTTAAAATTGAATTATGCACATAAATGCATTGAAAACTCAGTTAATGCATAAAAATATCCAAACGAACCCCAAAAAATCACAAAAATTAACACAACACTACTGTTGTTCTCCGTTGACACGGCAACAAAATTGAAAGCATTAAGAGGCAAATGGATATTGTTTCGTCCCCAAAGGTGGGACGTTCCCTACTGAAACCATCATGCTTGTTGTGAGAAGGTCTGGTTTTTGAGAAGCATATACCCAAACCTGCCCCAAATGGGACAAAAAATTTAGCACGGCATGTTGATGCTGCTCCATGATAGCATGCCAACTTTCATAAATTTCAGACGAGTTTTGGATTTACTAGAATTTAAAAATTAGGTATCTCAATGTTTGCAACCAAGTGACGATGGCAGGGAGCTTGACATTCATTTCCTTTTCTTGCATGGGACCTAAGCATGCACCCATGGACACATATTTGATTTTCCAACCAATTTATATGCACTGGAGCTTGTGCATGTAGTTAAAATTTGAATTATGCACATAAATGCATTGATAACTCAACTGATGCATAAAAATGTCCAAACAACCCTGAAAATTCCCAAAAATTGACACAACACTCCTGTTGTTCTATGTTGACACTAGGAAAAAAATTGAAATCTAGAAGAGGAAATGGATATTGTTCCGTCCAGAAAGGTGAAGCGTCCCTACCGAAACCATTAGGCTTGTCGTGAGAAGCTCTGGTTTGTGAGAAGCATATCCCCAAACCAGCCCAAAATGGGACAAAAAGTTTATCATGGTATGTTGATGCCGCTCCATGATATCATGCCAAGTTTCATGAATTTTAGACAAGCTTTGGATTTACTAGAATTTAAAAACCAAGTATCTCAATTTTGCTGCTGAGTGACGGTGGCAGGGTGCTTGACTTCATTCCCATTTCTTGCATGGGACCTAAGCAGGCAACCAAGGACACATATTTGAATTTTCAACCAATTTATATGCATTAGAGCATGTGCATGTAGTTCAAATTTGAATTATGCACATAAATGCTTTGAAAACTCAATTAATGCATAAAAATGTCCAAAAGAACCCCGAAAAATCCCAAAAATTGACACGACACTCCCGTTGTTCTGTGTTGACACTAGGAAAAAATGAAATCTAGAAGAGGCAATGTATATTGTTTCCTCCAGAAAGGTGAAACGTTCTCTACCGAAACCATCAGGCTTGTTGTGAGAAGCTCTGGTTTGTGAGAACCATATCCCCAAACCTGCCCCAAATGGGACAAAAAATTACCACGTCATGTTGATGCCACTCCATGACAGCATGCCAAATTTCGTGAATTTCAGACGAGCTTTGGATTTACTAGAATTTAAAAACCAGGTATCTCAATGTTTGCGGTCGGGTGACAGTGGCAGGATGTTTGCCATTCATTCCCATTTCTTGCATGGGACCTAAGCAGGCAACCAAAGACACATATTTGAATTTTCAACTAATTTATATGCATTAGAGCATGTGCTTGTAGTTCAAATTTGAATTATGCACATGAAGGCATAAAAAACTCAGTTAATGTATAAAAATGTCCAAGCGAACCCCAAAAATCCCAAAAATTGACACAACACTCTTGTTGTTCTATGTTGACACTAGGAAAAAAATTGAAATCGAGAAGAGGCAACGGATATCGTTTCATCCAGAAAGGTGAAACGTTCCCTACCGAAACCATCACACTTGTTGTGAGAAGCTTTGGTTTATGAGAAGCTTATATCCAAACCTGCCCCAAATGGGACAATTTTTTTACCCTGGCATGTTGATGCCGCTCCATGATAGCATGCCCAGTTTCATGAATTTCGGACAAATTTTGGCTTTACTGGAATTACAAAAGCAAGTACGTCGACGTTTACCGGAGAGCCACGGTGCCGTGGTGTTCGAATTTCATCCCCATTTCTTGCATGGGAGATAAGCATAAACCCATGGACACATATATGATTTTACAACCCATGTTGGTGCACCAGAGCATATGCATGTAGTTTAATTTTGAATTGTGCACCTGAAATGGCGAGAAAACCAATTTAATGTATAAAATGTTCAAACGAACCCTTAATAATTCCAATTATTTTATGACACACATATAGTTGCATGTTCACTGCAGATAAAAGGTCTAGCAATTCAAACACCGTCCATTGCCGCTGTGACCCATTATGTAATTCAAATCAAGATGAAAAATCAAGTAGATCACACACAGTTTATTATCACCAACCGTGTGTGATGCAACACAAAATATCCTGGAGCACCGTCGGTGTATAGTACGCCTATGGATTACGTGAGAAGGTGCGTCGGCTATAGTCCACAACTGGCGTCTCAAGCATACTAGCTCGCTCCCCAAATATCATTTCATTGTTCAATCGTCGTCGGTGAAAGACGGGCACGTGGACCCGCATCGTTAGGGCAACTTTGGTGACCCACTCTGGCGAGAGCGCGGCCACAGCCGCCATGCGCGTGCTATCAAGGTGCATGAGCATGGCCACAATCTGCGACCGGGCTGCCAAGGTAGCCCAAACGGCCAGTGTTGCTTCTCAGGTGGCAGAAGCAACATCTGCCTAGGGGATAGCAACTGGCGAGAGCGGCACTGTAGCTGTCCGTTCCGCAGCGGCGGCCTTAGCCCTGATGGAGTCCGCCCACGACCATATCGAGGCCACCCATGCCCAGCTCATGGCGGTCACCGCACAAATCGAACGAAGCTTCTCCGACAACGGTCGGCAACCCATGCCCGAAGAGTTGGCAATCTCCAAGAGCGTTCGAGCAGCCGTCTGTTCCTCCGCCGCATACCTTGCGACAACGGAGCCCGTCCAAGCCCAGATCACGGCCGCGCATGCCCAGCTCGTGGCGTCCTTTTCCAAAGAGATGGCGGACGCGGATGGCGAGATGCTTGCCGAGTATGGTGTGATGGATGCCATGGAGCCCCTTCCCTAGGAAACTGTCAGGTGCGAGCTGGACATGGAGGCGGTGGCGGAGATCGACGGGCTCCAGCCGTAGTAGTACTCTTTGTTTTGTCAAATTAAAAGCGCTGGTCTTTAATTTGATAGAGTAATTTTTAGGTCAGCTAGCTTTGTTTAATTGCCGAACTTGCTCGATTAAGAAGTGTGGGTGTGTTGTAGTCTCCTTTGTGTACCCAAATTATGCAATGACGTGGATGACCACTGTAACCATGGAAATTCGAACCAAAATTTTTGACGTTTAAACTCATCACACATGGGTTAAGCTATCTAAATCGTTTGTGATGTTCACATATCGTACACAATTCTAAATAAGGGACCGTGTCTGATGACACTTTGCGCGCTAGTTTTTTTGCTGAAGTGATTCCAAATTTTTGGCTTCCACATAAATATATAGCTCCCCACCCCCTCCCCCTTACCAAAGGCTGCAGTTCCCCTATTTCCGCCTTCCTTTCCAAGTTGAAACCTTCAATCCTTGCTTGCAGCGTCACCACCGCGCCGGCGACCCTCCTTCACGCTGCTCGGCCTCGTCTATCGACGCAGCTAATCCACACCCAACCCCCATCCTCCTCCTTCCACATCCCACATGCCCCGACCCCCGACGCGAGCACGACACCTTCCACCCAAATCACCGACCCCTCCACCAAATAAGTGCCGCCCTAAGCCATGGTGCATGCAGTATAGCCAGGATCTCAAGGAGCATTTGGTAGCGGAGAAGCAAATCGCGGCCGCACGCGCAGATGAGGTCGCGATGGCTGCTATTCGTGCCAACCCCAAGATCTTGGAGGAGCACCTTGCCATTTGCTAGCTACGCTGGTTAGGTTGCTCCTGCCTTTCCTTCACAAATTCTAGTGAATTGTGCTATCTAATTTTACCATGCAATCTGTTGCTCTAGTGTATATGTTCTATATGTCATGTAGTGGGGTGCTCACTTATTAACTGTTTTCTTAATTAGTTGCCGCCTTCAGTTAACTGTTTGGTTCAATTCTGCAAATGTGATGTTGAATTCTTCAGGCTGTAATTTTGTATTGTCTTCCATGTGAGAAATAAATCGAATTTATCTTTACAAAATACATGAGAAACGAATACAATTGCTATATTTCCAAGTTATCAATCATGCTTGGTTTGGTTATATGTTGTGCAATTTGGTGCTCATTTAACATTTGGTTCATTTGTGTTGTGGCGTCTAGTTAACTGTTTGTTTCAATTCTGCAATGCGATGTTTAATATTGTGGGTGCATTTTGTTATTGTATACCATGTGAGGAATAAGTTGAATTTGGCTATACTAAATACATGAGAAACAAATACAATTGCTATATTTCCAAATTGTTAAGCATGCTCGGTGTCAGGACCCCGATCCTAAGTCACACCGATCTAGCTGTAACACGTCATATCACTTTGCGGCCTCACGCACGGTAACCCCACGGGTGCCACCTTACCTGGCCCGGGACCGTTTGCGCATTTTGGCACACGTATATGACAGTGTCGCTAGCATCCATATGACAGAGAACCCGGGCCGACATGGCTAGTTATAAACCAAAAGTGGCACTAAATTACAGAGACAGGCATCCATGACCCAGCAACGAACGTGTCGGTCATCAACGTATGAACCCAAGTCGTAGCAAGCTACATGGACTTAAAGGAACAACGCATGACATTTCCCCTAAGGGACAGACACAGGAACGAAGAAGGACACATGCCGGCCAGCCTACGTGTTCCGAGCAGTAGCAAGCTACCAAGGCTCATTGGAATCACTAGGAGGCATTTCCCTGTAAGATAGGCTACCAAAGGAAAACAACTAGGTGTCGGATCCCACACATACTAAGCATATCAATCATACACGCAATATGCTCAATATGTGCAAATACAACATTGCATCACAACAGAACTCTATGACTCAAAGTACTTTATTTAAAAGGCTCCAAGAGCCATACATAACATAGTCATACAGGTAGGGGTCACATGACCCAACACTCAAGTCATACAGTCTTACAAGCACAAGCGGAAGCTACATGTCTGAGTACAGACAA
This sequence comes from Secale cereale, assembly GCA_902687465.1. Taxonomy (NCBI): domain Eukaryota; kingdom Viridiplantae; phylum Streptophyta; class Magnoliopsida; order Poales; family Poaceae; genus Secale; species Secale cereale. Next base: position 307,131,200 of record LR738712.1, on the reverse strand, counting down.
CTTAGAAAATAAAACAGGCTTGGTGTAGCCTGACTATCTACAAGGCCCTTCACAAGCTCCAGATCACCGTCTGGGTGTCAAGCTACTCGTCGACGTCAACGTCTATGTAGAACCCATCAGCAAGGGCAGGGTTCTCCTCTGCAACAGTTATTAAGCAAACATGAGTACAAAGGTACTCAGCAAGTCTTACCACAGAACCTATCATACATGCAAAATTATCAAAGGGGGATAGTGGAGTTTATAGCAGAATGCCAGCTTTGACCTTGGCTAACCTATACTACAACTCTCAACGGATTGCAAGATATTGATACGAACACGAGTCCACTACTCACCACATCAATACACTACCGAGGATCCTCTTCCGTCATCCTATGGAAGGGCCATCCACGGCACTCACGCTTATCTTGAGGCTTTTAGTAGTATCGATCAACTTGTCTATGAACTGTAAGAGTAACCAAGTAGTTCGTACCGCGAACAACGGCTAGTCGAATAGTTTGATAACCCTGCAGGGGTGTACTTCTTCACACATGTTTTCACCACTTAGCGTCTGCACACGACATGTGCTCGGCAGACTTCAAGCGAAAGCCGACGTGGGTGTAGACCACGACCTAACCAACCACTCAAGTCTCTCGTCCAGGTTTATCGCCTATTTGGGTTCCATCCGTGGGGAGATCCGGCCGGGGTGTCGCTCACGGCCCCAAACGATGTGTACAGGGTTCCCGAGTCACCAAACGGGCAACCGGTACACCGTGCCACGTACCTGTCGCATCACAGCCCACCCCGAGGGTCAGCGCTGTGCACGACCTCCAGTAAACTATAAACACCAGAAACTAGTTGCAACTCCTGGACAGAGTACAAGGGCAGTCAATAAGTCGAGCGGGGTCATATTTCAGGGCCCAATGTGTGGTAGTAACTGTAACTTGAATCACACACACAGATCTCGGGTCCTATGGACGATTCCAATGAAACAACCCACCATGTACTCCTACATGGCCTTTCATCGATACCTTTACCAAGCGTATTCCACACTTCCCTCTCTTTATCGGTAAGATCATTTCAGTCTGATCCATCACCCAGATGAACCAGACCAGACACTACTCTAAGCATAGCAAGCAACATAAGTAAATAGCATGGTGGATCACACATCACATGGCTCAATCAACTCCTACACATGCTAGTGGGTTTCAACTATTTACTGTGGCAATGACAGGTCATGCAAGGGAATAGGGTTCAACTACCGCAACAAATAGCAGTTCACGCGCTGTTGCCTTAATGCAGTAAAAGAGAGCAGGAGCGAGAAGATTGGGTTTGTATCGGAATGATCAAAGATTGCTTGCCTGACAAGGTAGTTGTCGGGTACTGCTCTTCAACTGGATACGCAGCAGTATCCTCGGGAGCAGGACCTAACACAGGAAATACCGACGATACAATCATTAACAAACAAATGCAACAATATGATGCATGTTTATGACATGGCAAGATGCATGTGTGTTGGCTAATGCAACTAAAACCAGAAGGGTTTGAACCTATTTGAATCAAGGATTCAAATTGAAGTTCAAACTATTATTTAAATAAGTGCATTATCATGTTTTTGATATATACAGCAAGTTAACTTGTTCAAACATGCATGAAACCAGTGCCATTAGATAGATTGGATTTTTCTGATCATTTTTCATATATAAATCTTTTCCATCTGAGCTATGGTTGATTCTATATGATTTTTAGAAGTTTTGGGTATTTTCTGGAATTTCCTGAATTATTTTAAATCTAAAAATCCCAGAAAAACCTTTACTGCGTCAGCATGACATCATGCTGACGTCAGCCAGTCAACAGGGCCAGTCCAGGTCAAACCTGACCAGTGGGTCCCTCATGTCAGTGTCACAGCTAATTAACTAAGTTAATTAGAGTTTAGTTAAAACTAATTAGCTGTCAGTGGGGCCAGGGCCCACGTGTCAGTGACTAAACTAATTATCTAATTAATATTAAATTAACACCTAAACTAAGTTTGACTTGCGGGCAGGGCCCACATGTAATTGACCCAGGGGGTCAAACCCGTGGTCAAAACAGGTCCAACTCGCCGGCGTTTAGCCGCCGGCGAGGCCAAACGCGGCGGCGTGCTTCGGAAAACGTCTACGGTGCACGGTTCGAGCTGCGGTTGGGTGCGTTGGAGAGCTCTTGCTCTTCCGCATCGGATGGAGGTGGTCGCCGGACTTGGGGTGGCCGGAGACGACGGCAGCGAGCTCGACGGCGGCGACCGGCGTCGGGCGTGCGTGGAGATGCGGCTGCAGGGGCCTAGGCGATGCGTGCGTAGCACCGTTCGCATCTACGTGCTGTGGTGAGTGCGATGGACGGGTGCCGGTGACCAAATGGTCACCGGAGCATCACCGGCGACGAGCACGGCGGCGGTGCGTGCGGGCGAGCTACGTGCAGTGTGTTACAGGGCAAGAGGAAGCCAACGGAGAGGGGGAGGAGGTAGCTAGGCTCACAGCGGTTGCAACAAGCACCGAAGCGAGCTCGGGGGTGGTCGGAGCTGAGCAGCACGACGCGGGGGATCTCTGTGGCCGGAGTTGGGGAAGAAGAGCTCGGGGGCGTCTCCAGGGCGGGCGAGCTCTCGGGGCTCGGCCTGTCGAAGCAGTCGAGGACGGCGGAGACGAGGGACAACACGGCGGAGCTCGGGGACGACGGTGGACGCGGCTTCTACGACGGTGCGATCACGGTGGCGTCGGCCATGGCGCGGGGAGAGCGGAGGAGAGGAGCTGGGGAGAAGCGGAGGTGTCTGGGGGGTCGAGGGAGACGTGGACGTTCGATCCATGCCTCCAGAACGGCGAGGGGGCGAAGCAGGGCGGCGGGCAGCTGCGTGGCGCGCCGTGCGGTCGCCGTCGAGCACCTGCCTGCCTGCCTGGCCGAGCAAGCAGCTCGCTGGAGCGGCAGCTGGGCTGGGCCGGCAGGTGGGCCGGGTGGGCGCCAGGTAAGTTCTCTCTCTCTCCTTTTTTTTCTATTTTCTTTTCTGTTTCATTTCTTTTGCAGCTTTGTTTAATTAATAAAAATGCCTAAACATTTTTATAAATCATAACACTTGTCATACCTACTCTATATAATATGAATAGTAGGAAACATTATAGTTTATGATTATTTGAGCATTTAAAATATTTTATAGATTTTAAATGCCCAAATTCAAATACCATATGATTTAATCCAAAACCCTAGATTGTCCTAGAAAATTGTGCACCATTTTTGGCAGAGGTTTAAGACCAAGGCAGAAATGATGAACATTTTGAAGGGCATTTTGGGTACATTGGAAAATATTTTAGTAAACCCTAGTTGTTAGGGGAGGGGTGCTGGGGTTTCTGTTAATCCCATTTCAAGTTTCTTTGAAAGTAAACATGATGCACACTCTAGTCAGGTCCTAATGCAAGTGCTAGCTAGGGATGTGACAACTCACCCCCACTCAAAAGAATCGCGTCCCGAGATTCGGATTCCTCCGGAAAGAGGGTGGGGTACTCAAGTCGAAGACGATCCTCCCTTTCCCAAGTAGCTTCACTCTCGGAATGATGTGACCATTGAACCTTGAGAAACTTGATATTGTGGCGTCGAGTGGTGCGCTCGGTTTGATCAAGAATACGAACAGGGTATTCTCGATATGTGAGATTGTCTTGGAGATCAAGCGTTTCGTGGTCCACTCCGCGGATAGGATCCGAGAAGCAACGCCTGAGTTGAGAAACGTGGAAAACATCATGAACTCTGGAGAGGTGCGGAGGTAGTTCCAATTGGTAGGCAACTTCTCCTCGTTTGGCCAGAATGCGAAAAGGACCGATATAACGAGGGGCCAATTTGCCTTTGATACCAAAGCGATGGGTTCCCTTAAGAGGAGTAACCCGAAGGTAAGCCTTATCGCCGACTTCAAAAGTCACAGCCTTATGATGACTATCATATTGGCTCATTTGGCGAGACTGGGCTGTTTTCAATCTCTCACGAACGATGCGAACTTGTTCTTCTGCTTCCTGAATCATATCCGGGCCAAAGAATTGTCTTTCCCCGGTCTCTAACCAGTTAAGAGGTGTTCGACACCTTCGTCCATATAGAACTTCGAAGGGAGCTTTACCCAAGCTGGCTTGATAACTATTGTTATAAGCGAATTCGGCAAATGGAAGACACTTTTCCCATTCCATACCGAAAGAAATGACAGAGGCTCGAAGCATGTCTTCCAGAATTTGATTGACTCGTTCCACTTGACCACTTGATTGCGGATGGAAGGCAGTACTGAAAGAGAGATGAGTTCCCATAGCATTCTGGAAACTTTCCCAAAATCGTGAAGTAAAAAGACTTCCACGGTCTGAGTTGATCTCCAACGGTACACCATGAAGTGATACTATTCGAGAGATATATAAGTCTGCTAGCTGGCTAGCGGTAATACTCTCCCGAACAGGCAGGAAATGAGCTACTTTAGAGAGGCGGTCGATAACGACGAAGATAGCATTATTCCCTTTCCTGGACCTGGGAAACCCGGTAATGAAGTCCATACCGACTTTATCCCATTTCCATTCAGGAATAGCTAAAGGTTGAAGGGTGCCAGCAGGCCGTTGATGCTCTGCTTTAACTCGACGACAAACGTCGCAGTTAGCAATGAACTGAGCGATTTCTCTCTTCATCCTAGTCCACCAGAATCTTTGACGTAGGTCTTGATACATTTTGGTACTACCGGGATGAATCGTGAGAGGAGATTCATGAGCCTCCTTAAGAATTAATTGCCGCAGATGGTGGTTCTTGGGAACCACTACACGGTTCTCAAAGAAAACAACACCTCGATCATCCATAGAGAAACTTTTAGCGAGTCCACTAACAATGTTCTCTTGGAGTCGTGATACACTTTTATCACGCTTCTGGGCAGCTATGATTTGATCCATTAGGGTAGGTTTCGCCACCAAGGTGGAAAGGAATCCTCGAGGAACAATGTGAAGGTTAAGTTTACGAAATTCCTCGTGGAGAAGTGGTTGACTTTGTTGTAACATTAAATTGTTACAATATGACTTACGACTTAGTGCATCAGCCATGACATTGGCCTCAGGAGTGTAAGTGATTCCTAAGTCGTAGTCGGTGAGCAACTCAACCCAACATCTTTGCCTGAGATTCAAATCCGGTTGGGTGAAGATATACTTCAAGCTTTGGTGATCAGTGAAGATTTCACAGCGATTACCAAGGAGGTAATGTCGCCATGTTTTGAGTGCATGGACTACAGCTGCAAGCTCTAAATCATGAGTAGGATAGTTATCCTCATGTGGACACAACTGTCGGGATGCGTATGCAATCACTTGACGATCTTGCATAAGAATGCAACCTAGTCCTTGTCGCGAGGTGTCGCAATAGATTATAAAGTCCTTAGAAAAGTCTGGTGGTACCAGTACAGGTGCAGATGTCAGGCGTCTTTTCAGTTCCTGAAAACTGGACTCGCACTGTGGGGTCCACTCAAACTTTTTATCTTTCTTGAGGAGTTCGGTTAGAGGTTTAGCAACCTTGGAGAAATTCTCGACGAAACGTCGGCAATAGCTCGCTAAGCCAAGAAAACTCCTAACTTGCTTGACCGATTCAGGGGGAGTCCAATCAAGGACGGCTTGCACTCGCTCGGGATTGACAACAATACCCTTGCCAGAGATCACATGACCTAGATAGGTTACTTCTGGCAACCAAAATTCACATTTAGAGAATTTGGCATAAAGGCGGTGCTCTCGAAGTTTCGTCAATACCAGCCTTAAATGCTCGGCATGATCTTCCTTGTTCTTGGAGAAAATGAGTATATCATCGAGGTATACCACGACGAATTTATCTAAATACTACATGAATATAGAATTCATTAACCGAGAAAAGGTAGCTGGGGCATTGGTTAATCCGAAGGACATGACGGTGTACTCATATTGGCCATAACGAGTAACGAAAGCCGTTTTAGGAATGTCCCCGTTCTTGATTTTGATTTGATGGTAGCCCAACCTCAAATCCATCTTAGAGAAGACTGAGGATCCAGCGAGCTGATCATACAGGTCGTTGATCCTGGGGAGCGGATACTTATTCTTTATGGTGACCAGATTGACAGGTCGGTAATCTACAACCATCCGCTCCGTTCCATCCTTCTTCTTGACGAAGAGGACGGGGCAAGCCCAAGGGGAAGAACTAGGACGGATGAAACCTTTGTGCAAGGACTCATCGAGTTGTTTCTTTAGCTCAGCTAATTCTAGTGGTGCCATCTTATAAGGTCTCCTAGAGATTGGGACAGTTCCAGGAATAAGATCTATCACAAACTTGACATCTCTGTCAGGTGGAACTCCTGGCAGTTCTTCTGGAAAAACATCCGGAAAGTCACAGACTACCGGGATATCTTCGAGTTCTGGTAGAGGGCTGGCATTAAGAGAGTAGAGCTGACGTTCAGCCATTCGAGTCAAGACATTGACTATCTTGACGGATGGATGTGTAAGTTGAACAGTCCTAGTAAAGCAATCAATCTTGGCATAATGAGTTGTCATCCAATCCATACCCAAGATGATGTTTATGTCCGAGGACTTGAGAGCGATTAAAGATGCAAGGAAAACAAGTCTATCGACAAGGATTTCATTTCCATGGCTTACCCTAGAGGTTTGCCACTTTGAACCAGGAGTTTGAATAACCATGGAAGTAGGCATGTCACAAAAAGTCATGTTGTGCAATCGAGCATAGCTCTCAGATATGAACGAATGGGATGCTCCAGTATCGAAAAGAACAGATGCCGGATGGCAGTTTACGAGAAGCATACCAAGGACGACGTTAGGATCCTCATAAGCTTCTTCGGCAGAAACATAGTTGACATGACCACGTGCAGTGGGGATTGGCTTGACATAGTTCACCTTGCCGGTTGGCTTGCCACGGCCAACGGGTTTTCCTGGCTGATTCTGGGGACAATCACGCATGTAGTGTCCCGGTTCTCCACACTTGAAACATGTCACAGTGGTGGTGCGTGGAGCAAAGTTGGAGGGTGGACCTCCATAGGTCTTAACAAGTGCAAACTGTTGAGTTGGGCGAGGCGCCTCATAGGATGGCCTCGGTGTATACTTGGGTGGCAGAGCAGTGTTGGGAACCCACACACGGCACTTGTGAGAGCCAGAGCCGGATGAGGAACCAAGGTCTCGAGTATGCTTGCGGGTGGCCTCGAAGTCGGTCTGGCCTGTCTCAGCACTGATAGCCTTGTTAACCAACTTCTGGAAGGAGGTGCACTCGTGCAGACGTAGATCTCGACGAAGTTCAGGGCTGAGTCCATTGCGGAACCTCGCCTGTTTCTTGGCATCGGTGGATACTTCCTCAGGTGCATAGCGTGCCAGATTACCAAACTCACGGCTATAGCCGTCCACAGTTAAACGGCCCTGGGTGAAATTGCAGAATTCCTCCCGCTTGCGATCCATGATACCTTCCGGAATGTGATGTTCACGGAATGCCTCACTGAACTCAGCCCAGGTAGTGACTTGGCCAGCAGGACGCATAGCTTCAAAGTTTTCCCACCAAAGACTGGCAGGGCCCTCAAGATGGTAGGCGGCGTAGATAACCTTGTCAGCTTCGGCCACGCGGGCAGAGTGTAGCTTGTGGGTGATACTACGTAGCCAGTCATCAGCATCCAGAGGTTCAGTGGAGTGATGGAACTTCGGTGGACACATCTTGATAAAATCGTGGATTGACACCACGTCATTCCTCTGACGGAACCCAGTGTTTTGCTCTATGCGTTCCAGCAGACGGTTGGTCTCTCTCTTGTTCCGTTCTGCTTCAAGCATAACTTCCGCCAAAGAGGGTGGCTGGGGTAGATTCCCATCTCTAGCCCCACTAGCCTCACCCTGCTCCTGAGCAGCAGGAGTGCTGCGAGTGTTGACCATCCTAGGAAAACAAAACCACGGTTTAGACATGGATGGCAAAAATTTGACATAGAAGTGCAGAATGTAATGGATGACACAGAACGCAGATCCGTACGACATGGTAATATAGGAACTGCTATATATACACCAGTGGTCATACACACCATACAAAGTTTAGTACAAGCCAAGGCTAAAGTACAACTGCGGTGAAAGACGATACATCCCATCAGAGGCATTCCAAGCTCCTATACATTATTTAACTACACCTCCGGAATTCAGTACACACTAAGTCATATTCCACAAGACGCGCAGGACTGTGGAAATACAACTACTACAATACTACTACTACCACGGACTAGCTCAGACATTCGCGTAGTAATCCTCGTAAAGATTACCACCGTAGCCTGGAAGTGGTACAGACGGACCTTGGAACTCGCGAGCACTCGAAGGCTGTGGACCATAAGGGCATGGGTGTGGTCTCGGTCCCGATGCTAGTGGTAACCGACGCCCACGTGGAGGTGTAATACCCCCAACGTCACGCCAATCCATGCGATCAGGCAGACGAGTCCGCATAGGATACAGATCCCGCATGTCCAGATATCCGGCGTGCACAGCAGGTGCAAGCCGTGTCAAAGTAGTCCAGTGAGCGGCTCGGGTGTTATACAGCTCCATTCGGAGGGCACGAACCTCACGGTCCCTATCCTCCAACATCTGAACAGTAGTCTGAAGCAGTGGCTCTTCATGAGCAGCTTCAGTATACAGACCAGTGTAGTAGCCTTCCTCTCCGGGGAGTGAAGCTGGCATGTAACAGAACTCAGTGTTCAGCAACAGGGCATGCCTAGCACGGAGAATGGTCATCATCGGATAAGCGGCATCCTGTACTGCCATCTCGATGGTAATCCCGAGTCCATAAGACCAATGGATGGGATCATTAGCTCCGGGATACGAGGGGTATATCCGGACTGTGCAGAAATACTGACTTTGATTGAAATCCCGATACTGTTCCTCCACAGTGTATTCAGGATACCAGCGATAACCGGTCTCAGTCATCACACGGACTAGCATGGCCGTGTGACCGGGCACATTAATGCACCGAGTCAAACGAACCACTTGGTGAGGGATGCGGCCAGACATCTAAAACACGAAATAATGCAAAGGCATTAGTGTTTCTGGAAGAAATCGGGCAGCATAACAACTGTAAATGCTCAAACAAAGATTTGAGACATCATACAAATGATAGCATAGCCACTCAACAATTCCATATCAAGGTTCCGGGTTCAACAATCATCATACTCAACAGGATAGAAACTGAACTGAGGCTTGAAACCAACAATCCTAAGAGTCTACGGATTAGTAACACGTGAACCTAGTAAGGATAAGAGGCCTAGTCCTAAATCCCCGTAGAAAGAATAGACTGACTCAGATCAGAAGGGCATAAGGTAAAGGAGTAAAAAGAGCCTTACGTTCCCTTCCACAATCAATTCCCCTACATATAACTAAGAATTTTTCTAGACTCAACATCGACCAGTTTGGCTTGAGAAACCTACAGGCAGTCCAGCTCTGATGCCAACGCTGTCAGGACCCCGATCCTAAGTCACACCGATCTAGCTGTAACACGTCATATCACTTTG
>LR738712.1:307087735-307121697 GCA_902687465.1 Secale cereale | reverse complement strand
CGGGACCGTTTGCGCATTTTGGCACACGTATATGACAGTGTCGCTAGCATCCATATGACAGAGAACCCGGGCCGACATGGCTAGTTATAAACCAAAAGTGGCACTAAATTACAGAGACAGGCATCCATGACCCAGCAACGAACGTGTCGGTCATCAACGTATGAACCCAAGTCGTAGCAAGCTACATGGACTTAAAGGAACAACGCGTGACATTTCCCCTAAGGGACAGACACAGGAACGAAGAAGGACACATGCCGGCCAGCCTACGTGTTCCGAGCAGTAGCAAGCTACCAAGGCTCATTGGAATCACTAGGAGGCATTTCCCTGTAAGATAGGCTACCAAAGGAAAACAACTAGGTGTCGGATCCCACACATACTAAGCATTTCAATCATACACGCAATATGCTCAATATGTGCAAATACAACATTGCATCACAACAGAACTCTATGACTCAAAGTACTTTATTTAAAAGGCTCCAAGAGCCATACATAACATAGTCATACCGGTAGGGGTCACATGACCCAACACTCAAGTCATACAGTCATACAAGCACAAGAGGAAGCTACATGTCTGAGTACAGACAACTTAGAAAATAAAACAGGCTTGGTGTAGCCTGACTATCTACAAGGCCCTTCACAAGCTCCAGATCACCGTCTGGGTGTCAAGCTACTCGTCGACGTCAACGTCTATGTAGAACCCATCAGCAGGGGCAGGGTTCTCCTCTGCAACAGTTATTAAGCAAACATGAGTACAAAGGTACTCAGCAAGTCTTACCACAGAACCTATCATACATGCAAAATTATCAAAGGGGGATAGTGGAGTTTATAGCAGAATCCCAGCTTTGACCTTGGCTAACCTATACTACAACTCTCAACGGATTGCAAGATATTGATACGAACACGAGTCCACTACTCACCACATCAATACACTACCGAGGATCCTCTTCCGTCATCCTACGGAAGGGCCATCCACGGCACTCACGCTTATCTTGAGGCTTTTAGTAGTATCCATCAACTTGTCTATGAACTGTAAGAGTAACCAGGTAGTTCGTACCGCGAACAACGGCTATTCGAATAGTTTGATAACCCTGCAGGGGTGTACTTCTTCACACATGTTTTCACCACTTAGCGTCTGCACACGACATGTGCTCGGCAGACATCAAGCGAAAGCCGACGTGGGTGTAGACCACGACCTAACCAACCACTCAAGTCTCTCGTCCAGGTTTATCGCCTATTTGGGTTCCATCCGTGGGGAGATCCGGCCGGGGTGTCGCTCACGGCCCCAAACGATGTGTACAGGGTTCCCGAGTCACCAAACGGGCAACCGGTACACCGTGCCACGTACCTGTCGCATCACAGCCCACCCCGAGGGTCAGCGCTGTGCACGACCTCCAGTAAACTATAAACACCAGAAACTAGTTGCAACTCCTGGACAGAGTACAAGGGCAGTCAATAAGTCGAGCGGGGTCATATTTCAGGGCCCAATGTGTGGTAGTAACTGTAACTTGAATCACACACACTGATCTCAGGTCCTATGGACGATTCCAATGAAACAACCCACCATGTACTCCTACATGGCCTTTCATCGATACCTTTACCAAGCGTATTCCACACTTCCCTCTCTTTATCGGTAAGATCATTTCACTCTGATCCATCACCCAGATGAACCAGACCAGACAATACTCTAAGCATAGCAGGCAACATAAGTAAATAGCATGGTGGATCACACATCACATGGCTCAATCAACTCCTACACATGCTAGTGGGTTTCAACTATTTACTGTGGCAATGACAGGTCATGCAAGGGAATAGGGTTCAACTACAGCAGCAAATAGCAGTTCACGCGCTGTTGCCTTAATGCAGTAAAAGAGAGCAGGAGCGAGAAGATTGGGTTTGTATCGGAATGATCAATGATTGCTTGCCTGACAAGGTAGTTGTCGGGTACTGCTCTTCAACTGGATACGCAGCAGTATCCTCGGGAGCAGGACCTAACACAGGAAATACCGACGATACAATCATTAACAAACAAATGCAACAATATGATGCATGTTTATGACATGGCAAGATGCATGTGTGTTGGCTAATGCAACTAAAACCAGAAGGGTTTGAACCTATTTGAATCAAGGATTCAAATTGAAGTTCAAACTATTATTTAAATAAGTGCATTATCATGTTTTTGATATAGACAGCAAGTTAACTTGTTCATACATGCATGAAACCAGTGCCATTAGATAGATTGGATTTTTCTGATCATTTTTCATATATAAATCTTTTCCATCTGAGCTATGGTTGATTTTATATGATTTTTAGAAGTTTTGGGTATTTTCTGGAATTTCCTGAATTATTTTAAATCTAAAAATCCCAGAAAAACCTTTACTGCGTCAGCATGACATCATGCTGACGTCAGCCAGTCAACAGGGCCAGTCCAGGTCAAACCTGACCAGTGGGTCCCTCATGTCAGTGTCACAGCTAATTAACTGAGTTAATTAGAGTTTAGTTAAAACTAATTAGCTGTCAGTGGGGCCAGGGCCCACGTGTCAGTGACTAAACTAATTATCTAATTAATATTAAATTAACACCTAAACTAAGTTTGACTTGCGGGCAGGGCCCACATGTCATTGACCCAGGGGGTCAAACCCGTGGTCAAAACAGGTCCAACTCGCCGGCGTTTAGCCGCCGGCGAGGCCAAACGCGGCGACGTGCTTCGGAAAACGTCTACGGTGCACGGTTCGAGCTGCGGTTGGGTGCGTTGGAGAGCTCTTGCTCTTCCGCATCGGATGGAGGTGGTCGCCGGACCTGGGGTGGCTGGAGACGACGGCAGCGAGCTCGACGGCGGCGACCGGTGTCGGGCGTGTGTGGAGATGCGGCTGCAGGGGCCTAGGCGATGCGTGCGTAGCACCGTTCGCATCTACGTGCTGTGGTGAGTGCGATGGACGGGTGCCGGTGACCAAATGGTCACCGGAGCATCACCGGCGACGAGCACGGCGGCGGTGCGTGCGGGCGAGCTACGTGCAGTGTGTTACAGGGCAAGAGGAAGCCAACGGAGAGGGGGAGGAGGTAGCTAGGCTCACAGCGGTTGCAGCAAGCACCGAAGCGAGCTCGGGGGTGGTCGGAGCTGAGCAGCACGACGCGGGGGATCTCCGTGGCCGGAGATGGGGAAGAAGAGCTCGGGGGCGTCTCCAGGGCGGGCGAGCGCTCGGGGCTCGGCCTGTCGAAGCAGTCGAGGACGGCGGAGACGAGGGACAACACGGCGGAGCTCGGGGACGACGGTGGACGCGGCTTCTACGACGGTGCGATCACGGCGGCGTCGGCCATGGCGCGGGGTGAGCGGAGGAGAGGAGCTGGGGAGAAGCGGAGGTGTCTGGGGGGTCGAGGGAGACGTGGACGTTCGATCCATGCCTCCAGAACGGCGAGGGGGCGAAGCAGGGCGGCGGGCAGCTGCGTGGCCCGCCGTGCGGTCGCCGTCGAGCACCTGCCTGCCTGCTTGGCCGAGCCAAGCAGCTCGCTGGAGCGGCAGCTGGGCTGGGCCGGCAGGTGGGCCGGGTGGGCGCCAGGTAAGTTCTCTCTCTCTCCTTTTTTTCTATTTTATTTTCTGTTTCATTTCTTTTGCAGCTTTGTTTAATTAATAAAAATGCCTAAACATTTTTATAAATCATAACACTTGTCATACCTACTGTATATAATATGAACAGTAGGAAACATTATAGTTTATGATTATTTGAGCATTTAAAATATTTTATAGATTTTAAATGCCCAAATTCAAATACCATATGATTTAATCCAAAACCCTAGATTGTCCTAGAAAATTGTGCACCATTTTTGGCAGAGGTTTAAGACCAAGGCAGAAATGATGAACATTTTGAAGGGCATTTTGGGTACATTGGAAAATATTTTAGTAAACCCTAGTTGTTAGGGGAGGGGTGCTGGGGTTTCTGTTAATCCCATTTCAAGTTTCTTTGAAAGTAAACATGATGCACACTCTAGTCAGGTCCTAATGCAAGTGCTAGCTAGGGATGTGACACTCGGTTTGGTTAACTGTCTGATCTTCTATTAGGAGTATGTTATATTGTGCAATGTGGTGCTCAGTTAACGTTTGGTTCATTTGTTGTGGTGTTTAGTTAACTGCTTGGTTCAATTCTGCAATGTGATATTCAATTGATGTGGCTCCATTCTCTTATTGTATACCATGTGAGGGATAAATGGGTTTTCCATGTGGCTTGAGTTAATATGATGAATCTGCAGTGTGCTTATTTTTCATCAACATATTTTACTCATAGCATGCGAACCCTTACTTAACCAGATGACTAACTACCTTATATTTGTTGTAGGGAAACAATGGAAGCACTGAGGTTTACAATCGAGGTGAGCACATGCATGGTCTGTTTTCTAATAGCACATTATTGTGCAAATGCAGGAACATTCTAATGTTTAGGTTTTTAACAGTTTGGTCTTGCACATGTAGGTCCTACTGTGAGAGGTTTTGACCCACTGTTCGAGCCTTTTTGCATATGGGGAAATGAGTTGTCCATGAATATCAATCAAATCAAGAAACTCAGAAAGATTGTTTGGATAATGAAATTAGCAACCAAAAACAACAAGATCTTTTTCTGCACATTGAAGAAGACATCAGTTCACTACAAGATGGTACTAACTACTATACCTTGCCTTTTTTTATTCCTTTGCCCAATTTCCAATGTAGAGAATATATTTATGAAAATCCTTGTTTTCAGGCCTTTCCAAATCAGTTCACTGACGATTACCTCTCAAAGCACCTCTATGGTCAGGAGGCGAGGAATGTTTTCCTACAACACCCACGGTTCAATATTGAAGTGTTCCTGAAGAGGACGAAGGACGGACGGTCAATCATACACAGGCACTAGCCTAAAGTTGCAAAGACCTTCAACATGAATGAAGGCTCAATATTCGCCTTCCGCTTTAGCAGTTTTCCAGATGAGATGCCTCTGTCTATATACCGTCTATGATGCTAATTTTGAAAGGTTCTACATGTTGCATGTGAAACTTGGTGCTGGTGCAATTGTGTAATGGGGTAGCTGAGTGCTGAAGTTATATCATGTTGTACTATGATGTATTTCAATTATGAAATTCTACTTCCTTAATATGGAAAGGAAATATATTATGTGCTTAATATGAATGTCAATTAGATTAATAAATGGAATATTAATAATAGGGAAATTAGCCTGCTAATGGCGAATTAGCCTGCTAATTGGGTTTTTCTATTGCAAACGGTTATTGAAAAAATACTGTGGGCCATGACCTGAAGCAACGAACATAGTTTGTAGGAATAAACCGTGTTTGATCAATGAACAATCACACACGACTTTCTCTTGAAAACTGTTTGCGTTAGGCCACCTTGCGCAAACGTTTACCACATAAAAACGGTGTGTGATGGATAGCCTTTGCCACAAAGTTTCTTCTACGGATCGTGTGTGATGCATTCAATAACGCAAACAATAAATTTGTTAATATCGTGTGCTATGGCAACGCTATCACAAACGATTTAACGGGAAAAATTGTATGATTTACCTGTGAACGATTTTTTTTCTTGGAGCGACTTGTGGGATGTACATACGAACGGAAACGTTTAGTGGGGACTGACTGTGTGTGATGTACTTGTAACATCCCAAATTTTCAATTTGGAATGTTTTACAATTATTAGCTAAGCATCTATGCATTTTTTTTATTTTTTTATTTATTTTTATTTTGAGTGTCATTTGGAAATTTCAGAGGCATTGAGTTTTATCTGACTTTGGATTCAACTTGGCATCTGAAATTTATTTCAAAAATCCCTGACAAACACTTGTTCAAAAGTGTGAGAGGAGCTAACATGACACTCCAAAAAGTCAGAAGAAAACAATGCCAAAAGCTTTGAATTCAAAATTGAGTTTCATTTGGATTTTTTTTAGAAAAATGTTTTTTATAAAATTTTTATTTAGCCTCTGAAAAATAGTTCATCATGTAGGATTTATTTTTCTGATTTTTTTGATATATATATGTCCTATATTAAAATATTTTTATTTTCTATCTATATATATTTTTCTCTTTGTCAAAAAAAAAAACGCAGCCCAGCAGGCCCATGCCCAGCGCTATCTTCTTCTTCCTCCTCGTAGTCGTACAGAGGAACACGAACGGAAGGACATCCATGGCGCCTCCACCTCTCTCTCCCCTCAACTCCCTTCCCCCGCAACCACTAACCCCCGGAATCGGTTCCCCTCGCCTTCCTCTACCCCTTCCCCTTCCTAGTGCGCCTTGGAGTCGCCTGTAATGGCCATTACGAGGCAGAGAAACAACCACCATTAAATACCATAGTCTTCTCGGATTCTGACCTCCCCAAGACCTATATAAAGCATCCCCACGAGCCCCTCTCACCCCTCGTCTGAAGCCCTCTCCTTCTGGAGCTTTTCCCCCTCCCAAACCTCGCCAATTGCTCGCCGGAGTTCGTGAATTCCGGCGACCTCTCATCGTGTGTACATGAAGCTATCTTCAACCAAAACTTGATCAAGTGGTTCACCACATCGTCCTCTACACCGTCCCGTACACGTCCTTCGCCGAAACACACCGGAGCCGCCTTCTTCGTCATCTCCGGCGACAAGTCCGGTGAACACCCTGTCCGATTTTTTTTCTCTTTTATCAGTATATTTTTTCCCAATTCAGATTCTATACCAAATATTGTTTCTAGTATATCTTTTAGTCTATAGATCCGATTTAGTTGATTCTTTTTCCTACGGGTTCGTAGAAATATCCTCTATCCAGAGAACCTAACGAAATATATTTTTGAAAATTTTAAAATTTGAATTCAAACTTCGTTAGGCCATAACTTGAGTTTCGTAACACCGTTTTGGGTGATTCTTTTTGCAAATCGAGCTTGTGACATGTACTTTCTGTTAAAACCAAAACCATGTATTTTTGTTGCTGTAAAAATTACATTTTGTACAGAAACTTTATTTTGGTGTTTTTGGAGTTTTTCGAAGTCTTTTATTTGTTTCCTTTTTGGATCCTTGCTTGTATGCTTATGTATGTTATTGCTTGCTTACGCTAGATCATCTGGAGTGCGAATCTTGCTACTACGAATCTTTAGAGTTCAACGAACGTCAGCAAGGCAAGTTCACACTTTGATCATAATTTTCAATACCCAGTTTTATTATGCATTAGTTTCACCCTCAAAGATTGCATGAGTAGGATTGGGAACATGTGGTTATGCTATGTAGTTCATTTGGTAGGAACCTATGACCTTTTATCACCCCGGGAATATTTGTTATATCATATATTGCTTAGCCATGCTCGTAGACGGGGATTGGTATGTGTGATACATGCAAGTTGCGAGAGATAATAATTTTGGGACAACATAAGGTGGCAACTTTAATACACATCTGGGTGGATTGTTTGGGGCACCTGGAGAAACCAGTGCTTGCCCAAGGGGAATCCCGGAGTACCCGTGTGATTACCCTAGGTCCGCCACCCAGGCTCAAAGGGATCATAAGATATTTCATGCCTAGAAACTTCTGTGTGCAGCCACAAGCCATTATGGGCTCTGGCATAGTTGAGTAAGTTGTGTGACCTCTTTCCGTGGTAAACTAGCTGATGTAGGGGAAAGTAGGTGTACCGGTCTACCCAGGGTTTGGAGGAAATACTTCAGAAAGACTATGTCTCGATCTTCCGATCATGGAGGTGGTCGAGTCTTGTGGGGAAAAGTGCGCAAACCTCTGCAGAGTGTACAAACTAATCATGATTAGCCGTGTCCCCGGTTATGGACAACTTGAGTATCTGGAAGTGAATTATTGGTTGATCTCATCACTTTATTTAATGAAATCATTGGGTTACTAATAACTTGGGAATTTTGGGATTGAGTTGGAGGAACCTTCTCAATAATGGCATTTTAATTTTGTAGTAAATAAAAATTTATTCCTTTGTTGTAGGGAAAAATTGGCTTTATGCAAACATTAAACTTAGAGCCTCCACCAGCTAAATTTGCATATAGAGATAGTCTTTTTCTTTATTATTGTTTCTATGGTGTGACTTTGCCAGCATATTCCATGTGCTGACCTACACGGCTGCAACGTCTCATGTTGCAGAGTTTTCCGACGAGGAGTAAAGGTGCGATAGGTCGTTGTTCTGCACTCAGTTTGCCGTGGAGTTGATGGACTCATTTTACTTTTGATGCTTCCGCAGTTATTTTATCTAGATGGCCTTTGGCCATATTATTGTAATAAATACTCTTTTGAGGACCTCGATGTAATAAAGTGTGTGATTGAACTCTATTATAATTCATCGAGTACTGTGTGTCAGCATACCGATCCAGGGATGACACTTAAGCACAGAGACTTCGATCCATTTGGGTCGGGTCGCTACAAGATGGTATCAGAGCACACGCTGACTGTAGGACGCGACCACTAGGAAATAGAAAACCATAGGAAGAAAACTCTATTTTACCACTTCCTTATATATCCGTTGGTCTGTACTCTTCTCTATTCATTTCTATCTCTTCTATAGTTCAATTCAATAGTTGATGAACCCCATCACCAAGTTGCTCAGCCGATGAGACCAAGACCTATGAAGACATCATTGATGAAGAAGAAGAAGAACAAGCTAGAGTTGACTTTGATTTGAGAAGATTTAGTTCAGACCACCACAACCAAATGGAGTCCAACGAATGATTGCGGTAGTATGAAGAGATCATATCTCTTGTGGATATGACCTTACCTGTAGGTTTTGCTTGTGTGGTGTGATTTGTGTGAATTGCTTGATTTGAAGTTTTATTGCTATCATAAGCATATGGGTAGTGATTTCTCTCACTAGGCCCTTATTCTATTCAAATTTCTCATCCACTCTAAACCTAACAGATGCCTCCGAGACGTGACCCGGAATTTCCGCCGGAACTTACCCAGTTGATCCAGAACCAGAATGCCCTCATGCAGCTACTCATCCAGAATGAGAACCAGAACAACAACAACCCACCACCGCCACCCCCGGTCGACAACCTTACCCGTTTCCTGAGGTTGAACCCACCCGTGTTCTCTAGCAGCACGGAGCCGATCGTCGCAGATGACTGGCTTCGCAAGATCGGAAGGGAGCTGACCACCGCAGGATGTACTAACGCAGAGAAGGTGCGCTTTGCCTCACATCAACTGGATGGACCAGCAGCTTTGTGGTGGGAGAATTACACCACCACATTCCCCATAGCAAATGTGACTTGGGATCAGTTCCAGCAGGCGTTTCGTACAGAACATGTTTCAGCCGGAGCTATGAGTCTGAAGAAGCGTGAGTTCCGCAACATATGCCAGGGTAATCGTTCTGTTGGTGATTATGTGGAGGAATTCAGCAAGTTATCCAGGTATGCTCCCGGAGACGTGGCTGATGATGCCGCTAAGCAGGAGAAATTTCTGGAGGGACTAAATGATGATCTGGGACTTCAGTTGACTGTGGCTACCTTTAACAATTATCAAGAGTTGGTTGACAAGGCTCTCATTCTGGAAGGCAAGCAGCAGCAGGTGGAAAACCGCAAGAGGAAGTACGGACATGGAAAGTACAACTCTGGAGTTCAGTAGAAGCCCCGCTATACCCCGTACTCGGGAAATAATGGATCAGGATCTGGCAAGTATGGTGGACACACTCACCATAACCATGGAGGACATTCACATCATGGAGGGAATGGACACAACCATAATGGCCATAGGAATGGCAATGGAAACGGAGGAAACAACCATCAGCATCACTCCAACCCCGCTACACCGGCAAAGAAGGATCTAAGCCACATTACCTATTTCAAGTGCGGGAAGACCGGACACTACGCCACCGAATGTCCCGAGGCAAAGAACGGGAATGGAAATGGAAGCTCTGGAAAGAAGCCAAATCCTTTTACCAGAGGTCAGGTGAACCATGTCAGTGTGGAGGAAGTTTATGACCAGCCTGACGCCGTTGTTGGAAAGTTCTTGATTAATTCATTTATAGCCCTTGTTCTTTTTGACACTGGTGCATCGCATTCATTCATATCAAGGGGATTTGTGGATAAGTTTAAGTTGCCGACCGTAGCCCTTAAAACACCAATGTTAGTGAGTTCCTCAGGAGCAGAGAACATGGCTAGTCAGGGATGTTTTTAGTTGCCCATGACCGTAGGGAGACACGTTTTCCCCACAGACCTCATCATTCTAGAATCACAAGGATTGGACGTAATTCTAGGCATGGACTGGCTATCCAAGTATGAAGGGAATATTGATTGTGCTAGTAAGTCGATTCTTCTCACCACCCCAGAGGGGAAACGGATCAAGTATGTGTCGAGGCATACGCCAAGGAGGACTCAAGTGAATTCTCTTTCGGGAGTTGTTCAGGAAGAAGTTCCAGTTGTGAAGGATTATCCCGATGTTTTTCCGGAGGAACTACCAGGCATGCCACCGGATCGGGACATAGAGTTTTTGATTGAATTGTTATCAGGCACTGGACCAATATCCAAGAGACCGTACCGGATGCCCGCAAATGACCTGGAGGAAATTAAGAAGCAGATTAAGGAATTATTGGAGAAAGGTTATATTCGACCGAGTTCATCACCTTGGGGAGCCCCAGTGCTTCTAGTTGAGAAGAAGGATGGATCCTTGAGAATGGTTGTGGATTACCGTGCGTTGAATGAGGTGACGATTAAGAACAAGTACCCTCTTCCGATGATCAATGATTTGTTTGACCAGCTACAAGGAGGAAAATTTTTCTCAAAAATCGATCTTCGATGTGGATATCACCAGCTGAAGATTCGAGAACAGGATATACCCAAGACAGCCTTTACCACGAGATATGGGCTTTATGAGTATACGGTAATGTCTTTTGGTTTGACTAATGCCCCTGCCTATTTTATGAATATGATGAATAAGGTATTCATGGAGTTCTTGGATAAGTTTGTTGTGGTATTCATTGATGATATATTGATTTACTCAAAGAATGAAGAAGAACACAAGGAACATTTGCGCTTGGTTCTTGAGAAGCTCAGGGACCATCAGTTATATGCAAAGTTTAGCAAGTGTAAATTCTGGTTGAAGGAAGTTGGATTTCTCGGACATGTTATATCAGGGGAAGGAATAGCAGTGGATCCTTCGAAAGTTGAAGCCGTCACCAAATGGAAGGCACCCACCTCAGTCGGAGAGATTCGCAGTTTCCTTGGACTTGCAGGATATTACCGGAGGTTTATTGAGAATTTCTCCAAGATCGCGAAGCCCATGACAGAGTTATTGAAGAAAGACACCAAGTTTAATTGGACCGAGGAATGTGCGGCCAGTTTTCAGGAGTTGAAGAAATGTTTGGTCACAGCCCCAGTACTAATTCTTCCGAATATACGCAAGGATTTTCAGGTATATTGCGATGCTTCTCGTCAGGGACTTGGAGGTGTTCTTATGCAAGAAGGAAGAGTTGTTTCATATGCCTCACGTCAGCTTCGACCCCATGAGCGGAATTATGCCACACATGATTTGGAGTTAGCAGCCGTAGTGCATGCGCTCAAAACCTGGAGGTATTTTCTTATTGGAAATCATTGTGATGTTTACACGGATCACAAGAGTTTGAAATACATCTTCACGCAAAAGGAGTTGAACCTCAGGCAGAGAAGATGGTTGGAGCTCATAAAAGATTATGACATGAAATTGCACTATCACCCAGGAAAGGCCAATGTTGTGGCAGATGCATTGAGCCGCAAGAGTTATGTCAATACCCTCATAGCAGGAGGATTACCTCAGGAGTTAATTGATGATCTCAGAGATCTTCGATTGGAGATAGTACCACGAGGTTTTGTTGCCGCAATGGAAATTCAATCCACCTTGTTGGGAAAGATCCGAGAAGCCCAGAAGTTAGACAAAGGTATTGCAGAAATAAAGGAAAGGATGAACCAAGGAAAGGCAGAAGGATTTTGTGAGGATGAACACGGAACCTTATGGTTTGAGCAGCGTATTTATGTGCCAAATGACACAGAGATCAGGAAGTTGATTCTTCAGGAGGCTCATGATTCGCCTTATTCGATACACCCAGGAAACACCAAGATGTATTTGGACTTGAAGGAAAGTTTCTGGTGGACAGGTATGAAAAAGGATATTGCCGAGTATGTCGCAGTATGTGATGTATGTCAAAGGGTTAAGGCAGAGCACCAGAAACCAGCAGGATTACTTCAGCCTTTGCCGATACCGTATTGGAAGTGGGACAAGCTTGGCATGGACTTTATTACAGGATTACCCAGGACACGATCAGGCTATGATTCTATTTGGGTAGTAGTTGATCGCTTGACCAAGGTAGCTCACTTCATCCCCGTGAAAACCACATATACAAGTGCTAAGTTGGCCAAGATATATATGACCAGGATCGTATGTCTGCATGGAGTTCCGAGGACCATCATATCAGATAGAGGAACACAATTTACCTCAAAGTTTTGGCATCAGTTACACGAAACTTTGGGTACCAGGCTAGAGTTTAGTACAGCCTTTCATCCACAGACAGATGGGAAAACCGAGAGAGTCAATCAGATTCTGGAGGACATGTTGAGAGCTTGTGCACTAGATTATGGATCTAGTTGGGATGATAATTTGCCATACGCAGAATTCTCATATAACAACAGCTATCAAGCTAGTTTGAAGATGGCCCCTTTCGAAGCTTTGTACGGAAGGAGGTGCAGGACACCATTGATGTGGGATGAAGTTGGAGACCGTAAATTATTCGGACCAGATTTAATTAAAGATTCAGAGGAGAAAGTCAAGTTGATCCGTGATAGACTTAAGATAGCCCAATCTAGGCAGAAGAGTTATGCCGATACTAAACGCAAGGAAGTAACCTACGAAGTCGGAGATAGAGCATATCTTCGTGTGTCACCACTTCGAGGTGTTAAACGGTTTGGAGTTAAAGGCAAACTAGCACCATGATTTGTGGGGCCATACAGAATTTTGGAATGCAGAGGAGAAGTTGCATATCAGCTGGAGTTACCCGAAGCCTTATCTGGAGTTCATAATTTGTTTCACGTTTCCCAGTTGAAGAAGTGCAATGCGGAGATGGCCGATATTCCTTTGAGAGATACAGTGCCACTAGAAGCCATACAGTTGGATAGTGATCTGACCTATGAGGAGAAGCCCGTCAAGATTCTCGAAACAGCAAGCAGGGTTACCCGCAGCAAGGTCATCAAGTTTTGCAAGGTTCAGTGGAGTCATCATACCGAGGAAGAAGCCACCTGGGAACGCGAAGAAGATCTTCGAAAGGATCACCCACACCTTTTTGCTAGCCAACCCGAATCTCGAGGACGAGATTCATCTTAAGGGGGGTAGGTTTGTAGTATCCCAAATTTTCAATTTGGAATGTTTTACAATTATTAGCTAAGCATCTCTGCATTTTTTTATTTTTATTTCGAGTGTCATTTGGAAATTTCAGAGGCATTGAGTTTTATCTGACTTTCGATTCAACTTGGCATCTGAAATTTATTTCAAAAATCCCTGACAAACACTTGTTCAAAAGTGTGAGAGGAGCTAACATGACACTCCAAAAAGTCAGAAGAAAACAATGCCAAAAGCTTTGAATTCAAAATTGAGTTTCATTTGGATTTTTTTTTTAGAAAAATGTATTTTATAAAGTTTTTATTTAGCCTCTGAAAAATAGTTCATCATGTAGGATTTACTTTTCTGATTTTTTTGATATATATATGTCCTATATTAAAATATTTTTATTTTCTATCTATATTTTTTTCTCTTTGTTCAAAAAAAAAACGCAGCCCAGCAGGCCCATGCCCAGCGTTATCTTCTTCTTCCTCCTCGTACACGTACAGAGGAACACGAACGGAAGGACATCCATGGCGCCTCCACCTCTCTCTCCCCTCAACTCCCTTCCCCCGCAACCACTAACCCCCGGAATCGGTTCCCCTCGCCTTCCTCTACCCCTTCCCCTTCCTAGTGCGCCTTGGAGTCGCCTGTAATGGCCATTACGAGGCAGAGAAACAACCACCATTAAATACCATAGTCTTCTCGGATTCTGACCTCCCCAAGACCTATATAAAGCATCCCCACGAGCCCCTCTCACCCCTCGTCCGAAGCCCTCTCCTTCTGGAGCTTTTCCCCCTCCCAAACCTCGCCAATTGCTCGCCGGAGTTCGTGAATTCCGGCGACCTCTCATCGTGTGTACATGAAGCTATCTTCAACCAAAACTTGATCAAGTGGTTCACCACATCGTCCTCTACACAGTCCCGTACGCGTCCTTCGCCGAAACACCGGAGCCGCCTTCTTCCTCGTCTCCGGCGACAAGTCCGGTGAACACCCTGTCCTATTTTTTTTCTCTTTTATGAGTATATTTTTTTCCAATTCAGATTCTATACCAAATCTTGTTTCTAGTATATCTTTTAGTCTATAGATCCAATTTAGTTGATTCTTTTTCCTACGGGTTCGTAGAAATATCCTCTATCCAGAGAACCTAACGAAATATATTTTTGAAAATTTTAAAATTTGAATTCAAACAGATCTGAATTCAAACTTCGTTAGGCCATAACTTGAGTTTCGTAACACCGTTTTGGGTGATTCTTTTTGCAAATCGAAGCTTGTGACATGTAATTTCTGTTAAAACAAAAACCATTTATTTTTGTTGCTGTAAAAATTACGTTTTGTACAGAAACTTTATTTTGGTGTTTTTGGAGTTTTTCGAAGTTTTTATTTGTTTCCTTTTTGGATCCTTGCTTGTATGCTTATGTATGTTATTGCTTGCTTACGCTAGATCATCCGGAGTGTGAATCTTGCTACTACGAATCTTTAGAGTTCAACCAACGTCAGCAAGGCAAGTTCACACTTTGATCATAATTTTCAATACCCAGTTTTATTATGCATTCGTTTCACCCTCAAAGATTGCATGAGTAGGATTGGGAACATGTGGTTATGCTATGTAGTTCATTTGGTAGGAACCTATGACCTTTTATCACCCCGGGAATATTTGTTATATCATATATTGCTTAGCCATGCTCGTAGACGGGGATTGGTATGTGTGATACATGCAAGTTGCGAGAGATAATAATTTTGGGACAACATAAGGTGGCAACTTTAATACACATCTGGGTGGATTGTTTGGGGCACCTGGAGAAACCAGTGCTTGCCCAAGGGGAATCCCGGAGTACCCGTGTGATTACCCTAGGTCCGCCACCCAGGCTCAAAGGGATCATAAGATATTTCATGCCTAGAAACTTCCGTGTGCAGCCACAAGCCATTATGGGCTCTGGCATAGTTGAGTAAGTTGTGTGACCTCTTTCCGTGGTAAACTAGCTGATGTAGGGGAAAGTAGGTGTACCGGTCTACCCAGGGTTTGGAGGAAATACTTCAGAAAGACTATGTCTCGATCTTCCGATCATGGAGGTGGTCGAGTCTTGTGGGGAAAAGTGCGCAAACCTCTGCAGAGTGTACAAACTAATCATGATTAGCCGTGTCCCCGGTTATGGACAACTTGAGTATCTGGAAGTGAATTATTGGTTGATCTCATCACTTTATTTAATGAAATCATTGGGTTACTAATAACTTGGGAATTTTGGGATTGAGTTGGAGGAACCTTCTCAATAATGGCATTTTAATTTTGTAGTAAATAAAAATTTATTCCTTTGTTGTAGGGAAAAATTGGCTTTATGCAAACATTAAACTTAGAGCCTCCACCAGCTAAATTTGCATATAGAGATAGTCTTTTTCTTTATTATTGTTTCTATGGTGTGACTTTGCCAGCATATTCCATGTGCTGACCTACACGGCTGCAACATCTCATGTTGCAGAGTATTCCGACGAGGAGTAAAGGTGCGATAGGTCGTTGTTCTGCACTCAGTTTGCCGTGGAGTTGATGGACTCATTTTACTTTTGATGCTTCCGCAGTTATTTTATCTAGATGGCCTTTGGCCATATTATTGTAATAAATACTCTTTTGAGGACCTCGATGTAATAAAGTGTGTGATTAAACTCTGTTATAATTCATCGAGTACTGTGTGTGTCAGCATACCGATCCAGTGATGACACTTAAGCACAGAGACTTCGATCCATTTGGGTCGGGTCGCTACAGTACTTGCGACCGGAAACAATTTCGCCTGTATAATTGTATTTTTTAGCTCTACTGTACGGATCTCCGTATTTGAGCACTCGCCTGTCGCACATGACCTCATTTTGCCAAGCGTGTGTGCCAGGAGGGCATATCCCCGATGGTTTCTGGGTCGTGTGGGAAGGACCCCCTATCGCCGTCACTCACTACGCGACAGTTCCAAATGTCGTCGTGGAAAGGGGTTAAAAACCTTTTGTATAGCACCGACGCATACCAGTGTTACCCTCTGGTATCCTGATAGTATCACAGAACCATGATTTTTATTATGAGTCTTCATCAAGTATTATTTCTAAGTGATTCCACTTTTCATAGGTTCTGAGTTGTTAGACACTCGTGGACACCCATAACTAAATCGAGTCCGCACTATGATTCAACAACTATTCGTAATCTAAATTACTTATGAGTTTTGTACTGGATCATGTCACTCCCTGTCGATTGGCTACATCATCACCATCAAGCTTGACCATGATGAAAATTCATTCATCCCCGAAACAAAATTATAATAGTGTGCTAGGCTTACGTCGAGCTTTCATCTTCTTAATGTTTGTCTTGAAAGGAAACTCTGATTCGGGGATTGCATCCTATTTGTGGTCCCAATAACATTTCGCCTCACCATCCTTTTGTTTGATGTCTTCGATGATCGATTACATCCTCATGAACCCTCTCGACAAAATGTGTTATGATCATTACCACTATTTTGACTTCTTCCAAGTTGTGAATTAAATTCATGATGAGAATTACCATCATTGACCCTCGGTAAATTGTGTTGTCATTGACTACTACCTTGCCTTGATTCCAACACAAACTTGTTCTTGTTATAGCTATAACTTGAGTTCCTGGCTATCGAGCTTATGTTATGTTCTACCTTGAAGTATTTCCATCTTTTACATGAAGAATGTTGTGAGAATTTCACCACCTCGTACGAATTCTTGATATAGCGATGTTTCTCGCCAGCTCCATTCATTTCTTGGCCCTCGTGTTATTTCTAACTGGAATACCAACAAGTGAACGATGATGCCTGGACTTAGTAATTCTAGCAGCCCTATTGCTTAAGAGCTAATCCAGACTACCACATGGTCTTTGATATCCTCAAAGATGGTTCCCAACTAGAACTTGATTGCATTCCATTGTAAAAACATCCATGTTGTCATGATTGTCTTGGAAAACGTATTGATGTGTGTCCTGTGATCAAACTCACGTTCCGGAACTTATTTTCGAGGTTTAATTATCGAGACTCCTGCAATGTTATCTCATTGATTTATGTTACACCAATTTTCCTACTTAGGCATGTTGAGTCTGTAATGTCATGGCACCAATCAGATCTGAATCTCAGGCAAATATGATGGTTTGTACATTATCCAAGAATTATAACACTAGAATCTATGTAAACCGGTAAGGTGATGTTATGGCTAGCACACCTGGTCAGACAACCTATTGTTATAATTTCTTGTTCAACAATGATTAGCCATTCTTCCATGAGGAAACGGTATGACTTATTTTATAAGCTATTCCTGATGGATCCTTTTGTATCCAAATTCCGACCTTTACCTGATGACCATGTCAATACTATCTCGAAGCATGTATGTGGTACTCTGGTCATCAACAGGAACATTGGAAGCACCTTATTACTTTGCTCTAGATATTTTCATAAGTTTTAATTCTAGAGTTACTTTCCGCCACCTTCCCTGATGTTATCTACCAGATAAGCAACCTTGTAGAGGTCCGTTCTGAATATACGCCTTATCATATTCATAAGTACGATGGAGTTCATAGAAAGGATGACAACTTTATGATAATGACCTGAAGCAGAGAAATGAAGACATGAACGTAATGGGTCGACCTCTTTGATGAGAGCAACAAGAACAAGAAGTTTTGCTAGAATTTCATAACCAATTTCTTACCCTTAACTCTACCTCTTAAATCTCGGGACGAGATTTCTTGTAGTGGAGAAGATTTGTAGTACCCCGAGAATCATGCTACAGTAACCACACCCTAAAGTGCCATGTCAACATGTTTTATTAAGCCCATTTGCCACTTAATAAAAATCAAACAATAATTCAAATTCAAATCCAAGTCAAATATTTACATCTTCAAAATGAAAAAAAAAGTTCGTAATAGTGTACAAAATCCCCTAGTAATTGTCCAAGTGAAACCAACATTAATTGCATTTTAATTTAACCATAGAAACTTTTTAGTGGACCAATAACATTTAAATTGGCCTTTTCAAAATAAACATTTTTTACAACCTTTGCAAATGCCCCTAAACTTTTTGTGCATCCCTAGAATATTGCATAGCATTTTTTGGCAAAGTTTGAGCTCCAACAAAAATCAATTGCTATCTAAACTATGCCCGCGCTCTGCCCGCACGTGCCGGCAATCGCGTCCCACGCCACGCCCTCTCTATCTAGCCTCGCCCGCTGGCCTCGTGCCACTACCACACGCGCATTCGGCTAGCCCCGTGTCACTGTGCTTGGTACTGTTATCGGCCACACCGCGACCGTACCCCCTGGCCTGCGCCACGCCTCCCGCACGTGCCCCTGCTACGGCTTGGTCGCTGGCGGCTATGGCCACGAAGGAGTTGTGTGTGTGCATATGCGTTTGGTTTGTGTGTGTGTGTGCGAGAGAGAGAGAGGCCCCATGTGCCTCTGTCTAGTGGGGCCGACCCCTCCCCTATTAAAGAGGGACTAAAAATAAATTACTTAGAAATATGTCTAACCCCACCTAACCCATTGATAGTGCCCCCCGAGCAAATTTATCAAAGCTAGATAAATCCACTTAACTATAGTCTATGACACCAGGGCCCCATCCGCCAGATTTTACCAATCAACATTCAACTTTGTTGACTGATAATTCTCCAACGTATCTATAATTTTTTATTATTCCATGCTATTATTTATAATGTTTTGGATGTTTAATGGGCTTTGTCATACACTTTTATATTATTTTTGGGACTAACCTACTAACCCAAAGGCCCAGTCCAGATTGCTGTTTTTTTGCCTATTTTAGGGTTTTATAGAAAAGGTATATCAAACGGAGTCCAAACGGAATGAATCCTTCGGGAGAGATATTTTTGGAGAAAATCACGCACGGGAGACTTGAGAACCACGGAGTAGGGGCCACGAGGTGCCCACGAGGGTGGGGGCGCGCGCCCTGTCTCGTGGGTCCCTCGTGAGGCCCCAGTGTCCTCCTTCCTCCTATATAAGCCTACGTACCCCGAAACCATCAGCAACAGAGAGAAAACCCTAATTCCACCGCCGTAACCTTCTGTTCCCGTGAGATCCCATCTTGGAGCCTGTTCCGGAGCTCCGCCGGAGCGGGGATCCATCACGGAGTGCTTCTACATCATCATCATCGCCCTCACCATGAGTTGTGAGTAGTTTACCACAAACCTTCGGGTCCATAACTAGTACCGAGATGGCTTCTTCTCTCTCTTTTGATCTCAATACAAAATTCTCCTCGGTCTTCGAGGAGATCTATTCGATGTAATCTCTTTTTGCGGTGTGTTTGTCGAGATCCGATGAATTGTGAGTTTATGATCAAGATTATCTATGAGAAATATTTGGTTCTTTTCTGAACTCTTTATGTGTGCTCATAATATCCTTGCCAGTCTCTTCGAATTATTGGTTTGGTTTGGCCTACTAGATCTATAGTTCTTCCAATGGGAGAAGTGCTTGGCTTTGGGTTAAATCTTGCGGTGTCCTTTCCGAGTGATAGTTGGGGCAGCAAGGCACGTATTGTATTGTTGCCATCGAGGATAAAAAGATGGGCTTTATATCATATTGCTTGAGTTTATCCCTCAACATCATGTCATCTTCCTTAAGGCGTTACTCTGTTCTTATGAATTCAATACACTAGATGCATGCTGGATAGCGGAAGATGTGTGTAGTAATAGTAGTAGATGCAGGCAGGAGTCAGTTTACTTGTCTCGGACGTGATGCCTATATACAATGATCATGCCTAGATAGTTTCATAATTATTCGCTTTTCTATCAATTGCTCAACAGTAATTTGTTTACCCGTCGTAGAATATCGCTATCATGAGAGAAGCCACTAGAGAACACTATGGCCCCCGGGTCTATTCTTAACATATCAATTTACATCTACTTTACTTTTTTCGCTTTTACTTATTGTTCTTATAAACAAAAATACCAAAAATATAAACTATCATCTCTATCAGATCTCACTTTCGTAAGTGACCGTAAAGGGATCGACAACCCCTTATCACGTTGGCTGCGAAGTTCTTATTTGTTTGTGCAGGTGCAAGGGACTCGCGCGTGGTCTCCTACTGTTTTGATACCTTGGTTCTCAAAAACTGAGGGAAATACTTATGCTACTATGCTGCATCTCCCTTTCCTCTTCGAGGGAATACAACGCAAGCTCGAGAAGTAGCAAGAATAATTTCTGGCGCCGTTGCAAGGGACGCTTACGCAAAAGTCATATACCAAGTACCTATCACAAACCCTTATCCTTCGCATTACTTTTTTTTGCCTCCCGTTGTCCTCTCCCCCACTTCACCCTTGCCGTTTTATTTGCCCTTCTTCTGTCGTGTGTTTATCGTTAGCTTGCCCCTTGTTTACTTGTGTGAGTCAGATTGCTTGCTTGTCACTATGGCTCTCCCTATTTGTGTTGACCCTCACCTCAAGAGGCTGGAGGAGATTGAAAACAATGTTAGACATTTTATGACTATACAATTTAAGCATAATGACTTTTTTAGAAGTGAGCTTAAAGAACAGAAAAAGTTTATGGAGTATATGAATAAAGACCTTGATGATATGTCTAAGGAATTTTATGGTTTGAAATCTCAGTTTGCTCATCTTGAGAACTTAATTGCCCAAATTTAGGATAAACAGTCCATCTTGATCAATAAGATGGCTGCCAAACCGGAAGAGCATGAAAATATAGATGAAGATCTGAAAGTTATTGATGTGTCTCTTATTAAATCCTTGTTTTCTAGTGTAAATCTTGATGAAGATAGGATTGGAGATGATTCTGCTTTAAGGTGTCCCAGTGATTTTGAGTTTTTAGAACTTGATGCTAAAATTGTTAAAAGTGGGAGTGAAGATATTAAGACTTTGCATAATGATGAACCCACTACTTTGTATTTCAAGGGATTCAATTATGACAATTTCTCTTTGATTGATTGTACTTCCTTGTTGCAATCCGTACTAAATTCTCCGCATGCTTATAGTCAAAATAAAGCTTTCACCAAACACATAGTTGATGCTTTGATGCAATCTTATGAAGAAAAACTTGAGTTGGAAGTTTCTATCCCTAGAATGCTATGCTTTGTGTGATTTTGGTGCAAGTGTCTCCATAATCCCAAAAACTTTGTGTGATTTGCTAGGGTTCCATGAGCTTGATGATTGTTCTTTAAATTTGTATCTTGCGGATTCCACTATTAAGAAACCTATGGGAAGAATTAATGATGTTCTTATTGTTGCCAATAGGAATTATGTGCCCGTAGATTTCATTGTTCTTGATATAGATTGCAATCCTTCATGTCCTATTATTCTTGGTAGACCTTTCCTTAGAATGATTGGTGCAATTATTGATATGAAGGAAGGAAATATTAGATTCCAATTTCCGTTAAGGAAAGGCATGGAACACTTTCCTATAAAGAAAATCAAATTACCATATGAATCTATCATGAGAGCCACTTATGGATTGCCTTCCAAGGATGGCAGTACCTACATCTATCCTTGTATCGTGCCTAGCTAGGGGCGTAAAACGATAGCACTTGTTGGGAGGCAACCCAATTTTATATTTTTTGTTTTTACTGCTGTTAGGGAATAAATATTGCATCTAGCTTCTGTTTAGATGTGGTTTCATGTTTTCTTTAGTGTTTGTGCCAAGTAGAACCTTTGGGAAGACTTGTGTGAAGTTTATATGATCTTGCTGTGAAAAATACAATCGTTAGCGCTCGCTAGAATGGTCATCAGATTTTACTAGAGCGCGCTATTTAGTTGATTATTTTTGCAGATGATTAATAGACAAATTCCTCATGTTTACCAATTTAGTTTGAATTTTTTGGAGTTACAAAAGTATGCAAAACCTGCAGATTACTACAGACTGTTCTGTTTTTGACAGATTCTGTTTTTCGTGTGTTGTTTGCTTATTTCAATGCATCTATGAGTAATATTGGGAAGTATGAACCATAGATAAGTTGGAATACAGTAGGTTTAACACCAATGTAAACAAAGAATGAATTCATTGCAGTACCTTTGAGTAGTGGTATGCTTTCTTATAATAACGGAGCTCACGAGAATTTTTGTCTAAGTTTTGTGTTGTGAAGTTTTCAAGTTTGGAGTATTGCTTTGATGGACTATGGAACAAAGAGTAGCAAGGGCCTAAGCTTGGGGATTCCCATGGAACCCCAAGTAAAATTCAAGGACAATCAAAAGCCTAAGCTTTGCGATGCCCCGGGAAGGCATCCCCTCTTTCGTCTTCATCCATCGGTAACTATACTTGGAGCTATATTTTTATTCACCACATGATATGTGTTTTGCTTGGAGCGTCTTGTATAATTTGAGTCTTTGCTTGTTAGTTTGCGACAATAATACTTGCTGGACACACCTATTTGAGAGAGTTAAATATGGCCTAGGAATTGTTAGAACACTCTGTGTGCTTCACTTATATCTTTTGAGTTGAATAGTTTTTGCTCTAGTACTTGACTTATTTCTTTTAGAGCACGGTGGTGATCATATTTTGAAGAAATTTTTGAACTCTCATGCTTCACTTATATCCATTTGAGAGTCTATTAAAATAGCATGATAATGTGTTTAGGCTATAAAACTAGTCTTCACATGATAGACATCCAATATCAATGTAGTAAAAACATTCACACTAAGTGCATTGAATATGATGAGATGTTGGATGTTGGATGCTTGATAATTGTTTTGAGATATGAGGATAGTGATATTAGAGTCATGCTAGCGGAGTTATTATGAAATTGAGAAATACTTGTGTTAAGGTTAGTGATTCCCGTAGCATGCACGTCTGGTG
The DNA here is from genome assembly GCA_902687465.1 of Secale cereale. Taxonomy (NCBI): domain Eukaryota; kingdom Viridiplantae; phylum Streptophyta; class Magnoliopsida; order Poales; family Poaceae; genus Secale; species Secale cereale. The sequence goes on along the minus strand of LR738712.1, from coordinate 307,098,622 downwards.
AACCGTTATGTGACGAAGTTAGAGCATGAGGTATTTGTAAAGTGCCAACCTTTGTGTGGAGGTCAGGGGCGCGCGATGGTTAACTCCTACCAACCTCCCCCCTAGGAGCATGCGTTGATTACTTTGTTTTGATGACTCGTAGATTTTTGTAATAAGTATATGAGTTCTTATGACTAATGTTGAGTCCATGGATTATATGCACACTCACCCTTCCACCATCGCTAGCCTCTCTTGTACCGAGCAACTTTCGCCGGTACCATAAACCCACTATATATCCTTCCTCGAAACAGTCACCATATGTATTCCTCAAAACAGCCACCATACCTACCTATCATGGCATTTCCATAGCCATTTTGAGATATATTGCCATGCAACTTTCCACCGTTCCGTTCATATGACACGCATCATATTGTCATATTGCCATTGCATGATCATTTAGTTGACATCGTATTTGTGGCAAGGACACCATGCATAACTTTTCATACATGTCACTCTTGTTTCATTACACATCCCGGTACACCGCCGGTGGCATTCATATAGAGTCATACTTTGTTGTAGTATCGAGTTGTAATATCGAGTTGTAATGAAAGTGTGATGATCATCATTATTAGAGCATTGTCCCATGGGAGGAAAGGCTAAATCAATAAAGCCCCTCCGCAAAAAAAAGGCCAAAGAAAAAAAAGGCCCAAAAAAGGAAAAGAAAAGAAATAGGACAATTGCTACTATCTCTTTTTCCACACTTTTGCTTCAAAGTAGCACCATGTTCTTCATTGTAGAGAGTCTCATGCTTAGTCACTTTCTGTGGGGACCCCGACTTAGAAGTCGAGATCACCGAATGCACGTGTACAGTGATCCCAGAGATCAATGCTCACTGAACACACAGAAGCTGAAATAACAAGAGTCTTACATCCATACAAATAGTCTTACACAAATTAAGGCCATTATGGCCAAGTCTTACATAGATAGAGCCTCACGGGCTGAATAGCAAATAACTCAAATAGCGGAAGTCTTCGATAACGGGTAGAACCCATGCCATCTGCCTTAACCCTACAGGCATTCTGACTGGGATAGCGTCCTAGTTCGCATGTTCGTCTCCAAATAACTCTTCCTCATAATCCTGTTCTTCCATGCCTGGCCAATTAAATAATCAGTGGCAAGCCAATGAGTACTTTGAATGTACTCGCAAGCAACCCATGATGTGGTTCAAAGTAACAATGCAATTGAATAATAATGATCAATCTAGCAAGGCTAGAACAAATATTCTACCATCAAGTTATGCATTAATAACCTCGCGTAACCTCGAAAACAGGTTACCGATATCAACATGAATATGATTCATCTCATCGAGTCAAGTTACCATAATGACTCACACGCATGGTTACACACACATTGGACGTAGCCCAAGAGCGGTTACCCAACTGTCCATGACCGTGAACACGGCTATTCGAATAGTTTTACACTCTGCAGAGGTTGTATACTTTACCCACAAGATCCGGGGAACTTCCGTGTCATCCACGACCCGCGGTACCTCAAGTACCCGGGGTAAGCACCCGGTCATTATCTTTCCTTAGACGACACTAACATAGAGTCCACTCGTTGGTACACGGCCCTCGGGTACAAACAATAGATCAAGGGACTTGCCCTAATTTTAATGTCACGCGTACCCGAAGGGACCAACGGTGTGTCCGGTGCCCTGTAAAAACAGTCATGGCCGTCTATCCAAGCACGACCCCGTCCCGGGAAAGACCTCAAGTCTTCCCGTCACTAGTAATGCGGGCACCATGCTAGTATCGACCTAAGTAATCAATAAAGCCCCGTCCCATAAGGGGTAGTGTGGTTGCACATGTATGGTTGGAATAACGGTCGCAACTTAAACCAATCTGTTTGAAAAACACACACACTTGCCTCGGTGCACCACTTCGTCATCAAGTGGTCACCTAACTCATCATCATCTCCCTCGGGCATGAATGGCACCCGACGGGGTTTTATGTAAAGACTTCAACCACGGAGGTTCATGTCACACATGCATCACTAATCATGACCACTAACCATATGAAAGTCATCTAGCACTTAGCAAGATCAAGATCATGGCATGCATCATATGGTGGACTCAACTAGGTCACTATCGTAACCCTAACATCATGCATCGGAAACATACGGGTTCCGAAGAACAAGTGTATCATGGTCAAAGGGCTGCTTGCCTGGATTGGCTTGGTCTTCAAAGTCTTCAAATCCTTCTCCTTCTTCTTCCACAGCAACTTCGTCAAATACGGGATCTATATGTCGCATAATAACCATGGAAAAATAAGAATATAAACAAAACAGAAAAATCAAAGTGCTCAGAAAAATTTCAACTCATTTTTGTAAAATACTAGAGGAATTTCTAAGGTGAGGAAAAATCTTGGTTGGAGTTTTGGAGTAACAGGATGGAATCGACTGATTTTTGAATAGGAGTATTACTGCCCAAATTTGAATTTAAATTTGAACAGTACAAAAAAGTTTCATGGATTTGAGTGAAAGTGGTACCATTAAATAGGTTGGAATATTACAAGATTTTAGGAGTTGGAATTATTTAATTTGGACCATTATTCTTTTCTGTAGAAATGTTTAAAACATTTACAGAAAGGGAAAAAAGAAAAATGTGACCTGTGCACTGGGCCAGAGAGGCCACAGTGCACGGCCCAGGGCGGTCCAGCCCAGCCGCACGGGAGCCTGCGCGGCGCGTCAGGTTTTTAAACCTGATGGGAGGGGCCCGTGGGTAAGTGACAGAGAGGAGGGGGAGAGAGGTGTGGGGATGACAGGCGGGGCCCGCCTGTCATCTCCAACCTTGCGGCCACGGCGACGGCGAGCTCATCGGCGAGTTTTCCGGCCACGGCGACGGTAACGGAGGCCAGGGATGGACTCAGCGTCGAGCGGCGGTTGCAGTGGTGGTGGTGCGGCACGCCGGAGAGGTCAGGTTCGCCGGCGGCGAGGTGGGACGACGGAAGCTCATCGGGAGGTGGTGGCTCTGGTCGTTTCCGACTGCAAACGGAGGGGGAAACAAGGGGGAAAGGGTCAGTGAGGCGAGGGGGTTCCGAATCAGGCGAAAGGAAGGGCAGGGGAGGCCCGTACCACGAGATCACCGGCGGCCCGACGCTGCGGCGCTCCGGTCGATCCCGAGTACTGGGACCTCTTGGGGTCGAACTGAAGGTGCTGGGGGGCTCAGTGGAGTGGAGTGAGGCTGGTGGTGGTGCTGGAGAGGCTCGGGAGGGGCTATATATAGGAGCTCGACGGAGGCCCGTGGTCCAGTGCGCCGGCGACCTCCGGCTCGAGGCTACAGCGCACGGGAGGACAAGGGAATGAGTTCGTGGAGTTCCTAGACGATCTCCACGTGCAGTAGAAGTGAGAGGAGGAACAGAGGAGCGTCTGGAGCGTGCGCGCGTGTGAAGCAGCAGAGTGGCCGTCGCGGGCGGCCAGCGCGCGTGCGACGACGACCACTGGAGGGCGCAGGAGGAGGGGGGACAGCGCCGGGGAGGTTGCGGACGTCGAGATGCCTCGACTGGCGCGAAGGGGAGGCCCGAGGCTGTCGGGGGAGGCTGATTGGCCGAAGCTACAGTGCTTGTCTGCACTGTTGCGTGCTCCAGAGCGCGCGTTTGGCTGGCATCGCCGCGCTCTCGCCGTCCTGGTCAAAACCAACGTGTCCAGCAACGTCTAGAAGGTCAGGGGGAGAGTAAAGAATTGGCCTGAGGCCTTGGATGCCCTGGAGATGCTGAGAGAGAGTGAGGGTGCTGGTGAATTGGTGAAAACTTGTTGTCCAGCAAGGTAAAACAGGGTTCTTACCCCTCAATCATGGAGCTGGGGTGCTGGGGGAGTTACTGGAGGTAGCTAGTAACTCAATGATAATGTGGTAAAAAGTACAGGCCATGGAGAAGAGTAAAAGTGATCAAGTTGGAGGTTTTAGTAATTCTGCAGAAGGTGTTTGATCAGTGTTTGGTCAAGTAAATGAACTCCACTTGACATGGCACTTGACAGGGTTGAAAGACATGAGAAAATAGGGTGCTTCACCAAATTTGGGCTCATTTGAAGAAACTAGCCAATGTAACTTTGGTGAACCCTAGAAATCAACAGAAATAGCTTCATCTTGATTGAGTCAAGCTAATCATCTCCCCTTGATGCACCACTTGGTGTAGCATCATTATTTGGGGTATTGATCATTCCCACAAAGTTTGAAGCTCCAGATAAAAAGTTGGTAATGTAAAGTTGTTCAAACGCAGAAAGGGTTTTGGGGTGATCTGATCAAGTTGCTCTATTCCAAATCTTGCGCCATTTGGTCTAGATGCCTTATTAGGTCATTCTAGCATGTGCACCAAGTTTGAGAGCATTTGGACAAGTTTGGCAATGTAAAGTTGCTCAAACTTCAAATATGGACAGAATGGTTATGAAGGGGTTTGAGGATGTTTTCTTGCTTCCTAGGGCATGGGACTTGGCAAGATCATCAAATATGTCATATATGACATGATAGAATTTCCCTGGAATTTTTGGAGAAAGTTTCCTTTGTAAATATTTCAAAAGCTTGAAATATCCAGAAAGGGTTTTAGAGGGTTTAGCCCATTATTTTGAACATGACCAAGTGTTGAAACTCTTATATATGGACAATATACGTCCTATGGGTCTCTTTGAATTTTGGCAAATATTTTTGAAATAGTTAAATAATTTTCCCTTATTAAAGACCATTTCTGGCCTTAAGAAAAAGCTTTTAAATAAAATAGGAAAATAACTTTTAAAATTATACCTTTGTGGTTTCTGGGAGTCTTATGACTACTAGGTCTCAAATAAACCTTTTGAAATAATTTTCTCACCCTAAATCAAGTACTTGCAGTGCAAAACTCAATTCAGGGGTTTTTGGAAAACTAAATTTATAAAATACTTTTTGGCCAAATTAATTTTGTAAGAAAATACTATACTGTCATATAACACTTGGCACGATCATTGGGCAGAAGCTTTGGGTATGGAAATGAATTCTACAAGAGGTCATAGTTGACTTAAATGAGCACATGAAAAAGCACATGAAGAATACTCAATTCCAAATAAAAGCCAAATGATGCTAAAAAAATTTGCTGGTCCAAATTTTCATGCTTCAAAGTTACAAATAACATGTTACAAAATGCAGGGTGTGACACTTTCATATACTAGTGAAAATTTTCATTATAGAACTTGGCTTGTATATTCCAATGATGGGCTTCCTCAAATGCCCTAGGTCTTCGTGAGCAAGCAAGTTGGATGCACACCCACTAGTTTCTTTTGTTGAGCTTTCATACATTTTTAGCTCTAGTGCATCCGTTGCACGGCAATCCCTACTCACGCACATTGATATCGATTGATGGGCATCTCCATAGCCCGTTGATACACCTACTTGATGTGAGACTATCTCCCTCCTTTTTGTCTTCTCCACAACCACCTCTCTATTCCACCCATAGTGCTATGTCCATGGCTCACGCTCATGTATTGCGTGAAAGTTGAAATGTTTGAAAGAATAGAGTATGAAAACAAGTGCTTGGCTGAAATCGGGGTTGTGCATGATATGAATATTTTGTGTGATGAAGAGGGAGCATAGCCAGACTATATGATTTTGTAGGGATAAATTTCTTTGGCCATAGTATTTTGAGAAGACAGGATTGCTTTGTTAGTATGCATGAAGTATTATTATTTCTTATGTCAATATAGACTTTTATCTTGAATCTTTGAGATCTGAACATTCATGCCACAATTAAGAGAATTACATTGAAAAACTATGTTGGTTAGCATTCCACATCAAAAATTCTGTTTTTATCATTTACCTACTCGAGGACGAGCAGGAATTAAGCTTGGGGATGCTTGATACGTCTCCAACGTATCTATAATTTTTGATTGTTCCATGCTATTATTTATAATGTTTTGGATGTTTAATGGGCTTTGTCATACACTTTTATATTATTTTTGGGACTAACCTACTAACCCAAAGGCCCAGTCCAGATTGATGTTTTTTGCCTGTTTTAGGGTTTTACAGAAAAGGGATATCAAACGGAGTACAAACGGAAAAAACCTTGGGATAGATATTTTTGTAGAAAATCACGCACGGGAGACTTGAGAACCACGGAGTAGGGGCCACGAGGTGCCCACGAGGGTGGGGGGCGCCCCCTACCTCGTGGGTCCCTCGCGAGGCCCCCGGTGTCCTCCTTCCTCCTATATAAGCCTATGTACCCCGAAACCATCAGCAACAGAGAGAAAACCCTAATTCCACCGCCGTAACCTTCTGTTCTCGTGAGATGCCATCTTGGATCCTATTCCGGGGCTCCGCCGGAGGGGGGATCCATCACGGAGTGCTTCTACATCATCATCATCGCCCTCACCATGAGTTGTGAGTAGTTTACCACAGACCTTCGGGTCCATAGCTAGTACCTAGATGTCTTCTTCTCTCTCTTTGGATCTCAATACAATGTTCTCCTCGGTCTTCGAGGATATCTATTCTATGTGATCACTTTTTGCGGTGTGTTTGTCGAGATCCGATGAATTGTGAGTTTATGATCAAGATTATCTATGAGAAATATTTGGTTCTTTTCTGAACTCTTTATGCGTGCTCATAATATCCTTGCAAGTCTCTTCGAATTATTGGTTTGGTTTGGCCTACTAGATCTATAGTTCTTGCAATGGGAGAAGTGCTTGGCTTTGGGTTCAATCTTGCGTTGTCCTTTCCTAGTGATAGTAGGGACAACAAGGCACGTATTGTATTGTTGCCATCGAGGATAAAAAGATGGGGTTTATATCATATTGTTTGAGTTTATCCCTCTACATCATGTCATCTTGCTTAAGGCGTTACTCTGTTCTTATGAACTCAATACAGTAGATGCATGCTAGATAGCGGTCGATGTGTGGAGTAATAGTAGTAGATGCAGGCAGGAGTCTCTCTACTCTTCTCGGATGTGATGCCTATATACAATGATCATTCCATTCCTAGATAGTCTCATAATTATTCGCTTTTCTATCAATTGCTCGACAGTAAATTGTTTACCCACCATAGAATATCGCTATCCTGAGAGAAGCCACTAGAGAACACTATGGCCCCCGCGTCTATTCTCAACATATCAATTTACATCTACTTTACTTTTTCCCCTTTTACCTTCTATTCTTATAAACAAAAAAACCAAAAATATAAACTATCATCTCTATCAGATCTCACTTTCGGAAGTGACAGACAACCCCTTATCACGTTGGCTGTGAAGTTCTTATTTGTTTGTGCAGGTGCTAGGGGCTCGCGCGTGGTCTCCTACTGGATTGATACCTTGGTTCTCAAAAACCAAGGGAAATACTTATGCTACTGTGCTCCATCTCCCTTTCCTCCTTGAGGGAATACAACGCAAGCTCGAGAAGTAGCATTGACTGCTGACTGTTAGCTAAGTCAACTTGGCTCTCGGGCCCCATGTCAGCCTCACTAGCTAGCCAACTGCTAGGTGACAAAAGTATTTAAATATGCTTTCCAAATTAATTTAATTCCAATTCATCTACCCGAAAACCGCCGAAAGTCGAGAAAACACTTCCACATATTTTCCCGCTCCGTCTATAACGTGTAGCACTGTGTTAGGTCAACCCTAGCACAATGTATTTCTATGTCATTCATTGTGATGCATTTGATTTTTCTTTTATTTATTGTGTTCCCCCTCCATTATCTCTTATCTGGTAGACTTCGAGACCGTTGTTGATCCGGTGACCGACTGCTTCACCTCAAGGGTTTTCATTTGTCTACAGAGCTTCGGACAAGAAAAATCCCCTTGATTATTCCTATATCGCCCGTTCCCATTCTCTCTAATGCTTGCATTAGATTTTGCTACTATAATTGATTGCTCCTATTTTGATGCATAGCCTGCTTTTGTAACCAGCTATTGTTACCTACCTTTTTATCCTATATTCTTAGTATAGTTTGGTTAGTGATCCACTAGTTACCCCACCTTGTCCATGTTGCCTCCGCTCCATCATCAGTGACTCGATCAACGTGATCAATGTCCTGAGCCTGACACATCACCTCACACCCCCATAGTTGTACGAATCTGTAGAGTTACTATTGAGTGCCGAGGGTGACACCTTGTATAACACTTCTGATGAGATCTCTATAGTGTTGCTAATCGGTCGTATTCTACGGGGGATGATTCTTTCTTAACCATTCCCGATAACGTCTCTGTCGTGCAAAACCTCAAGTGTGAACTCTCGAAGGTGATTCCTCCAAGTTCACCTTCAGTGTTACATCAAGTGGAATCCATCGAGGGTGATTCCTCATATTTCCCCTTCATGTTTTGGACACATAGTTACTTTAACTTTACCTCGAGAACCATGTTAAAGACGGGTCGGCCCCGAGGGGTGCCCGCAAGAGTTACTGTTACTATGTGACCAAAGGGATAAGCGGTGTGTATATGTGATCCGAGGCGATGGGACCACATATCGTTGATCATTGATCATTACCGTACGCTCCAAGACACTAAACGTTTGTATATGTGATCCGACCAAGCTTCTAGCCTTTTCGGACTAACCACCACGCAAGAATAATTATGGGCACTCTGCATCATATGTATCAGTTGAAGCTCTTTGGATGTCAGCGATTGAGCGGCGCGCGCTTGGTTGTACGGGAACCACCTGCGCTTTTATTAAGGGGGTGGGTCTACTCCGGACCGCCCATGCAACATGCAGGAGTGCAAAGGGCGATGGGTGCAAGACCCCTGTGCGCTTAGGATGTAGACCGGAGTGCTGGCCTCTCTGTTGATCCTAGGTAGGGCTACGATGTGTCGATCAGCCGAGGCCGGGTATGATCTGTTGGTGTGCCCGACTTGAGTTAATCGGGTGTGTTGGGTAAGTTGGTGCACCCCTGTAGGGAAGTTAATCTCTTCGAATAGTCGTGTCCATGGTAACGGACGCTCGGAGTTGTATCCTGAGCTATACAACTAGAAATGGATATTGGAGATGTGATATGGATACGATGGCGCCGGTATTGCTTCCTCGCAAGTAGTCAAGGAAGGATCTATGGGCATGGATGAAGCAACATAATTATTACTTATGATATGTTGCTCTACTCTCTTATGATGCTGCAAGATGTTGCAAGATGCTAGTGTTATATAGGCTAGGTCTTCCCTTCTGTTCTGGCAATTCTGCAGTATAGTCCATAGATATAAACTTTCGCATTGATACCAATGCATACTTAGCATAGTTCTGATGTATGTATCGCGGGTACTTCGGATGAGTACTCATGGTTGATTTGCTTCCTTTTCCCCCTACTTCCTTATTTCCGAATCTTGCTATCAGATGATGGAGCACCGGAGGTAGCTGATCCCATCGCCGACTACGACTACCTCGACAGTGCCCATTACTACGTGGAGACCGATGACTACCAGGAGTAGATAGGAGGATCCCAGGCAGGAGGCCTTGCCTTTTCGATCATTTTTTATGTTTGTTCTAGCCTTCTTAAGGAAAACTTGCTTACTTATGTCTATTGTCAGATATTGTGGCTACCGCTGGCTCATTTGTATTCAAGCTTATGTATTCGAGCCCTCGAGGCCCCTGGTTTGCAATATAAAGCTTCTACGACTTTAATTTGTGTCCAGAGTTGTGTTGTGCTATCTTCCCGTGAGTCTATGATCTTGATCATGCACATTTGCGGGTATGATTAGTGCACGATTAAGTCAGGGGTATCACACCCTTCTCCACCATTTGTAGAAAATGCACCTTTTTCACTAATGCTCTCAAAAGGAATTTGTGTTTTGGCTCTGAACTAAATGATGTTTTGGAGAAGCATTTATGTTGGTAGTAAGAACTAGACATATTACTTTATTTCTAATTCTCATCACATTTCTTTGCGTCGGTGTGATTCATGTTTGTGGACATTATCTATGAATGTGGAGATATCTGTGAACATGAGTTTGATGTGAAAGTTGAACTTGGAATGTTGGTCTTGCGTGTGAACTATACCATGTCCAATGGTCATTCTATTATTGTTCAGTAAGTAATGTAAGTTATTACGTGACCCAGAAAATATATATTTTGTGCCACATCTCGGCATCACAAACTTACATACATCTCAGTCGATGCACGGACATCACAGCAGGATTGCTGACTGGATAAACATTTGAACCTAGCTATTATGAATGAAAATTTGGATTGACAACAGTTTTAGATAGTAGGAGATGCTTAGCCTGCTTTGCCTCTACTAGCTTCTTTCTGGCTTCTTCCATCTCTTCTTTGGCTTGGGTGAAGAGAGCATCTGAGCGCTTCTCCAGGAACTCAACTGCATTCTCAAGGGTTGTTGCATGCTTTCTTTCAGCATTTAGTAGAGCCACGATGACATGAACACTTGACGACTCCACCTGGCTTGTGTGTAATCCAGAATCATTTGGGAATTTGCACCTTGTATCTAATCCGTCACTTTAGGGAACTGGCACCATGTGTGTAATCCAGCATCATTTTGGAACTGGCACATATGACTAGCCAAAAACATAATCTTGAGGTGGACCATACTTCCCTCCTCGCACGAGTTGCATCCGGACATGTAGAAGTTACTTCTTGTTTAGATGAATAGTCAGAGCTCCCTAGATCCATCAAGTAGAAGCCCGATAAACATGACTAGTATAATTGAGTTCAAAAGGAGAAATATAAAAATAGACTCTAAGGTCAGCACCCACTTCCTATATCAAGCTAAAAAGGAAAACATAAGGACGATTAAGACTGTGCTTATGGCTTATAAAGCAGAGCCAACTTATAGAAACTACAACATATACATCAAAGAACATAAGGCTATGAGAAATAGAAAAACCAGTATAGAGGTGCACTATATCCATATCACACACACACACACACAAACACACACACACACACACACACACACACACACAC
>LR738712.1:307065113-307087389 GCA_902687465.1 Secale cereale | reverse complement strand
AAAATATTGAGTGAAATCAAACCTTGGGAGATAATGTGTGGGCAGACGAGAGAGGCTAATGGTGCGAGATGGACATATCATTTGCTTGACTATTTAAGCAATATAGAGAGATCATGTGCGGGATACAAAGATAGGACTATGGGGAGAGTGTTTGTGAGGCAGGGAGACATAGCAAGAGATAAATGTGTGTGCATGGTATAGGGTGTGTATGTGTCACAGAGGTACATGCTAACTAGGGTTTTCAGGGAGGGATTGTGTGTGCGAGGTAGAGAGTGATGTAGGGGTCTTGAGGTGGGCAGAGGCTGGGTGAGGGTGTCAAAATGCATGCGTTACATGCGAGTGTGTGAGGGACAGTCGACTAGAGAGAGAGATGGTTGTTGTGTTACGGATGCTCCTCTCTCTCTCACACACACATACACAAACAAAAATACAAGACCATTCTCTCATGTATACACAATATCTCAGCATCTCTCTATGTCTCACTCATACATGATCATTTGCACATTCACACCTCTCTATCACACGCACACCGTCTCTGCCTTGCCCTTCCGCCCCAACACACATATAGAGACATACACACATTCTCTGTGCGTCACATATATCGAATCTCCATCAAAAACATATTTTTAGGGCGCAACTAAAACGTCCAAATCCAAATACGCATGAACTGAAGCTAAATTGAAATATATGGAAATATTGTAGCATGAAGAACTTCTCAAGAAAAAAATGTACAATAATATTCAGGGATTGTTTTCACACACACAAAAATGTTCAGTGCATGTCCTTCAAACGGGATACTGTGGCGCACTATACGATCGACCGTGCGGCCGTGGTGCACGCGCTTGCAGAGGATTCTGTATCAATGATGTGCTAATTAATGTGGTATAAGAACTGCCTCGGTCTAATGTTTATGTGTACTATTACGGTGTTCATCTAAGTTTGACCAATCCTATATGAAACTAAACTAAAGTCCCATGCACAGACTCATCAATATGTCGCCGCCATTGCGCATACTGGTGCAAGCCCCCTCCGGCTGACCATTTCTCGCCTATCACCATCGTTTCCCCGCCATCCGTGTGCCATGAAGTCGCAGGCTCGCCCGATCACATCACATGCAGTCCCTCTGGGTGATGCGACCACGCTGCCAAGAACGCAAGCAGCTAGAGTCGCACCTATGCCCGTAGCATACAAAGAGGAGGACGAGCACATGCTTCAGCATGCCGGCGACGAGAAGGATCTAGTGGGTCATTGTTGTCTTTACCCGAGCGGAGGAGGCCTGCATGGTGGCTGTCGCGGTAGAAGCTTGTCGCGCCCGTGCCGAGCTTGCAAACCATACGCGTGGAATCTACCCTGGAGACCTTGAATGCCATGTCGATTCTGCAATCTTGAGTAACAATATGGACCAGTCGACTCTTGTGAGCCATTGGATGCAACTTGGATGACCAGATGTGATAGCCTGGCTTATGAGGGATGATAGACTACTCATATCAGTAAGGAATTCCTTCTTTTCCGGAAGCCCATTCAGACAGAACTCTAAAGTTAAGCGTGCTCAGCTTGGAGTAGTTTCAGGATGGGTGACCGACCGGGAAGTTGGTCCCGGGTGCGCACGAGTGAGGACAAAGTGCGCAAAAAAGACTAGTATTGATCTATGGGGCCGGTCTAGGTCCCACCAGGAGTAACGACTACCGGCGGGTGTGTCCGGGGCGTTACAAGTTGGTATCAGAGCCGACCCTCGCGGTTACACGGATGTTTGCGGACAAGTGTGCGATCATGTTATTCATGACATTTGTGACCCATCGTGGAACACGGCATGGCACATGTACCGGGCTAGATGCACAGACATATGTGCCAAGAGGGAACATTCATGTGGCCCGACGAGGACTTGTTCCTCTGAGTGGGGGTGTATGTGATAGCCTGTCTTATTAGGGATGATAGACTACTTATATGAATAAGGAATTCCTTCTTTTCCGGAAGCCCATTTAGACAGAACTCTAAACTTAAGCGTGCTCAGCTTGGAGTAGTTTCAGGATGGGTGACCAACCGGGAAGTTGGTCCCGGGTGCGCACGAGTGAGGACAAAGTGCGCAGAAAAGACTAGTATTGATCTGTGAGGCTAGTCTAGGTCCCGCCAAGAGTAACGACCACCGGCGGGTGTGTCTGGGGCGTTACACCAGAAGAGCTTGTTCAACCTCCCAAAATGATGCATTGTTCATCTTCTCTCTAAACCATCTAGCCTCCATAGGTCTAACCGCATGCTGCTGGCACCCCGCCCTTCCCTGAACCGCCTCCAACCGCCATGCTCCCCCAACTCTGCCATCTGTTTAATCCTATGCACGATCTATTTTTTCCGCGAACTGCATCCCACACCTCACACTCATATGATGGATCATGGGAACCTTGCCACCCTAATATAGACACTGGGGTAGCTTCTATGTCATCTTCTTCCTTTTTTATGCCGAACTTCTTCTTTCAAAAATCAACTGACCCAAATAATACTACTAATACATATTAAGTATAGTAGGAACGCGAAAAAATGAGTATTTGTACAAACAACAAGATGAACTGTAAGACATAATAGTACGTTCTAGAGAGTACAAATAACGAAAAAGAACATAACATAGTTCTGCCCAGGGATTAGAACAACACACCCCTGAAATAAAACTAAGCAACTAATCTAGTTAACACTGCAGTAGAACCAACAGGAGAAATGGCGCTGCCACCTTACTCAGAGTCATCGTCCATTTCCTCGACTTCGTTCTTGTCTCTCTTCCTCTTCGCTGATACTTCTTTCCTTGAACTAGACACTGGACTCTACTTCTTCATCCAACCCTTGTAGATATTTAAACAAAGGTAGGCACCCATTGTTGTGGACACGATGTGATATTTATCTTTTGGCTTCCACTCCCATGCATGATGAAACTTGTGGTGAGATTTCTTCAGTTTATCGTATGTATGATGAATCATGGCTCCTGCCAGGATCGGCATTTAAGGCTGAGAGGAGGACACTAGGATTTTCTTCTTGGTATCGAAGGGATTGCCTGCAACGAAGCCTTTCCAACCCAGGATTTCCTTGTCGTTCTTAAAGTGTACAATAAATAATTTCATTATTTTGACCTTGAGCAAGTCTTCAAAATTCTGGCACCTAACCTCAGCATGGCATATGTGGTAGACCAAGCACAAGTTATATACGCAAACGTGGATCATGCTAGGCTTCTTCTTCTCTTCCTAATTTAGAAGTTTATCCTTTTCCAAGACTGTGGTGTACTCAACATCTAGCCTAGCAACCTACTCATCCTTTGAATTCTCGAATATGCGTTGGAAGTGACCAACGCATCCTTCCACCATCGCAGAAGTATGAGTTTAGATGATGTTGAAATCATTGCCGATGGTTCCTTTAACCTTGTTCACACCGTCGATCATAGAGATTTCAGACGCCATAGATTTTGTAGGAGGGTTAGGAGAAGTGGAATTGTTGTAATGTGAAAGGGCGAGATGACTAGGAGGGAATTAAATGATTGGGACGACTAGGGGTGAACTACTAGCAGTCTTCTGAATGGAAAAATGCCGAGTAGGGTGTGCGTACAACGTGGGGTAGTGGCTTCTCGGTGAATAAAAGAATGCATGGCCCCAAAGAGTTTTCTAGTACTACGGGGGAACCACTAGGTGCCAGATCTACTACACCAACCTCATAGGCCCGACGGTATAGCATATGTGTGTTCGCACGTCATGCCGGCGTGTGCACGCAACTATCACTTAATTACATCAAGCATCACGCCTCCCACGACCGTCGCCTCACTCATGCGGGCGCAACCATTGAGATTTCGGACAGGTATAAATGAGCAAAAAAATTGCGTACTTCGCACGCATGATACTACTTCCTCCATCTAGATGCGTTAGCTATATGATGTTGCCATGTCATATATAGTCATCACTTATAGTCACTCATAAAACAAGGTTGGCCAATGAAAAAACAATTCACGGAAGTTTGCTCATTTCAAGGGTCCTCGAAATATTTGTCTTTCATTTTAAATATTTTGCTATTTTCAAACTGAACGTATAACAAACTTATGGAATCAACCCAAATAATATTCCTTTCTTAGCATAGAGGTATGCATTTGTTGTCGTCACTTTAGTGGCTACGGTTCGAATCCCGTTCACACGCAATTTATTTTTTGTGTACTTTACTATTCCTGCTATGCAAAAACTTGACGAAAATAAGTAGGACACTCACATTCGAACCTGGATCAACCAAGACTGTAGCAGCAGGAGAACCCTTGCGATAAATGAATTATTATGTAAAACTATTGCTGAAACATTGTTGAAACCTTGAGGTTGGCTATAAGAGTACTATCTTTTTTACCTTCTCTATATCTCTTTCTTCGTATTTATTGCATTTGCCAAGGACTACACAAATGGAAAGGCTCTTGCATGAGAGCCCAGTCCCACCATTTTTTTCATTTCGTTCTACTCGACACAGGCAAAAGTGCCATGTAAGCGGGCTATAAGCTCATCATTGTACAGAAAATCATAAAGTGTTGGCTGTGATCACTTAAGTAGTGATCATTATATTTCTTTATGGAGGGGGTAATAATTAAATTGCGCCTCGTTTACCTTAACCGCATGATGCGCCCACCTCCCTCTCGATTGATTTTCCTTGTTGGCCCAACCAGGGATCTCGTTCGCCTCAAAATATTTTCCTGTCCATGTGTGAAAACAATGTGCATGCTTGACTCCCATTCTCCCTCCCGCAGTCCCACCCCTCCTCCCCGTGTGAAAACCAGATGCATGCACGACTCGCCTTCTCCCTCCCATGTCACAAGAAATATCTCTACCCCTCCCCTCCTCTCCCCTCCCCCATAATTTACTCCAACAAAAATATGCCCACCTAGCTGTTACATTAACCATCCAACCTATCTTATGTAGGTGTGTCATTGCTCGCTATAAATAATGCGGCTCCCATGACATTCACAAGAATGCTCACATTCATCGCCTTAACATCCTCGCCCTCCCACTCAATTACGGACCCGTCGACCACCATGGCATCGCCCCTCCCTAGCCCTAGGTGCCCCTCCTTGCGCCGTGCGGATGGTCATGAGTCGTTGTATCGTTCCTCGCCATCATGAGTCGAGGAGGACACGTCGGTGTTTTGCCCCAAGATCCCACCAGTCGAGGATGATGCATCGGCGTTTCGCTCCTCGCCGTGACACATCGAGGTGGACGCATCCACATTCCTAGTCTCTCCACCACGTGCATCGGAGGGTGTGCCAGCTCCCCGCTACGAGCAGGACATAGCGCCAACCCCTGAGCCCCCCAGCTTAGAGGAGCATCGTGTGACACGGCCATTTAATCATACACGCAAATGTGTACAATCAAGATCAGGGGCCTACGGGAACATATCACAACACAAGTCTAGACACAAATAAAACAATACAAGCTTTATATTACAAGCCAGGGGCCTCGAGGGCTCGAATACTCAAGAGTCGGCAGAAGCAACAATATCTGAGTACAGACATAAGTTAAACAAGTTTTCCTTAAGAAGGATAGCACAAAAACAACAACGTTCGAAAAGGCAAGGCCTCCTACCTGGAGCCTCCAAACTACTTTTGGTCGTCGGCGATCTCCACGTAGTAGTAGGCACCCTCGGGGTAGTAGTATACTACAGAGGATAGAGCTTTGGTAACACTGTCTTGTGTTACAACAAGCCCAAAAGTATGTTACTAGGCCATATAGTAACACAGTTTGAAATGTCTTACATTAGACTGTGTTACTAAGTGGTGTCAACTGTCACACATAATGATTGTTACCATATATTAAAAAATGTGTTACAATTACATTGTAGTAACATGTGTATTATGTGTTACAAAACACACTGGTAATAAAATTTTGTACTTATAGTCACACCGTTAGTAACATATTTGCATAGGCCTAGAACATTGGTGGTAACATGTTTTTGTAACTATAGTAACACAGCTGGTAACACATTTTTTGCATCGGAACACAAGTAGTAACATAGTTTCCAAATATCGTAATACTCTAACAAATTTTGTACCTATAGTAACACCATCAGTAACACTACTATATCAATAAGGTAACATAATTAATGTGTTTGTTTTTTATTATTAACCACAAAATTCAATACCCATTTTATGGAGTATAACTTTATTTAATAAAATTTAAGCATTTGCATAAATAGTTAACATTTTATTATTGTGCTTGGCAGCATCAAAATGATACAGAAACTGAAGCACAACACATCTAAAAATTCATGTGAAGATATTTATTACAAATATACAAGAGTGTATGATACATATGCATTACAATAAATATATCGGTCATATCATTTTGAGCAGAGAAAACAAAACTATGGAGAATATTACACCATAGCATTTGCGTCAATTCGACGAAAGAAAAAGATCTTGTGGGTTATATTACATTTTTCAATCTATCAATGTAAACTACAACTATTGGTAGCTAAAATCTTCAAACTTTATTTGCTTCTTGATCCAAGAATTCAGCTGCAACTCGACTATCCTTCTCTCGAATTTGTAAAAGTAAATTGCACCTTAGATAAATTGATTAAATGTACACAAATATGATTTCAGAATGTGGAAGAGAATATTTTAACTTAGAAAATCTGAAGGCTAGGCAATTAAGTAGCCTGAAGTGAAAGCCTCACCAATTGTCTCGCAATCAGAAACTTCCCTTACCAACTCCTCATTATCAAGAATAGGTTGATCTATGTTCACAAGGGCAATTCAGCACCAAACTCAATGCCACCAGCCTTAGTTCTTGGATTAGTACTCCGAACAGTACCATACACAACATTCTGCTTGTTCGGATATGTTGAAGTCTTAAAAACTACTTTGGTAGTAGCCTATATTATGATCAATATTAGCATTCAATGACAATGATAATATAATTTGCATGAACAATATGACATCTTTTTAAGGTCAACCAAGTAAGGTGCCCCAAAAAACTAAATAAACTGGACCAGGCATCGAAGTCTAATGCCCAAGTTCACCTTTACTTGCATACATCAGAATGAGAAAAATTTGTAACGAAATCCATTTTTCAAGCAGACATGATAATGTGGTCTGGGTTGGTAATTTGGGTGCACGAAAACCATGCTTCTTGGTGAGTCTTTACCTTGATGGAAGAGTTATGCCTTCTTTTTGAGAGATCTAGGTGTGGGTGTTCAGTGCTAGTATCATGTTGGTTCAGTCTTACAATAGATGCACCCGTAGATCCCCCATTTCCCTCACCCACCAAGAGACCATAATATTAGATGAAATGATATTCATATCTTGAAGCTATAGAAAGCTACAACAGTAAAACCCAAAAGCACACAAAAAATACCTCTGGCACATAATCAATAACAAGGTCTTGTGTCGATGATGATTTTTTGTTGAATTTGTAATTGGTTGACATCATGGTCCCCAACCTAGTTCCATGACACAAAAATGATAAGCAAGAAACTATTGTACGTTTAATCTTTGTGACATCAATAAGAGACAGTATAAGCATAACCTTTTCATGCGAACATGATAAATTATTATCCTCAGAAAAATCATGTTGCATAGACGAACATGCCTCAACAGGTCCATTGCATTGTCTCTGCAAACTAAAATATTAATACGATTGCTCACCATTGGTGCAGCCTCCATATTCATCATCATGTTGCTCGGTCACCTGAATCACATTCAACCTTTTTGACCCACGCAATGGTCCTGCAGAACAACCATACATCTTTTATTCCAATAATTACAACAGGAGATACATATATGTAATAAGAATGGTTAAAGAGGGATACTTTGAAGCCTTCGCATAGTAAGTTGCCCTGCCCCTTTAGCAGAGACATCAGCATCCTATAAGAGAACCTTCACATTTCGATGGTTAGATGGAGCAATATCAATTTGCTTGCTAGGCGGAGCAATATGATCGTCAGCCTTCTCCTTAAACACATACAGATGGACAACTTTCACAATCTCAGGGTCGGACAACATTTTCATCATAAGACCTTGATCGTAAATGTGAACTAAGTAGGAGCTGCTTAGACGGTCAAACACATACAAAGTAGAATGTCAATGCAGTATCAACTTATCATAACTCAAAATAGGGAGAGGAGGTACAAGACCATGGGTCCAGCAACACTCACACTTAGCCATAACGCTGCCGACATATGGATTCAGGATAGGTTTAAGTTGAAAACTGTACAAATTATGCAAACTGAGTAGTATTCAAGCGACGGATAAGATTTTGTTAAGCACTATGTGATAGTAGAGCAGCAGCATGTTACCTCATGTGCCATCCCATATAAGTCAAGAAGCAGCAGCCAAGGTTTATCCTAAGTCAAACTTCACCATGTTTGAGTTTGTAAAAAATATATCACTATTTGGAACACTAAACTAGAATCTTTAGAAAATATTCACACTATGTATAGTTTATCTTGCATATATTGCCATGTTTCTCTATAAGTTTGATCAAATTTTTAAAAGTTTCACCTAGAACGCCCTAGCAGAAGTGTCGAACTTGCACCTACATATGAGTGTAGGCCCCGGCCCAGCACAAAAATATAGTCAGGCACAACCGTACATGGTTTATGGGCTTTTCTACACCAGTGAAGGTTTAATTACTTGTCTAAGTATGGGCTAATTATGCAATTAGGTGCGGCCATTAGGCATATACAGTACACAGTAGATTGACAGGGGTCTAACCCCTGATCGCCCCTCTATCGTCTCCCCTACATCCGTATAGTGGTGTTCATAGCAGTCAGATCAGGGATGGGGTGGGCGTTCATATCCATACCAGCCAAGAGATCGTACTCCTTGAGGATGTAGGTGCCGGAGCTGAAGATCGACAAATCCGTCATCGCAACGATCCATACCGCGCCGAGGCAGGTCGAGGAAGCAGCACCGAGGCAGGGGTTAAGGTGGGGTGTGGGGGATGAAGGTGACGGCGGCGCTGGGCGTCGAAGTGCGGCAAGGTAGCTGCCGAATGGGGGGGCGACGGCTGGGCTGGATGTCAATGGTTTTGAAGCCCAATTTACTTAGAGTTTTCTAATTCATTGGAGGGAAAATTAAGCGCGTAAATTCTACCTTTTGCGCCAGGAAAAATAACTGGAAGGAACATTGGATTTACTAAATTTTTTGTCCAGGAATTGTTACATATGTATATATATTTGTTTGGCGGGGAAATTTTCCAAAAAGCGTATTTGGCATGAAAAAATAGAGTACATTTTATATTTTAGTTAGTATTCATTGTACGGGAAATTAGATATATCTAAATAGTAATGACTTTATAAAATTTATTTACGTGTCATGTGCTAAATAACCTATAACACGGGTCTCCTCAACTAACTACTCCCGCCGTCTCATAATACAAGAGAGTTTTTGACATAAAAACAATGTTATATTATGGGACGGAGGGAGTAATTGATATTAAAAAAGCATCGAGCTTCACACCGCGACGGGCCTTGGAGGATGATTTGATGAGGAGATCCCCGATGTTGGGGCGATGGGCGCGATGGTGTTGTCATGAACATCGGCAATCGGTTGACAGATCTCGCTCCAGATTGGTTGTATCGAGCAAGATCGCGTCATTCCCACACGACTTCTCATAGAAGCTACGACTAGTGTGGGAGAAAATTCAAACTGACAAAGCTAGAAGTTGTGATCATCACGGGAATATTTTGTGGGAAGTGAGGCCGATGACTTTTCATCGATGTTGAGAGCGCAGTCGGTAGTACTACAAAGTGGCGATGATGATATGCTCCAACTGGACCGACCGTCGACGCTGTTGTAATGACATATCTGAGAGGCTGGCACATCAATCTAGTCTCTTCCTTCCTTCCACCTCCATGATGACAGAGAAAAAAGGGAGGATATTCCAGCTGCAGTCACGGTTCAAAAAACCGATCATACTTTTATTCGTACCAGAAAAAGAAAACATGCATCCTCCATAGTTGGTCAAGGAAAAACATTGTAATTCGACCGGCCCATCTCGCTCCTGATCGGTCGCCTGAAGCAAGATCACGGCATTCCCACATGACTTCCCGTATAAAGCCACGACCACTGTGGGAGAAAGCTACAACCGACAATGATAGAACTTGCGACCAACCTGGGAGCATGTTGTGACCAGCTTGGCCGGCGACTTTTGATTGGTGGCAGGACCGCATGAGGTGGTGCTACAAAGTGGCGACGACGAGATGCGTCAGGTGCGACCGACCACCATTGGTGTTGTATGACATATCCGAGAGCTGACACATCATATGGTATCCTCCGTCCTTCCACCTCCATGGTGGCAAATAATAAGGGGAGGGTATCCGGGCAACATCCACGGTTCAAAAATTCGACCGTACTTTTAGTCGTAACATAAAAGGAAACTTGTGTCCTCGATGGTTGGTTAAACAAAAACATTGTAATTCGACCGACCGATCTTGCTCCTGATCGGTCGCCACGACCAAGATCACGTCATTCCCACACGACTATCCATGGAATGCCATCACCAATGTGGGAGAAAGCTACAACCGACAATGATAGAAGTTGTGATCTACCTGGGAGCAGGTTGTGACCAGCATGGCCGGCGACTTTTGATTGGTGGTGAGACCGCATGCGGTGGTGCTACAAAGTAGCGACGACGATATGCGATAGGTGCAACCGACCACCGTTGGTGTTGTAATGACATATCCGTGAGTCTGGGATATCAACCTATCCTCCCCCTTCCTTCCACCTGTATGGTGACAGAGAATAAGGGGAGGGGATGCCTGATGCACCCATGGTTTAAATAATCGACATACTTGCAGTCGGACTAGAAAATGGAAACCCACGCCTAATACCTCTTGAGCTTGCGTTGGTTTTTCCCTTGTAGAGGAAAGGGTGATGCAGCAAAGTAGAGTAAGTATTTTCCTCAGTTTTGAGAACCAAGGTATCAATCCAGTAGGAGACTACGCACAAATTGCCAAATACATGCACAAACAATCAAACAACTTGCACCCAACGCAAAAAGGGGTTGTCAATCCCTTCACGGTTATTTGCAAAAGTGAGATCTGATAGAGATAGATAACTTGTAAAGTAAATATTTTTGGGTTATTGGTTTATAGAATGAAAAGTAAAATATTGCAAAATAGTATATCTGAAACTTATGAGATGTAAAATAGACCCGGGGGCCATAGGTTTCACTAGAGGCTTCTCTCATGATAGCAAACATTATGGTGGATGAAAAAATTACTGCCAAGCAATTGATAGAAAAGCGCAAAGTTATGACGATATCTAAGGCACTGATCATGAATATAGGCATCACGTCCATGTCAAGTAGACTGACTCCTGCCTGCATCTACTACTATTACTCTACACATCGACCGAAATGATTCTGCCTCTAGAGTATTAAGTTCATAAGAACAGAGTAATGCATTAAGTAAGATGACATGATGAAGCGGAATTAACTCAAGCAATATGATGAAAACCCCATATTGTTATCCTCGATGGCAACAATACAATATGTGTCATGTCCCCTACTATCACTGGGATTGAGCACCGCAAGATTGAACCCAAAGAAAAGCACTTCTCCTATAACCAAACCGATAATTCGAAGAGAATTACTAAGATATCAAATCATGCATATAAGAATTCAGAAGAGACTCAAGTAATATTCATAGATAATCTGATCATAAATCCACAATTCATCGGATCTTGGCAAACACACCGCAAAAGAAGATTACATCGGATAGATCTCCAAGATCATCGAGGAGAACATGGTATTGAGTATCAAAGAGAGAGAATAAGCCATCTAGCCACTAGCTATTGACCCGTAGGTCTATGGTGACCTATTCACACTTCATCGAAAGGGCAATAAGGTTGATGTAGATGCCCTCCATGGTCGAATCCCCCTCCCGCGGAGTACCGGAAAAGGCCTCCAGATGGGATATCATGGAAACAAAAGGTTACGGTGGTGAGAAAGTGGTTTCAATGGATGTTATGATGTTTCTAGAATATTGAGAATATATAGGCGGAAGAATTAGGTCAGGGGGTTTACAAGGGGCCCACAAGGTAGGTGGCGCGCCCTACCCCCCAGGGCACGCTCTCCACCCTTGTGGCCACCTCGTAGATCCCCTGGCATGTACTCCAAGTCCTCTGGATATCTTCTGGTCCAAGAAAAATCCTCGTAAAGTTTCGTTTTGTTTGAACTCCGTTTGATATTCCTTTTTTGCGAAACTCAAAAACAAGGAAAAAATTGGCACTGGGCTCTGGGATAATAGGTTAGTCCCCAAAAATAAAATAAAATAGCATATTAATGCATATAAAACATCCAAAACAGATAATATATTAGCATGGAACAATATAAAATTATAGATATGTTAGAGACGTATCAAGCATCCCCAAGCTTAATTCCTGCTCGTCCTCGAGTAGGTAAATGATAAAAACTGAATTTTTTATGTGGAATGCTACCTAAAATATTTATCAATGCAATTCTTCTTAAATGTGGCATGAAAGTTCAGGGAGAACCCTCGACCAAAACGTAAGTTTGTCTGGATATATTAATTGCTGCACCTTGTTTGTTTAGCATTTTAATGCTTACTTAGTATTTCTCACCTGCTGTCCTACTGCCCTCCCGAGCACACCCGACGCCTCCTTATCGGAGGGGAACTCTCTAGCGCCTGGAGAGACGGAGAGTGACCCGCTGGTCCGAGCTCCATCGCCCGTGACCGGCCGGGACACCAAAGTGTCCTCCCATCGTGCGTCTTCCACTCAAGGAGATGGGGGCGGGGCAAGTGACAGGGAGGCCGAGGGTAACACCTCAGCTGCCACTGACCATGGGGAAACAATCCCCATGGAGACCGAAGACGGGGGGCCCAAACAATCCGGGGCACTGGCGAATACTGAACCGGAGGCTAGCGCGACTACGGGGTCCGAAGACCAGACCCCCAAGGCGAGGGAGGATACGACGGCGCCCGGGGTCAATCCGGAGGCGCCGGACCCTCTGAGCACTACAGAGTGCTTCCGTCGTTTAGGAGCACCGCACCAGGATGGGTGCGGTGATGAAGAAGATTCAGTCCGTCAAAGGCGGACTGAATGAAGCCTTCAACAGCCCGTTAACAGGCTTTGAGGTAAGGAATATAATGATCTTTATGGAACTTTATTTTTTTATACACATATATAGCCAGTAGCCCCTGATGCTTTGTGTGATTCTGAACAGAATCAGACAAAGTATCCATAGAATAGCATATTATAGAGCTGAACTGTATGCTCTTTTTTTAATAGGCTTCACTAGTTGCGGCTACTTCACGAGATGCTGAAGTTGCTGAACTAAATCGGAAGCTTTTGTTGGCCAATGCGGACCTCGACTGCATCAGCCAGCGTTTAGATGAAACGCAAGGTATGCGGGTTTAAAAAATTAAGATGTCAAGAAGACTAAGTAATTGGGTATGAGTATAAACTCTTTATGATATTCTGTATTACACAGTTGGCGCCGCTGAGCACGAGGCCCTCAAGGGCGAGATCACGAAGGCCAAGAAGGAGGCTGAGGCGAGCAGGGCAATCGCCGAAAAAAAGCGGTGTCTGAACTAGAGGCCAAAAAGGCCGCGTGCCAACAGCACGTGGCTCGGGTGTCCGAAGTCGAGGACGAACTCAAAGATGCTATTCGCAACTGCGAGGCATTGGAGTTGGAGACTTCAGAACAAGCGTCCGAGCTAAATGTGGTAGTTAAGGCTGCCCAAGATGCGCGAAGCGAGTCGCGCAACGCCTGTGAGGAAATCAAGCAAGCGAGGGAGATAGCATCTGGTAAGACTTTTCTCTTACATAGCATCTTCGGAGGGTGGAAGTATCTTGGGATGACACGGTTATGGAGTTCTCTAGGAGTGTTTGCTAATATTCCGAGGAGCAGTGCTGACGCCACAGAATACTTCCAAGCCCAGGAGGGGAACGACACGGAGAAGCTGTTCTGGTTGCAGTTCTATGCGCCAAAACATCCGGTGCCACTCAACGACCAGATGAAGCAGCTGGTCGAGCTGCACAACATGGCGGGTTCGGCCATGAAGGATTTGATAGTCCGGTTATGGAACGCCGATCCAATTCCAAGTAGCTACTTTGGATTGGTGAAGCGGCCCATCCAAGTGAGTCCGCAGGTCAATGCGTTGAAGCGTTTGGCCTGCATAGAGGGTGCTCGAATGGCCTTTGCTCGTGTAAAAGTGCACTGGGCGAAGATGAAGGCGCAGAATATAGCTACTGCTGGCCCGCCCGCAGGCAAGGAGCACCGCAAGCCAGAGAAATACTTCGAGGAAGTCATAGAAGGCACCCACCTTATAGAAGGACAGTGCTCAAAAGATGTTATCTTTGAGTAATTGTAGCCGGTTGTAAAGACTTGAGCTTATCAACAGATGTATATAACTTTTGCGTTATTATAATGTGAGCGTCGTTTACCTTCTATGTGGCTGTTTTATTTAAATCTGAAAGTTTCCAGTCGTCGGCTTCAGCCCCCATGTACATAGTACTGGGGTGTTCGGTCATATGCGTCGACACTCTTTACCCAACATCTTGGTCCGTGTAGGAGGTGTATGCGGAGCGAACCAGGCAATCAGACTATGTGGTGTTATTGCTTTCACTTAGCCATAGGAGTTTGACAAGTGGGGCTAGGTACTAGCGCCTGGTGCGGATATGATATTTCGGAATTAAGGTATCCATTTACACGCGGTTGGCGAAAAAACAAACCGTTCGTATAACACGGGGTAGATCTCCACCGATCATAGTATATCACTAAGTCACCGGATCGTGGACCAGGTTCTCACATATCATGACAGTCAGTTTTCGGCTTTCTCTACTGAGGTACTTGTCCAGACGAGCCAGAAGTATAATCGCAGTAGTTCTCCCTTTACACCCTAGCCGAACAATCGGGAACGTAGGGGTAAGCACAGGAGCCGGGCAACCCAACTATTGACCCAAGACATGATTCGGAACTGATGCATATAGGGGAAATATCCAGGACGCCGAACACTCCTTATAGGTGTTCGGACTTTTCGACATATACCGGGCTGAATACGGCCCCTGGTAATGGTCCCTGTTGATAAGGCTGGCAATCTGACATGGGGTGAGAACACAGGTGGTGAGAGAATAAAACTCCAAACTTAATATGAACCAAGCTGTTTCTATAATATCCCGTTATAGTGCGGCGAGCCGTAAACTTACAGATAATGCCGATAACTTCCTTGAACATTTTACATGCCAGAAAGGTATAAAATAACAAGAGAAAAAAAGGTTTACACAGGGTCTTAATCTAAAAAGAAACTTTAGCGTAGGTCCCTACTGCACGTCTGTGCTGTTTTCTCCTCTGTGATGTGTCCTTGAAGGGGGCGGTGTGATGGCCATCTGTAAAAAAGAGAAAAAAGGAAAAAACCTGGCAAAGAAAAGAAATCCAGTGTGGCCATAAATAGAACCGGTTCGTTTAGTGAAGCTTGAAAGATAATTTTAGAGTCTGAATTGGGTCGAGCCGAACTGTAGACTATGTGTATGCAGTGTGCCCCCAGCGACGCCCAAGGGATTTTGAGTGCATAATTATGCACACAAGGCACGTATGCTATCACCTTACGGGGCAGTCGATGGGGGCGTAACTGCTAATCCAGCTCGGGTTCATCCGAGATGCCGCACTGAGGCGTATCCCAGACATGTTTAGCTGTGTCCGCGGTTTTAACGACTGATAGGCTGTCCGGCTTGAATAGGCCGTTTTGGACTTCGGCTGCTAAGGCCGCAGTGTCCTCCGTATGGAGAGAGTGCTTGATACGTCCATTTTGCATCATGCTTTTATGTTGATATTTATTGCATTATGGGTTGTTATTACACGGTATGTCACAATACTTATGCCTTTTCTCTCTTATTTTACAAGGTTTACATGAAGAGGGAGAATGCCGGCAGCTGGAATTCCGGGCTGGAAAAGAAGCAAACTCTGGAAACCTATTCCGCAAAACTGAAAAAGCACTAAAACTCCATTGGCCACCGTTTCAGAAAATATAAAAAATATCGGGCGAAAGAGAATCACGAGGGGGGCCACCACCTGTCCACGAGGGTGGGGGCGCCCCCCTCTGGGCGCGCCCTCCTGTCTCGTGGGCCACCAGATGCCCCCCCCTAATGCCCATCTTCTCCTATATGAGGTGTTTTGACCTGGAAAAAAAATCGGAAGTAGGCTTTCGGGACCAGACGCCGCCGTCTCCAGGCGGAACCTTGGCAGAAACCAATCTAGGGCTCTGGCAGACCTGTTCTGCCAGGGATACTTCCCTCTGGGAGGGGGAAATCGTCATCACCAAACAACCCTCCCATCTTGGGGAGGGTTATCTTCATCAACATCTTCACCGGCACCATCTGCTCTCAAACCCTAGTTCATCTCTTGTATCCAATCTTTGTACCCAAACCTCAGATTGGTACCTGTGGGTTGCTAGTAGTGTTGATTACTCCTTGTAATTGATGCTAGTTGCTTTATTTGGTGGAAGATCATATGTTAAGATCTATTATGCATATTAATACCCCTCTGATCATGAACAATATTATGTCTTGTGAGTAGTTACTTTTGTTTCCGAGGACATGGGAGAAGTCTTGCTATAAGTAGTCATGTGAATTTGGTATTCGTTCGATATTTTGATGAGATGTATGTTTTATCTCCTCTAGTGGTGTCATGTGAACGTCGACTACATGACACTTCACCATTATTTGGGCCTAGAGGAAGGCCTTGGGAAGTAATAAGTAGATAATGGGTTGCTAGAGTGACAGAAGCTTAAACCCTAGTTCATGCGTTGCTTCGTAAGGGGCTGATTTGGATCCACTTGTTTCATGCTATGGTTAGGTTTACCTTAATACATGTTTTTTAGTTGCGGTTGCTTGCATTAGAGGTTAATCACAAGCGGGAGGCTTGTCCAATTAAGGACAGCACCCAAGCACCGGTCCACCCACATACCAAATTATCAAAGTACCGAATGCGAATCAGATGATCGTGATGAAAACTAGCTTGACGATAATTCCCATGTGTCCTCGGGAGCGTTTTCCTCCATATAAGAGTTTGTCCAGGCTTGTCCTTTGCTACAAAAAGGATTGGGTCATCTTGCTGCACCTTATTTACTTTTACCTTTTGTCACTTGCTACCAATTACCTTATCACAGAACTATCTGTTACCTATAATTTCAGTGCTTGCAGAAAATACCTTACTGAAAACTGCCTATCATTTCCTTGTGCTCCTCGTTGGGTTAGACACTCTTACTTATCAAAAGGACTACGATAGACCCCCTACACTTGTGGGTCATCAAGATTCTTTTCTGGCGCCGTTGCCGGGGAGTGAAGCGCATTTGGTATGTGGAATTTGGTAAGGAAAACTTTATATAGTGTGATGTAATTTATTGTCACTTGTTACTATGGCTCATCATCCTTTGAGAGGCTTGTTCGGGGTACCTTCACCCCGACCAGAAGAGCAAAGAGTTGCTCCTCAATCTACTGCACCTACTAAGAATGTTTTCTTTGAAATTCCTGGGGGTGTGATAGAGAAACTGCTAGATAATCCTTTTACAGGAGATGGAACACTGCATCCCAACTTACATCTAATCTATGTGGATGAAGTATGTGGATTATTGAAGATTGTAGGTATGCCCGAGGATGTTATCAAGAAGAAGGTCTTCCCTTTATCTTTGAAGGGAGATGCATTGACATGGTTTAGGGTATGCGATGATATTGGATCATATAACTATAATTGTCTGAAGTTGGAATTTCATCAGAAGTTCTACCCTATGCACTAGGTTCATCGTGATCGTAATTATATTTATATTTTTTGGCCTCGTGAAGGAGAAAGCATCGCTCAACCTTGGGGGAGGCTTAAGTCAATGTTATATTCATGCCCCAATCATGAGCTCTCAAGAAAAATGATCATTCAAAAAATGTATGCTCGGCTTTCTCTCAATAATCGCACCATGCTCGATAATTCTTGTTCCGGTTCTTTTATGATGAAGACTGTTGAATTCAAATGGAATTTATTGGAAAGAATTAAACGCAACTCTGAAGAATGGGATCTCGGCGAAGGTAAGGAGTCAGGTATGACGCCGAAGTTTTATTGTGTTAAAGCTTTTATGGATACTGATGTTTTCCGTGAGTTTAGCACTAAATATGGACTTGACTCTGAGGTAGTAGCTTCTTTCTGTGAATCATTTGCTACTTATGTTGATCTTCCCAAGGAGAAGTGGTTTAAATACCATCCTCCCATTGAACTAAAACTAGTTGAACCTGTTGAAGCTGAAGAAAAGACTATCACGTATAATGTTGATCCTATTGTTCCTACTGCTTATATTGAGAAACCACCTTTCCCTGTTAGAATAGAGGATCATGCTAAAGCTTCAACTGTGGTTCATAAGAGTAGTAATAGAACACCTACACCCTCTGAGCAAATTAAAGTTGAACCTAGTGTTGCTATGGTTAAAGATCTCTTGGTTAAAAATTTAGATGGACATTTATTTACCTCCAAGAGGAAGCTGCTAGAATAGCCAAACCCGATGCTAGGAGTAAACATAGACCTGTTGTAGGCTTGCTTGTTATCTCTGTTAAAATAGGAGATGATTGCTATCATGGTTTATGTGACGTAGGTGCTAGTGCAAGTATAATCCCTCATTCCCTATATCAAGAAATTATGCATGATATTGCACTTGTTGAGTTGGAAGGGACTGATGTTACTATTAAGCTTGCTAACAGAGACACTATTTTACCAGTTGGGATTGTTAGAGATGTTGAAGTTTTGTGTGCGGAAGTTAAATACCCTGCTGATTTTCTTATTCTTAGTTCCCCACAAGATGATTTTTGCCCCATTATATTTGGTAGACCCTTCTTGAATATTGTTAATGCTAAGATAGACTACGTGACTGATATTGTTACTGTTGGTTTATGGGATATGTCTCATGATTTTAACTTTGCTAAATTTCATAGGCAACCCCATGAGAAAGAGTTACCTAGTAAGGATGACATTATTGGTCTTGCTTCTATTGTTATGCCTCCTAACGATCCTTGAGAACAATATCTGCTAGACCATGAAAATGATATGTATATGGATGAGAGAAGGGAAATAGATGAGATATTCTTTAAGCAGGGAGCCGTATTGAAAAACAACTTGCCTGTTGAAATCCTAGGGTATCCCCCTCCACCCAACGGTGATCCCATGTTTGAACTTAAATCGTTACCTGATAACCTTAAGTATGTTTATCTTGATGAAAAGAAGATATATCCTGTTATTATCAGTGCTAACCTTTCAGAGCAGGAAGAAGAAAAATTATTGAAAACTCTGAAGAAGTACCGTGCTGCTATTGGATATACTATGGATGATCTTAAGGGCATTAGTCCCAATTTATGCCAACACAAGATAAAATTGGAAGAGACGCTAAACCGGTTATTGATCATCAATGATGGTTAAATCCTAAGATGAAAGAAGTGGTAAGGAAGGAAATACTAAAGCTTCTATAGGCAGTTATTATCTAACCAGTTGCTGATAGCCAGTGGGTAAGTACTGTCCATTGCGTCCCTAAGAAGGGAGGTACGACTGTTGTTCCTAATGATAAAGATGAATTGATCCCGCAAAGAATTGTTATAGGTTATAGGATGGTAATTGATTTCCGAAAATGAAATAAAGCCACGAAGAAAGATCATTACCCTTTGCCTTTTATTGATCAAATGCTAGAAAGGTTATCCAAACATACTCATTTTTTCTTTCTAGATGGTTATTCTGGTTTCTCTCAAATACCTGTGTCAAAAGGGGATCAAGAAAAGACCACTTTTACTTGCCCTTTCGGTACCTTTGCTTATAGACGTATGCCTTTTGGTTTATGCAATGCACCTGCTACCTTTCAAAGATGCATGATGGCTATATTCTTTGATTTTTGTGAAAAGATTGTTGAGGTTTTCATGGATGATTTCTCCGTTTACGGAACTTCTTTTGATGATTGCTTGAGAAACCCTGATCGAGTTTTGCAGAGATGTGAAGACACTAATCTTGTCTTGAATTGGGAGAAGTGCCACTTTATGGTTAATGAAGGCATTGCCTTGGGACATAAAATATCTGAAAGAAGTATTGAAGTTGACAAAGCTAAAGTTGATGCTATTGAAAAAATGCCATGTCCCAAGGGCATCAAAGGTATACGAAGTTTCCTTGGCCATACCGGGTTTTATAGGAGGTTCATTAAGGACTTCTACAAAATCTCCAGGCCTCTGAATAATCTCTTATAAAAAGATATTCCTTTGGTCTTTGATGATGAATGTCTAGAAGCATTTGAAATAATAAAGTTAGCATGATCTAGTTGTGAGCTTTTTGTGATGGCCTGGCTTATTAGGGATGATAGACTACTCATATCAATAAGGAATTCCTTCTTTTCCGGGAGCCCATTCGGATAGAACTCCAAAGTTAAGCGCGCTCAGCTTGGAGTAGTTTCAGGATGGGTGACCGACCGGGAAGTTGCTCCCGGGTGCGCACGAGTGAGGACAAAGTGTGCAGAAAAGACTAGTATTGATATGTGGGGCCAGTCTAGATCCCTCCAGGAGTAACGACCACCGGCGGGTGTGTCCGGGGCGTTACAAGTTGGTATCATAGCTTGACCCTCGTGGTTACACGGATGTTTGCGGACAGTTTGCAGTCATGTTGTGCATGACGTTTGTGACCCGACGTGGCACAAGGCATGGGACATGTGCTGTCCTGGAAGCACAGACGGTTGTGCCAAGAGGGAACGTTCCTGTGGCCCGACGAGGACGGCGGTTCCTCTGAGTGAGGGAGTATGTGATGGCCTGGCTTATTAGGGATGATAGACTACTCATATCAATAAGGAATTCCTTCTTTTCCGGGAGCCCATTCGGATAGAACTCCAAAGTTAAGCGCGCTCAGCTTGGAGTAGTTTCAGGATGGGTGACCGACCGGGAAGTTGCTCCCGGGTGCGCACGAGTGAGGACAAAGTGCGCAGAAAAGACTAGTATTGATATGTGGGGCCAGTCTAGATCCCGCCAAGAGTAACGACCACCGGCGGGTGTGTCCGGGGCGTTACACTTTTCCTTTATGATCATTACCCTTTGTAATCAAGTCTGTGAGCTATATAATAAATATTAGTGTTGAGTCAAGGGCTTGATTTCCTCACCATTGGTCATGATAGAATAAAAGAAAATATAAAAAGTATCAAAGAGATCATATTGATCTTTTGTGAAGTAATGACTTCACATATAAAGAGTATGATGAATAAAAGTTGTTGAGAGTTGACAAACATATTTTTGGTCATCGTTGCAATTAATAGGAAGTAATAAAGAAAGAGAGGTCTCACATACAAATATACTAGCTTGGACATCTTTTATGATTGTGAGCACTCATTAAAATATGACATGCTAAAGAGCTGATGTTGGACAAGGAAGACAACATAATGGGTTATGTTTTCTTATATCTAAAATAAAGTATATTGTCATGGATCATCCAACATGTTGAGCTTGCCTTTTCCACTCATGCTAGCCAAAACTCCTTACACCAAGTAGAGATACTACTTGTGCTTCCATACATCCTTAAACCCAGTTTTGCCATGAGAGTCTACCATACCTACCTATGGATTGAGTAAGATCCTTCAAGTAAGTTGTCATGTTGCAAACTCGCTAAAATATGTATGATTTATTAGTGTGGAGGAAATAAGCTTTATACGATCATGTGATGTGGAAGTAATAAAAGCGACGGGCTGCATAATAAAGGTCCTTATCACAAGTGGCAATATAAAGTGACGTTCTTTTATGCTAAGACTTTGTGCATCCAACCATAAAAGCACATGACAACCTCTGCTTCCCTCTGCGAAGGGCCTATCTATTATTCTTGCCTTATAAGAGTCAAGGTGAAAATCACCTTTCCTTTTTTACATTTTATTCTTTGGCAAGAACATTATGTTGGAAAGATCCTGACATATATACCCACTTGGATGTAAGTTATCATGGTCTATTACTGTTGACATTACCCTTGAGGTAAAAGGTTGGGAGGCAATACCATAAGCCCCTATCTTTCTCTGTGTCCGATTAAAACTCCATAACCATAAATATTGTGTGAGTGTGATCAATTATAAAAGACTATATGATAGTTGAGTATGTGGACTTGCTGAAAAGCTCTTACAGTGACTCTTTCCGATGTTATGATAAATTGCAATTGCTTCAATGACCGAGTTCATAGTTTGTTGGTTTTCAATGAAGTTTTTAATTCATACTTGACATTGTGGATGAATTGTTACTTTAGCATAAGAATCATATGACAATATATATATATATATA
>LR738712.1:307050473-307065089 GCA_902687465.1 Secale cereale | reverse complement strand
GTGTGTGTGTGTGTGTGTGTGTGTTGTTGTTATAAGAATAATCATGATGCCCTCATGTCCGTATTTTATTTTTATCGACACCTCTATCTCTAAATATGTGGACATATTTTTCGATATCGGCTTTCGCTTGAGGATAAGCGAGGTATAAGCTTAGGGAAGTTGATACGTCCATTTTGCATCATGCTTTTATGTTGATACTTATTGCATTATGGGTTGTTATTACACGTTATGTCACAATATGTATGCCTTTTCTCTCTTATTTTACGAGGTTTACATGAAGAGGGAGACTGCCGGCAGCTGGAATTCTGGGCTGGAAAAGAAGCAAACTCTGGAATCCTATTCCGCACAACTCAAAAAGCTCCGAAACTCCACAGGACACCATTTCAGAAAATATAAAAAATATCGGGCGAAAGAGAATCAACAGGGGGCCACCACCTTTTCACGAGGGTGGGGGCGCGCCCCCCTTTCTGGGTGCGCCCCCTGTCTCATGGGCCACCAGATGGCCCCCCGATGCCCATCTTCTCATATATGAGGTGTTTTGACCTCGAAAAAATCGGAAGGAGGCTTTGGGGACCAAACGCCGCCGTCTCGAGGCGGAATCTTGGCGGAAACCAATCTAGGGCTCCAGCAGAGCTGTTCTGCCGGGGATACTTCCCTCTGGGAGGGGGAAATCGTCACCACGGTCATCACCAAACAACTCTCCCATCTTGGGGAGGGTTATCTTCATCAACATCTTCACCAGCACCATCTCCTCTCAAACCCTAGTTCATCTCTTGTATCCAATCTTTGTACCCAAACCTCATATTGGTACCTGTAGGTTGCTAGTAGTATTGATTACTCCTTGTACTTGATGCTAGTTGCTTTATTTGGTGGAAGATCATATGTTCAGATCTATTATGCACATTAATACCCCTCTGATCATGAACAATATTATGTCTTGTGAGTAGTTACTTTTGTTCCTGAGGACATGGGAGAAGTCTTGCTATAAGTAGTCATATGAATTTGGTATTCGTTTGATATTTTGATGAGATGTATGTTGTCTCTCCTCTAGTGGTGTCATGTGAATGTCGACGACATGAAACTTCACCATTATTTGGGCCTAGAGGAAGGCATTGGGAAGTAATAAGTAGATTATGGGTTGCTAGGGTGACAGAAGCTTAAACCCTAGTTTATGCGTTGCTTCGTAAGGGGTTGATTTGGATCCACTTGTTTCATGCTATGGTTAGGTTTACCTTAATACTTCTTTTGTAGTTCCGGATGCTTGCATTAGAGGTTAATCATAAGTGGGATGCTTGTCCAAGTAAGGACAGCACCCAAGCACCGGTCCACCCACATACCAAATTATCAAAGTACTGAACGCGAATCAGATGATCGTGATGAAAACTAGCTAGACGATAATTCCCATGTGTCCTCGGGAGCGTTTTCCTCCATATAAGAGTTTGTCTAGGCTTGTCCTTTTCTACTAAAAGGACTGGGCCATCTTGGTGCACCTTATTTACTTTTACCTTTTGTCACTGGCTACCAATTACCTTATCACAGAA
This sequence comes from Secale cereale, assembly GCA_902687465.1. Taxonomy (NCBI): domain Eukaryota; kingdom Viridiplantae; phylum Streptophyta; class Magnoliopsida; order Poales; family Poaceae; genus Secale; species Secale cereale. Next base: position 307,063,548 of record LR738712.1, on the reverse strand, counting down.
CTATCTGTTACCTACAATTTTAGTGCTTGCAGAAAATACCTTACTGAAAACTGCCTATCATTTCCTTCTGCTCCTTGTTGGGTTCGACACTCTTACATATCGAAAGGACTACGATAGATCCCCTAAACTTATGGGTCATCAGCGCTCTATATTTTCATTCACCGTGATGACGCCACGTGGTCCAGGCATTTTAAGCTTTAGATAAGCAAAATGTGGGATTGCATTAAAGCGGGCGAAGGTCGTTCTTCCGAGTAGTGCATGATAGCCACTTTGGAATGGAGCTATGTCGAAGATTAGCTCTTCGCTTCGAAAGTTATCAGGAGAGCCGAATACGACCTCCAATGTTAAAGAGCCCGTGCAGCGGGCTTCTACGCCCGGTATCACTCCTTTAAGGGTCGTGATGCTTGGCTTGATTCTTGACGGATCAATCCCCATCTTGCGGACAGTGTCCTGATATATCAGATTAAGAATGCTGCCACCATCCATAAGGACTCGAGTGAGATGCTATACATCAATTATTGGGTCGAGCACTAGGGCAGCCAAACCCCCATGACGGATACTAGTCGGATGATCCCTGCGATAAAAAATGATCGGATAGGTCGACCATGGGTTGAATTTGGGGGCAACAGGCTCGATGGCATAGACATCTTGGATTGCGCGCTTGTGCTCCCTCTTTGGGATATGAGTGGCATAGATCGTGTTCACTGTTTTGATTTTCCGGTGGAAATTTCTTCTGTCCCCCTGTGTTTGGCTGGCGAGGTTCATCCTCATCTTCGCTCTGAGGTCCCATTCCCTTGTGTTCGGCGTTGAGCTTGCTGGCCTGCTTGAAGACCCAAAAATTACGGTTGGTATAGTTTGCAGGTTTTTCTGGGTTGCCATGGATTTGGCAGGGCCTATCTAATATTTTGTCTAGGCTAGATGGACCATCTTTGTTGCCTTCGAATGGCTTCTTTCGTTGACCGGGTTTTGAGCCGCTAAATCCGGCGTTTACCGCTGTATCATCTAGGCTTCCGGTATTATTTCGACATTTTTTTATTACGTCATGGCTTCCCATTGCCGTCCCTGACTTCAGATGTTCCCGGGTCGCTGGTGCTGGTACGAACTAGCCAGCTGTCCTCGACCGTGCAAAAGCGGGTCATGAGTGTAGTTAGGGCTTACATTATCCTCGGCTTTTCCTGGCCGAGGTGTCTACATAGCCATTCGTCCCGGACACTGTGTTTGAAGGCCGCTAAGGCTTCGGCGTCCGGACAGTCAATGATTTGGTTTTTCTTAGTGAGAAACCGAATCCAAAGCTTGCGGGCTAACTCCCCAGGTTGTTGGATGATGTGCCTTAGATCGTCAGCATCCGGGGGCCGGACATAGGTCCCTTGAAAATTAGCCCGAAAAGCATTCTCAAGTTCTTCCCAACTTCCAATGGAGTTCTCTCGGAGGCTGTTTAGCTTGTGCTGAGCTGGTCCATTCAGCTTGAGGGGTAAGTATTTGACGGCGTGGACATCATCTCCGCGAGCCATGTGGATGTGAAGAATGAATTCTTCTATCCAGACGGTAGGATCCGTTGTTCCATCATATGCCTCGATATTAATGGGTTTAAACCCTTCTGGAAAGTCATGATCCAGCACCTCATTGGTGAAGCACAGAGGGTGTGCAGCACCCCTGTATTTTGCTATGTCATGGCGTATGTCTGACGGTTGTGATGTTCGATATTGACCCTGAACTAGTATATGACCAGCATAATTGGCTTGATAGCCATCGTCCCGTGCGGGAGCACGGTCCCTGGATCCATAGATGGATCTGGTTTGGCCAGCCTTTTTGTTCAGGTCCTCACGCAAATCGTGTTTCCGGGCCTAAGCCGTATCCTCCTTTCCTTTACGGGGCGGGGTTGCGGGCTTGTACACGCCATTGCTAGCCACTTTGTCCCGTCCACGAGGTGGTCGATCCGGCTTGTCGGCGGTATTATTCTTCGGTGGTATAGGCACAGTGGCCTCGTTGTCGAATTCGTGCAGCAATTTACACTGAGGATAGCCTTTGGTTTGGCGAGTGCCATATTTTTTCTCAGCGTCCAGCCCTCGCGGTGGCAATAAGCCTCCGATGGAAGCGCTTTTGTTCTAAGGGTTCTTCAGGGACGATGTTTTCGTCATCGTCCAGGCTAACATCCTCTTCCGAGACAGGTTCATAATTACTGTCTTCAGCATCACTATCATCGGACAGCGCTTTCGGACTATGTCCGCCGTCCTCTCGCTCGTCATGTTCCATCGCTGGGTCTACGGGGTCTTCGGCTTGCTCCGGACTATCATCGTCATTAGTGACAGTGTTGCTATCTTTCCCTTTATGGGATTAAGTTCGGCGCTTCGGACGCCGATGTTTGAGAGCTTCATCGACAGGCTTGTCCTTTGCGGGATTGTTTTCGTCGTCGCCCTCCTTCTCCTTAGGTGTACCCACCATATACACATCGTATGAAGACGTAGCTGTCCATCGCCCGGTTACGGGCTGGTTTTGGTGTAGATCTGCTTCAGCTTTGAGGTCCATCCCGTTAAAGTCTTCATAAGCGTAGTCAAGTAGATCAGTTAGATCTTCGACCGTGGCTACCAAGTGGGTGGTGGGTGGGAAGCAAAATTCTCCATCATCAGCCTCCAGTTTGATCTGGATATAATTCGGCTGTGTGCCCCCAGCTAACGAGAGAGATTTTAACGAGTTTAGCACATCGCCAAAAGGTGAGTGCCGGAAGATATCTGTAGCGCTGAATTCGGCGATAGACGCCTGATCGAGCTTGAAGGGCGCAGATGCGCATGGTTCGGAACCTACGGTCGGAGACTAGTCCGGAGTTCCGGTAACAGAGACCCAACTCAGAGTTGGGTCCATGTTCGGCTCCAGGGCCATTGAGTCTGTGGCTTCCTCGGCGGGGTTGAGCTTCCTGTCCTTGGGTGACTCGATACATTCCGGATCTAAGGCCAGAATGGTTACAGGCGCTATTTCCTGGTCCGACAGATTTAGATTGTGTTCATCGTGGTGGTAGGGAGAGGTCACCGTGGGCACGAATCCGTCGAAGATGAAGTCTCCGCGGATATCAGCAATGTAGTTCAAGTTTCCAAACCTGACCTGATGGCCAGGGGCGTAGCTCTCAACCTGCTTGAGGTGGCCTTCTGTGTTGGCACGGAGCATGAAGCCGCCGAACACAAAAAGCTGGCCGGGAGAGAAAGTTCCCTCGATGGTACCCTCGTGGTTGAAAAAGCGATCCATCAATCCTTCGGTCGACGACATAGTGGAACTCTCAATGAAAGCACCAATATCGGTGTCAAAACCGGCTGATCTCGGGTAGGGGGTCCCGAACTATGCGTCTGAGGATCGATGGTAACAGGAGATTGGGGACACGATGTTTACCCAGGTTCAGGCCCTCTCGGTCGAGGTAATACCCTACTTCCTGCTATATTAATCTGGGGGAATATGATTACAAGAGTTGATCTACCTCGAGATCGTAATGGCTAAACCCTAAAGCCTAGCCTATGTGGATGTTATGATTCTCTAGCCTCAACGGACTAAACCCTCCAGTTTATATATGCACCGGAGGGGCCTAGGGTTTGTACATAACTAGCTTGCAGAGGAAGGAAAGATCACACCCGAACTTAAAACCTGCCTTTATAAGAATACATGAGTCCTATCCGGATACGACAGACGATCTTCAACAATGATCTTCACGGCCCACCAGTCCGGCCCACCACGAGTTATTCGGCCACATGAGGACCCCTCATTCCTGGAGTCCCTCACTTGCTTACTTATGTCTGTACTCAGATATTGTGGCTTCCGCTGACTTGTTTGTATTCGAGCTTATGTCTTCGAGCCCTTGAGGCCCTTGGCTTTAAATATAAAGCTTGTATGACTTTATTTTTTTTCTAGAGTTGTGATGTGATATCTTTCCGCCAGTCTCTGATCTTGATCTTGCATATTTACATGTATGATTAGTGCATAATTAAGTCAGGCGTCACAAGTTAGTATCAGAGCCGACTGCCTGTAACATTGTTATGTGGCTTACGGGCCCACATGACAAATGGGTGGTATTAAGATCTTTTATTCCTCGTTCTTACTCTAGAACTCCGATCCCTCTTCTATTCGGGTTGAATGATTTTACTAACTCTAACTTTAGGATCTCCTAACTTCTTCCTCCTAGAGAGCCCTTCATTCCAGATGATCGCTTGCTTCATCAGAAGATTTCAAAGATCATATTCGTTGTTTTGCCTAGACCCTTTTGCCCTCCGCCTTTGCAATTCCCTACCACCGAGATATCCGTATGGATAATCACAGACACTTGTCATTCATACAACCATTCTAAGTTTCTCATGCTATTACAAGATACATCGAAATATTCTTCAACCTTTTAAGAATCCTTTGTGCCACTGCCTTTGCAGTTCCTTGAGGCATGAATACCCCTACGATAATTCTTCACACTGAATGAGTATTTGTTCATTCCTAGTTGTTTATGTGATTCACAAGATACTTTGAAATACTATACAATCTTCCGAATTAATCCTCTGCAGCTTATTGCTCTTGAAATTCTCGCCAGCTTGCATTGTGGTCAATCCGATATGTCTAGCAATATTCGTTAGCATACTTTTTCATCATCATTCTGCGCATTTAATTCAATATGTTTACGAATGCTCACAATCATCAGTCGCAATTAGAGTTCTTCCCTTCAGCTTAGACGTCACTCCGGACATGGGCCGGTGCTTGGCAAATCAAACCTTGATTGATTGTCGTTCTTTTTCAATCCATCTTACATATCTTTTGTTCATAGCATCTACTTCTGATCCCCTGATTTGGAAATCATAATCCATTTGTATTTAAGCTTTGAATTATGCAGATGCTTCTATAATCTGATGCATTAGCATTTCTCCACCCTATTGATTATCGATACTCGCATCAGCTTCCTTGTGGACCACAAAATCCTTTGTTGGATTATTATCCAACATTGTCCTTCACATTCAAAATTCTTTTGGGTTGTCCCCCTTATACATAAAGCCTTTGGTATATTGTATCCTCTACTTTAGTCAGCCATGCTCTACTATCGAGCTTGTGTTATTTAATCTTGAAGTTCGAAAGATGCCCCGTTGGGTTGAACCTATGCCTTCACTAATCTGTGTGAACCTGATAGATTTCACGGGTCATACTCATATGGTATTTCACTAGGCAAAACTTTAAACACTAATGGCTTTTTCGAAATGAGAAGTGAATGTAAGATTGTTCGGAGAAGCGGGAGTCAACCTTGAACTTTGCGTTCATGCCCATGGACACGGTGTAGATCTCATCATGCAAGTTTATCGTACTAATAATTATTACCTGGTTATAAATGCATCTTGTATTTTGGTTTGGTCCTTTGCAACACTGGGTCCGACCATATTGCCCTTCTTTGATTCCATTTCTCGGACAAGTTAAAGTACTTGTCTTCTGTAGATCCTTACATATGTCCAACCTCTATTCTGCTCTACCTTTGAGTATTACACTACTGCAAGATGGTCCAAAGGCGACACTACGATCACAGACCATACGACGAAACTGTGTGCAATGCCATAATCGCAAACGGTGGTGTAAAAGAACCGTCAAAAAAGGTGCGATGACACGGCTTATTATTATGTATATGTATATATATAGACACACACACACACACACACATAACTGAAATAAACATTCAATTACATAAGTGACTATACAGATCATTCGCACACACCTCAATAAATAATTCCGTGCATTCTAAAGTAGGAGAAACGATCATCTAGTCATCTACTTCTTGGGACGCTCCCGCCACTACTCTGTGGCTCGATCCCTCATCTAGGGTAGGAAGAAGACTCTTCCTCATGTCAACAATCCGCCTATACATCTCGTAGCTTGTGTACGCGTCGTCGGCCGCGTACTTGTCATGTTCTTCATCTAGTCTCTCATGTCGCACACTGTGTCAGACATTCATGTGCTTGTTGCTCTCATTCTTCATCTTCATGTAGTAGGGGTCCATAATGGCCGAGGCGAGGTCTACCAGGGAGTTCAGTTTGTTTTTATCACTGCCCCATACCTTGTAGTGGTGCTAGATGTTGACAGGATTCGGGCATTTCAAGCCCGAAACCTTGAGCGCTTTTAGATCGTTGGTGGTGTCCACCATAGTGAAACTGTAGTCAGAGCTATTGATATACCTGGAGAAACGCTCGCAAGGCCTTCTGGCAAGGTGGTAGTGGTAGACGAGGACGTCATGTCGCACGCACAACTGGGCGACAGCAACCTTCTGACCGTGCCCGGCATGACCGATGGTGTACTTGAGGTCGAAGCCGACCACTTGGTACTTGTCATCGGCAAGGAACTGTTCCATAGTGTGGATGGAGCTCTCCACCAAGACCGGATCGTTCGTGTACGCCACCAAGAGGGCCTCCCCCTCACGTGGGTGTCCACTACATGATGCGTGGTGAACTGCCCGCCGTTGTCGTCGTCGACCGCTGGGAGCGCCATTGGAGACACGGGGATCGCCATTAGAACCGTTGGATGTCCTCTCTGTATGTGTCTTATGGGTGTGCTTATTGTGTCGTGTGACGTGAGAGATGAAGGTAAATGGCCATAGGAATAAATGGGGGCCGGGCGGCCTGGATTCTCTATGCATCCGCATGACAGTTTTTGCCACGGGTAAGTGCATTGTCGCGCCACGCCCGGCGCAACCACATGCACACGAACGTGCATGATCGTGCGCCGTCCCAAACACTGGGAACACACGTGGAGGGACAAGAGCATAGCACCCAGAGGGACGCGAGAGCAGAGCGCGCGTGGCGGGGCGCGGGCAGAACGTGCCGCAGCCACCTGAACCGCTAGCAACCACACGCATAGAGAAGTTGAACACACAGGAAATGGTCGCCTACAAGTCAGACGACAGTTGCGTCGCTGCGTAGAGAGCGGCCGTGTGCTACTACTTCCGTCTACTCTATAGTCCCCTTTATATTCTGTGCCATACTTTGGCCACATGCATTCGTATTTTATTAGTTAAATCATACTTATAAACCAGGACGGGGGGTATAGTAGGTAATTAAATCACAAACATTTTTTATAAACCTTATGTGTACGTGGCCTTTCGTCCTCCTCTCGCATGTCTTGTCACCCCGCTGCCGTAGACGGCTTACAGCACAAGCATGCGCAGCGCACGGGGGCGTTCTTTTGTCCAAACGGTGGCACCAATGAATCGTCGGTGAGCCCGGTCCCGTGCAACCTCGTAGGTTCCCGGGCAAGCTTCCCGCCGGACTCGGTGAAATCCCCCAAAATCCCAATGCTTACTGGCCTGCTATATAAACCCTCATGGCCGGCGAGTCCTGCATCGCATTTTCCCCTCCCTCCATGTAGCTTATCTCGTATGCTTCTCCCGCAATCGCCAATGGAACCAGTCCGTCATCGTCGCTCAGCCACTCCGCCATCATCAAAGGACAGCTCCAGCTGGCAGGCTACACCGCGGCGGCGTCGCAGTCCCCGACGTAGTGTAGTGCGTGTGGCGTCCGTGTTGGGTGTGCGTGGAACACCCACCCCACGCTCCGCCGCCGCTGCCCGTCGGCAGTTGTTGCCGGCGGCCGTTGCCACCACACCACCGTCGAAAGCCAGGGCCATCTCCCGCTTCACCTCCGTAGTTCGAAGGCGGGAAGTGGCTATCGTGGCCGCCACCCCACTACCGGCCACTGTGGCAACACCCCACTTCCAGCCACCGTGGCCATCACCCGCTCCGCCTCCGCGTCACGAAGGCAGGAGGTGGTGGTCGTGGCCGCCACCCCATCATCGGCTTCCATGGCTGCCGGCCCATCATTGACCGCCGGGGTTATCACCCGCTCCGCCACCATCGCCCGAATGCGGGAGGCAGAGGTGGATACCCGCACGTGCATCAGCGACCTTGCGAGCTACACCGAGTTCCTGCGGGAGGAGGAGGAGCGCCTCGTCGAGCATGCAAAGAGCCTTACTGCCGTTGTGGCCGCGACACACGCCGCCTCAAAGGCGAGGAATCAGGAGATCTATGAGGAGAACCACCGCTTCGAGAGGGGTCGTCTGGAACAGAAGAGGGTGTTCGAGGTGAGCGCCGCTGAATCCGCACCAGCGGTAGGCAACGTATTGAAGTTGTCCAGCTCGTCGGTATGCTCCACCTCCTCTGCCTCTTACTGAGCGCGCTCGGCAGAGGAGAGGCAGCTGGAAGTGGTACAAAGCCCCTCCGTAGTAGTAGTAGTAGTAGTAGTAGTAGTAGTAGTAGTAGTAGTAGTAGTAGTAGTAGTAGTAGTAGTAGTAGTAGTAGTAGTAGTAGTATTAGTAGTATTTAGGGGCTATTTTGTTCAGTTCATCTAACTATAGATGTGGTGGAACTTTACAACGTACTTAAAATTTGCTAGTATATATATTTGAATTAGCTATTTCAGTACGTGGTTGACAACAATTGGGGAAAAGTTTGGTCGGTTTAGCTGTCGAGTTGATTTTTTGGTATAAATTAAGAACGACTGCTTAATCTCTGAATGAAATCTATGCTTAATTACTAAATTTTAGTTGCAAAAATTAGGTACTGCCAGTGATTTTTAGCTTCATATTTTGACAAAACACAGTGTTACAAGGTTGACAAATGGCAATGTTAGTAGATCAACAAATGTCAATCTTTCCAGTTTGACAAATGGCAACATACCCAATATGACAGATGCAAATCTTACCAAAAATTTTGTAAGTGGTTGCACACGGATCATCCAAACGAACTGTTTGCGTTGAAGATATGCACAAATCCTGCTCTCACTTTGCATACAGTGTTCGATCTAAAACGTTTGCAATTAAGAGCCGCAAAAAACCTGCTCGACACATTTTTCCTTGGCTTCCTGGGGAAGCTCCCGGTTTGCATACGGGTGTTCTAACTAAAATGTTTGAGATGAGTGTTTTATATTTAAAAACCATTAATTTTTTTTAAAAGAAAATCAACTGATAAGTCTGTACATTAAGAGAGAAAATGCAAGTTCGCTCAAACCATATCTTTCATTCAGTCATACTGTGAATTTATATGCATATGATCGAGATACATTATTAAACCCAAAAAAACTATTTCGGATGAGTTTTGGATTTACTAGAATTTAAAAATAAAGTATCTCAATGTTTTGCCGGCAATCAACAGTGCCCTGGTGTTTGAAATTCATTCCCATTTCTTGCATGGGACCTAAGCCTGCATCCAAGGACACATATTTGATGTTTCAGCCAATTTATATGCACTGGAGCATGTGCATGTAGTTCAAATTTGAATTATGCACATAAATGCATTGAAAACTCACTTAATGCATAAAAATGTCCAAACGAACCCCGAAAAATCACAAAAATTGACACAACACTCCTGTTGTTCTATGTTGACACGAGAAAAAAATTGAAAGCAATATGAGCCAATGGATATCGTTTCATCCCAAAAGGTGGGACGTTCCCTACCGAAACCATCATGCTTGTTGTGAGAAGCTCTGGTTTGTGAGAAGCATATACCCAAACCTGCTCCAAATGGGACAAAAAATTTACCACGGCATGTTGCCGCTCCATGATAGCATGCCAAGTTTCATGAATGTCAGACGAGTTTTGGATTTACTAGAATTTAAAAATAAAGTATCTCAATGTTTTGTCGGTAATCAACGGTGCCCTGGTGTTTGAAATTCATTCCCATTTCTTGCATGGGACCTAAGCATGCACCCAAGGACACACATTTGATTTTCCAACCAATTTATATGCACGGGAGCATGTGCATGTAGTTTAAAATTTGAATTATGCGCATAAATGCCTTGAAAACTCAGTTAATGCATAAAAATATCCAAGCGAACCCCAAGAAATCACAAAAACTAACACAACACTCCTGATGTTCTATGTTGACACGGCAAAACATTTGAAAGCAATAAGAGGCAATGGATATCGTTTCGTCCCTAAAGGTGGGACGTTCCCTACTCAAACCATCATGCTTGTTGTGAGAAGCTCTGCTTTGTGAGAAGCATATACCCAAACCTGCCCCAAATGGGACAAACTTTTTACCACCGCATGTTGATGCTGCTCCATGATAGTATGCCAAGATTCATGAATTTCAGACGGGTTTTGGATTTACTAGAATTTAAAAACCAGGTATCTCAATGTTTGCACCCAAGTGACGGTGGCAGGGTGCTTGACATTCATTCCCATTTCTTGCATGGGACCTAAGCATGCAACCAAGAACAGAGATTTGAACTTTCAACCAATTTATATGCATTAGAGCATGTGCATGTAGGTCAAATTTGAATTATGCACATAAATGCATTGAAAACTCAATTAATGCATACAATTTCCAAATTAACCCCGAAAAATCCCAAAAATTGACACAACACTCTTGTTGTTCTATGTTGACACTAGGAAAAAATTGAAATCTAGAAGAGGAAACGGATATCGTTCCGTCCAGAAAGGTGAAGCGTTCCCTACCGAAACCATCAGACTTGTCGTGAGATGATCTAGTTTGTGATAAGCATATCACCAAACCAGCCCCAAATGGGACAATTTTTTTGCCATGGCATGCTGATGCCGCTCCATGATATCGTGCCAAGTTTCATGAATTTTAGACAAGCTCTGGATTTACTAGAATTTGAAAACCAACTATCTCAATTTTGTGGCCGAGTGACGGTGGCAAGGTGCTTGACTTCATTCCCATTTCTTGCATGGGACCTAAGCAGGCAACCAAGGACACATATTTGAATTTTCAACCAATTTATATGCATTAGAGCATGTGCATGTAGTTCAAATTTGAATTATGCACATAAATGCATTGAAAACTCAATTAATGCATAAAAATGTCCAAACGAACCCCGAAAAATCCCAAATATTGACACAACACTCCTGTTGTTCTATGTTGAAACTAGGAAAAAAATTGAAATCTAGAAGAGGCAATGGACATCATTTCATCCAGAAAGGTGAAACGTTCCCTACCGAAACCATCAAACTTGTTGTGAGAAGCTCTTGTTTGTGAGAACCATATTCCCAAACCTGCCCCAAATGGGATGAAAAATTTACCACGGCATGTTGATGCCGCTCCATGATAGCATGGCAAGTTTCATGAATTTCAAACGAGCTTTGGATTTACTAGAATTTAAAAACCAGGTATCTCAATGTTTGCGGTCGGGTGATAGTGGCAGGGTGTTTGACATTCATTCCCATTTCTTGCATGGGATCTAAACAGGCAACCATGGACACATATTTGAGTTTTAAAACTATTTATATGCATTAGAGCATGTGCCTGCAGTTCAAATTTGAATTATGCACATGAATGCATAAAAAAACTCAGTTAATGGATAAAAATGTCCAAGCGAACCCCGAAAATCCCAAAAATTTACACAACACTCTTGTTGTTCTATGTTGACACTAGGAAAAAATTGAAATCAAGAAGAGGCAACGGATATCGTTTCGTCCAGAAAGGTGAAACATTCCCTACCGAAACCATCACACTTGTTGTGAGAAGCTTTGGTTTAGGAGAAGCTTATACGTGAACCTGCCTCAAATGGGACAAAAAATTTACCACGGCATGTTGATGCCGCTCCATGATAGCATGCCAAGTTTCATGAATTTCGAACGAATTTTGGCTTTATTGGAATTACAAAAGCAAGTATGTCGATGTTTACTGGATAGCCACGGTGTCGTGGTGTTCGAATTTCATCCCCATTTCTTGCATGGGACATAAGCATAAACCCATGGACACATATATGATTTTACAACCCATGTTGGTGCACCGGAGCATATGCATGTAGTTTAATTTTGAATTGTGCACCTGAAATGGTAAGAAAACCAATTTAATGTATCAAGTATTCAATTGAACCCTGAATAATTCCAATTCTTTTACGACACACATATAGTTGCATGTTCACTGCCGCTGTGACCCCATTATGTATTTCAAATCAAGATGAAAAATCAAGTAGATCGCACACAGTTTATTATCACCAACCGTGTGAGATGCAACACAAAATATCCTGGAGCACCGTCGGTGTATAGTACACCTATGGCTTACATGAGAAGGTGCATCAGCTACAGTCCACAACTGGCGTCTCAACCACACTAGCTCCCTCCCCAAATATCATTTCAATGTTCAATCGTCGTCGGTGAAAGACGGGCACGTGGACCCGCGTTGTTAGGGAAACTTTGGTGGCCCACTCCAGCGAGAGCACGAACGCAGCCACCATGCGCGTGCTAACAAGGTGCATGAGCATGGCCGCAATCTGCGACCGGGTGGCCAAGGTAGCCCAAACGGCCGCTGTTGCTTCTCTGGTGGCGGCAGCAACATCAGCCTCGGGGATAGCATCTGGCCAGAGCGGCACTGCAGCTGTCCGTTCCGCAGCGGTGGCCTTAGCCCTGATGGAGTCCGCCCGCGACCATGTCGAGGCTGCCCATGCCCAGCTTGTGGCGGTCACCGCACAAATCCAACGAAGCTTCTTCGACAATGGTCGGCAACCCACAGCCGAAGGGTTGGCAATCACCGAGAGCGTTCGAGCAGCTGTCTGTTCCTCCGCCGCATACCTTCCGACGACGGAGCCCGTCCAAGCCCAGATCGCGGCCGCCCACGCCTAGCTCGTGGCGTCCTTTTCCAAAGAGATGGTGGACGCGGATGGCGAGATGCTTGCCGAGTATGGTGCGATGGATGCCATGGAGCCCCTTCCCCAGGAGACTGTCAGGCGCGAGCTGGACATGGAGGCGGCGGCGGCCAGCCATAGTAGTACTCTTTGTTTTGTTTAATTAAAAGTGACAGTCTTTAATTTGTTAGAGTAATGTTTAGGTCAGCTAGCTCTGTTTAATTGGTGAACTTGCTCGATTAAGAAGTGTGGGTGTGTTGTAGTCTCCTTTGTGTATCCAAATTATGCAATGACGTGGATGACCACTGTAACCATGGAAATTCGAACCAAAATTTTTGACGTTCAAACTCATCACACATGGGTTAATCTATCTAAATCGTTTGTGATGTTCACATATCATACACAGTTCTAAATAAGGGATCGTGTCTGATGACACTTTGCGCGCCAGTTTTTTCGCTGAAGCGATTCCAAATTTTCGGCTTCCATGGAAATATCTAGCT
>LR738712.1:307025471-307050377 GCA_902687465.1 Secale cereale | reverse complement strand
CTACCAAAATCTACAGGTCCCCTATTTTTGCCTTCCTTTCCAAGTTGAAACCTTCACTCCATGCTTGCTGCGCCGCCTCTTCGCCGGCGACCCTCCTTCGCGCTGCTCGGCCTCGTCTATCGACGCAGGTAATCCACACCCGACCCCCATCCTCCTCCTCCTTCCACATCCCACATGCCCCGACCGCCGGCGCGAGCGTGACACCTTCCACCCAAATCACCGACCCCTCCACCAAATAAGCGCCGCCCTAAGTCATGGTGCACGTAGAATAGACAGGATCTCAAGGAGCATTTGGCAGCGGAGAAGCAAATCGCAGCCGCATGCGCGGATGAGGTCGCGATGGCTTCTATTCATGCCGACCCCCGGATCTTGGAGGACCACCTTGCTATTTGCTAGCTACGCTGGTTAGGCATGCTCGTTTTACCCATTGCGTGTGCTGCTCCTGCCTTTCCTTCACAAATTCTAATGAATTGTGCTATCTAATTTTTCCATGCAATATGTTGCTCTAGTGTATATGTTCTATATGCCGTGTATTGGGGTGCTCACTTATTAACTATTTTCTTAATTAGTTGTTATCTTCAGTTAACTGTTTGGTTCAATTCTGCAAATGTGATGTTGAATTCTTCAGGCTGCAATTTTGTATTGTCTTCCTTGTGATAAATAAATCGAATTTATCTTTACAAAATACATGAGAAACGAATACAATTGCTATATTTCCAAGTTGTCAATCATGCTTGGTTTGGTTATACATTGTGCAATGTGGTGCTCAGTTAACATTAAGTTCATTTGTGTTGTGGTGTTTAGTAAACTGTTTGGTTCAATTCTACAATGCGATGTTCAATACTTGTGGGTGCATTCTGTTATTGTATACCATGTGAGGAATAAATTATATTTGGCTGTACTAAATACATGAGAAACAAATACAATTGCTATATTTCCAAGTTGTTAAGCATGCTTGGTTTGGTTAATTGTCAGATCTTCTATTAGGAGTATGATATATTGTGCAATGTGGTGCTTTGTTAACGTTTGGTTGATTTGTTGTGGTGTTTAGTTAACTGCTTGGTTCAATTCTGCAATGCGATGTTCAATTGATGTGGTTGTATTCTCTTATTGTATACCATGTGAGGGATAAATGGGTTTTCCATGTATCTTTAATTAATCTGATGAATGTGCAGTGTGCTTATTTATCATCAACATATTTTACTGATAGCATGCGAACCCTTACTTAACCTGATGACTAACTACCTTATATGTGTTGCAGGGAAACAATGGTAGCACTAAGGTTTACAACCGAGGTTAGCACATGCATGGTCCGTTGTCTAATAGCAGATTATTGTGCAAATACAGGAACATTCTAATATTTAGTTTTTTAACAATTTGGCCTTGCACATGTAGGTCCTGCTGTTAGAGGTTTTGACCCACTGTTCGACCCTTTTTGCATATGGGGAAATGAGTTGTCCATGAATATCAATCAAATCAATAAATTTAGAAAGATTGATAGAATAACAAAATTAGCGACCAAAAACAACAAGATCTTTGTCTGCACAATGAAGAAGACATCAGTTCACTACAAGTTGGTACTAACTACTATACCTTGCCTTTTTTTATTCCTTTGCCGAATTTCCAATATAGAGAAGATATTTATGCAAATCCTTGTTTTTAAGCCTTTCCAAAGCAGTTCATTGATGATTGCCTCTCAAAGCACCTCTATGGTCAGGAGGCGAGGAAGGTTTTCATACAACACCCATGGTTCAATATTGATGTGTTCCTGAAGAGGACGAAGGACGAACGGTCAATCATCCATAGGCACTGGCCTAAAGTTGCAAAGACCTTCAACATGAATGAAGGCTCAATATTCGCCTTTCGCTTTAGCAGTTTTCCAGATGAGATGCATCTGTCTATATACCGTCTATGATGCTAATTTTGAAAGGTTCTACATGTTGCATGTGAAACTTGGTGCTGGTGCAGTTGTGTAATGGGGTAGCTGAGTGCTGAAGCTATATCATGTTGTACTCTAATGTATTTCAATTATGAAATTATGCTTCCTTAATATGGAAATGAAATATATTATGTGCCTAATATGAATGTAAATTAGATTAATAAATGGATTATTAATAATAGGGCAATTAGCCTGCTAATGGCGAATTAGCCTGCTAATGGCGAATTAGCCTGCTAATTAGGTTTTTCTATTGCAAACGGTTATTGAAAAATACCGTGGGCCATGACCTCAGGCAACGCACACAGTTTCTAGGAATAAACCGTGTTGGATCAATGAATAATCACACACGACTTTCTCTTGAAAACTGTTGGCGTTAGGCCACCTTGCGCAAACATTTACCACATAAAAATTGTGTGTGATGTATAGCCTTTGCCACACAGTTTCTTCTATGGACCGTGTGTGATGCATTCAATAACGCAAACAATAAAATTGTTAATATCGTGTGCAATGACAACGCTATCACAAACGATTTAACGGGAAAAATTGTGTGATGTACCTGTGAACGGAAACGTTTTCCTTGGAGCGATTGTGTGGGATGTACATACAAACAGAAACGTTTAGCGGGTACTGACTGTGTGGGATGTACATGCGATCGGAAACAATTTCGCCTGTATACATGTATTTTTTTTAGCTCTACTGTACGGATTTTCGTATTTGAGCGCTCGCTGGTTGCACATGACCTCATTTTACCAAGCGTGTGTGCCAGGAGGGCATATCCCCGATAGTTTCTGGGTTGTGTGGGAAGGACCCCATATCGCCGTCACTCACTAGGCGACGATGTCACAGCCTGATTTTCATGCCACATCACTTAAGCTAATAGTCATGCTAAAATGTGGTTTGGCAAAAACTTTTGAGTGTTTTTGACCTTGCTTCATTGGTTTTCTGTTTGCTGTTTGCAAGTGCTCTAAAAATAAAATAAATAATCTAACTCTTATACTTCATCTCCTTGATCCAAAACCTTTTCCCAATGATCATGCCATGTGTATAGAACAGTATAGTATTTTCTGATAAAAATAATTTGGCAAAAAAGTATTTTCTAAAATTAGTTTTCCAAAAACCCCTGAATTGGTTTGTACTGCAAGTACTTGATTTGGGGTGTGAAAAATCTTTCAAAAATTATATCTGAATCCCATTAGGTATAGGACACCCAGAAACCACAAAATTATAATTTTAAAAGTTATTTTCCTATTTTATTTAAAAGCTTTTTCTTTAGGCCAGAAATGGTATTTAATAGGTTAAAATTATTTAACTGTTTCAAAAATATTTTTCAAAATTCAGGTAAACTCATAGGACATATATTGTCCATATATAAAATTTTCAACACATGGTCATGTTCAAAATATTGGGCAAATCCTTCAAAAACCCTTTCTGGATATTTCAAGCTTTTAAAATATTTAAAGAGGAAATATTACCTCAAAATTCCAAGGAAATTCTATCATGTCAAATATGACATGTTTGATGATCTTGCAAAGCCTCATGCCTTGAAGATCAAGAAAACATCATCAAATCCCGTCAAAACCTTTTCTGTCCATTTTGAAGTTTGAGCAACTATACATTGCCAAACTTGTCCAAATGCTCTCAAACTTGGTGCACATGCTAAAATGGTCTAATTATGCATCTAGACCAAATAGCACAAGTATTGGAGAAGAATAACTTGACCTAAGTGCCCCAAAACCCTTTCTGACCAGATCCTAATTTGAACAACTCTACATTGCCAACTTTTTTCTTGTGACCTCAAATTTTGTGGACATGATCACAACCCCAAATGATGACTCTACACCAAGTAGAGCATCAAGTAGAGATGATTTGCTTAACTTAATCTTGGAAAATCCATTTCTGCTGATTTCTAGGGTTTACCAAAGTTACATTGGCAAGTTTCTTCAAATGAGCTCAATCTTGGTGGAATACCCTATTTCTATATGCCATTTGATCCTGGTAAGTCTCATGTCAATTGGAAGTAATTTTCTTGCTCAAAACCACATCAAACACCTTTTGCAATTTTACCAAAACCAGAGTTTTGCCCCCTTTTACTATTAACCTTTGATTCAACTTTTTACCACAGCATCTCCTAGTCACCTTCTACCTCCAGTAAGTCACTCATGCCCTCAGCTCACTCATTGGTAGGGTAAAACCTCACTTCTTCCCTCCGTTTTCACCATGGCAGCACCTCTTTTCCCCTACCTCTTCCTTACATACTTGCCTTAGATATTAAGCTTCAAAGAGCATCTTAGAAATCCCCAGGAGCTAGTGGATAAGCTTGGCCACACGCGAGACGCCAGTTGCATGCCATGGCATGCAATGGTCACGCTCTGAAGCGCGCTACAGTGCTCTGGCGAACTGTAGCTGACCCCATCTCGATGCCTCGACCACCTCGGCTGTCCCCCGCACGCTAGCAGGACCACCTCGACGTCTGTGACAAGCCACACCCCCTCCCCCTTCTCTTTCTTCCTCCTCCTGCCTCCTCTCGCATGCGCACCAGCCGCCCGAGCGCTCCAATGGGCAACCTCACACGCGCGACGCCTCTGAACCTTCCCCGCTCCTTCTCTCCCTTCCTCGGGGCGTAGACCACCCCTACAAACGCCCCAGACACACCGCGACGAGCTCCCATGACCCGTGGCAACGGCAACGAGCTCACCGGCGCACGAGTCCTTGGTGGATCGTCGCCCGCCTATTTAAAGGCCACCTCCGAGCCCCTCGCCGCTCCTTTGGCTCTCTCTCTCTCTCCTGTACGCCCCACCAGACCAACTCTCTCTCCCCGTGCCCTCCGGCCACCTCCACGGCCGGAGCCTTGCTGACGGCCTCCGCCTAAATTTGCACCCACCACTCCTCCTCCTCTCCTCTAGACCGCACTAAAGCACCCCCTCCCTTACTTCTCCCTCTCCTCCCCGTGGCCATGTCGTGCTCCCTTGAATCGCTCGCGCCGTCGATCGCCTCGGTCAGGGCCCCGCCCTCCTCGGCTCGCCCCTGTGGGCATGGCGCACACCCGTGGATGCGGATCATCCTCGTGAGCATGCCGGTGGCCAGATCATCGGAAACGGCGGCCTGTGGCGCCAGCCATCCGCCGTCGAAGCCGCCCCTGCCTCTGCTCTGTTCGAGCGGGAGGTGGGGGATGAACCCGACAGTCGGGCCCCACCCGTCGGCCGGCCAGGAGGGCTTAGCCACTAGCGCATGGGCCTCGCCTCGCTGTGGATAAGTGGAGGCGGGTCGGGCGGCTGCCATGTCTCTGTGGCGAAGGCGCATTCCGCGGTTTATGCCTTCGACGTCGCCTCTGCGCTCGCGTGGCCGTGCAGCTAGGCCGGCCCAATGCGCTGCGGCGCAATACTGCGCCCTGTGCGCAGTATAAGGGTAAAAACCCTTTCCCTTTTCTTTTTCTTTTTCCTGTAAACTTCAAAAATCCATAAATAAATCAAATAGATTCCAAATTTGATGATTCAAATTTCTATGAGTTCATAAAATCATGCTCTATCACATGGTGCCATTTGCCCATTTTTGCAGAAACATTCTATTCACAAATATTATCAAATTCTCATTTTTCTGTTTCTGTGATAAACTTTAGAAAATCACAGTGAGCTCAAAGTTGATCCAAATGCCATGATTGAAATTCCTAGATGCTTATAAGTTCATAACTTAGTTTATGAATATTTTTATTAATACTTTCTGTACCCCACAAAATAATGAGCCATTTCTTCATATTTGTCAAATTTGCAAAATCATAGGAAATTATTTTAAACTCCAAATCAACTGAAACCAACTCATAGCTACTTCAAAAATCCCTTGTTAGATGGGTGCCTCTGACCATTTTTCAAAATAATTCTTCTATACACTTCTTGGAAATCCACAAATCCCCTGATTACATCATATTGAAATGTTCAGAGATATCCATTGATCATATCCCAATGAAACCACCTTGGTCATTTTTCATATGACCAGAGGTATCCTAGAAAAGTCCAACTCCTATTTTTAGAGCACTTTATTTTCTCCTTGTTGTGTTGCTTATTATGATTGTTTCCATCGTTAGTTGACGAAATAAGCGGAGTACTTGGAGATTGACCAGAAGGTTTGAAGACTCTGAAGGACAAGGCAAGTAGCCCTTTGACCATGTTCGAGAAACCTTTTTATGCATGTCTCATAGCACCTTATTATCAATGCATCGGAATCATGTTGAGGTGGTGACAACTTGGGTTGGTACCTTTGTTACTTTACCATTGAAACTTGCATCAAGCATGACCCTACCTTCCTATGAGGGTTATGTGGGTGGGAATAGATATGTTGCTATAGTAGTGGCTACGCAAATGGGACGGGAATATGCATGGTGAAGGAGGCAGAGTACTTTCAACAGACTTTTCGAAAACCCCGTCGGGTGCCACTTATGCCCGAGGGAGATGATGAGTTGGGTAACCACTTTATGACGAAGTGGTGTACCGAGGCAAGTGTGTGTGTTGTTTTCAAAATGGATTGGTTTAAGTTGCGACCATTATTCCATCCTTACATGCGCAACCACTCTACCCTTATATGGGAAAGGGCATTATTGATTACCTAGGTCGATACTAGCATGGTGCCCGCATTACTAGTGACGGGGGTGACATGAGGTCACTCTCGGGACGGGGTCGTGCCTGGATAGGCGGCCATGACTGTCTTTACAGGGCACCGGACACACCGTTGGTACCCCGTGCTTGTGGTATGTGATGAAAATGGGAGCGAGGCTCCAAAAATCTTAAGATGTGAAATGTTGGGCATGGGGGTTGCTACCAATCGAGTGGACTCCATGTTAGTGTCGTCTACGGAAAGATAGTGATCTGGTGCTTACCTGGGTACTTGAAGTACCGCGGGTCGTGGATGACATGGAAGTTCCCCGGATGTTGTGGGTAAAGTGTGCAACCTCTGAAGAGTGTAGAACTATTCGAATAGCCGTGTCCATGGTCAAGGACAGTTGGGTAACTGCTCTTGGGCTACGTCCAATGTTTGCGAAACCTATTGTGTGTGTGCGAGGAAAACAACATGGTTCAATGATATTGATGATATGATTCTTGAGGAAGTCACGATGAGCTTGAGCATGAGTTGATTACAACTCTTTCTTGATATTGATGTCTGTAACCTCCTCATACTTGTTGCAGACACGTGCATGTCCTTGATATATGTTGATCATACTTGCATGAGAAAAACTAGCTTTACGCAAAAATGCCAATTTAGTAGTAGAGCCCTGCATAATTATTATGTCATCACACTTGGGTTGCTTGCGAGTACATTCAAAGTACTCATTGGCTTGCCACTGGTTATTTTATTGGCCAGGCATGAAAGAACATGTTATGATGGAGATTTCTTGGTGACGAACATGCGAGCTAGGACACTTCCCAGTCAGAATGCCTGTAGGGTTAAGGCAGATGGCTTGGGCCCAAGTTGTTACTGAAGATTTCCGCTGCAATGATATAATCAAGACTTGACCATAATGGTCCTATTTGTGTAATACGGTATGTATGGATGTAAGACTCTTGTTATTCAGCTTATGTGTGTTCAGTGAGCATTGATCTCTAGGATCAATGTACACGTGCATTTGGTGATCACGACTTATGAGTCGGGGTCCCCACACAGCTGGTATCAGAGCCATCCTAACTGTAGGAAGCCTTAGTTAGCATGGTCGTTAGTTAGGGTGAAACTATTTCCAAAACTATTACTAGTTTTCAAAACTATCTATACTTCTCTTCCCTTCTGAGTTTTTCGAAAACTAGGCTATACATTCCTTATTGATCTCTTCCCCTTCAAAATTTTTGGTCGTTAGAACCCTTATGCCCCTGACCACTGGATTTTCTGTAATCCTCGTGGATAATCTAGAAGGATGATACCTTGCCAAACACTCACACACCTCTTCTGAACACAAGATTGGCGACACCATAACATGATGATGCCAACAGAAGATACATCCTCGAGGAACGAGGACATGAAGACCTAGAAGATGGTGACACCCTTGACACTGCCCCAAGATATTGCAACCTTAGCCTACGATGACCAGGGCACAGAGTGTGCAAGATCATGATATACATCGCTAATAGAGTAATCCTGTCACTACCGTTGTTGAATCGGCAACCACCGGTGGATGAGAACCTCGCCATTTGGTCCGCCTCACTATAGTGAGCAGGAAAATGGTTCTCTTCGTCCACCTCTCTCGGTGTCGATGTTGTCATCAACGTAACCGACATGTTGGACCTCTATTATGCCTTGTTATTGTCATTGCATAAGGATTACCTACCCAGTACCATCGACGCCTTAGAAGACAAAAGGGGTTGTTATGATTGAGAAGACAAGAAGAGACCAAGTCAACGCCAGCTACGAGGAGACAGCTTCACCATATCATCTCATCAGGCGAGAAGTTGTTGAAGATTCTTCAGGCTCAACCCGGATCGTTCATCAAACAACTACAAGGGACATAGCAACACCTGAGGAAAACTCAGAAGACTGCACGAGGCACAAGTCACGACTACTGAGTCCGAGAACCCCTAGGGTAGGATGAGTCGTGTACCCCCTATGTGCAGTCGAGTCCGTATGATGGTTCGAATAGAACCATGACTGTGTGTTGCTTGTTTTTATTGTTTGTGTTTTGATATAAGTCGCGCGTTTGCCCTAGGCAACAAGTACACGACTATATCACCTTCCTTACCTTGTTACTTTTGTTTAGGCCTTTTTGCACCTATTTGTTTGCACTTGCACTACAGAACCCCCTTTAGGCATTCCCCTTCTCTATCCTACTTTTCCCTCTCTTTCTCTCTCTCTCTCCTCAACTGAAGATCGGCAAGATAAGAAGTACCAAGGATTCCAACTCGGCAACCAACTAACAATGAAGACTTCTGCTACAACCTCCATGACCAAGTGCAACCCCGTCAAGTTATGTTTACCCCTCCAGACTAAAAATCCCATTCCTAGACCCTTTGAGACTTCACGAGATACTCCAGCACGAATCCTTAACCATGTGCCTAACCCATAGAATTACAAGAGAACCAGTTAATCCTCTATAACCTTGCACAACATTGGGTTCGTAATGGAACTAGTGGACACAATGAGTGAGCACATTTTCATCCTAATATAGCACAAGAACTGACGATGCCATAGATAGACCGATTTGAGGATATAGGACAAATGATTTGGTGACTTTATATCAATGACTTTGGGGAATTATATGAGGATATTTGGTGGATTATGAGGCTTTCATGTTGATAGATGAATTTGGTGGAATCCCGTCAATAGAGTAGCATAGCCTTCATTACCCTGAGTAAGTTGGATTTTGTAGGATAATTATGATCGCAAGATGAAATCCTTGGAAGTATAAGGTTTTGACTTCATCGGAGGATATTGATTGGAGATAGTTGGCATTACGATAATAACTTGGGGGAAATGTAGGAATTCTCATCGGACATGAGATTTGGATTTATGTAGGTGATTCTGGTTGGGTATAGATGCTAAATATATCTACATGGTCTGGAGTAAATTTGATTTAGACCGTTGATCTTGATCACGATACTATGTTTCTCGGTGAATGGATTATTTGTCTTAGTCGATTTAGGGATCTGTATAAGCATGACCTTGGAGTTTACTTGACTCAGATGCTGGGAATTTGGTGGACTTACTATCGTAATGCATAGCCCTTCCAAGTATTTGGGTATTATAGGGACTTGAGATCTTGTGGAACACCATATGCATCGGATTTGTTGGATTATGTGGTGATTGATGGAAGTTAACGGGCTGTTGGACTTGATCCATAGGAAGGAAACAAGATCTTGGAGTGGCATATGACGTGTTTCCTTAGAATAGAGATGCATTATCTTGAACCTTGCGAGAATAGGCTGAGCACTTGGATTGTCGTGTTTAATTCAAGCTTAGCAGCTTGTATGCCTTACCCGTGGATTCTTAGGGGTAGCCATACATATGATTTTCGCGGATCGTAGACATGTATAGTTTTATTAGACCTCCTTTCGGAGTCATGAAGATATGTATGGCATGAGTGGTGATTGGAGTTGACCTATGCGAGCTGATGCTTTCGGTGGTATAAGGATTGTAGGACTAGGAAGAACTATTGGCATCTCAGGAACTCTGCTAAGGATAAGATAATAAACGTTCACTCACACACTACAATCCTTGAAACCCTTAAGCCCCACCAAGCCACAACATGGTCGGATCATGACCACGGGCGTTAACTCTAAGTCAAGAAGACCATTGCCAATATTCAACGGAGACCACCACCAATACCCCAGCCTACCTCGCGTACCCCGTAGACTTCATGGAGTACTTGGACAAGTTGGGTAACATCATTATTTGATGACCTACTTGTCTGCCCGAAGATAAAAGAAGAGACGGTCAGCTGGATAGAAGACATTTGAAGACTGACATGTCAAGAATGAAGAACTACACCGACCACCGTCATCAAGAAGTAAACTTCCGCGTCGAAGACCAGGCGTATCTGCAAACCACTCCTCTCGAAGGAAACAAGCATTTCCATGTCGAAGGGACGCTCACACCAAGATTTATCGACTTTCTTCAAGACCACTACAACACAAATAGTAGACGGCTACGAGCTAGATTTACCACCGGAGTTACGCACCGTGCACCAAATTTTCCACGAGTCACAACTCTGGAAATACTTTTAACATCCTAACTTGCCCGGTCCCTGCAAGGACATCGATCACCAAGCCATTAACGTCTAGCCCAACCTAACCTATGCAAGAGACCCCTCAGCAACCTGCATCAAAGAGGGCAACATGCGAGAAGCCACACCAGCAAGTACTTCAAGGTTCCATGGAGTACCACTCGTAAGCAGAACCAACAAGAAGTGAAGACTACCCCATATCCAAGTTTTCGTATTCCTTTCCACGCCTAGTCTAGGAATCTCTGGGACGAGATTCTTGTAAGCGGGTAGGTCTGTCACACCCTGATTTTCATGCCAAATCACTTAAGCTAATAGTCATGCTAAAATGTGGTTTGGGAAAAAAAATTGAGTGTTTTTGACCTTGCTTGATTGGTTTTCTATTTGCTGTTTGCAAGTGCTCTAAAAATCAAATAAATCATCCAACTCTTATACTTCATCTCCTGAATCCAAAACCTTTTCCCGATGATCATGCCATGTGTATAGACCAGTGTAGTATTTTCTTATAAAAATAATTTGGCCAAAAAGTCTATTCTAAAATTAGTTTTCCAAAAACCCCTGAATTGAGGTTTGTACTGCAAGTACTTGATTTGGGGTGTGAAAAATGTATCAAAAAGTATGTTTGAATCCCATTAGGTATAGGACTCCCAGAAACCACAAAGTTACAATTTTAAAAGTTGTTTTCCTATTTTATTTAAAAGCTTTTTCTTTAGGCCAGAAATGGTATTTAATAGGTTAAAATTATTTAACTGTTTCAAAAATATTTTTCAAAATTCAGGGAAAGTCATAGGACATATATTGTCCTTATATAAAATTTTCAACACATGGTCATGTTCAAAATATTGGGCAAATCCTTCAAAAACCCTTTCTGGATATTTCAAGCTTTTAAAATATTTAAAGAGGAAATATTACCTCAAAATTCCAAGGAAATTCTATCATGTCAAATATGACATGTTTGATGATCTTGCAAAGCCTCATGCCTTGAAGATCAAGAAAACATCATCAAATCCCGTCAAAACCTTTTATGTCCATTTTGAAGTTTGAGCAACTATACATTGCCAAACTTGTCCAAATGCTCTCAAACTTGGTGCACATGCTAAAATGGTCTAATTATGAATCTAGAACAAATATCACAAGTATTGGACAAGAATAACTTGACCTAAGTGCCCCAAAACCCTTTCTGACCAGATCCAAATTTGAACAACTCTACATTACCAGCTTTTTACTTGTGACCTCAAATTTTTTGGACATGATCACAACCCTAAATGATAACTCTACACCAAGTAGTGCATCAAGTAGAGATGATTTGCTTAACTTAATGTTGGAAAATCCATTTCTGCTGATTTCTAGGGTTTACCAAAGTTACATTGGCAAGTTTCTTCAAATGAGCTCAAACTTGGTGGAATACCCTATTTCTATACGCCATTTGATCCTGTTAAGTCTCATGTCAATTGGAAGTCATTTGCTTGCCCAAAACCACATCACACACCTTCTGGCATTTTACCAAAACCACTGCTTTACCCCCTTTTACTATTAACCTTTGATTCAGATTTTTACCACAGCATCTCCTAGTCACCTTCTACCTCCACTAAGTCACTCATGCCCTCAGCTCAATCAATGGTGGGGTAAAACCTCACTTCTTCCCTCTGTTTTCACCATGGCAGCACCTCTCTTTCCCCCTACCTCTTCCTTACTGACTTGCCTTAGATATTAAGCTTCAAAGAGCATCTCAGAAATCCCCAGGATCTAGTGGACAAGCTTGGCCACGTGCGGGACGCCAGTTGCATGCCATGGCATGCAATAGTCGCGCTCTGGTGCACGCTACAGTGCTCTGGCGCACTATAGCCGGCCCCATCTCGATGCCCCGACCACCTCGGCTGTCCCCCGCATGCCAGCAGGACCACCTCGACGTCCGCGACACGCCACACCCCCGCCCACCTTATCTTTATTCCTCCTCATGCCTCCTCTCGCACGCGCACCGGCCGCCCGAGCGCTCCAATGGGAAACCTCACACGCGCGATGCCTCTGAACCTTCCCTGCTCCTTCTCTCCCTTTCTCGGGGCGTACACCACCCCTACAAACGCCCCAGACACACCGCGATGAGCTCCTGTGACCCGTGGCGACGGCAACGAGCTCGCCGGCTCACGAGTCCTCGGTGGACCATCGCCCGCCTATTTAAAGGCCACCCTCGAGCCCCTCGCTGCTCCTTTGGCTCTCTCTCTCTCTCCCGTACGCCCCACTAGACCAACTCTCTCTCTCCCCATGCCCTCCAGCCACCTCCACGGCCGGAGCCTTGCCGACAGCCTCCGCCTAAATTTGCACCCACCACTCCTCCTCCTCTTCTCTAGACCGCACTAAAGCACCTCCACCATCACCGCGGGCCCCTCCCGTGCTTCTCCCTCTCCTCCCCGTGGCCGTGTCGTGCTCCCTGGAATCGCTCACGCCGTTCACCTCGGTCAGGACCTCGCCCTCCTCGGCTCGCCCATGTGGGCATGGCGCACACCCGCGTATGCGGATAATCCTCCTGAGCACGCCGGTGGCCAAATCACCGGAAATGGCGGCCTGTGGCGCCGGCCAGCCGCCGTCGAAGCCGCCCCTGCCTCTTCTCTATTCGAGCGGGAGGTGGGGGATGAACCTGACAGTCGGGCCCCACCTGTCGGCCGGCCAGGAGGGCTGAGCCACTTGCGGGTGGGCCTCGCCTCGCCGTGGATAAGTGGAGGCGGGTTGGGCGGCTGCCGTGTCTCTGCGGCGAAGGTGCATTCCGTGGTTTATGCCTTCGACATCGCCTCTACGCTCGCATGGCCGTGCAGCTGGGCCGGCCCAGTGCGCTGCGGCGCAATACTGCGCCCTGTGCGCAGTATAAGGGTAAAAACCCTTTCCCTTTTCTTTTTCTTTTTCCAGTAAACTATAAAAATCCATAAATAAATCAAATGGATTCCAAATTTGATGATTAAAATTTCTATGAGTTCATAAAATCATGCTCTATCACATGGTGCCATTTGCCCATTTTTGCAGAAACATTCTATTCACAAAATTATCAAAATCTCATTTTTCTATTTCTGTGATAAACTTTAGAAAATCACATAGAGCTCAAAGTTGATCCAAATGTCATGATTCAAATTCCTAGATGCTTGTAAGTTCATAACTTAGTTTATGAACATTTTTATTAATACTTTCTGTACCCCACAAAATAATGAGCCATTTCTTCATATTTGTCAATTTTGCAAAATCATAGGAAATTCTTTTGAACTCCAAATCAAGTGAAACCAACTCCTAGCTGCTTCAAAAATCATTCCTTGTTAGATGGGTGGCTCTGACCATTTTTCAAAATAATTATTCTGTATACTTCTTGCAAATCCACAAATCCCCTGATTACATCATATTGAAATGTTCAGAGATATCCATTGATCATATCCCAATGAAACCACCTTGGTTATTTTTCATATGACCAGAGGTATCCTAGAAAAGTCCAACTCCTATTTTTAGAGCACTTTTATTTTTTCCTTGTTGTGTTGCTTATTATGATTGTTTCCATCGTTAGTTGGCGAAATAAGCAGAGTACTTGGAGATGGACCAGAAGGTTTGAAGACTCTGAAGGACAAGGCAAGCAGCCCTTTGACCATGTTCGAGAAACCTTTTTATGCATGTCTCATAGCACCTTATTATCAATGCATCGGAATCATGTTGAGGTGGTGACCACTTGGGTTGGTACCTTTGTTACTTTACCATTGAAACTTGCATCAAGCATGACCCTACCTTCCTATGAGGTTTATGTGGGTGGGAGTAGATAGGTTGCTATAGTAGTGGCTACGCAAATGGGAAGGGAATATGCATGGTGAAGGAGGCAGAGTACTTTCAACAGACTTTTCGAAAACCCCGTCGGGTGCCACTTATGCCCGAGGGAGATGATGAGTTGGGTAACCACTTGATGACGAAGTGGTGTACCAAGGCAAGTGTGTGTGTTGTTTTCAAAACGGATTGGTTTAAGTTGCGACCGTTATTCCAACCTTACATGCGCAACCACGGGCATTATTGATTACCTAGGCCGATACTATCATGGTGCCCGCATTACTAGTGACAGGGGTGACATGAGGTCACTCTCGGGATGGGATCGTGCTTGGATAGGTGGCCATGACTGTCTTTACAGGGCACCGGACACACCGTTGGTACCCCGTGCTTGTGGTATGTGATGAAAATGGGATTGAGGCTCCAAAAATCTTAAGATGTGAAATGTTGGGCACGGGGGTTGCTACCAATCGAGTGGACTCCATGATAGTGTCGTCTAGGGAAAGATAGTGATCGGGTGCTTACCCCGGGTACTTGAAGTACCGCGGGTCGTGGATGACACGGAAGTTCCCCGGATGTTGTGGGTAAAGTGTGCAACCTCTGAAGAGTGTAGAACTATTCGAATAGCCGTGTCCACGGTCAAGGACAGTTGGGTAACTGCTCTTGGGCTACGTCCAATGTTTGCGAAACCTATTGTGTGTGTGCGAGGAAAACAACACGGTTCAATGATATTGATGATATGATTCTTGAGGAAGTCACGATGAGCTTGAGCATGAGTTGATTACAACTCTTTCTTGATATTGATGTCTGTAACCTCCTCATACTTGTTGCAGACACGTGCATGTCCTTGATATATGTTGATCATACTTGCATGAGAAAAACTAGCTTTACGCAAAAATGCCAATTTAGTAGTAGAGCCCTGCATAATTATTATGTCATCACACTTGGGTTGCTTGCGAGTACATTCAAAGTACTCATTGGCTTGCCACTGGTTATTTTATTGGCCAGGCATGAAAGAACAGGTTACGATGGAGATTTCTTGGTGACGAACATGCGAGCAAGGATGCTTCCCAGTCAGAATGCCAGTAGGGTTAAGGCAGATGGCATGGGCCCAAGTTGTTACTGAAGATTTCCGCTGCAATGATATACTCAAGACTTGACCATAATGGTCCTATTTGTGTAATACGGTATGTATGGATGTAAGACTCTTGTTATTCAACTTCTGTGTGTTCCGTGAGCATTGATCTCTGGGATCACTATACACGTGCATTCGGTGATCACGACTTATGAGTCGGGGTCCACAAAGACGGTTTCAAATGTCGTCTCGGAAAGGGGTTAAAACCGTTTGTATAGCACCGACGCATACCAGTGTTACCCTCTGGTATCGTGATAATATCACAGAACCATGATTCTTATTATGAGTCTTCATCAAATATTATTTCTAAGTGATTCCACTTTTCCTAGGTTCTGAGTTGTTAGACACTCGGGGACACCCATAACTAAATCGAGTCCGCACTGCGATTCAAAAACTCTTCATAATCTTCATTACTTTTGAGTTTTGTACTCGATCATGTCATTCCCTGTCGATTGGCTACATCATCACCATCAAGCTTGACCTTGATGACTAGTCATTCATCCCTGAAACAAAATTATAATAGTGCGCTAGGCTTACGTCGAGCTTTCATCTTCTTAATGTTTGTCTTGAAAGGAAACTCTGATTCTGGGATTGCATCCTATTTGTGATCCCAATAACATTTCGCCTCACCATCCTTTTGTTTGATGTCATCGATGCTCGATTACATCCTCATGAACCCTCTTGACAAAATGTGTTATGATCATTACCACTGTTTTGACTTCTTCCAAGTTGTGAATCAAATTCATGATGAGAATTAGCATCCTAGACCCTCGGTAAATTGTGTTGTCATTGACTACTACCTTGTTTTGATTCCAACACAAACTTATTCTTGTTATAGCTATAACTTGAGTTCCTGGCTATCTAGCTTATGTTATGTTCTACCTTGAAGTATTTTCATCTTTTACGTCAAGAATGTTATGAGAATTTCACCACCTCATACGAATTCTTGATATAGCGATGTTTCTCGGCATCTCCATTCATTTCTTGGACCCCTTGTTATTTCTAACTGGAATACCAACAAGTGAATGACGATGCCTGGATTTAGTAATTCTAGCAACCCTATTTCTTAAAAGTTAATCCAGACTTCCACATGGTCTTTGATATCCTCAAAGATGGTTCCCAACTAGAACTTGATTGCATTCCATTCTAAAAACTTCCATGTTGTCATGATTGTCTTGGTAAACATGTTGATGTGTGTTCGGTGATCAAACTCACATTCTGGAACTTATTTTCATAGTTTAATTCTTGAGACTCCGGCAATGGTATCTCGTTGATTTATGTTACACCAATTTTCCTACTTAGGCATGCTGAGTCTGTAATGTCCTGGCACCAAT
Source organism: Secale cereale (assembly GCA_902687465.1). NCBI lineage: Eukaryota > Viridiplantae > Streptophyta > Magnoliopsida > Poales > Poaceae > Secale > Secale cereale. Next base: position 307,033,494 of record LR738712.1, on the reverse strand, counting down.
CAGATCTGAATCACAGGCAAATATGATTGTTGGTACATTGTCCAACAATTATAACATTGGTATCTATGTAAACCGGTAAGGTGATGTTATGGCTAGCACACCTGGTCAGACAACCTATTGTTATAATTTCTTGTTCAACAATGATTATCCATCCTTCCATGAGGGAATGGTATGACTTATTTTATAAGGTTTTCCTGATGGATCCTTTCGTATCCAAAGTCCGACCTTTACCTAATGACCATGTCAATGCTATCCGGAAGCATGTATGTGGTACTCCGGTCATCAACAAGAACATTGGAAGCGCAATGCTAAATTTTCTTGATCAATTATCCAAACACCGTTGTATGGGTAAACCTCATAAATTCCATGACACTTTGTCTAAATGGTTACATACTTGGAGCCCTACAACTAATATCATGCTCCGCCTATCCTTGGGGAAGATATACTAATACGCGGGTATAATCACATTGTACTTTCCGTTGGTCCAATCAATATACTAATCAGATTTTTCATTTCCTTTGTTTTTTAACCTTTCTCATAATCTAACTTATCTAAGAAGTGGCAATTCCCTGCTTAGGTAAACACCTCGGTGTACAACTATGTCAATAAGATCATGTTACTATTGTTGTTAACATTACGATAACCGTCGGTGGATGAGAACTTTGCCTATTGGTCCGCCTCGAATCAACGGGCAGGAAAATGATTACCGTCATCCCTCACCCTTGGTACCAAAGTTGTTACCAACATAACTGACAGGTTGTCCTCAGACCTGCCTTGCTACCATGATCATGCAAGATGTTAGCGCCCTTCCTACTTTTAACCCACATGGTGGACCCATAACCCATGCTACTTCTCGAGCTTGCGTTGTATTCCCTCGAAGAGGAAAGGGCGATGCAGCACATTAGTGTAAGTATTTCTCTCAGTTTTTGAGAACCAAGGTATCAATCTAGTAGGAGAACACGCACGAGCCCCTCACACCTGCATAAACAAATAAGAACTCCGCAGCCAACGTGATAAGGGGTTGTCAATCCCTTTATGGTAACTTGCGAAAGTGAGATCTGATAGATACGAGAGTATACTATTTTTGGTATTTTTGATATAAGAACAGAAATTAGATAAAGAAATGTAAAGTAGATGGATGATTAATATGTTGAGAATAGACCCGGGGGGCATAGGTTTCACTAGTGGCTTCTCTCATGATAGCAGAATTCTACGATGGGTGAACAAATTATTGTTGAGAAATTGATAGAAAAGTGCATAGTTATGAGAATATCTAGGCATGATCATTATATAGGCATCACGTCCGTGACAAGTAGACCGAAACGATTCTGCATCTACTACTATTACTCCACACATCGACCGCTATCCAGCATGCATATAGAGTATTAAGTTCATAAGAACAGAGTAATGCTTTAAGCAAGATGACATGATGTAGAGGGATAAACTCAAGCAATATGATATAAACCCTATATTTTTATCCTCGATGGCAACAATACAATACGTTCCATGCTTCCCCTGCTGTCACTGGGAAAGGACACCGCAAGATTGAACCAAAAGCCAAGCACTTCTCCCATTGCAAGATTTATAGATCTGGTAGGCCAAACCAAACCAATAATTCGAAGAGACTTGCAAGGATATTATAATCATACATAAAAGATTTCAGAAAAGAATCAAATATTGTTCATAGATAATCTTGATCATAAACCCACAATTCATCGGATCTCGACAAACACACCGCAAAAAGATTACACCGAATAGATCTCCCTGAAGATCGAGGAGAACTTTGTATTCAGATAAAAAAAAGAGAGAAGAAGCCATCTAGCTAATAACTATGGACCCGAAGGTCTTTGGTAAACTACTCACAACTCATTGGTGAGGTTATGGTGTTGGTGTAGAAGCACTCTATGGTAGATCCCCCCTCTGGCGAAGCTCCGGAACAAGCCCCAAGATGGGATCTCATGGGAACTGAAGGTTGCGGCGGTGGAATTAGGGTTTTCTCTATTGCCTCGATGTTTTCAAAGTACATGGATATATATAGGAGGAAGGAGGGCATCGAGGGAGCTAGAGGGGGCCCACGAGGGTGGGGGCGCGCCTAGGGGGAGGGAGCGCTCCTTGGACCGTCGTGGCCACCTCCTTCGTTCCCTCGCGTGTACTCCAAGTCTTCCGTGGAGATACGGTTCCAAAAATAACTCTCCCGAAGGTTTCATTCTGTTTGTACTCCGTTTGATATCCCTTTTCTACGAAACCCTAAAATAGGCAAAAAAACAGCAATTAGCACTAGGCCTTGGGTTAGTAGGTTAGTCCCAAAATAATATTAAAGTGTATAATAAAGGCCATTAAACATCTAAAACAGAATATATAATAGGATGGAACAATCAAATATTATAGATACGTTGGAGACGTATCAAGCATCCCCAAGCTTAATTCCTGCTCGTCCTCGAGTAGGTAAATGATAAAAACAAAATTTTTGATGTGGAATGCTAACCAACATAATTCTCAATGTAATTTATTTATTGTGGCATGAATTTTCAGATCTGAAAGATTCAAGACAAAAGTTTACATTGACATAAGAAATAATAATACTTCAAGCATACTAACAAAGCAATCATTTCTTCTCAAAATAACATGGCCAAAGAAAGTTATCCCTCCAAAATCATATAGTCTGGCTATGCTCGCTCTTCATCACACAAAATATTCATATCATGCACAACCCCGGTTTCAGCCAAGCAATTGTTTTCATACTCAAAAAAATTCAAACCTTTCAATTTCACGCAATACATGAGTGTGAGCCATGGATATAGCAGTATAGGTGGAATAGAGTGGTGGTTGTGGAGAAGACAAAAAGGAGGAAGATAGTCTCACATCAACTAGGCATATCGATGGGCTATGGAGATGCCCATCAATAGATATCAATGTGAGTGAGTAGGGATTGCCATGCAACGGATGCACTAGAGCTGTAAGTGTATGAAAGCTCATCAAAAGAAACTAAGTGGGTGTGCATCCAACTTGCTTGCTCATGAAGACCTAGGGCATTTGAGGAAGCGCATCATTGGAATATACAAGCCAAGTTCTATAATAAAAATTCCAACTAGTATATGAAAGTGACAAAACAAGAGACTCTCTATCATGAAGATCATGGTGCTACTTTGAAGCACAACTGTGGAAAAGGATAGTAGCATTGTCCCTTCTCTCTTTTCTCTCATTTTTTTGGAGGGGCTTTCTATTTTTTTTAGCCCCTCTCTATATTTTTTTGGGCCATCTCTTTATTATTATTATTATGTGGTCTTTCCTCACATGGGACAGTGCTCTAATAATCAAGATCATCACACTTTTATTGACTTACAACTCAAAGATTACAACTCGAAGCTAGAACTATGACTCTATGTGAATGATGATGAAGCATGTCATATGAATGGAATGGTGGTAAGTTGCATGACAATATATCTCGGAATGGCTATGTAAATGCCATGATAGGTAGGTATGGTGGCGTTTTTGAGGAAGGTATATGGTGGGTGTATGGTACCAGCAAAAGTTGCGCGGTACAAGAGAGGCTAGCAATGGTGGAAGGGTGAGAGTGTGTATAATCCATGGACTCAACACTAGTCATAAAGAACTCATATACTTATTGCAAAAATCTACGAGTCATCAAAATGAAGTATTCAACGCATGCTCCTAGGGGAAGGATTGGTAGGAGTTAACCATCACGCGATCCCGACCTCCACACAAAGGATGGCACTCAATATATACCTCATGCTCTAACTTCGTCACATAGCGGTTCACCATACGTGCATGCTATGGGAATCACAAACTTTAACACAAGTATTTCTCAAATTCATAATTAATCCACTAGAATGACTCTAATATCACCATCCTTATATCTCAAAACAATCATCAAGTATCAAACTTCTCATCATATTCAACGCACTTTATATGAAAGTTTTTACTATACTCATCTTCGATGCCTATCATATTAGGACTAGTTTTATAACCAAAGCACATTACCATGCTGTTCTAAAAGACTCTCAAAAGGATATAAGTGAAGCATGAGAGATCAACAATTTCTACAAAATAAAACCACCACCATGCTCTAAAAGATATAAGTGAAGCACTAGAGCAAAACTATCTAGCTCAAAAGATATAAGTGAATCACATAGAGTATTCTAATAAATTCTAAACCATATTTATCTCTCTCAAAAGGTGTGTCCAGCAAGGATGATTGTGTCAAACAATGACGCTCCAAGCAAAACATATATCATGTGGTGAATAAAAATATAGTCTGAAGTATAGTAACTGATTGATTAAGAAAAAAGAGGGGATGCCTTCCAGGGGCATCCCCAAGCTTAGGCTTTTGGTTTTCCTTGAATTTTACCTTGGGGTGCCTTGGGAATCCCCAAGCTTAGGCTCTTGCCATTCTTTTTTCCATAGTCCATCAAATCCATATTCAAAACTTGAAAACTTCACAACACAAAACTTAGCCAAAAATCTCGTGAACTCCATTAGTATAAGAAAACAAACCACCACTCAAAAGTATTGTAATGAACTCATTCTTTGTTTATATTGGTGTTAAACCTACTATATTCCAACTTCTCTATGATTCATACCCTCCGACACTACTCATAGATTCATCAAAATAAGCAAAAAACACACGAAAAACAGAATCTGTCAAAAACATAACAGTCTGTAGTAATCTGTAACTTTCGAATACTTATGTAACTCCAAAAAATCGAAATAAATTGGTAAACGTGAGGAATTTTTCTATTAATCATCTTCAAAAAGAATCAACAAAATAGAACTCTCCAATAAAAAATCACAGCCAAACTCGTGAGTGCTAAAGTTTTTGTTTTTTACAGCATGATCATATAAACTTCACACAAGTCTTCCCAAAGGTTCTACTTGGCACAAACACTAATTAAAACACAAAACCCCATCTAAACAGAAGCTAGATGCAATATTTATTCCTAAACAAAAGCGAAAACAAAGAAAATAAAATTGGGTTGTGTAATGCCCAGGATGCAACTATATCTCCTACGTGTTGAGGCACGACTTAGAGACATAAATGCATTCTGGAATGATCGCAAGCGTGGTATATTTGCACAACTCATGTAAAAGAACAGGGATGAAAAAGTAAAATAGTTGGCTTACAATTGCCATGTCACACAATGAATACAATAGCATACATTCATCCAAATAACACAGGGTCCGACTACGGACGAAATCCAAATGAGAAAAGATACCACAAACACAAGTCATGATCGCCCCTAGTAGGAACCACTACTGATCGTCGGGATACGTAACATAGAAATGACCACGCTCTTCATCGAACTCCAAGTGAAGTTCTGATCCATATCCTGCAACGTACTCCGTTGTACCTGCATCTCGTGTTTGTTGTAATCTGTGAGTCACAAGGACTCAGCAATCCCATTCCCGAGTATCAAAACTAATAAAGCCTTTAGGTGTGGAGAGGTAATAAAGTGTCTGCAGCAAGCACTAAGCAACTAGCTTACGAATTCAGAGCGAGATGAGAATATGTGCCAACGATCGCCAAAGATGATCAAGAAGTGATCCTAGCTACTCACGTTCATGCATAACCCCATCGTGTTCACTTTCCAAAACCCCTTTTGAAAAGAGACCATCATGGTACTCACACAGGTAGTGTATTCTTAAGGATATGGTGTCAAGTTATCTACAACCGGATATTAAAAAATTCCCATCTGCCACATAACCACGGACATGGCTTTTGAAAGTTCAAACCCTGCAGGAGTGTCCCAACTTAGCCCATCCCAAGGTCACGATCTGCGAAGTCGCAACTCCATATTGGGAAGACTCGAGTATTCTCGGAATCCCGTGCTCAAGATATTTCGACAAAGGTAAAACTAATCCAGCAAGACCTCCCGGCATGCCGACACCCTGATAGTAGCCACGCGTATCTCATCTCAGGCCACGACCGGATGGACAGCCTACAGGAAAATACCAGCCCTCGGGTTTCCCCTAGGTGGCCATGCAGTCTGCCCAGTTGGACCGACACTCATGAGGAGCACTAGCCCGGGTAGTTGATTAAGAACTCGGGTTTATAACTCCCTATGCACGTTTTATTTGTTAGGCAAATGTAGTACCAATGTTGGGTCTTGCTGGAAAAGCTTTAAGCAGTGCGAATTATCAAAGGGGGCCCATAAACCCCAACCATGTTAGGAACGCAAAATCAAGGAACATAACACCGGTTTATCGGTCCTAAGGTGGCATGAGTGGAACAAAACACCAAGCAGAGCAAAAGCGTACATGGAGCAATCTTCAAACTTCACCTGCAACTAACAACGCTATAAGAGGGGCTGAGCAAAAGCGTACTTAGCCAATCAACGATTTTTTATGAAGCCGATTAGAGTGTTTCATGGCAACATAGGAGGCTGACAAGAGAAGAATAGTCATCAAGGCACAACTATAGAGCGAGACAACTAGCAAGTCAAAGATAGAGGTGATATCGAGGAAAGGTCATCTTGCCTGGTAAGTCGTCGGTGGGATGGTAAGACGGCTCCTCAAACTTAGTCTCGACAAGATCCTCGAACTCGGTATCAGCTCCTGGCTCTACCCAACACAAGAGCACAACAACATTACAAGATCAATCACGGAGGAATGCACAAACATCATGATGCAAGTCATGACATGGAATGCAAGTATGATGTGCGTATGCATGAGGATGCTCTCGAGCCTATAGGAGAAGATGATGGAACACTACTATAAAAAGGCCTACTAATGGCGCACCAGTTTTGGCCATTAATGGCGCACTACTGGTGCGCCATTAGTACCACGCCATTAGTATTTGGATAATAATGGCGCACCATAGGTGCGCCATTAGTATAGGGCACGGTGCGCCATTAGTATTCCTCTCAGGGGCTCATATATATCTAGGTGCTTTGGCATACTAGCATACTAATGGCGCACTACATAGAAGTGCGCCATTAGTAAAAAAAAATCAACTTTTTTTTCAAATTTTTTTTAATTTTTTTTCTTAATCTCAGGTCATTATGGCTTAATATGGGGTCAATTTGCTTAATATCAAGTCAAATCGCACTCTGTGGTCAGTTTTGGCCATTAATGGCGCACTACTGGTGCGCCATTAGTACCACGCCATTAGTATTTGGATACTAATGGCGCACCACAGGTGCGCCATTAGTATGCCTCTCAGGGGTCCATAATATCTAGGTGCTTTGGCATACTAATGGAGCACTACATAGAAGTGCGCCATTAGTAAAAAATCAACTTTTTTTTTCAAATTTTTTTTAATTTTTTTTCTTAATCTCAGGTCATTATGGCTTAATATGGGGTCAATTTGCTTAATCTCAAGTCAAATCGCACTCTGTGGTCAAACTTCCCATAAGGTCACCCATCCTCACACTACTCCAGCCTGAACACGCTTAACTTCGTAGTTCTATCCAACCCCAGCACCAGCTCACTTCACACGCACTTGTTGATATATCTATCATATCAATCCTATTAACCCTTCTTGATGTCTAGAAGTTTGTTAATGTTCATGAGTATGATGAAATTTTGAAAATATATTTCAAACTTCCCGGTCATATTACGTATTATATTTTGGAAAAAAAATTATAAATTTTTTTTTTGAAAAATTTATAATTTTTTTTCTGTTACTAGTGGCGCACCTAGCAAACGTTTTTTTTGCCTCTAGATCTTAAAAACCCGTAACTTTTTTTTCTGTTTGGTTTTTGGGGATTTTGAAAATGTTTAACGGGGTTCCCCCCAGTTAAATTCGGATGTAACTTTTCGAGTAGATGATTTTTCATATAAAAAACGTTTTAATCCGAGTTCGTATGCAAAAGTTATGCCCGTTTTACTAAATTCCAGACATATTTTGCAAATAAAGTCAAAATTCATATTTGTAAATTTTCCCAACAAGTTGACCACATATCACATGGGAAACTTATTTTCTTTTATTTTTTTGACATTTACATCATTTTCTTTTATTTATTTTTGAACTGGAAAAGGCGGTCCACGGGGGGGGGGGGGGGGG
>LR738712.1:306974719-307025398 GCA_902687465.1 Secale cereale | reverse complement strand
GCCATTAGTAGTTCAACTAGTAACGGCGCACCACTCCCACGGTGCGCCATTACTAGTTTTGAAAAAAAAAATATGAAAAAAAAATACTAATGGCGCACCGTGGGAGTGGTGGGCCATTAGTAAGTTCAACTACTAATGGCGCACCACTCCCACGGTGCGCCATTACTAGTTTTGAAAATAAAATATAAAAAAATAATAACAAATTTTGAAAAAAAATTACTAATGGCGCACCATGGATGTGGTTTAACTACTAATGGCGCACTATCCACTGGTGCGCCATTAGTAGTTTTGAAAAAAAAATGAAAAAAAAATTGTTACTAATGGCGCACCACATCAACAGTGCGCCATTAGTATTTGGATACTAATGGCGCACCAACACATGGTGTGCCATTAGTATATACTAATGGCGCACCGCATGTCTGGTGTGCCATTAGTAACAATCCTATCTATAGCCCTTTTCGTAGTAGTGGAAATGGCTTCATCTTGGGCAACCAAGCAAGCCACTGGATAGATTGAAAGATTTCGGTCAAAATCGATATGAAGATCATGGGAAACGGATGCACGGTTTGCAAATGGCAAGCAAAACAAGATGCAAGGCAAAACTGCGGTTATCAGCAACATGGCATCTTTGGAGCAAGATGTAATTATGCTACAGCACCCAAACATGAAGAAAAAAGGCATGGATGTGAAATAGACTTGATTCTTAACAAGCATGAACTCAGAGCACACCCAAAAACTTGCTAAAACAGAATTAAACAAGCATGGCATGAAAAATTACTAGGCATGGCAGCAACAACGACGAGTAGGCTTGTTTACAAGCTTGTGCAACTCAACTCAAAGCATAACATGGCAAGTGAATATAACCAACAGCAAGAAGACATGTTTGTGAAGCTACTCATGGCAAGAACATCGTCATAGGATGCATAGAACACTAACTATTCACATGGCAAAACTGAACTTGCTGATAACAAGCTGACAGAAACATTTTATAGCAAATTGAGAGCATGAAAACAACAAGCTATAGCAAGCTATCATGGCAAACAAGAGCATGGATAGCTAGAGCATAACATATACATCAAGGAACACCCACTGGACAACTCTAAGCATGCACAACAATGACGGTAGCCTCATGGAATCATGGCATAAAAATTAACACATTCATCCTTAGCAGAAATTTAACATCACGATGGCATGTTAATAACCTTGATGCACTCATCTCAAGACATATCATGGCATGAAAATAAATCTATCATGTAGAGGAAAATCCAATGAGAAAAACTCATGTTGACACCTAGCTCATATGACACATGGATTAATTCGCACGAGAAAGACAAAACATCATCTCATAACAATTTCAGAAACTTATCAGCCACATGCACTTTTGCAACAGGGTTAAACATGGCGTAATGAAACCTAACATGCATGCAAATGCATCCATCTTGAAGAGCATCACAAAATGAACATTTTGACATATCATACAGTACATTTGGACCAACATGCACCAAGTTACGACCTCACGAACATGCCAACAAATTGTTATCACACAACTAGTGCTGAAATAGTAACATCACGAAGCAGTCTTGCAACTAAGATTAAGACATTTAGATGAAACCTACCATGCATGAATCTGACGCTAACATGTAGAGCACTTCGATACGAACATTTTGATATATTATACATGCAAAACGGAGCACCGAGGACAAAGTTACCACATGACAAAGAGGGCATGAAAATTACACAGATCCGGGACATAGAGAAATTTATACCCTCCAAAAGTCAAACGTGGATGAAGTCGTGCGGGATGGAGGGATCCGGCATGGGGTGGCGCGTTTGGTTTGGATCCCGGTGGATCTCGTCCCGATCCACCGGATCCGGACGGGGAAGACGACGGCGTGGCTTCGGCGAGCTCCGGCGGCCGGAGCAAAGGACGGCGGAGAGGCAGCGAGGCGGCGGCCGGCGGCGGAGGGCACGGCGAGCCGACGGCGGGCGTCCGGAGGCGGAGGGCGTGGCGAGGCGGCGGTGCTTGGTGCGCGGCGGCGGAGGATCACGGGGCCGGTGGTGGAGGCGGCGGTGGACGGTGCCGGACGGCCGGCAAGGCTGATCCGGCGGCGACCGCGGGGATCGACCGGAGGCGGCGGGGCGGAGTGGCCCGGGGGCGGCCCGGGGCGGGCCGGCCACGGGCTCATGGGCCCGAAGCGGCACGGGGGAAGTGGGGCGCGGTCGCGGGGCCAATGGCAGCCTGCCATGTGGCGAGGTGGAGGAAGACGGACACGTCCGGTGGTGAGGTGGATGTGTCCGTCGCGAAGAGGAGGAAGAAGCTAGGGTTTGATCCAGATTTCGGGGGAGATGGGCATATTTATATGTAGAGGGAGCTAGGAGTGTCCAAATGAGGTGCAGTTTTCGCCCACACGATCACGATCCAACGACCGAGAGGATGGAGGTGGTTGTGCTAGGCTAGTGGGTTGTTACGGAGGGGTGTTGGGCCAAAAGAGATAGGGTTTTTCGGCCCATGGTTAACCATTGGAGTATCAAACGACCTCCAAACGAGACGAAAGTTGACAGGAGGTCTACCGGTGATATACCAAGACCACTTCACAACTCTCGGCCCATTCCGAGGATGGATTTAACCCACTCACAAAAGGAGGACTCGGAGGTGCCACGGGCACATGTGTGAGTGTCGGAACTCGAAAGGGACAACGGAGAGTAACGAACATGATCGGTTGCAAGTGAGACTATGCCAATGCAATGCACATAATGAAAACGACATGGAGGCATGCAACACACGCACAAGGCAAAAACAAAGAAACCTGAAATGAAGGAAGAGCCCAGAATGGAATTGTTTAAGTCAACGATGCATATATTGCCATATAAGGAAGTTGTACATCTGGGGTGTTACAAACTCTCCTCCACTACAAAAATATCTCGTCCCGAGATCAAGGACTGAAAGAAGGCATGATACTCGGAACGGAGGTGATCTTCTCGTTCCCATGTAGCTTCCTGGTCGGTATGGTGTGACCACTTCACTTTCAAGAATTTGATGGACTTGTTCCGGGTCTTGCGCTCAGTTTCTTCAAGGATAGCAACGGGGTTCTCATGATAAGACAAGTCTTGCTGAAGATCAATCTCTTCGAAAGGAATGGTGTGTTCAGGCGTCTTGAAGCACTTGCGGAGTTGTGTCACGTGAAACACATCATGCACATTTGCAAACTTGGAGGGAAGCTCGAGTTGGTAGGCTAGATAGTCTCTCTTGCCCATTGTCTTGAAAGGCCATACGTATCTTGGAGGAAGCTTGCCCTTGATACCGAACCTCTGAGTACCCTTCATAGGAGAAACACGGAGATACACATGATCACCAATGTCGAAAGCCAAATCTCGGTGTTTGCCATCATAGTAGCTCTTCTGGCGCAATTTTGCGGCTTTGAGATTCTCACATATGACTTCGCACATCTCTTCGGCCTATGAGATCAAATCATATCCATGGAGTTGACGTTCACCAGTCTTGGACAAGTTGAGAGGGGTACAACACTTTCTGCCATAGAGAATTTCAAACGGTGCTTTGCTTGCACTTGCTTGGAAGCTGTTGTTGTAGAAGAATTCGGCAAATGTAAAACAATCTTCCCGTTTCATGTCGAAGGAGATGACACATGCCCTGAGCATATCTTCAAGAATTTGGTTCACTCTTTTGACTTGACCACTAGTCTGGGGGTGAAAAGCTATAATGAAGCGAATCTTGGTACCCATAGATGACTGGAAGGAATCCCAGAATTTGGAAGTGAACAAGCTTCCACGATCTGAGGAGATTATTTGAGGGATACCATGCAAAGAGACAATTCTGGAGGTGTACAGCTCTGCCAATTGTGCTGCGTTGATGGATTCCTTTGCTGGAAGGAAATGAGCCACTTTAGTGAGCTTATCAATCACCACAAGGATGGCGTCATTTCCTCGCTTGGACTTGGGAAAACCGATGACGAAATCCATCTGAATGTGATCGAATTTCCACTCGGGAATAGGTAGAGGTTGAAGCAGTCCGGCTGGATGTTGATGCTTTGCCTTAACTCTTCTGCAGACATCACACTCGTTCAGGAATTGAGCAATTTCTCTTTTCATGCGAGTCCACCAATAGGATTTCTTGAGGTCATGGTACATCTTGGAGCTTCCTGGATGTATCGAGAGGAGTGAGTCATTTGCTTCGTTCATTATGAGCTTTCTGAGATCACCTTTGGGAACCACAATTATGTCCTCAAAGAACAAAGTGTCTCTGTCATCAATGCGATAGCACTTGTACTTAGGAGTACCCTTAGCAATACCATGTTTCACCTTCTGCACCATAGCATCACTGAGTTGGGCCTCAAGGATTTGATCTTCCAAGGTAGGAGCAACTTGAAGGTTGGCAAGAAATCCTTGCGGAACAACTTGGAGGTTGAGCTTCCTGAATGACTCACTAAGTTCAGGTTTGAACGGTTTGAGGATGAGACTGTTGCAATAAGCCTTTCTGCTCAAGGCATCTGTAATGACATTGGCCTTGCCAGGACTATACTCAATGCTTGGATCGTACTCTTGAATCATTTCAACCCAACGAGTCTGACGGATGTTGAGGTTTGGCTGGGTAAAGATGTACTTGAGGCTCTTGTGATCGGTGAAGATGTCCACTTTTCTGCCCAACAGAAGGTGTCTCCACATGATCCAGGCATGAACAACTCCTGCTAGCACAAGATCATGTGTGGGGTAATTCTTCTCGTTTGGTTTAAGCTAACGCAAAGTGTATGCAACAATCTTCTTGTCTTGCATGAGAACACCGCCGAGACCTTGCAATGAAGCATCACAGAACACTTCATAAGGCTTGGACTCCTCCGGAGGAGTATGTACCAGAGTAGAAATCAGCTTCTCTTTGAGTGTATTGAATGCCACATCACAATCAGGAGTCCACGAATACTTGACATTCTTCTGCAATAGGTTGGAAAGAGGCTTGGCAATCTCGGTGAAGTTCTCAATGAACCTTCTGCAATAGCTTGCAAGGCCGAGGAAACTTCGGAGTTGCTTGACGTTCTGAGGAGGTTCCCACTACACAATAGCTTCGGCCTTCTCGGGGTTAACAGAAATGCCCTCGGCAGAGATAATATGGCCAAGATAGAGGACTTTATCAAGCAAGAATTCACATTTGGAGAACTTCGCATAAAAACGGCGCTCATGGAGCCTGTCGAGAACCAAACGGAGGTGCTTAGCGTGGTCTTCTTCATTCTTGGAGAATACCAGAATATCATCCAGATAGACTAGAACGAATTCATTGGTGTAGGGGTTGAATATGAAGTGCATCATTCGAGAGAAAGTGGGTGGAGCATTTGCACGCCCGAAAGACATGACCGTGTACTCATAGGAGCCATAGCACATTCTGAATGCGTTCTTGGGAATATCCTCTTCACGGATACGAATCTGATGGTAGCCCATCCGGAGATCAAGCTTTGAGAAAACCTTGGCTCCCTTGAGCTGCTCGAACAATTCATTGATGTTGGGCAGCGGGTACTTATTCTTAATTGTCTTCTTGTTCAATGGCCGGTAATCAACGCACAATCGTTCCGTGCCATCCTTCTTCTTGACAAAAAGAACACCGCAGCCCCAAGGAGAAGTACTTGGTCTGATCAGACCCATGCGTTCTTGCTCGGTGAGTTGCTTCTTCAACTCCTTCAACTCTTTAGTAGAAAGCTTGTACGGACACCTACAGGCTGGCTCTGTACCAGGTTCAAGTTCAATAACAAATTCAACTGGACGGTTGGGAGGCATGCCTGGAAGCTCTTCAGGGAATACATCCTCATATTCACAAACCACCGGAATCTGGGATATGGCATTAATCTCGCCCTTGTCACTGAGAGAGAATAGCCTGATTGTGTTATCTCGAGCTGCGAAGATAATCACGTCTTCGGAAGGATGAGTTAGCTTGACCTCCTTGTTTGCACAATCAATATTTGCATCATGCTTGGAGAGAGAATCCATTCCAAGAATAAGATCAATGTCTGAGTTACCGAGAACAACCAGGGAAACCAGAAAATTGTAATCGCCCATATGAATAGAGATATCCGGAGCCACCAAACTAGAGCTCAAACGTTTACCCGGAGAGACGACATTCAAAGGTTTACTCAAATGTGAAGAGGTGAACTCATGCTTGGCAAAGAATGGTCTTGACATGAATGAAGGTGATGCACCTGAATCAAATAAGACCTTAGCAGTAAAAGATTTAACTACAAGATTACCAATAATCACATCAGAAGAATTCTCTGCTTGAGCTGCATTCATCAGGTTCACTCTTGCATGCTTGGGATTGTGCTTGACAATAGCATTGCTGGCAGGTGGAGGAGGCGGAAGGCGCCTTTGAGTACACTTGTTTGCATAGTGACCCTTCTGACCACACTTGTTGCATGTAACCTCTGAGAGTGGACGATGATAAGGACCGCTTGGTCTTGGAGCTTGGAACTGAGACTTGGAATGGTTGCTTGGGTTGGGTGGGTGGGAGGATCCACGACCACCTGAGTGCTTGTTCGGACTCGGAGGACGGAGCACTAGAGGAGGTGGGAGCCAGAACTTTTGTTGCTTGGCGACCACCTGAGAGGAAGAGGAGGAGTGAATAACATCTCTTATCCTCTTTTTGGAAGCTTCACATTTGAGCTGAGCTGCCTCTTCCTTGAGAGCCATGTTGTAGAATTGATCAAATTCATCTGGCTCGAACAGAGTGAGTGCAAGTTGGAGTTCATCTTTCAGACCACCTCGGACCTGTTAGATTTTGCACTTGGCATCGGGGATGTCTTGCTTCGCATAACGGGCAAGATTCTGGAACTTGACATTGTATTGGTAGGCAGACATGGTGCTTTGCGTCAGATTGCAGAATTTCTCACGCTCACCTTCAATGACACTGGTAGGAATGTGATGAGAACGGAAATCACGGCAGAAGTCAGTCCAAGAGATCTCACGACCCGCTCTGGAGTCTTTGTACTGTTGCCACCAATCTACAGCTTGATCTTTGAGTTGGAAAGCGGCAAACTTGACATAATCCTCAGGTCTGATGTTACAGCACTCAAAATGCTTCTTGATGTATGTGATCCAATCTTCAGCATCTAGCGGATCCACACAGTAACTGAAAGACTTGGGTTGATTTGCCCGGAATTGGTTCAGAGTCGCAAAGTTAGGTTGATTGAACATATTTCCTTGGCCTTGGTTCCCTTGATTGCCTTGATTAGCTTGATTGGCTTGGAAACTCTGCATCATTTGCATGAGCATCTGAGTGTTTTGATTGGTTGCCTGCATAATCACTCTCCATGCCTCAGACGGAGGAGGAGCGGAAGGTGGACGCTCTTCTTCACCCTCTAGGTTCTGCCTGGGAACTTTCTTAGGTGCCATCCTGAAGATGATGACAACCGTTAGCCATTGAAGCAAATAAAAGATAAGCTGAATCAACGGCTAGATATTTGCAACTTATAGTCTTCACAATGAACATCCGAACAAAATTGAACGAATGAATTCCATAGCTTAATGGTACATCAACTTGTCGAGAAGCCACTTGGGAGAACAAAATGATATAATAAAACAACAAGGTAACAGATGGAACAAATACATAATAGAGACTTTGTCCCACATGTTCGTGCTGAATGCCCCATGGCACGTGTTACAAATGGCCTTGCAATCCCCAGATCAGTATAGCCAAGGATCCTTTAAGATGCAACCCCCTAGTGCAACAACGCCCATGATAGCCTCTCCACTAGATGTTGAACCCCAACCTCATATCATGCACCCGTTGGAAGATTACCTAAGAGATACTTGAATCCCACCTATTAGTTCCCGAAGCTTTCCGATTATGCAATCTGGTGTTGGGGATACAGGGGAAGTACCGCATATCACTCCTACATCCAGCTGTATCCATCCGTCAACACATAACCAGGCACCTTCGGAAACTGTTTACCTCGGACCTTCGAAACGCATCCGCTATACTAGCTGTGGCAATACTCCCGAACTATCCACCCAGTACTAGGTGACGTCGGGGTTATCTCACCACCAGACATGCATAGAAGAGTTTCGATGTCGGCCGCCTCTGGTATTCTAGAACTGCAACGATACATTTGTCACGACAACACCTCGGAGCTCAACTCCTCGGGACACTGCCACAACCCCTAAATGACAAGAGGCACCAAGAACAACGTTCTCGTCACAAAGATATCGGCACAATCCAAACAATACCCGCGTGATCCTAAAAAAAATGGTGAAATTTTGAGAATAGTGCAGATAAAACAACGCCAGGAGTCCTCACCAGAGCGACGAAGGGGATGAGGAGTAAAAAGAAATACTACTCTCCGATATATATATAATATATATATAGGACTCAAAACATTTTGTGTGTTTGCTTAGACTCAACCGTCAGCGGTTCGATCAATCAGGGGGCTCCTAGTCGGAGAAGGCTCTGAATACCAACTTGTAATGCCCAGGATGCAACTATATCTCCTATGTGTCGAGGCACGACTTAGAGACATAAGCGCATTCTGGAATGATCGCAAGCATGGTATCTTTGCACAACTCATGTAAAAGAACAGGGATGAAAGAGTAAAATAGTTGGCTTACACTTGCCACGTCACACAATGAATACAATAGCATACATTCATCCAAATAACATAGGGTCCAACTATGGATGAAATCCAAATGAGAAAAGATACCACAAACACAAGTCCTGATCGCCCCTAGTAGAAACCACTACTAATCGTCGGGATACGTAACATAGAAACGACCACGCTCTTCATCGAACTCCCATTGATGTTCTAATCCATCTCCTGCAACGTACTCTGTTGTACCTGCATCTGGTGTGTGTTGTAACATGTGAGTCACAAGGACTCAGCAATCCCATTCTCGGGTATCAAAACTAACAAAGCCTTTAGGTGTGGAGAGGTAATAAAGTGTCTGCAGTAAGCACAAAGCAACTAGCTTACGAATTCAGAGTGAGATGATAATATGTGCCAACGGTCGCCAAAGATGATCAAGAAGTGATCCTAGCTACTCACGTTCATGCATAACCCCACCGTTTTCACTTTCCGAAACCCCTTTCGAAAAGAGACCATCACGGTACTCACACAGGTAGTGTATTCCTAAGGATATGGTGTCAAGTTATCTAAAACCGGAAATTAACAAATTCCCATATGCCACATAACCACGGGCATGGCTTTCGAAATTTCAAACCCTGCAGGGGTGTCCCAACTTAGCCCTTCACAAGCTCATGATCAGCGAAGTCGCAACTCCATATTGGGAAGACCCGAGTATTCTCGGAATCGCGTGCTCAAGATATTTCGACAAAGGTAAAACTAATCCAGCAAGACCTCCCAACGTGCCGACACCCTGATAGTAGCCGCATGTATCTCGTCTCAGGCCACGACCCGATGGGACAGCCCACAGGAAAATACCAGCCCTCGGGTTTCCCCAAGGTGGCCCTGCAGTCTGCCCAGTTGGACCCACACTCATGAGGAGCACTGGCCCGGGTTGTTGATTAAGAACTCAGGTTTATAACTCCCTGTTCAAGTTTTAGTTGTTAGGCAAATGTAGTGCCAATGTTGGGTCTTCCTGGAAAAGCTTTATGCAGTGAGAATTATCAAGGGGGGCCATAAACCCCAACCGTATTAGGAACACAAAATCAAGGAACATAACACCGGTTTATCGGGTCCTAAGATGGCATGAGTGGAACAAAATACCAAGCAGAAGGCCAAGCCTTACACTCGTTACCAATATTTATGTGCTTTGATTTAATTAAGATATAAATATTGTGTTATCCCCAAAAAACAAGTCCGAACATGGAGCAATCTTCAAACTTCACCTGCAACTAACAATGCTATAAGAGGGGCTGAGCAAAAGCGTACTTAGCCAATCAACGGTTTGCTGGGAAGGCAGTTAGAGTGTTTCATGGCAACATAGGAGGCTGACAAGACAAGAATAGGCATCGAGGCACAACTATAGAGCGAGACAACTAGCAAGGCAAAGATAGAGGTGATATCGGGGAACAGTCATGTTGCCTGGTAAGTCGTCGGTGGGATGGTAAGACGGCTCCTCAAACTTAGTCTCGACAACATCCTCGAACTCGGTATCGGATCCCAGCTCTACCCAACATAAGAGCACAACAACGGTACAAGATCAATCACGGAGCAATGCACAAACATCATGATGCAAGTCATGACATGGAATGCAAGTATGATGTGCGTATGCATGAGGATGCTCTCGAGCCTAAAGGAGAAGCTGATGGAAATTGCTTCATCTTGGGCAACCAAGCAAGCCACCATATAGATTGAAAGATTTCGGTCAAAATCGATATGAAGATCATGGGAAACGGATGCACGGTTTTCAAATGACAAGCAAAACAAAATGCAATGCAAAACTGCAGTTATCAACAACATGGCATCTTTGGAGCAAGGTATAATTATGCTACAACACCCAAACATGAAGAAAAAAGGCATGGACGTGAAATAGACATGATTCTTAACAAGCATGAACTCAGAGCACGCCAAAAAACTTGCTGGAACACAATTAAAAATGCATGGCAACATTCAATAAGTTAACAGATTTCTTACACCTAGTGAAAATTTACTAGGCATGGCAGCAACAACGACGAGTATGCATGTTTGCATGCTTGTGCAACTCAACTCAAAGCATAGCATGGCATGTGAATATAACGAACAGCAAGAAGACATGTTTTTGAAGCTACTCATGGCAAGAACATGGTCATAGGATGCATAGAACACTATTCACATGGCAAAACTGAACTTGCTGATAACAAGCTGACAGAAAAAATTTATAGCAAATTGAGAGCATGAAAACAACAAGCTAAAGCAATCTACCATGGCAAACAAGGGCATGGATAGCTAGAGCATAACATATACAATAAGGAACACCCATTGGACAACTCTAACCATGCACAACAATGACAGTAGCCTCATGGAAACATGGCATGAAAATTAACAGATTCACCATTAGTAGAAATTTAACATCACGATGGCATGTTAACAAGCTTGATGCACTCATCTCAAGACATATCATGGCATGAAAATAAATCTATCACGTAGAGAACAATCCAATGAGCAAAACTCATGTTGACACCTAGCTCATATGTCACATGGATTAATTCACACGAGAAAGACAAAACATCATCTCATAACAATTTCAGAAACTTATCAGCCACATGCACTTTTGCAACAGGGTAAAACACGGCATAATGCAGCTTAGCATGCATGAAAATGCATCCATCTTGAAGAGCATCACAAGACAAACATTTTGACATATCATACACTCCATTTGGACCAACATGCACCAAGTTACGACATCACGAACATACCAACAAATTGTTATCAGACAACTAGTGCTGAAATAGTAACATCACGAAGCAGTCTTGCAACATAGATTAAGACATATATATGAACCCTAACATGCATGAAACTGATTCTAACATGTAGAGCACTTCGAGACGAACATTTTGATATATTATACATGCAAAACGGAGCACCGAGGACAAAGTTACCACATGACAAAGAGGGCATGAAAATTACACAGATCCAGGACTTAGAGAAATTTATACCCTCCGAAAGTCAAACGTGGATGGAGTCGTGCGGGATGGAGGGATCCGGGATGGGATGGCGCGTTTGGTTCGGATCCCGGTGGATCTTGTCCCGATCCACTGGATCCGGACGGGGAAGACGAGGGCGTGGCTCCGACGAGCTCCAGCGGCCGGAGCGGAAGACGGCGGAGAGGCGGCGAGGCGGCGGCCGGCCGGCGGAGGCGGAGGCCGCGGCGAGGTGGCGGTGCTTGGAGCGCGTTGCCGGCGGTGAAGGCGGCGGTGGTCGGTGCCGACCGGTCGGCGAGGCGGATCCGGCGGCGGCGGGCGCGGGGGTCGGCCGAAGGTGGCGGGGCGGAGTGGCCCGGTGGCGGCCCGGCGGGCCGGCCTCGGGCTCTCGGGCCCGGAGCGGCACGGGGGAAGTGGGGCGCGGGCGTGGGGCCAATGGCAGCCTCCTACTTGGCGAGGTGGAGGGAAACAAACACGTCCGGCGGCGGGGTGGACGTGTCCGGCGCGCGGAGGAGGAAGAAGCTAGGGTTTGATCCGGATTTCGGGTGAGATGGGCATGTTTATAGGTAAAGGGAGCTAGGAGTGTCCAAATGAGGTGCGGTTTTCGCCCACACGATCACGATCCAACGACCGAGAGGATGGAGGTGGTTGTACTGGGCTAGTGGGCTGTTGTGGAGGGGTGCTGGTCCAGAAGAGATAGGGGTTTTTCGGCCCACGGTTAACCGTTGGAGTATCAAACGACCTCCAAACCAGACGAAACTTGACAGGCGGTCTACCGGTGATATACCAAGATCACTTGACAACTCTCGGCCCATTCCGAGGATGGTTTTAACTCACTCACAAAAGGAGGACTCGGATGTGCCACGGGCACATGTGTGAGTGTCGGAACTCAAAACGGACAACGGAGAGAAACGAACATGACCGGGTGCAAATGAGACTATGCCAATGCAATGCACATAATGAAAACGACATGGAGACATGCAACACACGCACAAGGAAAAAACAAAGAAAGCCGAAATGAAGGAAGAGCCCAGAATGGAATTGATTAAATCCACGATGCATATATTCCCATATAAGGAAGTTGTGCATCTGGGGTGTTACAGGTTGCCTCCCAACAAGCACTATCGTTTAACACCCCTAGCTAGGCACGATACAATAATAGATATAGGTATTGCCATCTTTGCTAGGCAATCCATAAGTGGCTCTCATAATAGATTCATAAGGTAATTTTATTTTCTTTCTAGGAAAGTGTTCCATGCCTTTCCTTAACGGAAATTGGAATCTAATATTTCCTTCCATCATATCAATAATTGCACCAATCGTTCTAAGGAAAGGTCTACCAAGAATAATAGGACATGAAGGATTGCAATCTATATCAAGAACAATGAAATCTACGGGCACATAATTCCTCTTGGCAACAATAAGAACACCATTAATCCATCCCATAGGTTTCTTAATGGTATAATCCGCAAGATGCAAATTTAAAGAAAAATCATCAAGCTCATGGAAACCTAACAAATCACACAAAGTTTTTGGATTGTAGAAACAGTTGCACCCAAATCACACAAAGCAAAGCATTCATGATCTTTAATTTTAATTTTAATAGTAGGTTCCCACTCATCATAAAGCTTTCTAGGGATAGAAACTTCTAATTCAAGTTTTTCTTCATAAGATTGCATCAAAGCATCAACTATGTGTTTGGTAAAAGCTTTATTTTGACTATAAGCATGCGGAAAATTTAGTACGGATTGCAACAAGGAAATACAATCTGTCAAAGAGCAATTATCATAATTGAGTACCTTGAAATCCAAAATAGTGGGTTCATCACTATGTAAGGTTTTAATCTCTTCAATTCCAATTTTAAAAAATTTAGCATCAAGATCTAAAAACTCCGAATCATTGGGATGCCTTTTAGCTAAAGTAGAATCATCTCCAGTACCATCTTTATCAAAAATCCATACTAGAAAACAAGGATCTAATAGGAGACACATCACTAACTTTTAGAATTTCATCTTTATTTTCATGATAACTAGAAGAACACGCTTTCATAAAGCACTCTTTTTTAGCACGCATCCTAGCGGTTCTTTCTTTGCACTCATCAATGGGAATTCTCATGGCTTTGAGAGACTCATTGATATCATGCTTGGGTGGAATATATCTAAGTTTCTAAGAATCAACATCAAGAGTAATTCTATCCACGTTTCTAGCCAACTCATCAATCTTAAGCAATTTTTCTTCAAGCAAAGCATTGAAATTCTTTTGCAAAATCATAAACTCTTTAACACTAGTTTCAAATTCAGAGGGCATCTTACCAAAATTTTCATAAGAGTAATTGTAGGAATTACCATAATTATTAGAGGAATTACTAGGAAAAGGCCTAGGATTAAAGTTTCCTCTATAAGCATTATTACCAAAATTATTCCTACCAACAAAGTTCGCATCCAAAGATTCATTACTATTTTCAATCAACATGGATAAAGGCATATCATTAGGATCAGAAGAAGCACTCTTAGTAGCAAATAATTTTATAAGTTCATCCATCTTTCCACTCAAAACACTAATCTCTTCAATAGCATGCACTTTTTTACTAGTAGATCTTTTGGTGTGCCATTGAGAGTAGTTAAGCATAATATTATCTAGGAGTTTGGTAGCTTCTCCTAAGGTAGTTTCCATGAAAGTGCCTCCCGCGGCCGAATCTAAAAGATTTCTAGAAGCAAAATTCAAGCCAGCATAAAAAAATTGTATAATCATCCATAATTTCAAACCATGTGTAGGACAATTACGTATCATTAATGTCATTCTCTCCCAAGCTTATGCAACATGATCATGATCTAGTTGCTTAAAATTCATAATATCATTTCTAAGAGTGATAATCTTAGCGGGAGGAAAATACTTAGAGATGAAAGCATATTTGCACTTATTCCATGAATCAATACTATTTCAGCAAAGCGGAAAACCAAGTTTTCGCACGATCTCTAAGTGAAAACGGAAATTGCTTCAATTCAATAATATCATTATCCGTATCCCTCTTCTTTTGCATATCACACAAATCAACAAAGTTGTTTAGATGGGTAGCGGCATGTTCACTAGGAAGGCCAGAAAATTGATATTTCATGACAAGATTCAACAGAGCAGCATTGATCTCAGAAGATTCAGCATCGGTAATAGGAGCAATCGGAGTGCTAATAAAATCATTATTGTTGGTATTGGAAAAGTCACACAATTTGGTATTGTTTTGAGCCATAGTGACAAGCAAGAAATACACACAAGCAAACAAGAAGCAACCGAACGGTAAACACACGGAAAAATAAGGGCGAATAAAACGGCAAGGGTGAAGTGGGGGAGAGGAAAACGAGAGGCAAATAATGTAATGTGATAGGTACTTGGTATATGACTATTGCGTAAGCCTCCCCGGCAATGGCGCCAGAAATTCTTCTTGTTACTTCTCGAGCTTGCATTGTATTCCCTCGAAGAGGAAAGGGTGATGCAGCACAGTAGCGTAAGTATTTCCCTCAGTTTTTGAGAACCAATGTATCAATCCAGTAGGAGACCATGCACGAGCCCCTCGCACCTCCACAAACAAATTAGAACTTCGCAGCCAACGCGATAAGGGGTTGTTAATCCCATTACGGTCACTTGCGAAACTGAGATCTGATAGATAGGATAGTATAATATTTTTGGTATTTTTGATATAAGAACAGAAAGTAAATAAAGCAAAGTAAAGTGGATGGAAGATTAATATGTTGAGAATAGACCTGGGGGCCATAGGTTTCACTAGTGGCTTCTCTCATGATAGCAGAATTCTACGGTGGGCTAACAAATTACTGTCGAGCAATTGATAGAAAAGTGTATAGTTATGAGAATATCTACGCATGATCATCATATATAGGCATCACGTTCGTGAAAAGTAGACCGAAACGATTCTGCATCTACTACTATTACTCCACACATCGACCGCTATCCAGCATGCATCTAGAGTATTAAGTTCATAAGAACATAGTAATGCTTTAAGTAAGATGACATGATGTAGAGGGATAAACTCAAGCAATATGATATAAACCCCATCCTTTTATCCTTGATGGCAACAATACAATACGTGCCTTGCTGCCCCTGCTGTCACTGGGAAAGGACACCGCAAGATTGAACCCAAAGCCAAGCACTTCTCCCATTGCAAGAACTATAGATCTAGTAGGCCAAACCAAACCAATAATTCGAAGAGACTTGCAAGGATATTATAATCATACATAAAAGATTTCAGAAAAGAATCAAATATTGTTCATAGATAATCTTGATCATAAACCCACAATTCATCGGATCTCGACAAACACACTGCAAAAAGATTACATCGAATAGATCTCCTCAAAGATCGAGGAGAACTTTGTATTGAGATCCAAAAAGAGAGAAGAAGCCATCTAGCTAATAACTATGGACCCGAAGGTCTGTGGTAAACTACTCACAACTCATTGGTGAGGCTATGGTGTTGATGTAGAAGCACTCCGTGGTAGATCCCCCCTCTGGCAGAGCTCCAGAACAGGCCCCAAGATGGGATCTCAAGGGAACGGAAGGTTGCGCGGTGGAATTAGGGTTTTCTCTATTGCCTCGATATTTTCAGGGTACATGGATATATATAGGAGGAAGGAGGGCATCGGAGGAGCCAAAGGGGGCACGGCCTGGACCCTTGTGGCCACCTCCTTCGTTCCCTCGCATGTACTCCAAGTCTTCTGTGAAGATACGGTTCCAAAAATAACTCTCCCGAAGGTTTCATTCCGTTTGATATCCCTTTTCTGCGAAACCCTAAAATAGGCAAAAAAAATAGCAATTTGCACTGGGCCTTGGGTTAGTAGGTTTGTCCCAAAAATAATATAAAAGTATATAATAGAGCCCATTAAACATCCAAAACAGAATATATATAATAGCATGGAACAATCAAAAATTATAGATACGTTGGAGACGTATCAACCCACAGTTCCACATGATCGAAACCTGACTCTCCTATACACCCCTGTTTCCAAAGTTATTCCTCGCGCTTGGGTTCTTTTGTAGATCACGAGCTACCTTCCTAGAGATTATCTACTCTAGTATCAAACATAATATATTTTTTATTGCTCTGAACCCCTTTCACCTTCTAATTAGGCATCCAACTATTGCTTGCATGTTCGAAACTTCTCATGGTACCTTCTTACTTTGCTCTAGATATTTTCACAAGTTTCAATTCAAGAGTTACTTTCCGCCACCTTCCCTGATGTTATCTACCAGATAAGCAACCTTGTAGAGGTCCGTTCCGAATCTACGCCTTATCATATTCATAAGTACGATGGAGTTCGAAGAAAGGATGACAACTTCATGATAATGACCTGAAGCAGAGAAATGAAGACATGAACGTAATGGGTCAACCTCTTCGACGAGAGCAACAAGAACAAGGAGTATTGCTAAAATTTCATAACCAATTCATTCCCCTTAACTCTACCTCTTAAATCTCGGGACGGGATTTCTTATAGTGGAGAAGATTTGTAGTACCCCGAGAATCATGCTACAGTAACCTCACCCTAAAGTGCCATGTCAACATGTTTTATTAACCCATTTGCCACTTAATAAAAATCAAACAATAATTCAAATTCAAATCCAAGTCAAATATTTACATCTTCAAAAATGAAAAAAAAAGTTCATAATATTGTACAAAATCCCCTGGTAATTGTCCATGTGAAACCAACATTAATTGAAATTTTAATTTGACCATAGAAACTTTTTAGTGGACCAATAACATTTAAATTGGCCTTTTCAAAATAATTTTTTTACAACCTTTGCAAATGCCCCTAAACTTTGTGTGCATCACTAGAATATTGCATAGCATTTTTTGGCAAAGTCTGAGCTCCAAGAAAAATCAATTGGTATCTAAACTATGCCCGCGCTCTGCCAGCACGTGCCAGCAGTCGCGTCCCACGCCACGCCCTCTCTATCCAGCCTTGTCTGCTGGCCACGCGCCACTATCGCACGCGCATCTGGCTAGCCCCGTGTCACCATGTTTGGTACCTTTGTCGGCCACACCACGACCGTACCCCCTGGCCTGCGCCGCGCCTCCCGCACGTGCCGCTGCTGCGGCCTGGTCGCTGCTGGCTATGGCCGCGAAGGAGCTATGTTTGTGCATATGTGTTTGATTTGTGTGTGTGTGTGTGTGTGCGCGCGCGCCCGAGAGAGAGAGAGAGAGGCCGCATGTGCGTCTGGCTAGTGGGGCCGATCCCTCCCCTATTAATGAGGGGCTAAAAACAAATTAGTTAGCAATATGTCTAACCCCACCTAGCCCATTGATAGTGCCCCCGAGCTAATTTATCAAAGCTAGATAAATCCGCTTAACTATAGTCTATGACACCAGGGCCCCATCCGCCAGATTTGACCAGTTAACATTCAACTTTGTTGACTAAGTCAACTTGGCTCTCAGGCCCCATGTCACCCTCACTAGCTAGCCAACTGCTAGGTGACAAAAGTATTTAAATATGTTTTTCGAATTAATTTAATTCCAATTCATCTACCCAAAAACCGCCGAAAGTCGAGAAAACACTTCCACATATTTTCCCGCTCCGTCTATAACGTGTAGCACTGGATTAGGTCAACCCTAGCACGATGTATTTCTATGTCATTCATTGTGATGCGTCTGATTTTTCTGTTATTTATTGTGTTCCCCCTCCATTATCTCTTATCTGGTAGACTCCGAGACCGTTGTTGATCCGGTGACCTACTGCTTCACCGTCGAGGGTTTTGATTTGTCTACAGAGCTTCGGGAAAGCAAAATCCCCTTGATTATTCCTATATCGCCCGTTCCATTCTCTATCATGTTTGCATTAGAATTTGCTACTATAATTGATTGCTCCTATTCTGATGCATAGCCTGCTTTTGTAACCCGCTATTGTTACCTGCCTTTTTATCCTATATTCTTAGTATAGTTTGGTTAGTGATCCACTAGTTACCCCACCTTGTCCCCGTTGCCTCCACTCCATGATCGGTGACTCTATCAACGTGATCAATATCCTGAGCCTAACACATCACCTCACACCCCCATAGTTGTACGACTATGTAGAGTTACTATTGAGTGCCGAGGGTGATGCCTGGTATAACACTTCTGATGAGATCTCTATAGTGTTGCTAATCGGTCGTATTCTACGGGGGGTGATTCTTCCTTCACCATTCCCGATAACGACTCTGTCTTGCAACACGTCAAGTGTGAACTTGATTCCTCCAAGTTCACCTTCAGTGTTACATCAAGTGGAATCCATCGAGGGTGATTCCTCATATTTCCCCTTCTTGTTTTGGACACATGGTTACTTTAGCTTTACCTCCAGAACCATGTTAAAGACGGGTCGGCCCCGAGGGGTGCCCGCCAGAGTTACTGTTACTACGTGACCAAAGGGATAGGCGATACCACCCGCATCGATGTAGAACTGAGTTCCTGACAGTCTTTTGCGAGTCGGGTTAACCGCGAGGGTACCCGATGTTGAGTCAGCTTGACCTAGAGAGTGCCCGCGAGATTTCTACGCAGCATGGCCGGGCATTCTTAGCGATTGCCATAAGTGTGTGAGATGAGTCGACGGGGCCACATATCGTAGATCATTGATCATTATCGTACGTTCCAAGACACTACGGGTTTGTATATGTGATCTAACCAAGCTTCTAGCCTTTTCGCACTAACGACCACGCGAGAGTAATTATGGGCACTCTGCATCATATGTATCAGCGGAAGCTCTTTGGATGTTAGCGATTGAGCGGCGCGCGCCTGGTTTTACGGGATCCACTTGTGCTTTTATTAAGGGGTGGGTTTACTCCAGACCGCCCACACAACGTGCAGGAGTGCAAAGGGCAACGGGCGCAAGACCGTTGTGCGCTTAGGATGTAGACCGGAGTGCTCGCCTCTCTGTTGAGCCTAGGTAGGGCTACGATGTGTCGATCAACCGAGGCCGGGTATGATATGTTGCTGTGCCCGACCTGAGTTAATCCAGTGTGTTTGGTAAGTTGGTGCACCCCTGTAGGGAAGTTAATCTCTTTGAATAGTCGAGTCCATGGTAACGGACGCTCGGAGTTGTATCCTGAGCTATACAACTAGAAATGGATACTAGAGATGTGATATGGATATGATGGTACCGGGATGGCTTCCTCGCAAGTAGTCGAGGAAGGATCTATGGGCATGGATGCAACAGCATAATTATTACTTATGACATGGTACTCTACTCTCTTATGATTCTGCAAGATGCTAGTCTTAGATAGGCTAGGTCTTCCCTTGTGTTCTAGCAATTCTGCAGTATAGTCCACAGATATAACTTTTCCCATTGACACCGATGCATACTTAGCATAGTTCTGATGTATGTCTCGCAGGTACTTCGGATGAGTACTCACGGATGCTTTGCTTCCTTTTCCCCCTACTTCCTTATTTCCGGATCTTGCTATCAGATGATGGAGCAGCGAAGGTAGCTGATCCCACCGCCGACTACTACTACCTCAACAGTGCCCACTACTACGTGGAGACCGCCGATGACCAGGAGTAGATAGGAGGATCCTGTTGGAAATATGCCCTAGAGGCAATAATAAAAGAGTTATTATTATATTTCCTTGTTCATGATAATCGTTTATTATCCATGCTATAATTGTATTGATTGGAAACTCAATTACATGTGTGGATGAATAGACAGACTTTGTGTCCCTAGTAAGCCTCTACAGGACTAGCTTGTTGATCAAAGATGACCGCGGTTTCCAGGTCATAGACATGAGTTTTCATTTGATAACGGGATCACATCATTAGGAGAATGATGTGATGGACGAGACCCAAACGTTAAACATAGCTTTTGATCGTGTCAGTTATCGCTATAGTTTTCTGCATGTCAAGTATAAGTTCCTATGACCATGAGATCATGTAACTCACTGACACCGTAGGAGTGCTTTGTGTGTGCCAAACGTCACAACGTAACTGGGTGACTATAAAGGTACTCTACAGGTATCTCCGAGGGTGTCTGTTGAGTTGACATGGATCGAGACTGGGATTTGTCACTCCGTGTGACGGAGAGGTATCTCCGGGCCCACTCGGTAATACGTCATCTCAATGAGCTCAAAGTGACTAAGTAGTTGGTCACGGGATTATGTATTACGGTAACGAGTCAAGAGACTTGCCGGTAACGAGATTGAACTAGGTATAGAGATACCGACGATCGAATCTCGGGCAAGTAACATACCGACGAGACAAAGGGAACTGTATACGGGATTGCCTGAATCCTTGACATCGTGGTTCATCCGATGAGATCATCGAGAAACATGTGGGAACCAATATGGGTATCCAGATCCCGCTATTGGTTATTGACCTGGGAGTGTCTCGGTCATGTCTACATGGTTTCCGAACCCGCAGGGTCTACACACTTAAGGTTCGGTGACGCTAGGGTTGTTAGTGAGAATAGTGCATGGTTACCGAAGGTTGTTCGGAGTCCCGGATGAGATCCCGGACATGACGAGGGTCTCCGGAATGGTCCGGAGACGAAGATTGATATATAGGATGAAAGGTTTCGGAGTCCGGAAGTGTTCCGGGGAGCATCGGGAAATCGGCGGATTACCGGAAAGGGTTTCGGGGGTCCCGGAAGTGTTTCTGGGCCTAATGGGCCACAAGGGGGGACACCACAGCCCTCATAGGGCTGTGCGCCCCCCCCTGGGCCCTCTCCTCATGCGCAAGGGGAGGTGGACCCTCCCAGGGCAGCCGCACCCCCCCTGGCTTGGGGGGCAAGGCACCTAGGGGGGGAAACCCTAGGGCCTGGCCCTTGGCCGCCGCCCCCCCCTGCCCTGGCCGCCGGCCCCCTAGGGGAAACCCTAGGGCGCCCCCCTCTCCTCCTTCCCCCTATATATAGAGAGGTAGAGGGAGGGCAGCCAACACACGTTTGTGCCTCGGTGCTGCCCTCCCTCTCCCATAACATCTTCTTCTCCCGCGGTGCTTAGGCGAAGCCCTGCTGGAAACCTCCTCCACCATCACCACCACGCCGTCGTGCTGCCGGTTATCCATCAACCTCTCCTCTACCCCTTGCTGGATCAAGAAGGAGGAGACGTCCCCGAGCCGTACGTGTGAAGAACGCGGAGGCACCGTTGCTTCGGTGCTAGGATCTTCGGCGATCTGAATCGCGGCGAGTACGACTCCATCAACCGCGTTCTCAACGCTTCCGCTTAGCGATCTACAAGGGTATGTGGATCCTACTCTCCCCTCGTAGTTGCATCTACTAGATTGATCTTGGTGAACGTAGAGAAAATTTTTTGTTTTCCATGCAACGTTCCCCAACAGTGGCATCATGAGCTAGGATCTTGCGTAGATGCTTTCTCGAGTAGAACACAAAAGGGTTTGTGGCGTTGATGTTTAAATTGCTGCCCTCCTTAGTCTTTCTTGATTCAGCGGTATTATGGGATGAAGCGGCCCGGACCAACTTTACATGTCCACGTACATGAGACCGGTTCCATCGACAGACATGTGACTTTTGTTGCATAAGATGGCTGGCAGGTGTCTGTCTCTCCTATCTTAGTTGAATCGGAATAGAACAAGGCGGTCCTTGTAGAAGGTTAAATAGCAACTTGAATATCACCGTTGTGGTTTTGCGTAGGTAAGAAGCGTTCTTGCTAGATACCCATAGCAGCCACGTAAAACATGCAACAACAAATTAGAGGACGTCTAACTTGTTTTGCAGGGTATGTATGTGATATGATATGGCCAATGACATGATGAGATATATTTGATGTATGAGATGATCATGTTGTAATAGTTAATATCGACTTGCATGTCGATGCATACGGCAACCGGCAGGAGCCATAGGGTTGTCTTTAATTTTGTATGACCTGCGTGTCAATCATTAAGCGCTTTGTAATGCTTTACTTTATCGCTAAACGGTAGCAATAGTAGTAAGAGCATGGTGGGCGCCGACAACCCCGATGGCGACACGATGATGGAGATCATGATGATGGGGATCATGGTGTGGCGCCGGTGACGATGGAGATCATGCCGGTGCTTTGGAGATGGAGATCAAAAGCACGAGTTGATGGCCATATCATGTCACTTATGATTTGCATGTGATGTTAATCCTTTTATGCATCTTATTTTGCTTAGGACGACGGTAGCATTATAAGATGATCCTTCACTAAAATTTCAAGATAAAATTGTGTTCCCCCCGAGTGTGCGCCGTTGCGAAGGTTCGTCGTTTCGAAGCACCACGTGATGATCGGGTGTGATAGACTCTATGTTCGCATACAACGGGTGCAAGCCAGTTTTGCACATGCAGAACACTCGGGTTAGACTTGACGAGCCTAGCATGTACAGACATGGCCTTGGAACACGGAGGACCGAAAGGTCGAGCATGAGTCATATAGTAGATATGATCAACATGTTGATGTTCACCATTGACACCACCTCATCTCACGTGATGATCGGACTTGGGTTGGTGAATTTGGATCATGTCACGCTCGAATGACCGGAGGGATGTCAATTTGAGTGGGAGTTATAAATAATTTGATTAGGTAATAACTCACTTATCATGAACAATAGTCTAAAATGTCTTTGCAAATTTTTGGTTGTAGATGGCTCGCGCAGTAGCTCCCCTGAATTTTAATGCGTTCCTAGAGAAAGCTAAACTGAAAGATGACGGGAGCAACTTTGTGGACTGGCTCCGCAATCTGAGGATCATCCTCACAGCTGCCCAAAAGGTTTATGTCCTAAATGCACCGCTAGGTGACCCCCCCGCTCCTGGAGCCTCTGCGGACGTTATGAACGTTTGGCAGACGCGTTCGGATGACTATTCGATAGTGCAGTGTGCCATGTTGTACGGCTTGGAAGGAGGACTTCAAAGGCGTTTTGAACGTCATGGTGCATATGAGATGTACACAGAGTTGAAGTTCATCTTTGAGAAGAATGCTAAGATCGAGAGGTATGAGACCACCGATAAATTCTTCGCTTGCAAGATGGAGGAGAATTCGTCTGTCAGTGAGCACTTACTGAAGATGTCTGTGTACTATACCCGCATAGCTGATCTGGGACTTGTGTTCCCGGATGAGGCTATCATTGACAGAATTCTCCAGTCACTCCCTCCAAGCTACAAGAGCTTCGTGCAGCAGTATAACATGCAAGGGATGAACAAGACCATCGCCGAGCTGTTTTCGATGCTGAAAGTCGCTGAGGCAGACATCCAGAAGGAGTATCAAGTGTTGATGGTCAATAAAACCACCAGTTTCAAGAAGAATGGCAAGGGCAAGAAGGGTAACTCTAAGAAGGGTGGCAAAGCAGTTGCTAATCCAGTGAAGAAACCCAAGGCTGGGCCCAAGCCAGAGACTGAGTGTTTCTATTGCAAGGGGAACGGCCACTGGAAGCGGAACTGCCCCAAGTATCTGGCGGACAAGAAGGGGGCCAACAACAACAAAGGTATATGTGATATACATGTTATTGATGTGTACCTTACCAACTCTAGTTGTAGTGCCTGGGTATTTGATACCGGTTCGGTTGCTCACATTTGCAACTCTAAACAGGAACTGCGGAATAAACGGAGGCTGGCGAAGGACGAAGTGACGATGCGCGTGGGAAATGGTTCCAAGGTTGATGTGATCGCCGTCGGCACGCTCGCTCTTCGATTACCATCGGGATTAGTTATGAACCTGAATAATTGTTATTTAGTGCCTGCGTTAAGCATGAACATTATATCTGGATCTTGTTTATTGCGAGACGGTTACTCATTTAAGTCAGAGAATAATGGTTGTTCTATTTATATGAGTAATATCTTTTATGGTCATGCACCTGAAGTTAGGGGTTTATTCTTATTGAATCTCGATAGTGATGATACACATGTTCATAACATTGATGCCAAAAGATGTAGAGTAGATAATGATAATACCACTTTCTTGTGGCACTGCCGTCTGGGTCATATCGGCGTAAAACGCATGAGGAAGCTCCATGCTGATGGACTTTTGGAGTCTCTTGATTTTGAATCACTTGACACGTGCGAGCCGTGCCTCATGGGCAAGATGACAAGGACCCCGTTTTCAGGGACAATGGAACGGGCAAGTGACTTATTGGAAATCATACATACTGATGTGTGCGGTCCGATGAGTGTAACGGCGCGCGGTGGATATCGTTACTTTCTCACCTTCACTGACGACTTAAGTAGATATGGGTATATTTGCTTGATGAAGCATAAGTCTGAAACTTTTGAAAAGTTCAAGCAATTTCAGAGTGAAGTTGAAAATCATCGTAACAAGAAGATCAAGTTCCTACGATCTGATCGAGGGGGAGAATATCTGAGTTATGAGTTTGGTGATCACTTAAGAAAATGTGGAATTGTTTCACAGTTGACGCCACCTGGAACACCACAGCGTAATGGTGTGTCCGAACGTCGTAATCGAACCCTATTAGATATGGTACGTTCTATGATGTCTCTTGCCGATTTGCCACTATCGTTTTGGGGGTATGCGTTAGAGACAGCTGCATTCACTTTAAATAGGGCTCCATCTAAGTCCGTTGAGACAACACCGTATGAACTATGGTTTGGTAAGAAACCGAAGTTGTCTTTTCTCAAGGTTTGGGGTTGCGATGCTTATGTCAAAAGGCTTCAGCCAGAAAAGCTCGAACCCAAAGCGGACAAATGTGTCTTCATAGGATACCCAAAAGAAACAGTTGGGTACACCTTCTATCTCAAATCCGAGAGCAAAGTGTTTGTCGCTAAGAACGGGTCCTTTCTCGAGAAAGAGTTTCTCTCGAAAGAATTGAGTGGGAGGAAGGTAGAACTTGATGAGGTTATTGAACCTCTGCTTCAACCACAAAGTAGCGCAGCACAGAAAGATGTTTTTGTGGAGCCTGCAGAGGTTGAAGAGGAAGCCAATGATGATGATCAAGGAGCTTCTGATCAAGTTACTACCGAACCTCGTAGGTCGGCAAGGGTACGCACTGCACCTGAGTGGTATGGTAACCCTGTCTTGGAGGTCATGTTGTTAGACAACGGTGAACCTACGAGCTATGGAGAAGCGATGGTGGGCCCAGATTCCGACAAATGGTTAGAGGCCATGAAATCCGAGATGGGATCCATGTATGAAAACAAAGTATGGACTTTGGAAGTATTACCTGAAGGGCGGAAGGCCATTCAGAATAAATGGATTTTTAAGAGGAAGACGGACGCTGACGGAAATGTCACCGTATATAAAGCTCGACTTGTGGCAAAGGGTTTTTCACAAGTTCAAGGGATTGACTACGATGAGACTTTCTCACCCGTAGCGATGCTTAAATCCGTCCGAATCATGTTAGCAATAGCTGCATATTTCGATTATGAAATTTGGCAGATGGATGTCAAGACAGCGTTCCTTAACGGTTTTCTTAAGGAAGAGTTGTATATGATGCAACCAGAAGGTTTTGTCGATCCAGAGAATGCTGACAAAGTATGCAGGCTCCAGCGTTCCATTTATGGGCTGGTGCAAGCATCTCGGAGTTGGAATCTTCGCTTTGATGAGGTGATCAAAGCGTTTGGGTTTATACAAGTTTACAATGAAGCTTGTATTTACAAGAAAGTGAGTGGGAGCTCTATAGCGTTTCTAATATTATATGTGGATGACATATTGCTGATTGGAAACAATATAGAATTTTTGGATAGCGTGAAGGGGTATTTGAACAAGAGTTTTTCGATGAAAGATCTCGGTGAAGCTGCTTTCATATTGGGCATCAAGATCTATAGAGATAGATCAAGACGCTTGATAGGACTTTCACAAAGCACATACCTTGATAAAGTTTTGAAGAAGTTTAAAATGGATCAATCCAAGAAGGGGTTCTTGCCGGTATTGCAAGGTACAAAGTTGAGTAAGACTCAATGCCCAGTGACTGCGGAAGATAGAGAAAAGATGAGTGTCGTCCCCTATGCTTCAGCCATAGGCTCTATCATGTATGCAATGCTGTGCACAAGACCAGATGTCAGCCTTGCCATAAGTATGGCCGGAAGGTTTCAAAGTAATCCTGGTATGGATCACTGGACAGCGGTCAAGAATATCCTAAAGTACCTGAAAAGGACTAAGGATATGTTTCTCGTTTATGGAGGTGATCAAGAGCTCGTCGTAAAGGGTTACGTCGATGCAAGCTTTGACACTGATCCGGATGACTCTAAGTCTCAAACCGGATACGTATATATTCTCAACGGGGGAGCGGTAAGCTGGTGCAGTTCCAAGCAGAGCGTGGTAGCTGATTCTACATGTGAAGCGGAGTATATAGCTGCCTCGGAGGCGGCAAAGGAAGGTGTCTGGATGAAGGAGTTCATGACAGATCTTGGAGTTGTGCCCAGTGCACTGAACCCAATGACTCTGTTCTGTGATAACACTGGTGCCATTGCTCTAGCCAAGGAACCAAGGTTTCACAAGAGGACCAGACACATAAAGCGACGCTTCAATTCCATCCGCGATTCGGTCAAGGAGGAGGACATAAACATTTGCAAAGTACACACGGATTTGAATGTTGCAGATCCGTTGACTAAGCCTCTTCCACGGGCTAAGCACGATCAACACCAAGACTCTATGGGTGTTAGATTCATTACCTTGTAATGCTAGATTATTGACTCTAGTGCAAGTGGGAGACTGTTGGAAATATGCCCTAGAGGCAATAATAAAAGAGTTATTATTATATTTCCTTGTTCATGATAATCGTTTATTATCCATGCTATAATTGTATTGATTGGAAACTCAATTACATGTGTGGATGAATAGACAGACTTTGTGTCCCTAGTAAGCCTCTACAGGACTAGCTTGTTGATCAAAGATGACCGCGATTTCCAGGTCATAGACATGAGTTGTCATTTGATAACGGGATCACATCATTAGGAGAATGATGTGATGGACGAGACCCAAACGTTAAACATAGCTTTTGATCGTGTCAGTTATCGCTATAGTTTTCTGCATGTCAAGTATAAGTTCCTATGACCATGAGATCATGTAACTCACTGACACCGTAGGAGTGCTTTGTGTGTGCCAAACGTCACAACGTAACTGGGTGACTATAAAGGTACTCTACAGGTATCTCCGAGGGTGTCTGTTGAGTTGACATGGATCGAGACTGGGATTTGTCACTCCGTGTGACGGAGAGGTATCTCCGGGCCCACTCGGTAATACGTCATCTCAATGAGCTCAAAGTGACTAAGTAGTTGGTCACGGGATTATGTATTACGGTAACGAGGAAAGAGACTTGCCGGTAACGAGATTGAACTAGGTATAGAGATACCGACGATCGAATCTCGGGCAAGTAACATACCGACGAGACAAAGGGAACTGTATACGGGATTGCCTGAATCCTTGACATCGTGGTTCATCCGATGAGATCATCGAGAAACATGTGGGAACCAATATGGGTATCCAGATCCCGCTATTGGTTATTGACCTGGGAGTGTCTCGGTCATGTCTACATGGTTTCCGAACCCGCAGGGTCTACACACTTAACGTTCGGTGACGCTAGGGTTGTTAGTGAGAAAAGTGTATGGTTACCGAAGGTTGTTCGGAGTCCCGGATGAGATCCCGGACATGACGAGGGTCTCCGGAATGGTCCGGGGACGAAGATTGATATATAGGATGAAAGGTTTCGGAGTCCGGAAGTGTTCCGGAGAGCATCGGGAAATCAGCGGAGTACCGGAAAGGGTTTCGGGGGTCCCGGAAGTGTTTCTGGGCCTAATGGGCCACAAGGGGGGACACAACAGCCCCCATAGGGCTGTGCGCCCCCCCTGGGCCCTCTCCTTGTGCGCCAAGGGAGGTGGACCCCTCTAGGGTGGCCGCACCCCCTTAGCCTTGGGGGGCAAGGCACCTAGGGGGGGAAACCCTAGGGCCAGCCTTGGCCGCCGCCCCCCCCCATGCCCTGGCCGCCGGCCCCCTAGGGGAAACCCTAGGGCACCCCCCTCTCCTCCTTCCCCCTATATATAGAGAGGTAGAGGGAGGGCAGCCGACACAAGTTCGTGCCTCGGTGCTGCCCTCCCTCTCCCATAACATCTTCTTCTCCCGCGGTGCTTAGGCGAAGCCCTGCTGGAATTCTTCTGCACCATCACCACCACGCCGTCGTGCTGCCGGTTCTCCATCAACCTCTCCTCCACCCCTTGCTGGATCAAGAAGGAGGAGACGTCCCCGAGCCGTACGTGTGAAGAACGCGGAGGCACCGTTGCTTCGGTGCTTGGATCTTCAGCGATCTGAATCGCGGCGAGTACGACTCCATCAACCGCGTTCTTAACGCTTCCGCTTAGCGATCTACAAGGGTATGTGGATCCTACTCTCCCCTCGTAGTTGCATCTACTAGATTGATCTTGGTGAACGTAGAGAAAAATTTTTGTTTTCCATGCAACGTTCCCCAACAGATACCAGGCAGGAGGCCTTGCCTTTTCGATCTATTTTTATGTTTGTTCTAGCCTTCTTAAGGAAAACTTGCTTACTTATGTCTATTGTCAGATATTGTGGCTCCCAGTGGCTCATTTGTATTCAAGCCCTTGAGGCCCCTTGTGTTTAATCCAGAATCATTTGGGAATTTGCACCTTGTATCTAATCCGTCACTTTAGGGAACTGGCACCATGTGTGTAATCCAGCATCATTTTGGAACTGGCACATATGACTAGCCAAAAACATAATCTCGAGGTGAACCATACTTCCCTCCTCCCACGAATTGCATCCTGACATGAAGAAGTTACTTATTTTTTAGATCAATAGTCAGAGCTCCCTAGATCCATTAAGTAGAAGCCCGATAAACATGACTAGTATAATTGAGTTCAAAAGGAGAAATATAAAAATAGGCTCTAAGGTGAGCACCCACTTCCTACATCAAGCTAAAAAGGAAAGCATTAGGATGATTAAGACTGTGCTTATGGCCTATAAAGCAGAGCCAACTTATAGAAACTACAACACATACATCAAAGAACACAAAGCTATGAGAAATAGAAAAACCAGTATAGAGGTGCACTATATCCATATCACACACACACACACACACATACACACATATATATATATGTATATATATAAATAGAGAGAGAGAGGAAGAAGTTAGGTCTGTGAGAAAGATGGAGACATGTAACATACAGAGTGAGATTCATGTGCATTGGGATTTTGTACATGTGGAAGTAGAAGAGACAAAAGGGTTGACAAGTGAGCTCAAAAACATGGATGAGGGGGAAAGAGCTTATGGGTTGAGAGATTTATAATTTTGTGCAGGAGAGGGAGAGATAGATAGAGAGAGAGAGAGAGAGAGAGAGAGAGAGAGAGAGAGAGGAAAGGAGTCAGTTAGCCGTCATCACATCATCCTGCTTCGAAATGGCCCAGCATTATGTAGTGTGGTTTGGTCGCCGTCTTCATTCTTCCCGATGCCCTCCTTAAATATGGAGGTGGTGTGCATGTCGGGGTGAACAGAAGCACAAGCGAGAGTGGTTGCTATATAACCTTGGATGGGGTTGGATAGTGTGCTCGGGGGTGAAATATTGAGTGAAATCGAACCTTCGGAGATAATGTGTGTACAGACGAGAGAGGCTAATGGTGCGAGAAGAACACATCGTTTTCTTGACCATTTAGGAAATATAGAGAGATCATGTGCAGGATACAAAGATAGGACTGTGGGGAGTGTGTTTGTGAGGCAGGGAGAATAGCAAGAGATAAATGTGTGTGTGTGGTATAGGGTGTGTATGTGTCAGAGAGGTACATGCTAACGAGGGTTTTCAGGAAGGGATTGTGTGTGCGATATAGAGAGTGATGTAGGGGTCTTGAGGTGGGCAGAGGCTGGGTGAGGGTGTCAAAATGCATGCGTTACATGCGAGTGTGTGAGGGACAAGTCGACTAAAGAGAGAGATGGTTGTTGTGTTACGGATGCTCCTCTCTCTCACACACATACACAAACAAAAATACAAGACCATTCTCTCATGTATACACAATATCTCAGCATCTCTCTATGTCTCACTCATACATGATCATTTGCACATTCACAGCTCTCTATCACACGCACACCGTCTCTACCTTGCCGTTCCGCCCCAACACACATATAGAGACATACACACGTTCTCTTTGCGTCACACATACCGAATCTCCATCAAAAACATATTTTTAGGGCGCAACTAAAACGTCCAAATCCAAATACGCATGAACAGAAGCTAAATTGAAATATATGGAAATATTGTAGCGTGAAGAACTTTTCTAGAAAAAAATGTACAGTAATATTCAGGGATTATTTTCACAGACACAAAAATGTTCGGTGGATGTCCTTCAAACGGGACACTGTGGCGCACGTTCGATTGACCGTGCGGCCGTGGTGCACGCGCTTGCAGAGGATTCCTTATCAATGATGTGCTAATTAATGTGGTATAAGAACTGCCTCAGTCTAATGTTTACGCGTACTATTACGGTGTCCATCTAAGTTTGACCAACCCTATATTGAACTAAACTAAACTCCCATACGCGGACTCATCAATATGTCGCCACCATTGCGCATACTGGTGCAAGCCCCCTCCGTCTGACCATTTCTCGCCCATCACCAACGTGGCCCCGCCATCTGTGTGCCATAGAGTCGCAGGCTCGCCCGCTCACATCGCCTGCAGTCCCTCCGAGCGATGCTGCCACGCTACCAAGCACGCAAGCAGCTGTAGTCGCACATATGCCCGTAGCGTACAAAGAGGAGGAGGACGAGCACATGCTCCAGCATGCCGACAAGGAGAAGGATCTAGCGGGTCATTGTCGTCTTTGCCTGCGCGGAGGAGGCCTGCATGGTGGCTGTCCCAGCAGAAGCTTGTCGCGCCCGTGCCGAGCTTGCAAACCATACGCAGACGTGGAATCTACCCTTGAGACCTTGAATGCCATGTGGATTCTACAATATGAAGTAACAATATGGACTAGTCGACTCTTGTGAGCCATTGGATGCAACTTGGATGACCAGAAGAGCTTGTTCAACCTCCGAAAATGATGCTCTGTTCATCTTCTCTCTGAACCATCTAGCCTCCATAGGTCTAACCGCATGCTGCTGGCGCCCCGCCCTTCCCTGAACCGCTCCAACCGCCATGATCCCCCAACTCTGCCATCCGTTTAACCCTATGCACGATCCATTTTTTCCGCGAACTGCATCCCACACCTCAAACTCATATGATGGATCATGGGAACTCTGCAAGTCTTCAAAATTATGGCACCTAACGTCAGCATGGCTTATGTGGTAGACCAAGCACAAGTTATATACGTAAACCTAGATCATGCTAGGCTTCTTCTTCTCTTCCTCATTTAGAAGATTCTCCTTTTCCAAGACTGTGGTGTACTCAACATCTAGCCTAGCAACCTAGTCATCCTTTGAATTTTCGAATATGCGTTGGAAGTGACCAACGCATCTTTCCACCATCGCAGAAGTACGAGTTTAGATGATGTTGAAATCATCGCCGATGGTGGCTTTAACCTTGTACACAACATCGATCATGGAGATTTCAGATGCCATGGATTTTGTAGGAGGGTTAGGAGAAGTGGAACTGTTGTAATGTGAAAGGGCGAGATGACTGGGAGGGATTTAAATGATTGGGCCGACTAGGAGTGAATTACTAGCGGTTTTCTGAATGGAAAAATGCCGAGTAGGGCGTGCGTACAACATGGGGTAGTGGCTTCTCAGCGAATAAAAGGATGCATGGCCCCAAAGGGTTTTCTAGTACTACGGGGGAACCACTAGATGTCATATCTACTACACCAACCTCATAGGCCCGACGGTATAGCATATGTGTGTTTGCACGCTATGTCGGTGTGTGCACGCAACTTCGACTTAATTACATCAAGCGTCATGCCTCCCACGACCATCGCCTCACTCATGCGGGCGCAACCATTGAGAGTTCGGACGGGTATGAAAGAGCAAAAAAATTGCATACTTCGCACGCATGATACTACTTCCTCCATCCAGATGCGTTAGCTATATGATGTTGCCATGTCATATATAGTCATCACTTATAGTCAATCATACAACAAGGTTGGCCAATGAAAAAACAATTGACAAAATTTTGCTCAGGTCGAGGGTCCTCGAAATATTTGTCTTTCATTTTAATTATTTTCCTATTTTCAAACTGAACGTATAACAAACTTATGGAATCAACCCAAATAATATTCCTTTGCTTAGCATAGCGGTATGCATTTGTTGCCGTCACTTTAGTCTCTCCACCACGCGCATCGGAGGGTGCGTCAGCTCCCCGCTACGAGTAGGACATAGCGCCGGCCTCTGAGCCCCCCAGCTTAGAGGAGCTTCATGTGACACCGCCATTTAATCATACACTATCATACACGCAAATGTGTACAATCAAGATCAGGGGCCTACGGGAACATATCACAACACAAGTCTAGACACAAATAAAACAATACAAGCTTTATATTACAAGCCAGAGGACTCGAGGGCTGGAATACACAAGAGTCGGCGGAAGCAAAAATATCTGAGTACAAACATAAGTTAAACAAGTTTGCCTTAAGAAGGCTAGCAAAAAAACAATAACGTTCGAAAAGGCAAGGCCTCCTACCTGGGAGCCTCCAAACTACTCCTGGCCGTCAGCGTTCTCCACGTAGTAGTAGGCACCCTTGGGGTAGTAGTACACTACAAAGGACAGAGCTTTGGTAACACTGTTTTGTGTTACAACTAGCCCAAAACTGTGTTACTAGGCCATATAGTAACACAGTTTGAAATGTTTTACAATAGACCGTGTTACTAAGTGGTGTCAACTGTCACACATAATGATTGTTACCGTATATTAAAAAATGTGTTACAATTACATTGCAGTAACATGTGTATTATGTGTTACAAAACACACTGGTAATAAAATTCTATACTTATAGTCACACCGTTAGTAATATATTTGCATAGGCATAAAACATTGGTGGTAAGATGTTTTTGTAACTATAGTAACACAGCTGGTAATACATTTTTTGCATCGAAACACAAGTAGTAACATAGTTTCCAAATATCGTAATACTATAATTATAGTTTTCAACTACTCTAGTAACAAATTTTGTACCTATAGTAACACCATCGGTAACACTACTATATCAATATGGTAACATAATTAATGTGTTAGTTTTTTATTATTAACCACAAAATTCGATACACATTTGATGGAGTATAACTTTATTTAATAAAATTTATGCATTTGCGTAAATAGTTAACATTTTATTATTCTGCTTGCCAGCATCAAAATGGTACAGAAACTAAAGCACAACACATCTAGAAATTCATGTGAAGATATTTATTACAAATATACACGAGTGTATGATACATATGCATTACAATACATATAGCGGTCATATCATTTTGAGCAGAGAAAACAAAACTATGGATAATATTACACCATAGCATTTGCGTCAATTCGACGAAAGAAAGAGATCTTGTGGATTATATTACATTTTTCAATCTATCAATGTAAACTACGACTATTGGTAGCTAAAATCTTCAAACTTTATTTGCTTCTTGATCAAAGAATTCAGCTGCAACTCAACTATCCTTCTCTCGAATCTGTAAAAGAAAATTGCACCTTAGATATATGTGATTAAATGTACACAAATATGATTTCATAATGTGGAAGAGAAGATTTTAACTTACAAAAGCTGAAGGAGAGGCAATTAAGTAGCCTGAAGTGAAAGCCTCACCAATTGTCTCGCAATCAGAAACTTCCCTTACCAATTCCTCATTATCAA
This sequence comes from Secale cereale, assembly GCA_902687465.1. Classification (NCBI taxonomy): domain Eukaryota; kingdom Viridiplantae; phylum Streptophyta; class Magnoliopsida; order Poales; family Poaceae; genus Secale; species Secale cereale. The sequence continues at coordinate 306,991,164 of LR738712.1, read as the reverse complement.
GAATAGGTTGATCTATGTGCACACGGGCAATTCAGCACCAAACTCAATGCCACCAGCCTTAGTTCTTTGATCAGTACTCCGAACTGTACCATATGCAACATTCTGCTTGTTCGGATATATTGAAGTCTTAAAAACTACTTTGGTAGTAGCCTATATTATGATCAATATTAGCATTCAATGACAATGATAATATAATTTGCATGAACAATATGACATCTTTTTAATGTCAGCCCAGTAAGGTGCCCCATAAAACTAAATAAACTAGACGAAGCATCAATGTCTAATGCCCAAGTTCACCTTTACATGCATACACCAGATTGAGAAACATTTGTAGCGAAATCCATTTTTCAAGCAGGCGTGATAATGTGGTCTGGGTTGGTAATTTGGGTGCATGAAAACCATGCATCTTAGTGAGTCTTTACCTTGATGGAATAGTTACGCCTTCTTTTTGAGCGAGCTAGGTGTGGGTGTTCAGTGCTAGTCTCATGTTGGTTCGGTCTTACAATAGATGCACCCGTAAGATCCCCCATTTTCCTCACCTACCAAGAGAAAACAATATTAGATGAAATGATATTCATATCTTGAGGCTACAGAAAGCTACAACTTTAAGACCCAAAAGCACACAAAAAATACCTTTGGCATAGAATCAATAACAAGGTCTTGTGGCGATGATGATTTTTGTTGAATTTGTAATTGGTTGACATCATGGTCCCCAACCTAGCTCCATGACACAGCAATGGTAAGCAAGCAACTATTTTATGTTCAATCTTTGTGACATCAGTAAGAGTCAGCATAGGCATAACCTTTTCATGCGAACAAGATAATATTATCCTCAGAAATATCGTGTTGCATAGATGAGCATGCCTCAACATGTCCATTGCATTGGATTCTATGTAAACTAAAATATTAATATGATTGCTCACCATTGTTGCAGTCTCCATATTCATCATCACGTTGGTCGATAACCTGAATCACATTCAACCTTTTTGACCTACGCAATGGTCCTGCAGAACAACCATACATCTTTTATTCCAATAATTACAATAGTAGATACATATATGTAATAAGCATGGTTCAAGAGGGATACTTTGAAGCCTTCTCATAGTAAGTTGCCCTGCCACTTCAGTAGAGACACCAGCATCCTGTAAGAGAACCTTCACATTTTGATGGATAGATGGAGCAATATCAATTTGCTTGCTAGGCGGAGCAATATGATCGTCAGCCTTCTCCTTAGACACATACAGATGGACAACTTTCACAATCTCATGGTCGGACAACATTTTCATCACAAGACCTTGATCATAAATGTAAACTAAGTAGGAGCTGCCTAGACGGGTTTTTTTTGGAATAGTATAAAAAGTCAATTGCCTAAAAGCCAACTTCCTCGATCATCAAGATTAAGTCATAATACGAGACATCACGCCTCATTATGGATCTTAGTAAAATTTTGGCTTCCTGATTTGCATCTTCATAGTGTAGGTATATGGTCAGCATGTCCATCGCCATCCTAGATATATATATAAATTTCAACATAACCATTACAAATAAAGACAAATTAACTAATGACATAACAGGGACAATTTTATTTGCCAATTGACATGAATTCGTAGCAGATAAATGAGGGAAGGAAAAAGGAGAATCCACCTAGGACAAGATTGTAGTCTCAGACATGAAAATCAAGCAATACGAGTTGGGGAAGTCCCCTCGGCAATTTGGGTCCCATAACCAATGAAACTTACCAAAAGAAACATGTGAATGGAGAGGGCAGAGAAGTACACAGTAGAATGTCAATACAGTATCAACTTATCATAACTCAACATAGGGAGAGGAGGTACAAGACCATGGGTCCAACAACACTCACACTTAGCCATAACGCTGCCTACATGTGGATTCATGATAGGTTTAAGTTGAAAACTATACATATTATGCAAACTGAGTAGTATTCATGTGACGGATAAGATTCTGTTAAGCACTATGTAATAGTAGAGCAGGAGCATGTTACCTCATGTTCCATCCCATATAAGTCAAGAAGCAGCATCCATGGTTTATCCTAAGTCAAACTTCACCATGTTTGAGTTTGTAAAAAATATATCACTATTTGGAACACTAGACTAGAATCTTTAGAAAATATTCACACTATGTATAGTTTATCTTGCAGATCTTGCCATGTTTCTTCATAAGTTTGATCAAATTTTAAAAAAGGTTCACCTAGAACGCCCTAGCAGAAGTGTCAAACTTGCACCTACATACGAATGTATCGATCTGATTGATGGATTAGGCACTGGCCCAGCACAAAATTATAGTCAGCCACAACCGTACATGGTTTATGGGCTTTTCTACACCAGTTAAGGTTTAATTACTTGTCTAAGTATGGGATAATTATGCAATTAGGTGTGGCCATTAGGCATATACAGTACACGGTAGATTGGTAGGGGTCTAACCCCTGATCGCCCCTCTGTCGCCGCCCCTGCATCTGTATAGTGGTGTTCATAGCAGTCATATCAGGGATGGGGCGGGCGTTCAGATCCATACCAGCCAAGAGATCGTACTCCTTGAGGATGTAGGTGCCGGAGCTGAAGACCGATGAAGTCGTCGTCGCAACGATCCAAACCGCGTCGAGGCAGGTCGAGGAAGTGGCACCGAGGCAAGGGTTAAGGTGGGGTGTGGGGGTTGCCGGTGGCGGCCGTGCTGGGCGATGAAGGGGCGGTGTGTTGGGCATCGAAGTGCGGCAAGGTAGCCGCCGAATGGGGGTGGGGGCGACGGCTGGGCTGGATGTCGATGGTTTTGAGGCCCAATTTATTTAGAGTTTTCTAATTAATTGGATTGAAAATTAAGGGCGTAAATTCTAGCTTTTGCGCCAGGAAAAATAACTGGAGGGAACATTGGATTTATATATATATATATATATATATATATATATATATATATATATATGTTTGGCGGGGAATTTTTTCCAAAAAGCGTATTTGGCATGAAAAAAGAGAGTATATTTTATATTTGATTTAGTATCGATTGAACGGGAAATTAGATATATCTAAATAGTAATGACTTTATAAAATTTATTTACGTGGCATTTGATAAATAACCTATAACACAGGTCTCCTCAACTAACTACTCCAGCCGTCTCATAATACAAGAGCATTTTTAACATAAAAACAATCTTATATTATGGGACAGAGGGAGTAATTGATAGAAAAAAACATCGAGCTTCACGTCGCGACGGGCCATGGAGGATGTTGTGATGAGGAGATCCCCGATGTTGGGGCGATGGGCGCGGTGGTGTTGTCATGAACATCGGCGATCGCTTGACAGATCTCGCTCCGGATTGGTTGTATCGAGCAAGATCGCGTCATTCCCACACGACTTCTCATAGAAGCTACGACTAGTGTGGGAGAAAATTGAAACCGACAGTGCTAGAAGTTGTGCTCGTCACGGGAATATGTTGTGACCAGTGAGGCTGGTAACTTTTCATCGATGTTGAGAGCGCAGTCCGTGGTACTACAAAGTTGTAATGCCCAGGATGGGACTATACCTCCTACATGTCGAGGCACGACTTAAAGGTATAAGCCCATCCTAGAATGATCTCAAGTTTGGTATCTTTGCACGACTCATGTAAAAGAGGGATTAAATTGCAAAAGGAGATAGTTGGCTTACACTCGCCACTTCACACAATACATTACATAAGCAAAACATCATTCAAACATCACAACCCGACTACGGGCGAAGATCCAAAGAAAGATACCAAAACAACATAAAGCCACAGGTCAGGATCGAATCCTAGTAGAAACCACTACTGATCGTCGAAACGTCACAAGCAAACGGCCACACTCGTCCTCGAGCTCCCAGTGAAGTACTTGAACCAGCTTCTGCATCAAACTCGGCTGAACCTGCATCTGGTGTGGTGAAGTAACTGTGAGCCACAGAGGACTCAGCAATCCCGTTCCCGGGTAACAAGACTATTTAAGCCTTGGGAGAGGATAAGGCTGAAGAAAAGAGTAGTGTCTGCAGCAGCAACTAGCAACTAGCTTACGTGATAGAGAGCGAGAAGAGAAAGCCTCGGTCGAGAGATGATCACGAAGTGATCCTAATTAAAGCCGGTCAAACATAACCCCACCGTGTTCAACTCCCGAATCCCTATTCGGAAATTGACAGTCACGGTACACACGCTGGTAGTGTATTGAAACATTGTGTCAAGTTATCTACAACCGGATATTAACAAGCTCCCATCTGCCACATAACCGCGGGCACGGCTTTCGAAAGTTCATAACCCTGCAGGGGTGTTCCAACTTGACCCATTACAAGCCCACGATCCGCGGAGTCGCAACTCCAAGGTGGGAAGACCCGAGTATTCTCGGAATCCCGTGCTCAAGTTAAACCGAACTAAGGTAAGGCTAATCCAGCAAATCCTCCCGGCGTGTCGACACCCTGATAGTAGCCGCGCGTATCTAAGTCTCAGGACACGACCGGATGGGTGATGCTACAGGACCCAATCCTCGAGTTTCCCCGTGGTGGTTCCCGCAGGCTCCCCGTTTGGGACCAACACCATCAGCACTGGCCCCCCCTGCTATGTAGAATTAAGAATCCTCGAGGGAGCGACCCCCTATGCAAATTTAATTAATTAATTAAGTTGTTATTATGAGGCAAATAGTACCAAATGTTGGGACTTGCTGGAAAAGACTTAGCACTTAGCGGTTTATCAAGGGGGTCCCATACACCCCAACCGTGTTAGGAACGCATAATCAAGGAACATAACACCGGTTTATACGGTTCCTAACGGCATGAGTGGAACAAAACACCAAGCAAAAGGCTTAGCCTTCCACCCTGCCAGTATATAGATGATTTCATTTTAAGCATTTATATAGTGTGATATAACCCAACCAAACTTCAACATGAAGCAAGCATCTTCGATCTTCACCTGCAACTAACAATGCTATAAGAGGGGCTGAGCGAAGCGTACTTAGCCAAGCAACGGTTTGCGTAGGTAGGGTGGTTAAACATGGTCATGGTTACAAGTAGGAGGCTGACAAGAAAGGCATGGGCATCGAGGCAATATACTGAAGAGCGATACTCTAGCAATAGGCAAAGATAGTAATGGTATCCGGGTTCGGTCATCTTGCCTGGGATTCCGCGAGGGAGAAGAACAAGATCCATGAAGTAGACGGAGCGACAGTCGAGCGAATCCTCACAACTCCGGAACGAAACCGAAGCTAACAAGAGAAGCAACCGGAAAGAAGCAAAACAACACGGTAAACACACAATCATAAGCATGGCATAAGATGCACATCCAAGTATGATGCATGTCCGGTTTAAATATGCAAGGCATGTCAAAGTGCACAAACAATACTACAAGTTAAGTGGAGCTCAATATGCAACGAGTTGCATATTGACGAAACACCACATCTTAATTATTTAATTGACTCTCGGTTATTTACAAGACAAGATTAAATGTTTGTTAACATGGCAAGAGGTGAAGCATGAAGAAACTACGCTATTTAGACAATTTAAATGAGGCCGAAAATAACAACAACAAATTCCGGAAAATCCCCATGAGCATGTTTAGCAGTTATTAAGCAACAACAATTTAACATATCAATGTTGTTAACATGATGCGGATGACATGAACAAGTTTTATGCAATTTTATTAAAAGGTTAACAAGAAGATGATATGAAGCATCGTCACCGTGGTGGAAGGAAAAGGGTGCCACGGCAACAATTCCGAAAATGATGCCACGGCAACATATCGGTTCCGGTAACTCGTTGAGAGACCGGTGCAAAAGATAGATGGCGTGGGTGAGTCAAACGAGATGAAAGGTGGGGCGATCCCGTTGCCGGGTTCCCACGGGTCGGCGACGAGGCAACCGAGGAACATGACTAACGGACGAAACGGCACGGAGCACACACGGGAATCATTTCATACAACCACAACAAGCATCTCAAGGGTCATCGTCTCGGGGTTATACCTTCGAAGCGTGCGTTCCCGGAGGGGTTCGAGTCGTCGAGGGACGTAGTGGAAGAAGTCGAAGTAGACGTTCTCGTTCATCGGTAGGGGTACTCGTTCCGTAGTGGGAAGTAGTTGTACTCGTTTCATCACCGAAGGTGGTCATACACGTTCGTTCCGTAGAGGTACTTGGCGCATCGGTAGGGGTACACGGCGACGGTAGACGAACTCGTTCGTGGATGTACTTGGCGCATCCATCTTTTCCGGGCGACGGTAGTGGAACACGTTCCGTAGGGGTACTTGCCGAGTCGGTCGTCGTGGTACTTGGGGGTTCTCGTTGTAGATCTACACGTACGCAGCGGTTCGTGTCGTCGTGGTACTTGTTCACCATCTCGGTCTTGCGGCTGCGGTCTTCACATCAAAAGAACAAAAAAACAGCAACATAACAAGGCGGCAGCAACCATCGCGAGGGAGAGCTGCTCGAGCGCTGCGGGCGACCTGGCGAGGAGCACGGGACGAGGGGGCTGCAGTGGCTCGGCCCTGGCGACGGGGATGAAGGCAGCAGGGCGCCGGCGCGCGACGGGAGAGGAGCTGCGGCTCGGCGCTGGAGGCGATGGAGCCTGGCCGCGGCATCGCTGGCGCAGAGGAGAGGGGTACACGGGCGCCATGGACGAGGGAGACGGGAGCGGCCTGGCCGGGCTGCTCCGGCGCGGAGGGAGCCGCGAACCGGCTCGCGACGGGACGAGGCCCCCGCGGTTGGAGAGGGAAAAGGGGCGGGGTCGCGGGCGCTTGGCGCTCGCCTGGAGAGGAGGCGCTCCTGGCCTTGCTGGACGGCGAGGCGCGGAGGAGGGAAGAAGAGTGAGCGGGGAAATCGGGGCTACAGGTGAGTGTGGCGGCGGGGAACGAGATCGGGCAGAGGAGCGATGGGCTCGGGGAACGAGATCGGGCAGTGGAGCGATCGAGGGAGAAAGAAGGGGATCGGGACGAGGGGAAAGAAAAGGTGCGGCGCTGCGACGGGATCCAGAGGGAGAGGAGCGAGGGGATGCGGGGAGGGATGAGAGGCTCGCTAGGGTTGCATAGGGGAGTTGGGCCAAATGGGCCTGAGGCCTGGAAGGAGAGGTGAGGGCGCTGGGAGGAAGAGATGGGCCTTGAGGCCGGCTGGCTAGGGGAAGAGGAGGCCCAAGAGGCTGGCTGGCCTCTTCCTTTTCAGGATTTTTGCAGAAACCAAAAAAAAGAGAAGAGAAAAAAAGAGGAGGGGGTTAGGGCAAAAGTTAGCACATGGGAGTATTTTTCTCGGGCATCATAAAAAGAGCACGGTCCGAGAAAAATAGAAAAGGCGTGATCGGAAAATAATTCAAACATATTTGAATTTAATTCAAATAGTTTTGAACTAAGACTTGATTATTGAAGTGTCCAAAAATGTTCGAATTTTCGGAGGAACCTCGATAAATAGGAAAAGAATTATAGGGAGGGTTTTTGACGGTGAAACTTGAAGTGAGAAGACATGGGGAAATTTGCAAGTGTGTTGGGGTGATTCCGAAGCAAAGGAATATTTATTATATAGCTCCCTAAATATTGAGAGGCTTTATATGTTTTAAAGAGAAGTCACACTTCCCTCGATTTAAATGGACCGAAGGCCCACACGATTTATTTAGTTGCAAAAAATTAAAATGACATGATGGCATGATGACATGATGCAATGCAAGAAATAAATAACACAAGCAAAATAAAACACACGGGAGAAACCCGGAACATCTGGAATCTTCTGGAATCTTCTGGGATCTTCTGGGACGTCGGTCTCGGGCGTCACAACTCTCCCACACTAACAGAGGATCTCGACCCGAGATCCTAGAGATATCACCGGGTAAAAACGAAAAGGAGGAGGTAAAACAAAGTTGCTTCTTTGACGAACGAGTGAAACCTAAGAACCTGAGAGGTTGAACAAAATGAAAGAAGAATACAACAGAGATTAACGAAGTTAAGAGCACTCCGGTAAAAAGGAGGAACAAGGAACATCACGAGAACCTTGAAGGATGAAAGACATGAAACAAGAGTTTACGAGCCAAAAGAATATGAAACCGCAACGGTATAGCCAAGGAATAAGAATGACAGAATTTGGACAGCACTCCGTCTGAAAATGGAAGGAAATAACCAAGAACTTGAGGAGATGGAATGATAGTTGATGAAATCAACAACACATTGCCTCCGAAACAAATGAAAGAATGGCACAAGGGGTAAGAACGATTCAGACAGCACTCCGGTTAAGAAGAGAGGCAAAACTTGATAAGATGACGTAACTTGAATGAAGAATACAACACTCCGGTTAAGTGATAAGCAAGGGAAAAAACATGAACTCGATAAAACGATATGATGGTTAAAGAGAGCAACATCACAATGCCTCCGGAATGAAAGAATAGCATATAATTCAATGAAAGAATTGAACGGAGAAGAAATGACAACCTCTCCCACGAGTAAATTAGGAAATCCTCCTTACAAAGAAGGGTTGAATGGGGTTGATGGAAAAATCAACACGAAATGAATAAGCTTGATGTGGGCTTATGGAAAACATCTCAAAATTAAGAGGTGATAACCAGCCACTAACTTAAACAATTGATTTGATTGAGATCAACAAGGAGATGAAAAACTTATTTCGCCGGAATGATAAATGAAGAACTTGGGTCATTTATGAGCACCATAATTAGCAACAATCCTTAGGGAAAGCTTTAGGTGAAATACAACCCAAGATTACTCCAACGAATAATTGAAGGGTTGGAAAGATCTCCTGAACAAGAAAATGATGGGTTAAATCTCATTCCTGACAACTTGAGAATCATGAAACATGAAGGAAAATTGTCAAAAATGGCATACCACCATCTCAAAGAATAAGGTAGAAAGAATTGCAATTGGAAAGCATGAAGAAGAATGCTTGAGCTCCAACAAGAAACTTGATGAAGACTTCAAGGATGAATTAAAACATGATGAACCACCATGAAGAACTCCGGTAATGAATGCATGAGAAGTGAAAGATGAAAGAATAAGATTCAAGGCCTGCGATGAATTGGATGGAGCTTTGAAATGATAATTGAAATATCTTGGAGCTCCGGAAAACAAGATGGACAACTTAGAACCGAGAATTTGATATGATGAACAAGCTCCAGACAAAAGAATTAAATCACCTTGAAGGAATAAGAATAAGAATTATGTCATGCATCTCCTTCACCAATTTAAATTGATGACAACCAAAGGATTTGGCATACTACTTATTCTCGTTGGAAAGAATTAAAGAGAGATCTAGCACAACCTTGGGTAAATCTTCAACGAACCACCGGTAGGATTGTGAAAAGAACAATGAATTAAAACGATAACAACGGAAGGGTAAACTTGAAAGAACCACCGTAAAATATGGAGAGGAACGAAGAGACATCAATGAAGAATATTTGGAGGGCAAAGTTGAAAACTGAGAACGAAGAAATATTCTGAAATGATGGCCCTCGGAGGATCACAAGAAAAGAATTCATGAAATGCTCCGGATGGTATAAAAGAATTCCTCACAATCGGAACAATAATGAGGATGGCATGAAGCTAGAACCACAAATCTTCAAGAGAACGGGCCAAGATTTAAGAGAAACACTTCTCCGATCTTGAAATGTTGAGAATGAAGACGAGAAATGCCATGAATAATTGTTGAGCACTCCGTACGAATGACAAGAGGAAGGTGGAGCTAAAGATGGAAATAGTTGAAAACAAGCTTGGAGAAGGCATGTGACTGATGGAAATCATTCTTACGTCACACTTTGAAAAGAATTTGAGTACAACTCCGGAAAATTAGAAGAGTCAGGTAAGATCCTGGAAAAAGACCTGTGGGTTAGGGCCCACTCAAAAGAAATCACCGTTGAAAAGATTACTTAAGAGATATTGCACCGGTTGAATTAAATGGCTTGAATAAGAAGACAATCTCAAAAAATAATTTGAACGGATTAAGAATGGAATTATGAATCTTCAGCACTCCGGATATGAATAACAAGAGGAGAATGATTAATTGGTGCACCGGAATAAGAAAGCATTGTGAAATGAGGAAAAGGATAAGATCAACACCGAAATCGTGAATTACATCCACCGGCAGAATTAGAGAACAAAAGAATGATGAACTTGGAACTCTTGAGCATCTTCTGAGAAATCACCGGATAAGAACGTTGAAGGAAAAAGAATGAAGAAATATCACATGAATAAAATGGATATTTCATTTGAGAATTTCTAGCTCCATAAAGAGAAGGGTGGGAGGGTGGGAAAAACAAAGACAACTTGGGATGAATGAAACAGACAAATCGTCAGATTTCTGAACGGCGTCCGTATGGAATAACTTGAAGAGAAGGCACACCGGTTGAAAAGGATTAACAAGAAAATCTTGATGGTCAAGAAGAATTAGCACTCCCATAGAAATATGAGAACACCGATTAGGAAAGGTATGGAATCAACACTTGACATCGAAGCAACTCGAATACCAGAATCAACTCGAAACAAAGGATAGAATGTTGCAGAAGAATCTTCACAATATCATCCGAACAGAGAATTGAACGAATGAATTCCGCATGTACATCAACTCGTCGAGAAGCCACTTGGAGAACAAAAGGTAAATAAAAAAGGAACAAGGAACAGATAGAACAAATACAAGATAGAAGTTTCGTTCGACATCTTCGTGCTGAAAGCTCATGGAACATGTTACAAAAGGGTTTTGCAATCCCCGGATCAGCATAGCCAAGGACCCTTTAAGATGCAACTCCCGATCAGAACAAGTCCATAAAACCACTTCACTCAATGTAGAACCCCGAACTTCATATCGTGCATCCGTTGGAAGAATGCCTAGAACTACTAGATGAACCCACCTATAGATTTCCGAAAGTTTCCAGTTATGCAATCAGGTGTTGGGGATACACGGGAAGCACCGCGCAATCAACTCTAAACCTACATCCAGGTGTATCCATCCTTCAACACATAACCAGTCTTTCTCGGAAACTGTTTACCTTGGACCTTCGAAACGCATCCACTATACAAGCTATGGCAATACTCTCGAACTACCTCCCCAGTACTGGGTGATATCGGGGTTATCTTGCCACTAACCGCATAGGAGAGTTTTCGATGTCGGCCGTCTTAAGTATTCTAGTACTGCCGCGATGGATTTGTGACGACAACACCTCGGAGCTCAACTCCCCGGGACACTGCCACAACCCCTAATGACAAGAGGCATCGAGAACAATGTTCTCGTCACAAAGACATCGGAACAATCCAAACAATACTTGCGAGATCCTAAGAAAATTTGGTGCAATTTTTGAAAGTAGAAGAGGCAAGAGTAATCGTCAGGAGTCCTCACCAGAATGAAAAGAGATGAGGAGCAAAAGAAATCCTACTCTCCGATATATATATAGGACTCAAAACGTTTTCAGTGTGTGCCTAGACTCAACCGTCAACGATTCGATCAATCAGTGGGGGCTTCTAGGTCGGAGAAGGCTCTGAATACCAACTTGTAATGCCCAGGATGGGACTATACCTCCTACGTGTCGAGGCACGACTTAAAGGTATAAGCCCATCCTAGAATGATCTCAAGTTTGGTATCTTTGCACGACTCATGTAAAAGAGGGATTAAATTGCAAAAGGTGATAGTTGGCTTACACTCGCCACTTCACACAATACATTACATAAGCAAAACATCATTCAAACATCACAACCCGACTACGGGCGAAGATCCAAAGAAAGATACCAAAACAACATAAAGCCACATGTCAGGATCGAATCCTAGTAGAAACCACTACTGATCGTCGAAACGTCACAAGCAAACGGCCACACTCGTCCTCGAGCTCCCAGTGAAGTACTTGAACCAGCTTCTGCATCAAACTCGGCTGAACCTGCATCTGGTGTGGTGAAGTAATTGTGAGCCACAGAGGACTCAGCAATCTCGTTCCCGGGTAACAAGACTATTTAAGCCTTGGGAGAGGATAAGGCTGAAGAAAAGAGTAGTGTCTGCAGCAGCAACTAGCAACTAGCTTACGTGATAGAGAGCGAGAAGAGAAAGCCTCGGTCGAGAGATGATCACGAAGTGATCCTAACTAAAGCCGGTCAAACATAACTCCACCGTGTTCAACTCCCGAATCCCTATTCGGAAATTGACAGTCACGGTACACACGCTGGTAGTGTATTGAAACATTGTGTCAAGTTATCTACAACCAGATATTAACAAGCTCCCATCTGCCACATAACCGCGGGCACGGCTTTCGAAAGTTCATAACCCTGCAGGGGTGTTCCAACTTGACCGATTACAAGCCCACGATCCGCGGAGTCGCAACTCCAAGGTGGGGAGACCCGAGTATTCTCGGAATCCCGTGCTCAAGTTAAACCGAACTAAGGTAAGGCTAATCCAGCAAATCCTCCCGGCATGTCGACACCCTGATAGTAGCCGCGCGTATCTAGGTCTCAGGACACGACCGGATGGGTGATGCTACAGGACCCAATCCTCGAGATTCCCCGTGGTGGTTCCCGCAGGCTCCCCGTTTGGGACCAACACCATCAGCACTGCCCCCCCCTGCTATGTAGAATTAAGAATCCTCGAGGGAGCGACCCCCTATGCCAATTTAATTAATTAATTAAGTTGTTATTATGAGGCAAATAGTACCAAATGTTGGGACTTGCTGGAAAAGACTTAGCACTTAGCGGTTTATCAAGGGGGTCCCATACACCCCAACCGTGTTAGGAACGCATAATCAAGGAACATAACACCGGTTTATACGGTTCCTAACGGCATGAGTGGAACAAAACACCAAGCAAAAGGCTTAGCCTTCCACCCTGCCAGTATATAGATGATTTCATTTTAAGCATTTATATAGTGTGATATAACCCAACCAAACTTCAACATGAAGCATGCATCTTCGATCTTCACCTGCAACTAACAATGCTATAAGAGGGGCTGAGCGAAGCGTACTTAGCCAAGCAACGGTTTGCGTAGGTAGGGTGGTTAAACATGGTCATGGTTACAAGTAGGAGGCTGACAAGAAAGGCATGGGCATCGAGGCAATATACTGAAGAGCGATACTCTAGCAATAGGCAAAGATAGTAATGGTATCCGGGTTCGGTCATCTTGCCTGGGATTCCGCGAGGGAGAAGAACAAGATCCATGAAGTAGACGGAGCGACAGTCGAGCGAATCCTCAAAACTCCGGAACGAAACCGAAGCTAACAAGAGAAGCAACCGGAAAGAAGCAAAACAACACGGTAAACACACAATCACAAGCATGGCATAAGATGCACATCCAAGTATGATGCATGTCCGGTTTAAATATGCAAGGCATGTCAAAGTGCACAAACAATACTACCAGTTAAGTGGAGCTCAATATGCAACGAGTTGCATATTGACGAAACACCACATCTTAATTATTTAATTGACTCTCGGTTATTTACAAGACAAGATTAAATGTTTGTTAACATGGCAAGAGGTGAAGCATAAAGAAACTACGCTATTTAGACAATTTAAATGAGGCCGGAAATAACAACAAGAAATTCCGGAAAATCCCCATGAGCATGTTTAGCAGTTATTAAGCAACAACAATTTAACATATCAATGTTGTTAACATGATGCGGATGACATGAACAAGTTTTATGCAATTTTATGAAAAGGTTAACAAGAAGATGATATGAAGCATCGTCACCGTGGTGGAAGGAAAAGGGTGCCACGGCAACAATTCCGAAAATGATGCCACGGCAACATATCGGTTCCGGTAACTCGTTGAGAGACCGGTGCAAAAGATAGATGACGTGGGTGAGTCAAACGAGATGAAAGGTGGGGCGATCCCGTTGCCGGGTTCCCACGGGTCGGCGACGAGGCAACCGAGGAACATGACAAACGGACGAAACGGCACGGAGCACACACGGGAAACATTTCATACAACCACAACAAGCATCTCACGGGTCATCGTCTCGGGGTTATACCTTCGAAGCGTGCGTTCTCGGAGGGGTTCGAGTCGTCGAGGGACGTAGTGGAAGAAGTCGAAGTAGACGCTCTCGTTCATCGGTAGGGGTACTCGTTCCGTAGTGGGAAGTAGTTGTACTCGTTTCATCACCGAAGGTGGTCATACACGTTCGTTCCGTAGAGGTACTTGGCGCATCGGTAGGGGTACACGGCGACGGTAGACGAACTCGTTCGTGGATGTACTTGGCGCATCGATCTTTTCCGGGCGACGGTAGTGGAACACGTTCCGTAGGGGTACTTGCCGAGTCGGTCGTCGTGGTACTTGGGGGTTCTCGTTGTAGATGTACACGTACGCAGCGGTTCGGGTCGTCGTGGTACTTGTTCGCCATCTCGGTCTTGCGGCTGCGGTCTTCACATCAAAAGAGCAAAAAAAAAACAGCAACATAACAAGGCGGCAGCAACCATCGCGAGGGAGAGCTGCTCGAGCGCTGCGGGCGACCTGGCGAGGAGCACGGGACGAGGGGGCTGCAGGGGCTCGGCCCTGGCGATGGGGATGAAGGCAGCAGGGCGCCGGCGCGCGACGGGAGAGGAGCTGCGGCTCGGCGCTGGAGGCGATGGAGCCTGGCCGCGGCGTCGCTGGCGCAGAGGAGAGGGGTACACGGGCGCCATGGACGAGGGAGACGGGAGCGGCCTGGCCGGGCTGCTCCGGCGCGGAGGGAGCCGCAAACCGGCTCGCGACGGGACGAGGCCCCCGCGGTTGGAGAGGGAAAAGGGGCGGGGTCGCGGGCGCTTGGCGCTCGCCTGGAGAGGAGGCGCTCCTGGCCTTGCTGGACGGCGAGGCGCGGAGGAGGGAAGAAGAGCGAGCGGGGAGATCGGGGCGACAGGTGAGTGTGGCGGCGGGGATCGAGATCGGGCAGGGGAGCGATGGGCTCGGGGAACGAGATCGGGCAGTGGAGCGATCGAGGCAGAAAGAAGGGGATCGGGACGAGGGGAAAGAAAAGGTGCGGCGCTGCGACGGGATCCAGAGGAAGAGGAGCGAGGGGATGCGGGGAGGGATGAGAGGCTCGCTAGGGTTGCATAGGGGAGTTGGGCCAAATGGGCCTGAGGCCTGGGAGGAGAGGTGAGGGTGCTGGGAGGAAGAGATGGGCCTTGAGGCCGGCTGGCTAGGGGAAGAGGAGGCCCAAGAGGCTGGCTGGCCTCTTCCTTTTCAGGATTTTTGCAGAAACCAAAAAAAAAGAGAAGAGAAAAAAAAGAGGAGGGGGTTAGGGCAAAAGTTAGCACATGGGAGTATTTTTCTCGGGCATCATAAAAAGAGCTCGGTCCGAGAAAAATAGAAAAGGCGTGATCGGAAAATAATTCAAACATATTTGAATTTAATTCAAATAGTTTTGAACTAAGACTTGATTATTGAAGTGTCCAAAAATGTTCGAATTTTCGGAGGAACCTCGATAAATAGGAAAAGAATTATAGGGAGGGTTTTTGACGGTGAAACTTGAAGTGAAAAGACATGGGGAAATTTGCAAGTGTGTTGGGGTGATTCCGAAGCAAAGGAATATTTATTATATAGCTCCCTAAATATTGAGAGGCTTTATATGTTTTAAAGAGAAGTCACACTTCCCTCGATTTAAATGGACCGAAGGCCCACACGATTTATTTAGTTGCAAAAAATTAAAATGACATGATGGCATGATGACATGATGCAATGCAAGAAATAAATAACACAAGCAAAATAAAACACACGGGAGAAACCCGGAACATCTGGAATCTTCTAGAATCTTCTGGGATCTTCTGGGACGTCGGTCTCGGGCGTCACAAAAGTGGCGATGACGATATGCTCCAACTGGACCGACCATCGACGCTGTTGTAATGACATATCCAAGAGGTTGGCACATCAATCTTGTCCCTTCCTTCCTTCCACCTCCATGATGACAGAGAAAAAGGGGAGGGTATTCCAGCTACAGTCACGGTTCAAAAATCCGATCGTACTTTTATTCGTACCAGAAAAAGAAAACATGCATCCTCGATAGGTGGTTAAGGAAAAACATTGTAATTCGGCCGACCGATCTCGCTCCTGATCGGTTGCCTAAAGCAAGATCGCAATATTCCCACATGAATTCCCATATAAAGCCACGACCATTGTAGGAGAAAGCTACAACTAACAATGATAGAACTTGCGACCAACCTGGGAGCATGTTGTGACCAGCTTGGACGGCGACTTTTGATTGGTGGCAAGACCGCATGAGGTGGTGCTACAAATTGGCGACGACGAGATGCGTCAGCTGCGACCGACCATCATTGGTGTTGTAATGACATATCCGAGAGGCTGACACATCATATGGTATCATCCTTACTTCCACCTCCATGGTGGCAAATAATAAGGGGAGGGTATCCCCGCAACATCCACGACTCAAAAATTCGACCATACTTTTAGTCATAACAGAAAAAGGAAACTTGTGTCCTTGCACTACAAGAAAACCCTTTATAAGGCAACAAAAAATTTACAACGTTTTGAGTATATGTTGTAAAATTCAGAATAGATACATACATATATATA